>OX387345.1:21473750-22207500 GCA_947563465.1 Archips xylosteana | reverse complement strand
CGAAACCTGGGTATACTACTTTTTAACCGGAAAGAAAAAGTCAATCGGCTGAATGGGTCCTTCCT
This sequence comes from Archips xylosteana, assembly GCA_947563465.1. Classification (NCBI taxonomy): domain Eukaryota; kingdom Metazoa; phylum Arthropoda; class Insecta; order Lepidoptera; family Tortricidae; genus Archips; species Archips xylosteana. Next base: position 22,207,435 of record OX387345.1, on the reverse strand, counting down.
TTTGAAGACTTGCCATCCGTCCATCCGTCCATCTTTCCATCCGTCCATCCCGTCCATCCCGTCCATCCCGTCCATCCCGTCCATTCCGTCCATTCGTCCATTCGTCCATCCGTCCATCCCGTCCATCCCGTCCATCCCGTCCATCCAGTCCATCCCGTCTATCCCGTCCATCCCGTCCATCCCGTCCATTCCGTCCATCCGTCCATCCGTCCATGCGTCCATCCGTCCATCTTTCCATCCGTCCATCCCGTCCATCCCGTTCATCCGTCTATCCGTCCATCCCGTCCATCCCGTCCATTCCGTCATCCGTCCATCCTGTCCATCCCGTCCATACCGTCCATCCAGTCCATCCCGTCCATCCCGTCCGTCCCGCCCATCCCGTCCATTCTGTCCATCCGTCCATCCGTCCATCCCGTCCACTCCGTCCATCCCGTCCATCCCGTCCATCCCGTCCATCCAGTCCATTCCGTCCATCCCGTCCATCCCGTCCATTCCGTCCATCCGTCCATACGTCCATCCCGTCTATCCCGTCCATCCCGTCCATCCCGTCCATCCTGTCCATCCAGTCCATCCCGTCCATCCCGTCCATCCCGTCCATCCCGTCCATCCCGTCCATCCCGTCCATTCGTCCATCCCGTCCATCCCGTCCGTCCGTCCGTCCGTCCATCCGTCCGTTCATCCGTCCATCCATCCATCCATCCATCACATGCAGCAGACGATTACTTTTGATTGGTCCAATAGTGTCGTTTCAGCACGCCAGGAATGAAATACAGAAATTATCTTTCAAAAAGTCGTACCGTATTATGAAATACATATACTGATACGTCCTGTTTTCGATTAGTATAACATTGTTGTCGTGTTTGCGCGCCATAAATGAGTCAGCTGTTAAATGTACATATATAGGCAGTTTTGAGTACTGGATTTAGGTTATCTAAGGCCACATTTTCGAGCAGTGTCGTGAAAAATCTATTATTTCAAAAAACGTGACTATACATGTTCTTTCACCTTTCAAACGAAAGCGTATAATCGCTCTCAGTTGCTTCACACCAAAGTACAGACTTCATCCAACCAAGTTAGCATGAAATACTAGTTCCGCTTATTAGGGGAGGCTGGGCATTGTTGCCGCCGCCGGCGCACTTCGCTAGTTGAATTTCGCCCGCTCTCCCCACTTGAACAAAAGTTTGATGGAGCAAGTTCTAATGTCCTGGTTTTTTTTGAGGAATTAGTGGTAAAGTTTGAGAAACCAGATTAAAAGTAAACTCTGCTTTTTAAATGTTGAGAGGTTTAAATTAGCACAATTTTGGGTTCGAAGTCGTTGTAGCCTAGTGGTTTGACCAATGGCCTCTCAAGCAGAGGGTCGTGGGTTCGAATCTGGACTCGTACCTCTGAGTTATTCACAATTTAGTAGCGAAATTACATTCGAAATTTACCATGAGTTTTACAGTGAAGGAAAAAATCGCGAGCAAACCCGTCGTTTCGTCGTCGTCGTCGTTGTAGTGGTAGAGCCATGTTGTAGCTAGCCGCTGCATCACGAATGGGCCGGCTCGTCCGGGGCAGTACCACCCTCTCACAGAACACCGGCGTGAAGCAGCAGTAATCCTGCTTGCGTTTCGTACGGTCAGTGAGAGTGCCGGGGGCCCAATACCTCACCCCTTCCCTCTCCCTCTCCCCTTCCACTATTCCCTCTCCTTTAGGGCCGACAACGCACTGGTATCGTGTAAAGCGCTGCGGGTGTCTATGGACAGTGGTGTTCATTTAACATCAGGTGACCCACTAGTTCGTTTGTCTGGCCTATCTAACATAAAAAAAAAAAAAACCACATGTGAATAAATTCAATGGAGTGTGTGAAGTTTGCAATCCGCACTGGGCCCGCGTGAGAACTACAGTCCAAGCCCTCTCATTTGGAAGAGGAGGCCTGTGCCCTTCAGGTACACATATATAATAGGCTAGGATGATGAGGACGATGATGACAATGCCAACATTAAAAAATGTAAGTAACTTTTCGACTGAAAATAAAAACGACAAAATTACAAAATTGTAAAAAACAAAAACCTTAACTACGTATTTTTGATATTGTCTCTGCCAACAGGTGACTTGGTGAGTTGGTCAATGGTCATTAACCTTTCGGACCGGATCCGGATTTCGCTGACATTCAGGATGCGCATACGCAACGAACTGAGACATTTTCGTGCATTTCTAGAGCAATCTGCGAGTCGTATAACCGGATTGGGCAACGGACTAAAGGGCATATGATAACTGCCAATTTGAAATCCCAAAATCACAATTGTCGAATTATTTTTTATATTTTCTTGTTATTTATAAGAACAATCAACTAGTGCACGGTTCTTACTGTAATATTTATATGTTGATAGATAACAAAGCCGAAAGCCGTGGTGGCCTAGTGGTCTCTCAAGCAGAGGGTCGCGGGTTCGAGCCCGGGCTCGCATCTCTGAGTTTTTCGGAATTTATGTGCGAAATTACATTTGCAATTTACCATGAGCTTTACGGTGAAGGAAAACATCATGAGGAAACCTACATACACCTGAGAAGAAATTCAATGGTGTATGTGAAGTTCCCAATGCGCACTGGGCCCGCTTGGGAACTACGGCCCAAGCCCTCTCATTTTGAGAGGAGGCCTGTACCCTGCAGTGGGACGTACCGTAAAACGGGGTGAATAGAAATCGCGGGGTGATTAGAAATATTCTCGAGATTTTTTTTGCATGGCTACAAAAAACACCATGATCACTAAAGCCAATTACTTTGGTTTTTAGTATTAAGTTCAATATTTGTTTATTTTGCTTGCAACCAATGAGAGACGTCACCAAGGTAAGAAATAACAGTTCCAAAAACTTTGTTATAATAGTGATTTTAGTGATAATTACAGTGTAATGGCGTTTTTATCTAGTTACCCGGTGTCTGCAGTGTCTAAATAATAAAACGTTTGACCGAGTTTATTCATAATCAGGTGTAATTTGTACAAAAGTAATTTCATAACCGATTCGATTAGAAACTGAGGTGAATAGACACGGATACGGGGTGACTAGATACGCTATATGGGGTGATTAGGCACGCTGTTTGGGGTGAGAAGACACGAGTTTTTTTTACATGTATATTCTTTGTATACTTATAAAAATATTTTATTTTATTATTCCCTTGACAAGGTCCTATCACCCGCATAATTTTTTTTCACAATTGTGACAACCCTGACTGAATTCTCCATTCACCCCATAATGTCGTGCCTACTGACCCCGTTTTACGGATTTAAAGAAATCTTGTGTTTTTTTTTAATTTTCGCTATACCAAGAGCAATAAGGCTTATTTTTCTGATGCAAACTCGGAGAGCTTGTTAGGACTCACAAAAGAAAAACAATCTTATGTCCTTTAATATTTAAATTAATTCTTAAAAATGGGTTGGAAGTTCAAAATCGTGTCTACTCACCCCGTTTTACGGTATATAGGCTGGGATGATGATGATGATGAGATAACAAAGATAGATAGATTAGTGTAGATAAGACTAGTTTAAAAATTGAAGCGTACCTCGGCTCGGCTCGGCTTCTTTATAGGAATAAATTGTTTGTGTCTGCGCTTCCGAAAATGCACGACGCGCCGTATAAAATGTGTACTACTATACGTACTTACCTATCTTTAAGATCTCATTATACAACATGAAACGCAAAATTAGTAAAATCACAGAATTTCACTTTGATTGCCAGATTTTATGGACCTTATAATTTACGCGATCGAAGCTGCAATTCAAATCTAGTATATAAATTATGTCACAGAGTAGTAAGGTTTCTTTTAAAACCGACCGAATCAAGAAGAGGTTATGGAAGTGTACCGTCGATTACGACCTGTCGAATTGACTTTTCGACTTTCGCAACGTTATCGAAACACGATTCATATCGATGTGTTAACGAATCTTGTAAATGTCAACTTAATTACATGATAATCACTTAACCGTGTCGCTCGTTTGTTATGGCTTTTGTGAAATCGACTTGTGAGTTTGTGGGAAAATATTTCGTTGATCATTTAGCGGATCGTGTACTCTTTTTCGTACGAATATTATAAGCTCATTGGTCGTAGAAACGAATCCCGATGGGGCAGTAAGATCCATATGACACTGGCGATTTACGAACGTATTAGAAACGGACCTAACGCATGGCGTGCATGTTCGCCGCGAACGCCCAACGTATTTAGATATAAGTATTTAATACGCTTATATTATTTGCGTTTATTTTGTACGCTCGAAGTTGTTGACGACTATATCAACCTGGGACACACAATCCAATTAGGTAGGTTCAACTTCAACAAAGAGAAACTTTCAACAAATCTTAAAATTAAAAGATTTCGTAGCTGTTGGTTTGTTAATCTGTTTGTGTCTTATTGAATAAGTAATTAAAAGGTTTATTTTTTTATCCCGGAAAAAAGCGATAGCGAGATAGTGATAAACAAATACTTCGCAAACAACCAGTTTAAAATATATCTACTTTGTTTCGAGATGTAACATAATGACATTGGAAGCCAAACACATCCACTATGTCTTCGAAACAAGATAATAAGTTTTAACGCTCGTTGGAATACTTTCTGCCGTTCTCAAGTGGATGTGAGAATAGGGGTAATAAATATATTACCAGCTCTACAAATGCAGTTGTTACTGTGTCACCGCTTAATGTGTTTCCACTTGCTAGTAACCAATTGCTAGGACGGAGAACAACAATGACAAGTAGAAGAAAGAGCTTAGGATAATTTAGTTTTATTTACAGATGGCCGATAGGGCCAAAAGGTTTTCAAATGGCATATACGGACTGGAAGACACAGCGTAGGTAAACTTCAACAATATGGAGTGACGGTCCGGTTCAGGTTGCGGGAAAGCGTTGGATTCGAATGTAGGACCGGTCTGTTTGGAGAAACTTGGGGAGGCCTATGTCCAGCAGTAGACGCCTTTCAGCTGAAATAATGATGGTGATAATATTAGTGACGTTCTCAAATCTACAGATGCGAAGCCGGTTATTAACGATTTTAACCAAGCGGTTAAAAACGCATTTTTCGTTATTAACGGTTATTTAACCGCATTTTATTACGGTTAAATTCTCGCACAGCGTGGTATGGACAACCAAAAAATAATCAGTCAGTATACTTATGTTCTTTAAATATGATTTATAAAATCTAAAATAAAATCTTTATCCTTCGGATACCGATTTTTCACTTCACCTAGGAGTTGACTGCACAATAAAAAAACATTATTTACCCTTTTTCGTTGTCGCAGTCGGATAATTAACCGTTAATAACTGCATTTTATCGGTAGCTAACCATAAATTTGGTTAATTAACGGTAGCTAACGGATTTTTTACAACTATACTCAAATCGCATAATAACTACTGGAAAAGTTACAACCACACACAATTTTCGACTTAAACATTGTTGTTGCTAAGCGACGCATATTCTTGCGCCTTCCGCATCCAACGCGTCGCTTAACCAGGTCGCTCCACCTTGTTGGAGGCCTACTCATACCGTGTCTACCAGTCCATGAACGCCACTCAACCTTTTGGCCCCATCGGCCATCGTTTCTACGAGCGACGTGCCTTGCCCACTGGCACTTGAGTGTGTCTTTTTTTCGAGCTTCGATAACTTTTGTTCTTTTGCGGATTTCATCATTTTCTATGTAACTAATATCCTTTCTTATCCTCCAAGTGTTTTCCCACTCTGTACAAGACGCACAATACACATAAATACAACATAATGTCACAGTGCTTGCTGTAGATAACATCGTACACAGTATTAACCATTTGACTTCATAAAGCCATTACCCGGGATTGCACTCGAATCCCGCGAGCCCGTCCGGAGCACCCTGATAAATGGATATGTGCCCGGGAACATCTGCTGGCCGGGAAAAATTGCCAAGCCGAATATGGACGCAACTTAAACTATAGGATGCACTTAGTTAATATGAATAGAGATAAGCGCTGTACTTGAAATTTTTCCAGCCTGATCGATCATCATCTTTTCAACCAAAATACGTCCAGTGCTAATAATTAGGCCTCCCCCAAGGTTGGCTCAATAGTCCGTTCTTTTTTTATAGTGCGGAAAATGCGTCTTATGCATTCGTCTCTATTCGGGGAAACAGCGGGTATGTGGGGCTCTCCCACAAGGGGCCTACCCACTAAAAACCGCACGGATTCCCTCGTTGCCATGGTGAACGCCACGGGAGCATGAAGTGACACCGCGACGCCCACTGGCCGCCCCGGGATGGGGCTCCTCTGTCGACACCGTGCAATGCGGGCTCGGCTGAAACAGATCGGTCCTGTAATATACCCATCCAACGCGTTCCGGCAACCTTAACCAGGTCCTTCCAACTTTTCTGGGCATAGACCACTTAGAGAGAGCTGCTGTTGCGGGTCCATTGCTGTTGTGTCAGAGGTGCGAGGTGCTTCTGTTTGAGAAACCACACGCCATCCGCATCCAACGCATTCACGCATCCATAACCAGGCCGTCGCTCCAACTTCTTAGAGGCCTACACTGCGTCTTCCGGTCCTTGGATGCCATTCAAGAACCTTTTAGCCCCATTGGCCATCAGTTCTACGAGCGATGTGCCCTGTCCTCTTTTTATTAAGTAAGTAACTAGCTGTTTTTAATATATGTGCGGCATATTAATAAATAATAATAATAAATATCACGGGACAATTCACACCAATTGACCTAGTCCCAAAGTAAGCTAAGCAAAGCTTGTGTTATGGGTACTAGGCAACGGATAAACATACTTATATAGATAGATACATACTTAAATACATATTTAACACCCAAGACTCGAGAACAAACATTCGTATTTTTCATACAAATATCTGCCCCGACACTGGAATCTAGCCCGGGACCTCAAGCTTCATAGTCAGGTTCTCTAACCACTAGGCCATCTGGTCGTCAAAATCGGCATATCTATGTACAGTCGACAAAACCGAGGCCTGCTCAGTTTCAAAACAAATTTGCTTGCAGCCGTTGAAGTTCATTGGTATGGATTGGTATGGACAGATGTCTAGCCACTGCAAGCAAAATGGATATTTAAGGTGTCAAGGCGACCTTTTTGTCGATAATACCTACCCACCCACATATAAAGCATGTTCCCAAAAACAACTTACGCAAATGCAACACAATTTAATAGTTCAACGGAGGCCAGAAGTGGGTTTGGAAAATTCATTGTACAATACAAACAGAAACGTATACACTCAACTAAATCAACAAACAACTTTCAGACCTACCCCACTCACTACAAACCCAAATATATTGATAACATTAAACGTTTGGATTCGCTTCACATTTGTATCTATTATATGGCGCACATTGTTTGCTAGCTTATCCGTTACTATGTCTATATCTAGTGTATATCCTTATAAACACGACCGTGTGTTTCCATTTGTCAAGTACGTTCGGTTCTGCGCGAGAACCGAGAAGTTTCGTAGTGATGTGGCTATGACACAGTATTCCTTAATACTTAATCAACAAATAATAACGAGGTACAATTTAAATAAAAATATTGTGATGACAATACGTTGGTCAAAAAACGTACCAGCATAGAAATATAATTTGTTGCGAGAAAACAATCTTTAGATTAAGCACAAAGTTTTTCTATGTCCACTATAGAATAAATCCTGAGATGTTTACGGATTCAAAAAAAAATTTTTAGTATTTTCACCCATTCGATATATAATTTATTGAATCAGGCGTTACTTTGCGGAGGTCCATATTAATGAACTAAAACAATTACTTTGCTCACCCGCGACCTTACAATAGTTACGTTTATGCAAGAAATGTGTGTTCATGCAGTTCCTCCACCTCCACACTGTACGAACACACACAAATCACATAAACACAACCATCACCACCACCAAGCTACACTGACGCGTTTCGAACTCAACCAGAGCTCATCTTCGGAGTTACCACAACCGTATGCTATGCTACCAAATGTTAAACTGACACACTGCCGCACTGCTGTCTGTTTTAACATTTGGTAGCATAGCATACGGTTGTGGTAACTCCGAAGATGAGCTTTGGTTGAGTTCGAAACGAGTCAGTGTTGCTTGGTGGTAGTGATGGTTGTGTTTATGTGATTTGTGTGTGTTCGTACAGTGTGGAGGTGGAGGAACTGCATGAACACACATTTCTTGCTTTTTGTAGTGGTAGAGCCATGTTGTAGCTAGCCGCTGCATCACGAATGGGCCGGCTCGTCCGGGGCAGTACCACCCTCTCACAGAACACCGGCGTGAAGCAGCAGTGATCCTGCTTGCGTTTCGTACGGTCAGTGAGAGTGCCGGGGGCCCAATACCTCACCCCTTCCCTCTCCCCTATTCCCTCTCCTTTAGGGCCGACAACGCACTGGCATTGTGTAAAGCGCTGCGGGTGTCTATGGACAGTGGTGTTCATTTAACATCAGGTGACCCACTAGTTCGTTTGTCTGGCCTATCTATCATAAAAAAAAAAAAAAAAAAAAAAAAAACGTAACTATTGTAAGGTCGTGGGTGAGCAAAGTAATTGTTTTAGTTCATTCGATATATAACCTAACCTAACCTAATGCGAAGATGGATTTATACCATTAAAATAATACACGAGGCATAGGTATTCGGTCCATTCATGAGTCGATTGCGCGGACGAAATCGCGGACAAAAGCAACCAATAATAGTATTAGACCCTTCTTTATGTAGTGGTTGTACGGGCCAAACCATCTTACATTGGGTCACTAAAACCCAACCTTAGTAAGAGGTGTTTAAGCATGTATATCCTTTGTCAAGTACAAGTTTTATTTAGTTGAAATTGCCAATCGACAATTCACTTAACACTAACTGTAACTTATAGCTGTAACTCGTAGCTTCACAAGAAAAAATTACAATTCTAGAGTTTGGCCTGAAACAGTTTACGGTAACATTTTTAAAGCACAGCGTTCGCTCGGTCAACGCCATCTATTGATAGCGGACGAAGTTAATACGTCATCTGAAAGCCGAGGTATAGTCGGGGTCAGAAAAGGTTCTTTTTTTTTTTTTTTTTTTTTTATGTTAGAAAGGCCAGACAAACGAACTAGTGGGTCACCTGATGTTAAATGATCACCACTGTCCATAGACACCTTCAGCGCTTTACGCGATGCCAGTGCGTTGTCGGCCCTTAAGGAGAGGGAATAGGGGAAGGGGAGATGGAGGGGGAGAGGGAAGGGGTGAGGTATTGGGCCCCCGGCACTCTCACTGACCGTACGAAACGCAAGCAGGATTACTGCTGCTTCACGCCGGTTTTCTGTGAGAGGGTGGTACTGCCCCGGACGAGCCGGCCCATTCGTGATGCAGCGGCTAGCTACAACATGGCTCTACCACAACACAAAAACTCGTCACTTTTCGACTCTATGTCAACGAGTTAAGGTCGAAAAGTGACGAATCTTTTCTTACCCCGACTATACTTCAACATTCTTAGACAGCGTCTTTTATTCTTGTTTAAGGGCCGGGCCTACGTACTTTGTATTTGGCGCATTTATTGCATTCATTTAATCTCGTGCTGTATCATTACAAGTAAAGCTATAGTCTTGAAATTCAAGTGTAAGATATTTGAGGATTCACTTTAATGACAAGTGTTTATCGAAACACGATTACTTATAGTTCGCTCGATAGAAAAAAAATCCAAAGCCATCTCTAAAAAATAAAATAAATTCGTAGTTCGTACGACGCTAAATACTGCACGGCAGGTCATGACTTTTTGAATGTTAATAAAACAAGATGTTTTCTAGGGCGTAGTGTTGCTACATTTTTAAAATAAGTATATGTTTTAGTAATAAGATGAAAATACCCAAAAACACGCGCAGTCCAACCAACCTATCTTAGCCATCGTGCCTCCCCCCCGCCCGAAATCGCCCACCTTAAATCGATTAGCGCGAAATGCTCGGTAGGCCCTTAAAGTTAATATACTATCCCAAGGACGCTCATTACCGGAATATTAAGTACTTTTAGTCACAATCAAGATTTTTTCTATCTATACATACGCCAAGTTTAATCCGAATCCAAACATTAAAAAAATCTTCAGAAACGTTCTCATTTATAATGCTAGTATGATAAGATAGTATATGATTTATTTTCGCATTTTCCCATCACTATTGAGCACATATCTCGCGAATGGAAGACAAAGTGGTTGTTCCAGTGATGTACCGCAAATTTTACGAGGAACTATTCTTCGCCGTCGAAGACATATGATAATTTGTGTGTTGTTCATGAATGCACTGCCTTATTTATAGACTTACCTACGTACCTACTCATGATAAAGTTTTTTTATGATAAGTATTAGTTAGATACCTATTAAAATATGTACGCTATTGTTATCGGTTTGTTTGTCTTTATTTTGTTTCATCATCATCATCATCATTTCAGCCCAAAGACGTCCACTGCTGAACATAGGCCTCCCCCAAGGCTCACTAAACAGATCGGCCCAGCGCCATCTTCAGCAGCGTCTTCCGGTCCGCGGACGCCACTCGAGAACCTTTCGGCCCCATCGGCCGTCAGTTCTACGGGCGATGTGCCCTGCCCACTGCCACTTGATTCTAGCGATTCTTCGAGCTATGTCCGTGACTTTAGTTTTTACGCGGATCTCATCATTTCTGATGCGATCCCGCAGAGAAACTCCAAGCATAGCCCTCTCCATTGCCCCTCATCATCATCATCATCATCATTATCTCATCGCCCTCTGTGTGACCGATTTACCTAGTCACAAAGTAAGCTAGATTCGAATTATGATTACTAGCAAATATGTAGATAAACTTATTAAATATCCAAGACACGAGAGCAAACATTCATATTTTTCGTACGTAATATCTACTCCGATCGCGGATTGAAAGAAAGAAAGAAAGAAAAATATTTTATTTAAGGTTACAAAAGCAGCAGAGATTGAACACAGGATCTCAAGCTTTGCAGTCGGGTTGGCTAATTTGGCTATCTGTGCGTCAAATTGAACTATTGACCAAAAAAGAACAATATTTATTAGCTCTGATTGACATACTCGTTATTCTTTATTTTGCCTTTTCTGGATGGAACTTTGGTTCCATCTCATAACTTACGTAATCTTTCAAGATAGGTTATATGCACTTTCTCAGTTTTTTTGTTATTTTTTTAATACTTATTTATTAGTAATTATTTATGGATGCTGGCAATTGCAGGAGGCAATACAAGTAATTCATTTTAAAAGTACAAATACTAATAATAATTTTTGCTTTTCGCATTTTTTTTAGATCATTCAATAGACTGTACAATACGTTTACTTTTAGTTTGCCACTGACAGATGGCTTGCCTTCATTTCATTTCCAACTTTAACACCATACAAATAAAGTAGCTATTACAAAAAATGCAAACGTGGGTAACAGTATTCTGATATTGGCTTTATTTGTAGGTCGTTAAAGTTGAATATGAAATGAAGGCAAACCATCTGTCAATGGTAAACTTTATGTAATTTTACTGTAGAAAAATGTAAATGAAATTTCTGTTATTTATTTTATTTTATTTATTCACAATGAACATATTTATAAGCAGGCTAATTGTCTAACTCCCTCGCAATTGAAATCGCGTTCATTTTGATAGTTCTTGTATGGGCTGACAATTTGGTATCGGAAACAGCCAGCTGTCACAGCCATACAAAAACTGTCATTTCAATCCGATGCCAAGTGTCAAAAAAAGTAACACAATTACCCAGCAGGTTTTAAATTGTTCCAAAAAATTAATCAAGTTTAATTTGCTAAGAAAAAACATAAACACGATCGTTATACGTAGTTTTGACCTCCACTGTGCCTTGTACCTCTTTAAACAACATCATACTGTATGTTTAAATATTGCATTCTACAAGATCCCAACGTCTTCATTCTGCGAACATCTATAACATTAAGGCCAGTTTACACGCGTCCCGCCGTAAGACTACGGAACCCTATTATATATCTCCAGAATTACCTCCAGTTGACAACCCGAATGACCTTTCCATGTAACAGTGACCAAATTTAAAAGACCCGGCTTAGCAATCACCCAACATCAAACAAAAGATCATTTTAAACTGGTCAGGAAAATGGCCAGTGTTAAAGAGCTATGGTCAGGATGGGTTATAATGTGTTGAAAGGTCTTATTTATCTGGGCGTTAGGCTTGTTTGGAGTAAAGTGTTCCGACTGCTTTTTAGGAGATCGTTTGTTTGCAGACAATCGCATTGAACCCTTGTTTCGTACGACGGTTATTTCCATTTTTTTTACGGAATTATTTGCAATATAGTTAGAAATAGGCAAGAAAAAAAAGAGTTCAGGCAATTCAGTGATCTCGTTAGAAAGATAAACGATAAATAAGATAGTTATGTGCAAAGAAATGTATGCTGCGCATGCGTAAAGTGAGCATTTTCTTCTAGAAAGTGCTTTAGGGATAAAAATCAAAAAGTTGGACCACGTTAACGACCGGATATTTGTGTGAAAAATGTAAAATATTTTACTTGGATGTTTAATATTTATCTTTTTCCCTTTTTCTACTTTCTGTTGTTGTAGTCTATTAAAGGCATCTAAATCTATATATATAAAATTCTAAACTGACTGACTGACTGACTGACTGTTGATATATCAACGCACAGCCCAAACCACTGGACCTAGAGACTTGAAATTTTGCACATAGATACCTTATACAATGTAGGCATCCACTAAGGAAGGATTTTTGGGAATTCCCACGGGAACGGGAAAAAACGGGATTTATAGATTTGATTCCGAGTGACCGTATCTCAGTAACTATAATAACTAGACTCTTCAAATTTGATACACAAGAAGGTATTACAATAATGAAAACATCAATTTCAGGATTTTTCATAGTTCTCACGGGATAAGGAATAAACGCGATTTATATATTCAGTTCAACGGAATCCTATGAACTATAATTACTAGACTCTTCAAATTTGGCACAGAAGTAGGTAATTATAATAGTAAAAAACAGTTTTAAGGATTTTTGGAAATTCCCACGGGATAAGGAAAAAACGGGATTTTTCGTTTTACTGGTCGTAGAAGCTGAAATTCGACATGAAGGTTGCTTGGGAAGTGTAGAGGAGCATTGTGAGAGGAATTTCCAAAATTCCCACGGGAACGGGATAAAACGGGATTTATATATTCGATTCCGAGTGACCCTATCTCAGTAACTATAATAACTAGACTCTTCAAATTTGATACACAAATAGGAATTACATTAGTTAAAATATTAATTTCAGGATTTTTCAAAATTCCCACGAGATAAGAAAAAAAACGGGATTTATATATTCAGTTCAACGGAATCCTATGAACTATAATTACTAGACTCTTCAAATTTGGCATAGAAGTAGGTAATCATAATAGTGAAAAACAGTTTTAAAGATTTTCAGAAATTCCTACGGGATAAAGAAAAAACGGGATTTATCGTTTTACTGGTCGTAGAAAGCTGAAATTCGGCATATAGGTTGCTTGAGGAGTGCAGAGGAGCATTGAGAGAGGACTTTCCAAAATTCCCACGGGAACGTGAAAAAACGGGATTTTTCGTTTTACTGGTCGTAGAAAGCTGAAATTCAGCATGTAGGTTGCTTGGGAAGTGTAGAAGAGCATTAAGAGAGGACTATCCAAAATTCCCACGGGAACGGGAAAAAACGGGATTTTTCGTTTTACTGGTCGGAGAAAGCTGAAATTCGGCATGAGGTTGCTTGGGGAGTGTAGAGGAGCATTGAGAGACTTTCCAAAATTCCCACGGGAACGGGAAAAAACGGGGTTTTTCGTTTTACTGGTCGTAGAAAGCTGAAATTCGGCATGAAGTTGCTTGGAGAGTGTAGAGGAGCATTTAGAGAGGACTTTCCCCGTATTAAGAAAGTATTTTCCGAAATTCTTACGGGAACGGGAAAAAACGGGATTTTGCGTTTTACCGGTTGTAAGCTAAAATTTCAAAATTCATAAGTTTATACTGTAAGTAGTCCGCAAAGGGCTCTTTAACCAACTTCAAAAAAGGAGGAGGTTATGCATTCCATTTTATGTATTTTTTTATGTAGGTATGTTCACCGATTTCTCGATCAATTGTGGACTGATTTTAAAAATTCTTTTTTTATTCGAAAGAATATAATATACTCCTGAGATGGTCCCATTGTCACGCAAGCAATCTTGCTTGCATACTTGCTTGCTTGCCTGTATGCTTGCTTGCTTTATCTTGGTTCTTTGGAATTCTCATGGTACACGCGAGCGAAGCCGCGGGCAAAAGCTAGTCTATATATATAAAAGAAGAAACTGACTGACTGACTGACTGACATATCAACGCACAGCCCAAACCACTGGGCCTAGAGATTCCAAATTTGGCAGGTAGGTTCCTTATAAGGTCTAGGGGTGCACTAATAAAGGATTTTTCAAAATTCACTCCCTAAGTGGGTGAAAAGGGGGTCCAAAGTTTGTATAGGGAAACAAGATTAGTTCGACTATTTTATTCGAAACTTCACAGAAGTACTCCGATTGGTAAATGAGTAAACACGTGTTTCAGGTTTTTTGAGAATTCAACCCCTAAAAGGGGGGAAAGGGGTAACAAAGTCTGAAAATCAACATGGGTGTTGTTTCTATGGTTTATCGGGTCGCTGGTTATGAAAACAACAACGGTTTTAAAATCCGACGTGGCGGACGTAAAATACCATCTCCCTGGATGGGGTGCGATGGGGTTGAAATGTCTAAATAAACAAAATGACTGTTGATATATCAACGCACAGCCCAAACCACTGGATCTAGAGACTTGAAATTTTGCACATAGATACCTTATACAATGTAGGCATCCACTAAGGAAGGATTTCTGGGAATTCCCACGGGAACGGGAAAAAACGGGATTTATAAATTCGATTCCGAGTGACCCTATCTCAGTAACTATAATAATTAGACTCTTCAAATTTGATACACAAGTAGGTATTGCATTAATTAAAACATTAATTTCAGGATTTTTCAAAATTTCCACGGGGTAAGGAAAAAATATATATTCAGTTCAACGGGATCCTATGAACTATAATTACTAGACTCTTCAAATTTGGCATAGAAGTAGGTAATTATAATAGTAAAAAACTGTTTTAAGGATTTTCGGAAATTCCCACGGGATAAGGAAAACACGGGATTTTTCGTTTTACTGGTCGTAGAAAGCTGAAATTCGGCATGTAGGTTGCTTGGGGGAGTGTAGAGGAGGATTGAGAGAGGACTTTACAAAATTCCCACGGGAACGGGAAAAAACGGGATTTTTCGTTTTGGTGATCGTAGAAAGCTGAAATTCGGCATGTAGGTTGCTTGGAGAGTGTAGCGTAGCATTGAGAGAGGACTTTCCAAAATTCCCACGGGAACGGGAAAAAGCGGGATTTTTCGTTTTACTGGTTGCAGAAAGCTGAAATTCGGCATGTTGGTTGTTTGGGGATTGTAGAGGAGCTTTGAGAGAGGATTTTCCAAAATTCCCACGGGAACGGGAAAAAACGGGATTTTTCGTTTTACTGGTTGTGAAAGCTGAATTCGGCGTGTAGGTTGCTTGGGGAGTGTAGAGGAGCATTGTGAGAGGATTTTCCAAAAATCCCTCGGGAACGAGAAAAAACGGGATTTTTCGTTTTACTGGTTGTAGAAAGCTGAATTCGGCATGTAGGTTGCTTGGGGAGTGTAGAGGAGCATTGTGAGAGGACTTTCCAAAATTCCCACAGGAACGGGAAAAAACGGGATTTTTCGTTTTACTGGTCGTAGAAAGCTGAAATTCGGCATGAAGGTTGCTTGAGAGTGTACAGGA
Organism: Archips xylosteana; assembly: GCA_947563465.1. Lineage (NCBI taxonomy): Eukaryota > Metazoa > Arthropoda > Insecta > Lepidoptera > Tortricidae > Archips > Archips xylosteana. The sequence continues at coordinate 22,191,667 of OX387345.1, read as the reverse complement.
GGATTAAGAGAGGACTTTCCAAAATTCCCACGGGAACGGGAAAAACAGAATTTTTCGTTTTACTGATCATAGAAAACTGAAATTCGGCATGTAGGTTGCTTAGGGAGTGTAGAGAAGCATTGAGAGAGGATTTTCCAAAATTCCCACGGAAACGGGAAAAAACGGGATTTTTTGTTTTACTGGTTGTGAAAGCTGAATTCGGCATGTAGGTTGCTTGGGGAGTGTAGAGGAGCATTGTGAGAGGACTTTCCAAAATTCCCACAGGAACGGGAAAAAACGGGATTTTTCGTTTTACTGGTCGTAGAAAGACGAAATTTGGCAAGTGGGTTCCTTGGGGAGTGTAGAGGAGCACTAAGAAAGCATTTCCCGAAATTCTTACAGGAATGGGAAAAAACGGGATTTTGCTTTTTACTGGTTTGTAATGTGGTCGTAAGGATGGGTGTATTGAAACAACTAGAGCCGAGTTAATACTGAGTATATTAAGTAAAGCCTACGATTATATACTAAGTACATAGTGGGTGAGTGTGCGTGAGTCGCAGCCCACACTACACCTCACCCCTTGAAAAAAAAAGAAAAAATATACCTAATTCAATATTTTTTTTTATACCTATCATTCTTAATATTTTACTGTAAATAATTATACCATAAGTAGCATTAATCAGTAAATTCTTATTTCTCTACTTGCCCGCTTTGCTGACGAGATATAATATAAATTTTCCATAAACAAAAAAATAAAACTACCGCTATTCGTACCAATGATGTGTACTGTGCTCTCTTTTCCAGTATTTTTATCATAATTTCATAAAATAAAAAATAACACTTTTAAAAAAACTTTTGTCTGGTAAACTCAACTTTATGGTTTTAATTTTATTCTTCAATTATAACTCGTTTCGTATATCTTATACTTCTTATCAGTGTGCTACTTTGGCATCACTATAATATCATCAAGTCAACATCATCAAGGTCCACAGCACTTTTATATATTTCGTGTCCGGCCGGACTTTAACTTCATATTATTTATTAGTTCAGGATATAAGGATATTATTTATTCACTTTCATGCACGCACATTCATAATAATCATTTATACAAAACTTACCTAGGTAGATCATTTAACACTTCCATTCTTTTTAATCATACCTTGTGTCCAAGAATTGTCACGAGTGGTAGCTCGACCGAAACATGATCCAATATCAAGGATTCAGCTACCTAGCCTTATATCCTGGTGGACCTTGGAATTATAACTACTTCTATCCTATACCATCTCAAATAAAAACGCATTCAAAATCTTACAAATAACTCACTCAATTGAAAACTTCAACTCACAAGAATTCCATCAACTTTTAAGAGTGGCCTTCTTAACAGCTAATGAAAATCTTGATTGTTTCCGCTTCCCCTAGCACATACCTTTCTTTCAAAATCATACGATAACCTAATAATCTGACAAAACCTTTCCTTTACTAACTCAATACATACCCCAAATCCTATTTAAAACTCAATACTATACTACCGTTTCCTTATTCTTCTTAAAATTCTTAACAAACCAATAAAACCACCAATAAAAAAAAAATCATCATTAAACCGACTAGGAAATTCTCTAAAAAAAAACTGTATACATATATTTTCAAATAATGTAACTATCTATTGACTTTGTATAATAATTTGAAATGGAAGCCAGGTGATCAAGCTAGCAACAATAACAAATTATTTTTGGATCGTCCTTTTTATCCGTCTGCAGCTGAATAAAAGTGACAATCTTGGCTCAATTTAAATAAATGCATTCTAAGAAAAAATGAACCATATTATAATAAAAAAAAAGTTAGCTATCAAGTTCACGTAAAATCTATTTTATAACGTTGTAATTAAAACAAAGCTTAAAGAGCGCACAGTACCTCATTTGCCTAGTGAAATGTGAGACGAAATAACACACCTCACATTCCAATCCATACTTAATGACAATGATAACATTTATATGATATCATCCGACTTAAAGCGCGTGGCCTATTCTATTTTTAGACTGCATTAAGTGAAAGTTTAGTTATTATGAAAATCAAAAGCTCTAAAAAACTCTGAAATTTGTTAATCTCGTCAAAAAGCGGCAATTATTAGCTTAAATTTAAGACATGACTAATAAAAAATCATAAAACCCTATATTGAATCGTTAAAATAAAAAGAAAAACTAAACGAAATTCTGTAGTTAGTTATCCCAAAAACCAAATACGCCGATATATTTTTTCTAATGACGTAATAAAAAAAAATCCTGTTCTGGACTGGTTAGCTTCTTCACCACGACCTTCTATCAACTCCCTGCAGCTCGTCCGAATCCATCAGCTCGTCCTGGACTCCATCATCTCCCTGCTGCATACCGAAACCACTCTTGGCAGCTCCTCGCAGCCAATCTCCTTAATTCTTCTGTCACAGTTTTCTTCTTAAATTTATTCATCTTTCATCTTACTATTCTTCTGTTTACATTCAACTATATTTATAACTTCACCTCTTCATTTTTATTTCTTCTTAATTTTCATGGTTTAAATTCTTCTCTTCTTACTTCATTTCATTTTATTTGTATATACTTCATATCTTATCTTCTTTCTTTCTTTACTTCTTTAATTTAATATATTCTTCTTTATTTTTCTCCATCTTCCTCTTCTTTCTTCCATAGTTTTTATTTATTTAGCGCTTGGGTAATTTATTTTTCTTCGTTCTTAATTGTCTGTTATTCTATATCTATGTAAACTTACTAACAACTATTTTTATTTTAAACACTTATTATTAATTTTAATTGTCTTTTTTTTTCTAGTCCACCTTCATTAACTGTCCACACTTTTTAATCGTCCACTTTTCCACAATTTCACAAGTCCGATAATACTGGTGGCGCAGCGCGCCGCCAGCACCGCACGAGGCAGCGGCACTGGCAGGGTCGCCATGTAATGTGGTCGTAAGGATGGGTGTATTGAAACAACTAGAGCCGAGTTAATACTGAGTATATTAAGTAAAGCCTACGATTATATACTAAGTACATAGTGGGTGAGTGTGCGTGAGTCGCAGCCCACACTACAGGTTGTAGAAAGCTAAAATTTCAAAATTCATAAGTTCACACTGTAAATAGGCTGCAAAGGGCTCTTTAACCGAGTTCAAAAAAGGAGGAGATTATGCATTCCACTTTATGTATTTTTTTATGTAGGTATGTTCGCCGATTTCTTGGTCAATTGTGGACCGATTATAAAAAATATTTTTTTATTCGAAAGAATAAAATATACTCCTGAGATGGTTCCATTGTCACCAAATCAGGATCTGATGACGGGATCTTAGGGAAATAGAGGGCAACCCTCAAATTTTGTAGGCGCGCATTACGTTTTTCATATATTTTCTCAAGCTATTTAAGTGTTTGCGTCTGGTAGACATCATCTCATGTAGATGAGCTGATGATGGAAGGTAAAACTCCTTAACGGTTAGGAGTTGAGGATATTTTTTCAAATATTATAGGTACGTATAGACCGATAGTTGTATTCTTTCAGGTTATCCGGGTGAGCTGATGATGGAAGGTTAAACTCCTTAACGGTTAGGAGTTATAGGAAGTTTTTTTAAATATCATATGCACGTATAGACCTTTAGTTGTATTCTTTCTGGTTATTCAGATGAGCTGATGATGGAAGGTATAACTCCTTAACGGTTAGGTCACACAACACCTTAACAAAATACTATAATATGTATAATATCAATGCTAAGTAGGTACACAGCGCTTCCAGTTACTCAAGTTTCCGTAGAAGGTAAGAAAACATTGAATTATACCTAATGCAGGACAGAGGAAATTAATAATAGGTTTTATATTATTAACAAACCTGGTTATTTTAGTACCCGCTTTCGAATAGTGAAAAACAATGTATATAAAGAAATACTGTAAAGAACCGTATCTACCTGAAGTTTAGTCGGGCTTGCTTGCTCGCTTACTTGCACGCTTTCTTGCACGCTTGCTTGCTTGCGTGCATGCATGCTTGCTTGCATGCATGCATGCTTGCTTGCTTGCCTGTATGCTTGCTTACTTGATATCTTGGTTCTTTGGAATACTCATGGTACACGCGAGCGAAGCCGCGGGCAAAAGCTAGTTAGTTATAAACAGCTACAGATACTCAGAAATCCCCAAACTTTCGTATTATCCTAAGTTCTACAACTATCAGTTGTGGGCACATTAACTCAGCGGATTAAGTTGTCGGAAATTAAACGTACTGGCAACTTATTCGGAGGGATCCGGCATAAAGATGTGTATGTGTTTATGATTTATGTTTGAGGAGAAACGTTCTGGAGTGGCAACCACGGGCCGAAAGACCCAGCCTAAGATTAAGGCCCTAACGAGTTTTTGGCGCATTTATTGCATTCATTGAATCACATGCTGTGTCATTACTTACTAGCAAAACTTTAGTTCTGAAATTCAATATTTAGTAATGGTAGAGCCATGTCGTAGCTAGCCGCTGCATCACGAATGGGCCGGCTCGTCCGGGGCAGTACCTACCACCTTCTCACAGATCACAGGCGTGAAGCAGCAGTACTCCTGCTGCGTTTCGTACGATCAGTGAGAGCGCTGGAGGCCCAATACCTCTCCCCTCCTCTATTCCCTTTCCTTTTTCCTCTCCCTTTTAGGGCCCACAGCGCACTGGCATCGCATAAAGCGCTGCGGGTGTCTATGGACAGTGGTGATCATTTAACATCAGGTGACCCACTAGTTCATTTGTCTGGCCCATATTAAAAAATCATGTTTAAGATATTTGAGGATTCACTCGAATGACACAACATGACTAATTGTAGTTCGCTCTATAGAAAAAAAGTCGACTCTAAAAATAAAAAAAATCCTTAGTACCACGTAAATACTGCACGGCAAGTCATGACTTTTTGAATGTTAATAAAACAAAATCTTTTCTAGGGCCTAGTGTTAGTACATTTTTAAAATATGTATTTGTTTAAGTAATACGATAAAAAAACCCGTTGTCTGTAAAGTCGGTTTACGGAAGATAGTTTAAAACGTGACAACGTCATAACAAAACATTCAAAAAACAGAAATGAAACCAGGCGGTCACCCATCCAAGTACTGACAGCGCCCGACGTTGCTTACCCAAGTAACAAAAACTTCTATAACCAAGGCTTTTTATCACTAAACAGTAATATAGCAGGCCTATAATGGTAACCATTGTGACTGCTTGTACTATAAAGGTTTTCAAGAGAGCATTTTGGTTCTTTAAGAGTAAGTTCTATAATTTAGCTCTTAGAATGCTTACAGGACCATACAAAAGAATATTTAAAGTGTTGCATTGTAATAGATATCAATAAAGCGATTATGGTTTTATTTAGTACTATAGATGACCTTGCTGACACTTTTATGTATCTATTTTGCACTAATAATGCGCCAAAATGACTTTTACAGTTTAGTATTGTAGCAGCATCGAAAAAACTAATACAGGATCAATCTGAACTATAAAAGTACCTTGCACGACTATTACGTAACGTGTTAGCTTCTTAAAAGCTCCCTCAACATCGCTATGGGGCTTGTTCTGTAAGCGTAATGAAAACTCTTCTATAATACAAAATAGTACCATAGCTACTCCTGGTGCGTTGCTAAATAGCTTAAATTCTAAATATTTCTAATATGGCTGCTGCTTTTGCTATAATAGCATATTAGCAGCACGTCTGGATCCAATGTGTACTATAGCAGCGATAGTCGAGACAATTCTTTAATTTATTTATTTAATTTTAATAAAAACATGAAAATTATGAGGGCGCATTGTCAAATTTGAAATCAACATAATGATTTTATCAATACAATTATATTCGCAAGTGCAAGTTACGGCAGAGTTACAGTCCTTAAACGATCAACGACAGCAAATGACATAAAGCATAAATTATATATATTTTCTTGGCAAATACAACACAAAAAAATGGCGAACAAGTGTTGATAAAAAAATCACTGGAATCGGTTACGGTGAAAAATAGCACTATAAACATGTATTGGTTACTTTTATAGAGCACATTTGTGACATAAACGTTGCAGACAGCACTATTTTAGTACTAAAATGCGTTTCTCGACACTTTTACATTTCAACTATAGAGTTCATGTAGGAGATCCTTCAAGGAATTAGAATTGCTAACTTTGCCAGCACTCTATATCCTAGAACTTTGCAAACTTGTAAGGAGATTCCCTGACAGGTTCCCCCGTAAAACTAATTTTAATAGTGAGAGACTCAATACTTTATTCGAGCATGACGTTAGAGCCCCTTTAGGTAAAACAGCGTTGTACCGTAGATGCCCTAGCTATGTCGCTGCTAAGGTTTATAACGCTTTGCCATGTGAATTGAAGTGCCTACCTTATGCTAAATTCGTGACTTCTCTAAAGAAATACCTTATTGATCTGTGTCCATACGATCGAAATGAATATTATAGGTAAAATGTTGCATGTTAAGATTGTACTTTAAATCATATCTTCTGCTTTGTATTACTTGCTACGCCGTATTGGCAAAATTGTGTTGAGACTATTTTATATTTTTGTACCATCCTTGTGTATCACACTCAATTTATTGCAAATAAAGAACTGAAACTGAAACTGAGTTAATTTATCACCGTGAAAGCACTCACTGATTTATTCTATAAGTAATACTTATAGAATAAATCAGTGATGTAATTAGGGCCTTTTCGTGGTTTTATAAACGTTTACAATTCCATTACAGTGCTAATCATGAACACTAGTTAGCACGCTCCAAATCGTTCTCAGGACTTTTATAGTACCAAATTTTGTTACTTGAGTTAACCTCGGTGATCGGACGAGAACCGGTGTTTTGTCAAATATCTTGAAAACGGTGCATCCTACGGCAAAATCAACGATCCGGCAAATTAAAAAGTGCAAAAATAAATACATTTTCATTTCTGTAGTGACATGTAATTGAATTCATCTATTGAGTAATAACATTTTTCAATTAATAATTGTCTTAGCGTCTTTTTTCGTAAATATTATCACAGGACTTGCCATAATTAGTCTTATGTTCTTGGCAATGAGGTTACTTCTGGATGACAATTATTAAGCATTAGCATAATATTATCCTTATAATAACAAATAGTTTTCTGCTCTAGTTTAGTTACCCCTGCAGAGAAGATTAAAATTTCTATGTACATTGTTTCATAAAGTGCGGGTTTGCCATCTGTGCCTTGAGAAGGGTTCGCTTAGTCAGGCTGACGGATGGCGTCGGTACATGTTTGTACATAGTTTTAGTTATACACCGTGGGTAGGTACTGAAATAATAAGACAGTTTTCAAAGCCCCTGAGAAATGAAAAACATAGTAAGAAGCTGGAGTCTGATGGTAATTTCGATTTTACTTTTTTTTTAAACAAAAACTACCTGAAAGCAGTGGTGGCCTAGTGGTTTGACCTATGATCTCTCAAGCAGAGGGTCGTGGGTTCGAACCTCTGAGTTTTTCGGAATTTATGTGTGAAATTACATTTGTTATTTACCATGTGCTTTGCGGTAAAGGACAACATCGTGAGGAAACCTGCATACACCTGAGAAGAAATTCAATGGCGTACCAATCCGCACTGGGCCCGCGTCGGTACTAGGGCCAAAGTCCTTAAGACCTCAAACCCATTTAATAGCATAACATATGCCTTGAAAAATATTGCTCTATTGTGGCACCTGCAGATAGGTGACCATTTTGCCTGCAAAAGGACACATCGATACCTTAGTTCACACTAATTAAAATGAATTGCACAATTACGTAGAAGTTTTGTACACTAGGACATACAGTGCTAATTTGTATATGCAGTTCATTGTAATTAGTATGAGTGTATCGACATGTAGTCCAGCATGATAAGGAGCAAGTATTTGTAGATACAAAATGGTCCTATAGTTTACTCCAGGTACGCGGCGGACACGACGTACAAATACGCGTTCTTGAATCTACATAAGCACGACGACGTCTGTACACGCGTACGCCTACATACATCGCGCGCGCACTCTTCTGGTTTCTGGCGGTTTCCGGCTATCTGCGCCTTGAGGGGTGGGGTAATTCGAATCGGTGCGGGGCGGACCGTTTCCATTCTGTACGTCAGTACTATTATATATTCTGTGCTCCAGGTATGCCAAAACGCCCAGTTTTGATGCATTTTCGCCATCGGCTTAGACTAGTGCAACACAAATCATGGCCTTTCAGAAGTTGGGCCGCAGAATGACTTAAGCCGATGTATTAATGGATAGTCCGCATTGTTCGGTACAATGTGCTTTCAGCGCCACGGAGATGATCAAAGTGAGAGGAGAATGCGGACAAGGATTTTTGAAGCTATGATTTAAGTTTTTTTTTTACCCACGACGGAACGGAGCAGGTATATGCGTTTAGGGTGAGAGATGTTTGTGTGTGCGTTTGTGCAAAGTAATGTTCCCACCTATCTTCTAAACTAATGATCCGATTTTGACGCGGTTGTCAATAACGGGTTTGTGTTTGATGAGTTCATGTTCTTAGACAGGTTTCATGGCTGTAACTCACTAGGGGGCGCCACAATATTAGTGCAAAACAATGTTGCAATATAATCAAAACGAAATGTCCGATTACAATTCTGTTTTCAGCAATGTGTACATACACATTATATAGATTATAATTCGTATATGCTCTCTAAAAAGTCTGAAATAAAATTAAGCAAAATTAAAAATTTTGAAAAAAACCCACGACGGTAAAAATCTCATCGAAAAAGAAAAAAAATCTCATCGAAAAAGAATAAAATAAATCAAAACCCCCGACTTAACCCAATTATTATGTAACGAAATATTATAATAGACGTAAAAATACTTTCTAAAAAAGAGTTGATATCTCGAGAAATCGGTAATAGATATACTTAAGTACCTAAACAATGAATATCGATGTCTACAGTTTTTCCCTAACGTGTCTGTTTCTCGAAGATGTACTTAGATGTAGCGATAATAATTTTACAATAATACATAACCGAGGAATATCCGTCGGGGGCTGCCTTTCCTACATGAAATTTCAACAAAAATTTAATCATATTCATAAGTGTATTTTATGTCGTCGTTAAACATCTACAATTCTTCAATAATAATTGTATTCACGTCACTAGAAAAATTTTAGCTGGTTTAATGGCAGCCCCCGACGGATATTCTTCGGTTATGTATTATGGTAAAATTATTATCGCTACATCTAAGTACATCTTCGAGAAACAGACACGTTAGGGAAAAACTGTAAACATCGATATTCATTGTTTAGGTACTTAAGTATATCTATTACCGATTTCTCGAGATATCAACTCTTTTTTAGAAAGTATTTTTACGTCTATTATAATATTTCGTTACATAATAATTGGGTTAAGTCGGGGGTTTTGAGTTATTTTATTCTTTTTCGATGAGATTTTTTTTCTTTTTCGATGAGATTTTTACCGTCGTGGGTTTTTTCAAAATTTTTAATTTTGCTTAATTTTTAGCTATCAAGGTTTAAGAGATAGAGCCCTGTGACAGACGGACGGACAGACAGGCGGACAGACAGACATTAGACTATCAGTAATAGGGTATAGAACACTAAAAATTAAAAACAGGGAATGAGAGTTCTACACTTTCTGCCAACAAACTGCTATGCAAGTATTTCTCTACTTCTTTTGTTTTTTATGTGGGTAAATAAATAATTAAAAAAGTCGGTTTACGGACGATAGTTAACGTCATAACAAAACATTCAAAAAACAAAAATGAAACCAGGCGGTCACCCATCCAAGTACTGACCGCGACCGACGTGGCTTAACCTCGCTGCCGTGTCACGCACAACTCGTTTATCTTGAGTTAGACGAGTTACGCCTAACCACCGTGAAATGGTCTTATTTTGGATGCTTTATATGGCTCACAAACAATCACGTAAAAATTATCGTTAGTTTTTGAGATATTTGATATGGCAAATTCGTTCAACTACATTTTTTAGTAACTCTGTCATGCACATCTCATCTATTTTAAGTTACAATAGTTGCGCGTGGCCACTCGCAGTTTCGCGACGCTGCCACCTTATCTTTTAACGTAGAGTTAGAAGAGATACGCGTGACCACTAGGTGAGTTTCTTGGGCGCGTGATCGTGTTATTTCGCTCACCGAGGGACCGCCGTGTGCCCGGTTTGTTTTATTTGCCATTTTTTTGTAAACACTACCTATCATAATTTCATTGTTATTTGGATTCCGTACCTGCGTGTTTAGTTTGACAAAACAAAAAAAGATTTTTTTACCTTTTTAAATGGTTCTGATCTCATTAATTTTAGTTTAGTAGGACTTATTTTTCTTAAATCAGTCAATTTAATTTTTTAAATGATCAGATTGATTTTATCCCAATACATGTTTTATGTTGTCCATAATTTCATTGTTTTTTGGATTCCGTACCTGCGTGTTTAGTTTGACATAACAAAGTAAGTTTTTTTTACCATTTTAAATGATTCTGATCTCATTAATTTTAATTTAGTACTTATATTTTTTATAATTTAAGCCAATTTAATTCGTTTTAAAGATATGAATATTATTTTAAAAATAAAAAAATATACTACTTGCTATTGTTATTATATATCCTTATATTCCTCATGACGTAATTATTATATATACGATGCGCCTATTTATGACAGAAATAATAATATATTGAGGATATTAATATAATAATTACGTCATGAGAAATATAAGGATAAATAATAACAATAGCAAGTAGTATATATTTTTATTTTTAAAATAATATTCATATCTTTTAAACGAATTAAATTGGTTTAAATTTTAAAAAATATAAATACTAAATTAAAATTAATGAGATTAACAAAGTAAATTTTTTACCATTTGAAATGATTCTGATCTCATTAATTTTAATTTAGTGCTTATATTTTTTAAATTTAATCCAAATTAATTCATTTTAAAGGTATGAATATTATTTTAAAAATAAAAAATATACTACTTGCTATTTATCCTTATGTTCCTCATGACGTACCTAATTATTATATTAATATTCTCAATATATTACTATTATTTCTGTCACAAAAACGCGCATCGCAAGTCACGCATGTCGCTTATACTATTAGTAAACATAGATAGTCATTCAGAACTCGCATACATTTAGTAACGCGTAACTCTTTTAACTCAAGTTAACACATGACGCGTGACCACCTTTGTATGGAGCAGTGGTTATGGTAAACTCGTTTAACTGAATTTAAAAGGTAAATAAAACAATAATTAAAAAAAAATTAAAGACCTCTTCTTCTAAACCCTATTTAGAAGTTATTTAGCTAGAAATTAACGACCGCTTAGCCTAGTTGGTAGTGACCCTGCCTACGAAGCAAGAGGTCCTGGGTTCAAATCCCGGTAAGGGCATTTATTTGTGTGATGAGCACGAATATTTGTTCCTGAGTTATGGATGTTTTCTATGTATTTTAAGTATTTATTTTAACTATATAAGTATGTTTATCGTCGTCTAGTACCCATAGTACAAGCTTTGCTTAGTTTGGGACTAGATCGATTTGTGTAAGATTGTCCCCTAATATTTATTTATTTATTTATTTATTTAAATAATGTGCGAATGAATTAAAATAACAATTCTACCATCTTTTGTTTGTAAAAAGTTGTTTGGGCGTTTTTCTCAAAACTTACTTTTTAAAGATAGATGAGTTGTGCGTGACAAGGCAGCTCGGTGATCGGACGAGAACCGGTGTTTTGTCAAATATCTTAAAAACGGTGCATCCTACGGCAAAATTAATGAAATTTTCATCCCCCCTTTAAGCCCCCGCACCTCCCCCCCCATTAAATACATGCTGGCGTTCGCTGCTCTCTTGTACATACCGGCCTTCGCTGCTCTGTAACATTACATGTACATACATGTAACGTTACATGTACGTTACATTGCGTCATCCTTTTTCGTGTATGCAGCCCTCGTTCATCAATTTATTACGTTGTCGCGTCAAAAAAGGTAATTATTTTACAAAGAACAAAATGATATCGTTTGTATTTTGTTTACAATCGACGGTGCTACTCTTTCGCCTTTTTTGCTGTCAATAGTGACATCTTTTTTGTGGTTGCATAGGTTTTAAATTACGGTATTCTGTATTGTCTTTCCTATAAGGGCACATAAGACCGTGCACAGTTCCTCCGACCTTACGGGGGCCCCGAAAGTTAGATAAGTTAGAACGTTTACTCGAAAATAATCAGTTTTGTCGTCAATGACATTCGCTTTCACGCTTTACAAAGGGGGGCCCAAATTATTTCGTACCCTAAGACGGCTCTGACGGTATTCATCAATGAAATGTTATTTTTTTTAATGACACGCAAATGACGCATGCATACGCGATTCAAACGAGGTTCATTCACTTTTGTACTAGCTATTAGTACTAAGTATTTGCGGTCCGTAAACGCGCGTCGTGTCAGTCTAAATTATGAGGAGAGTGAGTTTTTTGAGTTTAACCCTCTTACCGCTCTTGAATTGCACCAAACGCAGTTTAATGGTCTTAGGTTTACACTTTCTGCCGTGTTGCTTTTATTCGGTATTCACAGTGCACTTCTATGCAGCATGCAAATACCTACACAATAGTTTAGGGATAGGTAATAGCACGCATATAATATCACGGTAGTTTAGTGTTTAAAGTGTAAGATATAATCGCTGGGTGAGTGCAACAGTGGCACAAGTCAAAATATAAAAACAATTAATAATGAACTGTAATTATACAATAATTAAAGTTGATTAGTAGCTATTTTTATATTTTTACTTTTGCCACTGTTGCACTCACCCAGATAAGTACTTGAGTTTTGTATTTTTGTTAATCAATCTCAGTCGTAAATTATTGTCTTGGTAGCCCGCACTCTAAAGTTCTTAATGTACACTTGGTTCGCGTGGGAACTACGGCTCAAGCTATCTTTTTTTTATACAAAATAGGCTTGGTATTGAGATACCACTTGAGTCTGGCGATTCTCCAAGCTATGTCGGTGACTTTAGGTCTTGCACGGATTTCATCATTATTATGCGATCCCGCAGAGAAACACCGAGCATAACCCTCTCCATCGTTCTCTGAGTAACTTTGAGCTTTCTTATGAGGCCCATCGTTAGCGGCCACGTCTCAGTGCCATAAGGCATCACTGGCAACACACACTGAAAAGAGAGTGCCTTCAGTGGAACGTACTCGTATTTAGTCTAACATGATGTTAAACTATAACTTCCTTACGCGTAACCCGTCAATAATTAGTCTCAATTCTAAAATAATAAAACGTAATAAGTTACATTTTTAAGCCCCCTCATAATCATAACACTTAGCTTAATTCAATGAAATAAAAGGCACCACCCATCGCGGCTTTGTTGCCCGTTTGAATACGTTTGCTCATAAAAGTCACTCATAATAACTTCGAATAATGAGAGGGTAATTTCAAATTTCGTACGTCACAATGGGGTGACATTTTTTAGGGTCTCACGCAGAGGGTTGTGAGTTTGAACTCGAACCTGAGATCTTATCCTCTAAAGCACTCTGAATCACTATCGTTTTCACCACTCCAGGTCCCAAAGGAAGATCAGCGCCGTTCGCAAGATCTTCACTTTGCTAATTTGGGACCATTTCGTGATAATAATATGCGGGAACGATGCAGTTTTACGGGATAAAACTATCCTCTACGTTAATCCAGGTTAAAAACTGTCGTTGTGGGAAAATTTCATCAAAATCCGTCAAACCGTTTTAGCGTGAAAGAGTAACACGTATCCATCCATCCTTACATTCATTCATACAAACTTTCACATTTACGAGCATAACATAAGTGAGATGGGATTAGTAAGAAGTAAGACACACATCTCTAACACTTGGTTTTGGGTTTGGTTGGTTGGTCTAACATTTGGTAGCACAGTGAACGGCTGCGGTGCTCTGAGGATGAGCTCTGGTTCTGGTAGTGAACTGCATGAACACGCATTTTTAACACAAATTTATCTATTGTAGGGTCGCGGGTGAGCAAAGTAATCATTTCGTTCATTAAGCAAGATTCAATAAACAAGTCCATCCAAATTCTATCACTCTTTGATACCAGCTTACTGTGAGCTGAAAAAAATCAATGACAGAACTGGCATTCGAATCACGTTCCAGTTGCCGTTTGCATGGAAAAAGTGGACGTTGCTATAATCCCTGAGGATAGCCAACATATCCCTGTTTACATGGAACGCCACTCACTACGGGTGTATCGTGCGGCAAAAAGTCCGGGCCCATGGCCGCGATGTTATGCGGTGTTGATTTGTGGAAATTAAGTTGCTTTAGGATTGAAGCACGAGTTTTGGTGCTTGGTATAAGAAGACAGGGTTGAGATGATCGTGGTGTAGAATGAGGTCTAGAATCCAGGCCTTTGCATCGTAATTGCAAAGGCCGGAATTTTGGTGTCACTTTGGACCTGTCATAGTGACTTTTCACTTATCGAACAGGTACCGATATACATACCCTAAGCCCTGGTAGGGTCCATGTTTGTACTGGCTAGAATTAAAAACATCCTGTAAATACAATAGTTGCAATGATTAAATGATTATGATTACTACATAGATCGATACACAACATATTAAAAAAGATTAAATTAGAGGTCTTATCGTTAAACGCTCTTTAACGATAAGGCCTCTTCTTTTAGTCTTCTCTTCCAAGTCTCTTCCAGTTAATTTTTGAGTAGTCGAAAATGTGAAATAAGCATATGTAATGAAAACATTTCGATTTCATAACCCATTCGATATTATAATTATGTTCGATTTATCAACGTTCAGAAACGTGCCCAGCGCATCAGTTATATTTAATTAACATTTTAGTTTAGCCCAGTCAATAGGCTACTTTCCTAACTAGTCAGTCTTTTAGATTATCAAAAAAATATTGGACACGTATTTTTTATTTTGTCAATTAAACAAAAAATTACGAAGATATGGCGCGTTGAAGTTTCGCGTGACGTCACTTGTTCCTACACTTTGTATGAGCGTTTTAGGAACAAGTGACGTCACGCGGAACTTCAACGCACCATATCTTCGTAATTTTTTGTTTAATTGTCAAAAGAAAAATTACGTGTCTAATATTTTTTGATAATGTAAAATACGGACTAATAAGAATTATTATTTTTTTACCTAGGAAACCTCCCTATTATGCATAAAAAATAACATTGTTTTATTTAAAACAGCCTTTAAGTACAAACGGAAAATTCTAATTAATAAGAAGAATACATCGTGTTTTTAGGGTTCCGTACCCAAAGGGTAAAAACGGGACCCTACTACTAAGGCTCCGCTGTCCGTCCGTCTGTTAAATTCGACACGTGGCTCGAAACATTAATAGAAACTACCAATAATAATCAATAACTGGTTACTTATTGATTTTTAATAAAATCGAAAAACAAATTAAATCGCGGCATTTTCCGTTGAGATAAACATGTTTATTGATAAAATACTAATGTTTATGATTATAACATTGACGCGACACTTAATAAAAGAAAAAGTATGTAATGTCGAGCGAATAGCTATAAATGGAAAACTCTTTAGTGATGAAATTTAAAAGATAAATAATAACGTAATGAAGGACCTTTCACACTAGTTCAGCCATTAAATTTAATTATTGAAAATCTCAAAAATAGTAAGAATTAAGACACTAACTCTATTTGTCCTAAAACAACACGGTTGTGTAAAAAAACACGGTGTAAAGAGTAGCTCAAGAAAATTACAAACGAACAATTATCTCACTCCCACCTGCTTCAACGTAAATGTCAGGGGCATAATTTTCATCAAAAACAATTACTCCGCGAAAATTCACCGCGGAAATACTACGGAGCAAATAGCGAATTAACGCAGTGACTTAATTCCGAAACACGATGTCAAAATGTAATGGCTAAGTCGTGTAAGGCGTAAAACGTATATGGGGACTCAGGGAGTAACGTGGTGGGACCACAGTGTAAACCGGTATGGTATCTGCATTGAACGGATATTCATCATCAACATATTTCAGCCGTAGGACGTCCACTGCTGGACATAGGTCTCCCTCATTGACGCCCAATCATTACGGTTGGAAGCGACTTGCATCCACCCTAAACCTGCGGCCTTCACCAAATCGTTCGTCCATCTCGTTGGTGTACGTCCCACGCTGCGCTTGCCAGTCCGTGGTCTCCACTCGAGAACTTTATATAAGTCCCTCTACAGGGCACAGATCTCTCAGAATGAGAGGGGTTGGACCGTAGTTCCCACGCGAGCCCAGTGCGCATTGGGAACTTCACACACACCATTGAATTTCTTCACAGGTGTATGCAGCCTCGCAATGTTTTCCTTCACCGTAAAGCTCATGGTTAAATTTCAAATGTAATTTCGCACATAAATTCTCTACTCAGAACGATGAATATACAATATGCGGCACGGGTCTTTGGTATTGGAAAAATTAAAAAAAAAAAGTTTTAGATATATTTAGTCGAAATCTCGGGTGTGATATTAATTATGAGTGAAAATCGCGGACGTTGAAAACATTAAGTATACCAAGCAGAGTCGACCTGAGGAACTGTAAACGAATGACCAACGGAAGAAAGAATTGCACATTGACGGTCCATAAACTCTCTCAAGTTTTATTTTTCAATTTTTTTCTCTCATTTAGAAGAAGGAAAGAAGTTGAAGGGATTTTATAAATAATAAATGGGTCCATAATGACTCCCATAAAATTTTAAGTCATAATGTATCATTAGTCATAATCAACGTTAGTCATACAGTGATTTATTTCTGAAACAGTTTATTTTTCCGAATTGTTATAAAACAAACCTAACCTAACCTACTGCATTCTATAAGATGGCATTTAAAAATGTCCTGAAAAAATACCGTTTCAGAAACAAATCACTGTATGACTAACGTTGATTATGACTAATGATACATTATGACTTAAAATTTTAAGGGAGTAAAAGGACACCGTAAATAAATATCTAGTCAACAAATCTTATTATATTGTAATCTTATCCTGGATAAGTTTGTCTTTGTACTTTTTCTGTTACATTTTATAATTTTATGTGCAATAAAGAGTTTACAAACATAATCTCGTCAGTTGTTCAGGCAAAAATTAAAAATAGTTGGCGCTTAGGCGAAATATAAATTTACGTTATACGTAGATCACATACTGGTTATACTGTGACGCATAACGAGCGAGTACACGGATGTTCGCTATGAAATGATTATGAGTAATAGGAGCTGAAGATGATTTCGATGCTTTGGGCGAAGATAAAATTAATTTACTATTAATTAAGGACGACAGGTCTAAAATAATGTTTCAAGTAGATGAGTTACGTTAGTTTTTTTGTGTCATGATTTTTTTTAATAATATCTTCTGTTTATATAAGTCTACCTACCTAACTATGCCTAGCCACAGGCCTCCTCTCAGAATGAGAGTGCTTCGGCAGTAGTTCCCACGCAGCCCTAGTGCGGGTTCGGTTTTTTACACACAACAATGAAAAATTCTAAATAGGTACTTTATTTTCCGTACAAATATAGCGTGCTAATTTTGTGACCAGCCGTGCAACCAGTATCAACTTATGAAAAAATGTAGCGAAATAAAAAAAAAACTTTTTGCGAAATTGAATAGAATAGTTAAAGAAATGAATGAAACTTTAAAGTTTTCACGCATGATTTTTTTTTTTTAGTTTAATGTTATAATTTCTTCGTTACAGCGACCATTCTGACGCACTATGTGAAAATTTCAAAAGATACAGCCTTGTGACAAACGGACGAACAAACGACCAGACAGAGGTGTCTTATTGTTAGTACAGTCATCCAATTTAGATTCCAATTTAGATCCAATTTAGTAGTGGTAGAGCCATGTTGTATCTAGCCGCTGCATCACGAATGGGCCGGCTCGTCCGGGGCAGTACCACCCTCTAACAGAACACCGGCGTGAAGCAGCAGTAATCCTGCTTGCGTTTCGTACGGTCAGTGAGAGTGCCGGGGGCCCAATACCTCACCTCTTCCCTCTCCCCCTTCCCCTATTCCCTCTCCTTTAGGGCCGACAACGCACTGGCATCGTGTAAAGCGCTGCGGGTGTCTATGGACAGTGGTGTTCATTTAACATCAGGTGGCTCACTAGTTCGTTTGTCTGCCCTATCTAACATAAAAATAGATAAAGACGGTTTATTTGGTACTGCAAGCACACAATCGAGATTAATAAAAATACAAAAGTCAGGACAAACTTAACAGTAAAACATTATATATTGTCTGTATGAATTTGATTCCTAAGCCACTATAGAACCAAGCCAAAATGAATCAATTTGTTTATCTTCTACGACAGTGATTATTGCGTGATGTATGTCATGACGACAAACTTGATCATTGCAAACGTGTGTCAACGATAATGAATAGGAAAGTGATGTTCGGAAAGTTGATAATGCTTTGACCCGCACTGACGTTGTTGCCTCTCAAGCAGTGGATCGTGGAATCGAATCCGGGCTCGCACCTATAAGTTTTTCGGAATTTATGTGCGAAATTACAGTCACAGTGACCATGTTGTGCGCACGGTCTTTTAGGTTATAAATCGTCGGTGCGAATACAAAAATCGCTATGTGTTTTTTTTCGATTTTACGATTATTTGATAATTTCATTTCTTTTAATGTCCTACGTTAACCCACAAAACCGTTTTTTGATATCTTTATTGGTTTTGAAAATAACAAATTCCGCTATGTGTACGTGGAACAAAGTTTGGATGGAAATAAATCGCTTTGTGGTTTTTAGCACATAGCGATATTATGCGTGAGGTTCTCCATCAAAATCAATAGTTTATTACAATAGTGTGTTGCACATGGCGATTATTTCTTGATTGAATTACCCGACAGTGAGACTAATTTTAAGAAATTAATGTTAATAAGTGCTTTAATTTTACATTTTATCAAGTAAGTGCTACCAGGTTTTATTAGATTACTTGTTTTTGCTTAGTAAAATTGCACGTATCATTTAATAATGAATACGTTTATGACCAAACTATGCTATTTTCTGATTACTACATTATGGATATTTTGTCAAATCCTGACCGCTCCGTTCAAGTGCATGAAACATCACCGAGAAATGTTTCAAGGGATTTAATTGGCAATTCTAATGACGATAATCTGACTATACCTACCCGCTGCCTGGTTTGAGCAAAATTCTCTAAATAATCCTACACTCACTTCAATGTTTCTGGATAATGACAATAGGGATATAAACGTAGACCATGTGTCGGAAATATCAATTATCTGGAACTATTATTGAACCCCACGGGCCGTATCGAACAGGCTAGTTGTTCTGTCGAAAATTTGTCAGATGACAGAACTGCTGAGGACAATATATAACCTTTTTGTTGAATCATGAAAGTGGTATAACTATTAATTTACCATTTGAAAAAATTGCCACTGGCCCAGCAAAACATGCTATTGTAGACCCTTCTGCATTTCCATCAAAAATAAGGGAAAATCAACATTTGCGACTTATTGGAAAGACTTATAAGGGTAACTAAAGACAGCGGGATCCATCTACATTAAAAATATTTAGTAAATATGTTGTTAAGAAAAATCGTGCTATGACAGAAAAACCTTGTACTCATGGAGCGGAGCAAAAGTCTTATAGGAGTTTTATTTGCAGGGCTATAAGTGATGAAATCCAAAGTGACATTTTTCAATATTTTTGGAATCTACCATCGTGGGACGCTAAAAAATCGTATATAAATGGCTTAGTGCAAATTTGTAGCACGTTAAAACGTCGGCCTGGTGCGAAAGAGGAAATTACTTGCCTAAAAAATGTACGGTTTCGTTTCGAATGCTTCTTGCAAAGTCAAAGTCGGTTTAAAGAAATACTTGTTTCAAGAATGGATCAGAACTACGAACACTACTGATTCTTCCCCCAGTAATTCTAAGATACGGAAAATTGATAGATGTACAGTGTCAATATCAACACCTAGAATTCTAAAATCAAGATCTGTGGAGCTATGGCTTTAACAAGTACCTGTTGTACCTAGTCATTATTGTAGAGGAGATAGTAAGGACATAATTATATTGAGGACACCTTTCACAGTAAGACCCATAATGCACAAAGTGTACACTTTGGTGCAAGGAGAATATTTTAAATTCTGTGACACGTGTAAATTATTAATAGAAAAGTTGGAGGAAAGAATGATTTCTATTTTTAAACCCAGAAAAGACCAAAGTTCCTTGTCTCTGAGCAATGTTATAAGCATAAGCCGGCAGTACATAACTACACTTTTTATGTCAAAAATTATAATAACGTTTATTTATATGTATGGCATGAGGGAGAATGCGGTGTGACAGCCAGTACCATCATAACAAGCTGTATTATACAGTTTTTAAAAGAGCACTGCTGTACTTACAAAAAAGTGTACCTTACATCTGACGGCTGCTCTTACCAGAACAGAAACAAGGTTTTGAGTAGTGCTTTGACTAATGCGTCAACTTCTTTAGGTATCGAAATTGAACAACTGATATTGGAGAAAGGTCACACCGTGATGGAAGTCGACAGTGTTCATTCAACATTAGAAAACCAATTCAGGCCGCCAATATGTGCACTTACTGACTATTTAACTCGCATGAGACAGTCAAGGCAAGGCCGACGAAACCGTATGTTGTGAATTATTTAGATAATTCATTCTTTAAAAATTACGAAGAAGTGCCGTGCAATTTTATAAGTATGAGGCCTGGTAAACGGTCCGGTGACCCTACAGTGACCGACATAAGAAGCCTGTGGTACAAAGATGGCGATGTCAAATACAAACATACTGACATATTCACTCTTTTACTGCAAAGGCAACCTGAACAGCGTGAACATAATGAAGCACTACCATTATATAATAGCGGTCCAAAAATTGATTTAGCGAAATCCTCTGCAATCTTTAAAGGTCTATATGCACCAAGATTATCATAATTTCTACGATAGTGTAAACGTACAAATTATTAAGTGATTTCAACTAATCTTTGACTAGGCATTAAAATTATAAGAGGCAAGAGTAATGAAAAATCAGTACAATACTAGTATAACTTAAACGGCATGTTTTCATAAAGTTTATGCAAATCAATTAGTGTAATCGAAAATGTAGTACAGTTTTCTTTTTTATTACACTTGCTTGATTTATTATTGATTAGGTTTAACTAATAAACTAACTTGTGAGCAGATAACAATAAAGATTCATGTTATTCATATTTTCAATATTTATAATAGTAAAAGTCGACTCACATTACCAAATTTAAACATTTTATAACCCGCTATGTGTCGCCTTCCACGTTGTAAAAACTACGCTATGTGTACATTTGGCACATGGCGATTTAAAGTAAGCCAAATCAAAGTCGCTATGTAGCTAAATTCTGGTTTTTTGTTAATATCATAAAAATCTACGAGGAAAAATTGTTTATTTTTTCGTGAAAATCATGTAAATCTTACTACTGTATTATTTAAAAAAGTCAGATGTGACAAAAGTTGTATATACTATTATATAAACAGTTTTTTTGGTCTCCTGTAAAGTAAGTCAAAATTACATAGCGATTTTGTCATTCGCACCGACGAAATGTCTGAGCTGAGTTTGTTCTGTTCGCCGCTAGACAGCGCTGCTCGTTGCAGTCGCAACGGCTGCGTTCAGCATACCGCTTAAGGCCGTGTTGCGCGACAGGGTTTCTGTGACTGATACAAAAGGGTCCCGCCGGAAGACCAGCGCTGGCTCCACCTCAGGAGTCCGCATTTATGCTGAGGCGGGACCTTTTTCACACACATTTTAATGTTTTTTTTCTTCTTTCTTTTGTAATTTTATGTGTTTTGTTTTGTGTGTGAAATAAACTTCTTTCATTTCATTTCATTTCAAATTAAATTAAAAATTTACCATGAGCTTTACGGTGAAGGAAAACATCTTGTGGAAACCTGCACACGCCTGAGAAGAAATTCGATAGTGTGTGTGAAGTTCCCAATCCGCACTGGGACCGCGTGGGAACTACGGCCCAAGCCCTTTTATTCTGAGAGGAGGTCTGTCCCTGCAGTAGGGCGTATGAGGCTGGGATGATGATGAAAATTACTGAGCCATTTTAAAGTAATGCTGAACCCAGAAATCCGTTCTTAACAATAAATAAAATAATATGCACACAGAATCACAGTATAATACAGCCCAAACAAAGAATAAAGCTGGCCATACACGAGTACCAAGTTTGCCAATAAATAATCGCACTGAGTACACGGTTCAAGAAAACACTGCCCTACGAGTAAAATATTTTTATAACTGACGACTTTTAGAATATTTTCTACTAAAATGCGTTTCATTTTGTGCTGTCGTTATTTTATTTGTGGTTCAGTCACGCGTAAGTGAATTCGCAGTTTTAGATGGAGTATGTTTACATTTGAAACTTATCATGAGGTTTACGGTGGAGGAAAATATGGTGAGAGAATCTACATATCTACCTGTAATGTGTAAATGAGTTTTCTAATCCACGCCGGGCCCGCGTGGGAACTTTGGCCCAAAGGCTTCTCATTCTGAGAGGAAGCCTGTGTCCTGCAGAGGGACGTATTATGTGATACATTAAATATAGTGATATTCAAAACATACAACATATTCGTGTTACTTTTTGACACATTTCAGACCAGCCTTAAGTAAAATGGTTGAACGTTAAAAAAATATAAGTGTATTTAAGTAATATTAAGATTAAATGTTTTGTCAATTTTAAAAAATAGGACAAGTTAAAACACGACATTAATTTCAATCACAATTGCACCGCTTACACACAAAATTTTTCCTAAGACTTTAAACGTAGTCTCAACCGATTATAAAATAAAAATCCTGTCGCAAGAGCGTCGTGAACTGTAAACACCCGAAAGCTTTACGATCGGTCCATTCGATAAACAGTTTATGTTAATCCCCGCATACTTTATGTAGAACGCATCGGCACAATTTATCGGATATTCTAAAAATTTCCTCATACAATAGTACATTGTTGTAGAGGCTGGAAAGTAAGCAATAGATGGACGAGTTTGTTTGAGGGCCGACGCGTAGCGGAGGCCCTCGAAAGTACGAGTCCATCTATTGCACTTTTGGCCGAGACTAAACATTGTGCTTTTCACGACTAATGCGAGGAAATAAAAAACGTTTCTTATAATAAAAATAAATATTTAATTAAAGTTTATGTTAATGTTTGCATGGGGACAGTTGTTAAAACTCATTGTGATGTTTTTCCCTGGAAAGCTGATTTTAGTGTTCTGCGTCATTTCAGTCGGTCGGGAACTTAATCAAACATAGTTAGAGTTAATGTGAGCGGCCGTTGCGGCCGCTACGGCCGCTCACATAACTCGAACTATGTTTGATTTAGTCGCCGTCACGACGCGTCGCCGGTCGCCTTACCGGCCTAGTGGCCAGTATCAAAAACCACATAATTAAAAAATAAAAACCTTAACCTTGCAGCGCTTAAAAAGTTTAATGCTGTGGCGTTTTTCATACTTAAAAAAATTAAAGCATTTTGTGCATATTATGCGTTTAAGGAAAAAAAACACCTCATTAAAGTCATGAATGACGCATTCTCATTGGTCAATTGAATTTCACATGCAGCAGACGATTATTTTTGATTGGTCGTTTCAGCACGCCGGGAATGAAATTCAGAAATTATCTTTGAAAAAGTCGTATCGTATTATGAAATACATATACTGATACGACCTGTTTTCGATTAGTGTAACATTGTTGTCGTGTTTGCGCGCCATAAATGAATTAGCTGTTAAATGTACATATATAGGCAGTTTTGTGTACTGGATTTAGGTTATCTATGGCCACATTTTCGAGCAGTGTCGTGAAAAATAAATTGTTTGATAGATAGCGGAAAACATGCAGTAAATTTGACTGTCCTTGGAACGTAAGGTTTTTTGTTAACTGCGTGTCCTTTTTATAGAATACTAATTGATATCAGCCTATATCTTGAAAAAAAAGTTATGTTAAGTGATTAAATAAATAAAATGTACACCTTCATATCTATTAGGCTAAAACAATATATTTAGAATGACAGTCGAAGTCAGCAACAACTGTAACTAAGAAACCATGCAAATTAAATATGTGACAAGTTATAAACACTTTTTTCTATAGTTATTGCCTGCGAGTCTGTCTGCGAAAAAATTATTTATTGCTATCTCACTGGAAGTATGCAATTTTCCGGTCTAAAACTCCACATCAAATTAATTTTCATCTAAATATCTCCCATGTTTTAAACGTGAAGAGGTAATAGACAGAGTTACTTTCGCATTTATAACATAAGTACGGATATAAATAACAATATATTAATTAAAAAATATAAAATAACTTACTTGCATCTGCGGGTTTACTCTCTAGGCAAAATTTCAGCTTTCTAGGTTTATTGGTTTGGGCTGAGCGTTGATGAGTCAGTGAGCCAAGAATTAACTTACAAGGATTCCATACTTATACCCACAGAGTCCAAACGGAACCATTTTACTTTAATTCGTGCGTCCGTCTGACTGCGTTTTCAGGGTTAGGGTTTTTTACTATTAATTATACAGACAGTATAATTAATAGTAAAATTAATAAGATATGCAAGAAATTTTTGTAACGGCTACGGAACCCTGTCGTGGGCGTTTCCGACACGCTCTTAGCCGGTTTTTTGTCACTAGGTTCTAGCGGTCAAACCGTCCAAGTAAAAAAAAGTAAAATTCCAATTTATTTAAGTTGTAAAGTAACCGTTAAAAATCGCAAGCCATAAATTAACTACAATTTTACATCCTACTTCTTTTCAGAACGCATAAATCTCGCATAGTAATGTGTTGAATCATTTCCTTCGTTTTAAACCGTTTACGATTGATTTTGCAATCGTTTAAATTTATTAGGGTCTGGAGACAGACCGCATCTTGACATGGTTTATTATCGTGAGTCACTGTTACTTAGTAAGCTTCGGAATGATGGAAAAGGAGCAGGTTATAGGTCATACAAAATAATGTTCATAAGTAGCCAGCCTTATTGCGGGCATATTGAAAAAACTGGCCAAGAGCGTGTCGGACACGCCCAAGGTAGGGTTCCGTAGCCATTACGAAAAAATCAAGTAATATTTTTCTAAGGATTTTGTATGTGTACGGAATCATCCAAGTTTAAGTATGTTTTATACCTTAGGCTACTATTTACTCTTAAACTACAAATAATTTCCAAGCAATTTTAGCCGCTATAATTTTCCTAGTAAATTTGATATATTTACTACCATTCTGAATTTTTTCAAATTATTCCACCCAACAGTTTAGATTTTAGAGGGGGGGGGACGGTCGATTTTAATGAAAATTTTCACTTTAAAGTTGAATATTTCGCAAACAGATCACTGAATAGAAAAATCATGTTAGCAACCCCGCAATGGTTTTAAAAGACCTATCCAACGATACCCCACACTATAGGGTTAGTCGAGAAAAAAAAATCACCCCCCTTTACGTCTATGGGAGGTACCCTAAAAAAAAATTTTTTTATTTTTTATTTTACCACTTTGTTGGCGTGACTGATATGTATATTCATTCCAAATTACAGCTTTCTAGTACTAACGATCTCTGAGCTTAGCCGCGGACGGACAGACAGACAGACAGACAGACATGGCGAAACTATAAGGGTTCCTAGTTGACTACGGAACCCTAAAAATGACAAAAGATTTTTTCATGACAAAAAATGTTTCTAAAAATATTGACGTTACCATTAACTTTTAACATTTTTTTCTACAATTACTTAGGATCCTCGTTTTTAATTAAGTAAACCAAAACATTCGCTGCTAACTAAAATTTCAGAATTAATATTTTCTTTTTTTTTTTCCTAAAAACTACATCGTGGATTTCACTAACGTTGCATAAAAAACAACCGCGCCAACATTTATGTCTCCAATCCTGATGGTTGAAATTTTTGGGATTTTATCACAATCCCGTGGAAATATCGGGGTAAAAAGTAGCATGCATGCATTATCCCAGACGTCCAGCTATCTATAAACCAAATTTCATCCAAATCCGTCGAGCCGTTTCAGCGTGTACGAGTAACACACATACTTTCCAATTTTTACACTTTTAACTAAGTATTAGTAGGATTGGAAGTCAATATAGCTCCTAAATAATAAATTACAAATCATAGTGAAATAATACGGATTACTTACGTCTTCACACGAGTCTAACTCGATATGATTCGGGCTAATCCGTAGCCCTTCTTCTCGGAGCAAATCGCCACGGCGGCTGCTAAACGCGCACTACGCATCACCGCTCTGCTCGCGCGGCTACTTGACGAAACTGATTCCGCCAAACTACCCACGTTTTCATCGTACAACCACCCGAAACACGTCTGTTAACCCTTTCAACGCCAACGACACATATAGGTGTCACATAGTACAGTGTCAAAGTGATCTTGACACAATGACATAAGATTCAAAGCAAGTTTACGTTTTGTCGAGGCGTGGCGTTGAAAGGGTTAAACTCATTTGAAGACGTAAGTAATCCGTATTCTTTCATTATGAGGTACCACGTGATTATAAATTCATATTTAAATTAGAAATCTTCCAAAATTATCTAAATCCATTTAACTGAATCACATGCCTAACAAAAGGAAGACGCCTAATAAAACATTTAAAAACATCCCCCGTCTAATTGAATATGACAAACGTAAAACGGTACGTTTCTAAATGAAACACTAATATTAACGGAATATGGGGCAAACGGGGAAATGAAAAATAGAATACTTTAGTTCATACCCGACGGAAACACTCATATTTTATGTATGGAGACAGTATGGGGCTTAAAAGGGCTATTCCAAAAGTAAGGCGTCGTTTCTTGCACTTAAAAGTTATATTTTTATTTTTTTCGTAACCTGTAAACCGAAATGAAAAATATTATACAGTTGATGATTTAAAATTCAACAAAAAAATCTGGTGTCCAATTAAATTCAAAAGATTAAGCAATTGATTTCAAAATTAACAAAAAAAGTTTGCTCTTCAACGATATTTTTTTTATAATTTTATGTACATTTACTTGAAAAAATTAATTGCTCCAGAGTCCAATTCCCTGAAACATACAATCTGTTCTATGTCCGAACTGAGTAAAATAATGTTTTATCCAATTTAGTCATCTAGGAATCCTGGGTGTATTATGTAGGTACCATTTTAATTGTAATTCGGACTTCTACTTTGATAGAATTACAGAATTCTTTTGTCGTCAATAAATGTTTCTTTCTTTCTTTCTTTCAAATGATACGAAAGATGTGGTTAGAAAATCAGCCCAACTGGACCATCTTTATATGTTAAGCTGAAGTTACAACGACATGAAGATATTGGGTACGTGTCAAAATACGTAATGTTTCGAAAGAAACATATAATGGTTATTTGTCAAAATAACAAAAAAAAACTCGTAACTCGGGGAAAAAATCGTATTTAATATTATACCAAGTTTTTTAATCGTTAAATCTGCAGATTGCTTTGAATCCAATCCAAATTACCTATGAACAATGTTTTTTGTCTATTATTCACCTCGAGTTTTGTACAATTTTATACATACCCAAAATACTAGCCGTAGCAATCTAAAGTTGTAAAATCACAGTTTAACCATGTCCTAATATACTATACCTAGTCAGTATTAAAGTTGGAAAACTTTTATGACAACTATAGCAAGACGAGTCTTCCGTTCCGGAAAGCTGTTTATAACTTTGACAAGTGCTTATTTAGAACTCCAAAAGCTATTTTAGTATTCACAGATTTTATTATTTCAGCCACGTCATTTCAAATCCTTTTCTTAGTAAATGCTCTAGAAATGGGGTATTATAAATTATTTTTAGAAACACTTAGTCTTTGTCTGCTAAAATGATTATACATTTGAATTACCAGTTCAAATCAACATTTTCAGACTTGGCTAAAATAGATGTATTTTTTCTTAAAATGTTAGTGTCCCAAATACTAGTTATGCGACGTTATTTTTACAAGCTTTTAGTTATTAAGACAGGATTCACTAGCAATGTTCGGACGTCAGTGTCCAGTTCGGCTGCGTTCAGCATTCTGCTGCCGTATATATAAGGCCGTGTTGCACGACAGCGTTTCTGTGACTGATAAAAAAGGGACCAAACTGCCCGCTTGATAACAGTGTCTAGTTATATCTATCTGGACATGAGTCATACACACTTCTGAGTTCGCGACTCTCCTGTGAACATGGTAAAAGTTAAGGGCCTATAGGGAACTAGCTGAACAGACAGAGAAGCGGTCTGGAGTTCCGAGTTCAGAGTTCTGCGTTCTTTCGAATGTACTGAGTCTCTTAAGATAACGCACACAGCAGAAAAAAAAATATATTAGGGGACAATCTTACACAAATCGATCTAGTCCCAAACTAAGCAAAGCTTGTACTATGGGTTACTGACGACGACAAACATACTTAAATAGATAAATATATACTTAAATACATAGAAAACATCCATAACTCAGGAACAAATATTCGTGCTCATCACACAAATAAATGCCCTTACCGGGATTTGAACCCAGGACCTCTTGCTTCGTAGGCAGGGTCACTACCAACTAGGCTAAAGCAGGCGACTGGAACTCTCGAGCGTTCAAAATACAGAACTCTGAACGCGAAACTCGGAACTCCAGACCGCTCTCTGTCTGCGCGCGCTCTAGGCGGCAGCACTATTGCGACAGAAGAGACCCTATGCGGACAGTAAAAGAAACTTATCAGGGTAAAACATTCAAATTGATGGCAGCATTATGTGCACGCCAATATTAGCCAATATTTTTTAGTCAAGTCTACATTGGCGTTTGTGATGACTGGCCAAATTTAATAAATCTTAACTTTGCTGATTCGGAGTCTCTAGTTTTATGACCACAGGACAGACAACTTTGTTTCTTACTCTGTATATGACCTAAATGCAGACGATGGGAGCGTATAGCGTAGGTAGTGTATTTGTATATCTACTTACAACTCAAAGTACGATATTTTATTTTCACGGATTAACAAGCGCATGCCCTTGCCGCCGAGCGGAAGCGCTGCGCAAGACGGGAGCGAAATTAAAACAAAGCTCGAGTGGAGACGAAAACGGGACCCACCCAATATGGCGATCCCTTGAGTTAATTTGATACAGCAACATATTTTTATGAAATTACGATCAAACGCAGAATGTGAAATTGAAATATTTTCTCGGTACGTTGGTACAGAATTCATTCGCGGATCCAACCTCTTACCCGCTTTTTGATTGTTTTTTTAACTTTTTTTAATAAACCCCCCTCCTCTGCCCTCATGGTTTGTTGTTACCTCACACTTGACTTAATTTATATTTTAGTTTTGCACAGACTCTCAAAGTATCTGGTTAGCAGTGGCGAAGGGTACTAACAACCCGATTCCCCCGGGTTGACTAAACTTTTGAAGCTACCAAACGCATCTCTTCCATTACTGCACTTTCAAGTAGAGAATAAAATTAAAAAAAATATATATCAGGGGACAATCTTACACAAATCGACCTAGTCCCAAACTAAGCAAAGCTTGTACTATAGGTACTAGACGACGATAAACATACTTAAATATAGATAAATAAATACTTAAATACATAGAAAACATCCATAACTCAGGAACAAATATTCGTGCTCATCACACAAATAAATGCCCTTATCGGGATTTCAACCCAGGACCTCTTGCTTCGTAGGCAGGGTCACTACCAACTAGGCTAAAGCGGTCGTTAAATGGGTTTTAGGTTTCTTTTGCTCCGGCTTTACTTGCAAGAATGTCCACGCCCTGCCACTGCTGGTTAGATACATAAGCTTCAATACCCCTCATTGATCAGATAGTACCTAGCCCACTCTGCAGAATACAGGTCGTTTTACAATTAACTATTAGGCTGGACTACGTTATCATAGTATAAACTTTAGTAACTAATCTACAAACAACGTTACCATTAGGTAAAACAATTTAAAAAAGCCTTCATGCCTGTAAAAAAAGATATGTAAAACATAACTTATTTTTGAAATTTGGAATGTTAACTTATTTATATAGTGTCTATATATAATGTTTCATAAAATATAAAAAAAAAAAAATTTTTTTTCTAAGTTCGGTTTATTAATGTTTGGGCGAAAAACTTTTCGCAAAATGATTCATTTGGCAACTGCTTACTTTTTCTGAAACTTAACTTTCAGGATTGTTATAAATCAAACCTAACCCAACCTTACCTAACCCACAGGATAGTCTTGAAATATATCCTGAATAGTTTACAGTTTCAGAAAAATAAACAGTTGCCAAATGAATCATTTTGCGAAATAATTTTCGCCGAAACGGTAGTACCCGTCTAAGTTCAAATCAGAGTTAAAATTTTCTTTTAACTCTATCGTATTAAATTAACTCTCGCGACCAATGTCCCAATCTCGCCCGCAACCCGAATTTGGGTAGCGACTCAAGGTTAAGAAACGGCTGCACTGAGGGCACGAAAACTGCGAGCAAACAACGCATTTGTGCAAATTTAGTCTCGACGTATTGTTTGGAGATGGCTTCCTAGTATTATACTGCGGCCTTTACCAGGTTCCGGGTTCGATAGTGCCGTGAACACGTAGCGGTACTTTACACAGGCTCTACCAACCTCCACTGGCTTTATCCTTATATTTTCTATGCATAAAAAGGTCCCTCGGGTCCATTGGTCCCTCAGGTTGAGTGTATACGAAATGACTGCTGCAAGAAGCCAGCACTTTAGAATATGTGACTGATAAATTTAGAAATTTTACTGAAATTACACTAAAATTAAAATAATTTGTTACATCTTCTTCTTCTAATATATTAAAATCTCGTGTCACGGTGTTTGCTATCGATCTCCTCCAAAACGGTTTGACCGATTTTTATGAAACTTTTTCTGTATTCGGTAGGTCTGAGAATAGGTCGTAGGCTATTTTTTATACCCCTATTCTTCGTGTTTGAGAACCTGGAAAATATACCAATAACCAATGGAAAGTAAACCAATTCTTTGCAAAATTTGCAGCGGGAAGCAACTAGTAGTTATATGATTAGATGATTACTTAAATGTAGATTCTTATTCTACATAGATTCAAACTATTGCGGGTGAGAGTTTTCAAAAAGACTTCTACTGCTAAACAAAAGCCTCCCCCAAAGCATTTGGCAACACATCTAATTTATTGGAATATAACATCGGCTTCAAACGTTTAAGAACTAATCATCATCATCATCATTTCAGTCGTAGGACGTCCACTGTTGGACATAGGCTGGCAATGAGGATTGACGCCCAATCATTACGGCTGCAAGCAAGTTGCATCTACCCTGAACCTGCGGCCTTCACCAAATCGTCCAAACCAATGTTTCTTATTAATAAATGTACAGGTACAGCCCGTAGCCCACGGCACTAAGCTGTAGCTAATCTGTCATCAACTAGTCACTGCAATGCTAATTCCAACATTCTTAATATTTCACATCAACAAACTTCTTCTTCACTTACTTCATCATTTTCATCAACACTTAGCTCGTAACTGAACTCACTTAAAGACGAATTTTCAGTAGCTTTTTATTTTCCAACAACATCATTACCATAATTTTGAAACAACGTGCATTTGCCACCAAAAAATTACTGATGATTCCTAAGTTAAGCGTCTACAGTTGAAAATGGCGTGTATTTTAGTTTTGAAACTGCATGTGCGTCGTTGTAAATTAAGCCTAAGGCGAATTAGCAGTCAAGTAGACTCATGCGCAGATAAAGTATCTGCAGTATGCAAATATCTGCAAGTGCAGGTATGCCGCCGGCTATATTCATTAGATGGCGGTGCCATTAATATGTCTATCTGTATGTTAATTTCAGTTGTTTCTATGCTCATCTGCATTCCGGGAAGATATAGTGCAGAGTTGTGATTAGTTTGTCAATAATTTGAGTTTTCTCTTTTTAACCCCCGACACAAAAAGAGGGGTGTTATAAGTTTGATCGCTATGTTTTTGTAATACCTACTCAACTGCGCATTAAAATCTGTAAGTGAATAATAAATCACCCCTATTTTCGGGGAAGGGTCCCCTTAGGGTAGATTTTTTTTCCAAATTGATACGGGACCAAATTCAAGGTATACCCTTTCCAATAAAAAAAGAATTGTCAAAATCGGACTACTCTGTGAAATGTTATGCGTGGTCATAAATAAAAAAAATATATAAATAGTATAAATCTTCACAGGTGAATTATTCGCTTCGAGCCCTTATCTTTCAAAACAAACGGTATCGTCATAGTATTAAGGTTCAAATTTAATGTAATGGCTCGAAGCGAAAAATTCACCTGGGAAGATTTATACTATACGCGTCGACTTGAGAACTTCCTCCGTTTGTTTTCGTCGGTTGATAAAATCATTTATTATCTAGCGGTATTTTAATATTGGCTACTATTGTTCTTAATTTAATTTAATTTTTCTTTTCAGGTACATTATACGAGTACTTAATGGATCCCTAAAACGAGGTAATTGAAAACAGCGATTTATATTATTAAGAACCCGTAAATGTTTAACGGTTTGATTTATTTTGTTCTTAGCCATTAAAAATGCATTAGCCTGGTATTTTAAATACACGTTAATATTTTCATTTCATTCATATTTTTAAACATAATTGGACCATACCTAATATTACTTTTAAGCGAGCAATTCTTGTACATTTTTTTATTTCGCCGAACTCAGAAACTTCTCTAAGGATTTCGATGAAACTTGCTACCTATACTTAACTGTGGAGGTTTTCGCGGGCAAACAAGCGATCTAGTTAGTTTTGTTTTTTGTCTGTCGACGCCTGTTTTCGAGTCTTAGCCCAAGCGACGCTGGATTGCTCGCTCTGGAGATATTGTATTAACTGAGACAGGACTGTAGATGTAGTTAATAATTAACTAGATACATACTTGTACCTATTAAGTGGGTCACACAAAGCGTAAAAACAAAAATTGTCTCTTCTGTGGACATTTTTTTTTTTTTTTATAAAAAAATAGGCTTACGTTTGGCCTCAATCTCGCTTGATGGAAGGCGAAGATGAGGCCTAAGATGGTACACGCTTGCCTAGAAGGTGTTTGTTCACTTTGACCTTAAAGATGTCCAGATTATAGCGTTCCGGAAAAACTGACCTCGGCAGAGAGTTCCACTCCTTAGCCGTCCGCATAATGAAAGAAGAGGCAAACCGCTTCGTGCGTTATGGAGGAATGTCTACAACATAAGGGTGAAACTGCTCGCCGCGCCTAGTCGTTCGGTGACGGAAAGGGGAAGGGGGTATCAGGTTATGCAAAACCTCCGCACACTCACCGAAATGCAACTGATAAAAAAACCGAAAGGCAGGCCACTCGTCTACGGTGCTCGAGGCTCAGAAGATTTGCCCCCACGAGTGAGTCACTAGTCACTGCCTATAATCCTCATCGCACGGCGCTCCAACGAGTCCAAAGCATCCAGCTGATACCTAGCAGACCCATCCCACAGATGGGATCAGTATTCCAAGCAAGAGCGAACTTGAGCTCTGTAAAGATTTAAGAGCTGCTCAGAGGATACTAAGTTTTTTGGCAGCAGTCTTTGCCATGGACTCGATGTAGCGATCGAAATTTAGAGTGGATGAGAGATCCAGCCCTAAGAGCTCAAGAAACATTGGACCCATGACCCAGACTTCGCATCGGACAAGTATCTCACCGAGACTGTGCTGTCATCTATGCACCCAAAGATACCGGGTGTTACCAGCAGGTCGTTGATATGCAGCAAAAAAAGAGTCGCGGAGACCACCAAGGATCCAAGGATCGGACATGGAGTCATTAACGACAACCCGAATCGATCTGAAAATAAGCGACTTCGAGTCGGAAAACTTAAAACTTATTTATATGGGTCGAAAGTTGGTCAGGCGTCCCACATGCCGATGTAGATTTGACTAAAAATATTGGCTATAGACCCTAAACTTATGCCATGTCCACATGAGATGCGAACAAAAAATGTGCGTGACCCAAATAAAAGCAGAAAGGAGATAAAATTAAAAATTATTTTCAGAAGAACGTACGCAGATGTTACAAAATATTGTACATACATGTCAGGAGAACTTTGATACATGTCATGGTATGCCCTGCTACAATTTGCCATGCGAAATCTTAATTGGATTTTGTATTCCATTTTTTTAAATGTGGCAGCACAAAAGTTACTGCTTGTTGGAAATACTTCATTCTAGTAACCTACAATGTCAGACACTAAGTAGGTACCTAGTTCGTTTTGAATAATGGATCAAAAGACCGAGACGTTCTTTTTTCTTAAACCCCCAACTTCTCAGAATTTATTAAAACAGCATCGCATAGAACCCATTAGGTTAGGTAAGTTTTATAACATTCTTTAAAACAAACCGGCCAAGAGCGTGTCGTACACGCCCAAGATAGGGTTCCGTAGTCAATACGAAAAAATCAAGCAATATTTTTCTAAGGATTTCGGATGTGTACGGAATCTTCCAAGTTTAGGTATGTTTTTTACCTTAGGCTACTATTTACTCTTAAACTACAAATAATTCCCATGCAATCTTAGCCGCTATAATTTTCCTTGTAAATTTAATATATTTACTACCATTCTGAATTTTTTCAAATTTTTCCACCCAACAGTTTAGATTTTAGAGGGTGGGGACGCTCGATTTTAATGAAAATTTTCAATTTAAAGTTGAATATTTCGCAAACAGATCACTGAATAGAAAAATCATGTTAGCAACCCCCTAATGGTTTTAAAAGACCTATCCAACGACACCCCACACTATAGGGTTAGTCGAGAAAAAAATATCGCCCCCACTTTACGTCTATGGGAGGTACCATAAAAAAAAAGTTTTTGTTTTTTTTTATTTTACCACTTTGTCGGCGTTATTGATATGTATATTCATGCCAAATTACAGCTTTCTAGTACTAGCGATCTCTGAGCTTAGCCGCGGACGGACAGACAGACAGACAGACAGACAGACATGGCGAAACTATAAGAGTTCCTAGTTGACTACGGAACCCTAAAAATGGTTTAAGAAAAAAAAACCTGTCGATCGTCTTCTGATCCATTCGATATTTTATTGCATTCGGTCTTTTGTACTCCGGTATTATGATATACTTGTACCCACAAGCGTATTATTTACAATTCTGTTTTAAATAATTTCTTTACTCAACGTGAACTCATTAGTGGACTTAAGTTGTTACTGGAGTATTGCGGGAGAGCTATGCGGTCAACAGTCACGTACAGACTGTACACTTGTATTATAATATGTATAGCACCTTTGTTTTACAGTATAAAACCAGTAAGCAATCTGCAAATGCGTGCCAAACTAGTTTGCGCTTGCAAAACGCGCGCTGTCCGTACTGAGCGTAGGCGCAAGTAGGGATGCAAAGTTTTTAAAAATATCGATATATCGATATTGATATATATAGTGTTTTAGTATTGGTAGAGCCATGTTGTAGCTAGCCGCTGCATCACGAATGGGCCGGCTCGTCCGGGGCAGTACCACCCTCTCACAGAAAACCGGCGTGAAGCAGCAGTAATCCTGCTTGCGTTTCGTACGGTCAGTGAGAGTGCCGGGGGCCCAATACCTCTCCCCCTCCCTCTTCCCCTTCCCCTATTCCCTCTCCTTAACGGCCGACAACGCACTGGCATCGCATAAAGCGCTGCAGGTGTCTATGGACAGTGGTGATCATTTAACATCAGGTGACCCACTAGTTCGTTTGTCTGGCCTTTCTAACATAAAAAAAAAAAAAAAAAATATCGAATTAAGTCGATACTGGTATATCGATATATCGGTCTAGTACGCCGATATATCGATATTTTATCGATATTTCTCCTTTTTTAAAATTAATGTATTTTTATAGACCCTCTACACTATAGGCTATGATGGTGACCATTCGCTGTACAATACTCTGGTTTACTATAGTTTACTAAACCAACAAATCACGTCACACTCAACTTTTACTCTTTGGTCACATCCAACCACAGATTACATACAGCAATAGATTAGAGTCGAGAACAGAATATTTTTTCTAGACTTCAGTGTTGCCAGTAACAGCTTTTTATCCGATTTTGTGCGTATTTTAACTTGGGCGGATTTTTCGATATTTCGTTACGATATTGAGTTTTTTTCGGTACTGATATGTCAATATCAGCGTATCGTCGATATCGATAAATATCGATATATTTAGGCGTCGATATATCGATATTTATCGGTTTTCCGATATATCGTGGCATCCCTAGGCGCAAGCCTCACAGAAGGGACTTGGGACGGGGGCGCGTCGCAGTCGGGACACGGGCGCTCGCAGTCGCGGCGCGCCTTGAATCTGTTCTCATACTTAAGACCCTACCGAGCCTTTGACGCATCTATTGCATTCATTTAATCTCGTGCTGTATCATTACTAGCAAAGCTATAATCCTGAAATTCATGTGTACCCCCCCCCCCCCCCGTGCGCCCCCGTCCCGTCCCATATCTCTTCTGTTTGACGACCAGATGGCCTAGTGGTTAGAGACCCTGACTATGAAGCTTGAGGTCCCGGATTCGATTCCCGTGTCGGGGCAGATATTTGTATGAAAAATACGAATGTTTGCTCTCGGGTCTTGGGTGTTTAATATGTATTTAAGTATGTATCTATCTATATAAGTATGTTTATCCGTTGCCTAGTACCCATAACACAAGCTTTGCTAAGCTTACTTTGGGACTAGGTCAATTGGTGTGAATTGTCCCGTGATATTTATTATTTATTATTTATTTATTATGTGTAAGATATTTGAGGATTCACTCTAATGACAAGTGTTTACCGGAAATGAAAATACCTAAATACACGCGCAGTCTAACCAACGTATCTTGAGCCATCGTGCTTCCAAAAAAATCTCCTACCTAAAATCGATTAGCGCGAAAAGCTCGGTTGTAATATTCTAACTTGTATTAATGGTTGTCCGGTACCGTACCGCGAACTCGTTCATACAAGTTAGAATATTACAACCGTCACTGCCGTTGCACCGCCACGCCTCCGCTGTCTGTGTGTTTGGAGCTTAACCCTTTCAACGCCAACGACACATATAGGTGTCACAAAGTACAGTGTCAAAGTGATCTTGACACAATGACATAAGATTCAAAGCAGGTTTATGTTTTGTCGAGGCGTGGCGTTGAAAGGGTTAAATGTATAGAAGCATCGCGATCCATAGCAAACAGAAGAGACGGGGCGGAGACGTGGCCTGCGAAGTTTTGTAGTGGTAGAGCCATGTTGTAGCTAGCCGCTGCATCACGAATGGGCCGGCTCGTCCGGGGCAGTACCACCCTCTCACAAAAAACCGGCGTGAAGCAGCAGTAATACTGCTTGCGTTTCGTACGGTCAGTGAGAGTGCCGGGAGCCCAATACCTCACCCCTTCCGTCTCCCCCTCCCTCTCCCCCTTCCCCTATTCCCTCTCCTTAAGGGCCGACAACGCACTGGCATCGCGTAAAGCGCTGCAGGTGTCTATGGACAGTGGTGATCATTTAACATCAGGTGACCCACTAGTTCGTTTGTCTGGCCTTTCTAACATAAAAAAAAAAAAAAAAAATCGACGCGGACTGCGACGCGCCCCCGTCCCGTCCCATGTCTCTTCTGTTTGGCTTGCGTCTTACACTTCCCACCCTTTCTCACCTCAAGAAGTCGTGCTTGTTGTTTTTAGATTGCAGTGACAAGGTAATTATAGGTAACGCCACCAGAGTTGAGGTCACGCACACAACCACATCTCATGTAATGACAGCGGGATTTTGACGTTGTGTTGTCGTTAAACGTCAACACGTCTATATTATTATTATACCTCTTGCAAAGAATAAGTATTTTATAGGTAACGCCAACTATAAAATACCTATTCTTTGCAAGAGGATATAATAATAATATAGAGTGGTTACAACCGGGTATAAAAAAATAACAAGGTAAAAGACCCGCTAAAACGTAACCGATACAGTTGCGGATTTTCTTCTCTATCGAATATCCACGAATACGGATATCCCGCACACCGCTAGTTACAAATAGAGTAAAGAAGTTATTAATTACCACGGCATCATACCTGACTGTGTTATTGTGATGCAATTGATTTTTTAATGGGCTGTTATTAATTAATTGATAACAGCGACGCCTGAAATTTAATTAACATCAACAAATTATGAAATTAGCGCTTGTTTTAATTGAGCATTTGGTTGAAAAACAAAATTATAATTTTGCTAACGATTTCAATATACATTTTGGATATTTACTGGTATGAAAACATTTCATATACTATATTTAAATTTGCTGTGGTCGTGGGTTTGAACCCGGGCTTGCGCTTCTGAGTTTTCGAAATTCATCTACGAATTTACATTTTTAATTTACCAAGAACTTTACAATGAAGGGGGAACATCGTGAGGAAACCTACAGAACCTGAGAAAAATGTGTGTGTGAAGTTCTTAATCCG
The DNA here is from genome assembly GCA_947563465.1 of Archips xylosteana. NCBI lineage: Eukaryota > Metazoa > Arthropoda > Insecta > Lepidoptera > Tortricidae > Archips > Archips xylosteana. The sequence goes on along the minus strand of OX387345.1, from coordinate 22,153,324 downwards.
CACTGAGCCCGCGTAAGAACTACGGCCGAAGCCTTCTCATTGTGAGAGGAGGTCTATGCCCTGCAGTGGGACATATATAGGCTTGGATGATGATGATGATAACCTTCTCGCACCAATGCACAACACTGACAATATCCAACGATGTGTACCTTATATTTTAAACAATATTACGCCAAGTAGTCGGTAGTTTACTGAGTTTTTGGACGGTATACCAAAAATTTTCCCTGCTACGACGGCAAATTCAGAAAGACTGTTTCCTAAGAGAAAACGTTTCACTACACAATGTGCAATGCAGTGCATTTTATTTAAGCTATAAAATGCAGCAGAATACGGCGTCCGTGTATTAAGTTGTGATACACCTATTGCTAAGTAAAACAAGATTCTATATTTTTACTTGTAGAGTCGACAAAGCTTTGCTGCTTTTAGCAGGAGGATTATCAGAACAACGTTAAATAAAATCTTGAAAATGTACGACAAATGGACCAGAGGCCGTATTGTCTATCGCGCGGACACATGCAGATGCATTGACTTTATCTTTCCGTCAAACGGTAAAAGATGGTGACAGAAATAAATGGTGAAAGCGATAGCAAGTGCCTGCGCATTAGACAATAGGCTTCTGGTAAAGAACTCTAGCCCACAGAGTGCGGAAATAGTTATTTATGATTCAAGTGCGGAAAGCAGGCAATGCTCAGCGAAGGACGAAGATCTAAACACGAGCGAAGCGAGTGGTTTTTAGCCAGCATGAGTAAGAAAAAAAAATGTCATTGAACCCGTGCCTTTGGGTCAAATTACACCGACTTTTCGGTAAAGTTCTCGAATGGAGACCATGGACTGGCAAACGTAGCTTGGGGCGTCCACCAACGAGATGGCCGGACGATTTTATTAAGGCCGCAGGTTCAAGGTAGATTCAAGCCGTTCCCAACCGTAATAATTGGGTATCAATCAATAGAGCCTTATGTACAGCACTGGACGTCCTGTGGCTGAAATGATGATTTGCTTGTCGATATTTACTTGAAGAGTGGCCTATGTCCAGCAGTGGACGTCCTACGGCTGAAATGATGATGATGATGATGACCCCGGCGTTACGGTAAGCACACGTGCAAGTACTCGGCTTCGAGTTTTAGAGAAAACTCCAACGAAATATGAACCTTGAGGGAAAGTTTTGTTTTGCGCAAATGGTCTCAATGGCTGGAAGTAGCAATGCGCAGAACAAAAGGTAATCTCTTTGTAAAACGACGCTTGCAGTTTCTTAAAAGGTCGTCAGCCTGTTTATTTCTATTCAACGTTTGTTGTGAAATAAATGAAATTTCAGTTATGTAAACTTTGATTTTAAAGAAGCACTTTCTTTGTTTTATTTGAACGGTAAACATGCACTCCATCCAAATTTTAAAAAAAAACCGGCCAAGAGCGTGTCGGGCACGCCCAGTATAGGGTTTGGCAGTCATAACGAAAAAGGATAAGATTTTTTTGTAATGTTTTGTATTTTGTACGAATTTTCTAAGTAGGTATTTTTTGTGAGTAGCATTTACAAAACGGCTAAAAACCTCACAAGCAATAAATTCAGTCGTTATAGTTTTCCTGATTTATTTGACGTATCTCCCATCCAGATTTTTTTCAAATTTTTTATACCAACAATTTAGCTTTTAGTGAGGGGGGGGGGCTCGATTTCAACAAACAAATGCACTTTAAAGTTGAAAATTTCGCAAACGAATCACTATATCGAATAATCGTCTTCACAACCTTTAAAAGACCTTAAAGAAGAAAGAAATTTTAAAAGACCTATCCAAAAACACTCCACAATATAAGGTTGGATGAAAAAAAATTACCCCCACTTTACGTTTATACATTGAAAAAAAAAAAATTTTTTTTTCTACATTTATACACATATATTCATTAATTACAAAATTACAGTTTTCGAGCACTAAATAGTCTCTGAACTAAGCCGCGGACGGACGGACGGACAGACAGACATGGCGAAACTATAAGTTTTCCTTTTCTGCCATTTTGGCTCCGGAACCCTAAAAACGGTCAAGTGCGAGATAGAAAGGCACCCTAAGTGTAATCTACGTATACCAAGATATTTGTTCTGGCAACACCGCTCATATTGAACCGACGTTCTTAAGGCGAGCGCACACACTGGCCCGAGTTACCAAACTGTGTAAGACGATGACTCGAGTTTAAATTGAATTGCCTTACCGACTACAAAGTGCTTCACGAACCGGCGCGGAAACCAGCACTAATTGTCGTTAGATATCTATGTACGCTTAGCTTAATGTTGTTAGATTTTTGGGTCTCTATAGTTTCACATGATTTAACAAGTCATATTGTATCATTCTTCATAATTATACCTAGAGATTTTCCTGGCACGAACGATCCAACGCTAGTGACTTCCTTCTGATACTTTCGTTTAACGATATCTTATAAGTAGTAGTAGTATTTGACACTTTGAAAATAAAAAATCCTACCAAACCAAATCGATGTTATTATTATGTCAAATACTAACCACACGTCGTTCGTGCCAGGAAAATCTCTAGGTATAGGTATTCATAATCAACGTGAGCAGACATAAGCTAATATCGTATAAAAAAAAAGTGATTGACATAAAACAAACCTAACCCAACCTCTATTTCTATATTCTATTCTGCATTCTATAAGACGACATTTAAAAAAATCCTGAATAAGATACTGTTTCAGAAATAAATCACTGTAGGTATGACTAAAGTTGAATATGAAGATTGATACATTATGACTTATTCAATTATAGGAAACCATGGAATGCTTAGATTTTTATGTACAAAAAAGTTAAAGTAGAAATAAATACACATTCATGAAAAGAGAGTTGCAGCCTACTTACTAGTTTAATAGTTTTAACTTAATTTAAGAGTACCTGGGCGACCGAGCTCTGCTCGGGCAGAAACTCGGTACCAAGCGTTTACCCAGAGATAAGACCAAGCTAGATCAATTTTTCATCCCCGAAAACCCCCAAATACCAAATTTCATCGAAATCGTTGGAACCGTTTCCGAGATCCTGATTATATACACCGGAGGGGTGGGGGGGGGGGGGTTGAGAGGGGGGGAGGGGATGCGGGGGAGGGAGCGCGGGGGTGTTAAAGGGGGGATGAAAATTTCATTGATTTTGCCGTAGGATGCACCGTTTTCAAGATATTTGACAAAAACACCGGAGGTTGGGTGAGTCACGTTAAACTATAAAAAACCGACTTTACAGACAACCGGCTTTTCCTGTTCTGTGCTCCCAATAGGGAACGTGCACATAGACGGTGCTGCCAACTGGTGCCATAAGGGTGCCATCAATTTGAATGTTTTACCTTGATAAGTTTGTTTTACTGTCCGCATAGTGTCTCTTCTGTCGCATTAGTGCTGCCGCCTATAGTTACTGCACGTTCCCTATAATACTTTTTCTAACAAAAAAGTAACTTTTCTCACAAAAAAGTAACTTTTTCTCACAAAAGAAGAAACTTGACGTTTTCTCATGAAAAATAAACTTAAAAAAAAAAAACAAAAATGTTGAAAAAAAACGTGGATTCGAACCGAGGTCGGCTGGATGCGCGACCACCCGATTTCTAATGTGCCATTATGATCTGCTCGAAGTGGGCGAAATTTAGCTTTATATTCTAATGCAAACAAAAATAGCCGGAAAACACGAGTAAAAGCGATTTTCTGAAAATGAAACATAGCTAGATCAGTTTTTCATCCCCGAAAACCCCCACATACCAAATTTCATCGAAATCGTTGGAGCCGTTTCCGAGATCCTGATTATATGTTGTGGCCATATAATTAAGAACGATTATTTATTGAGATGATTTTTTCAAAGTAACAAGTATAACTAATTGCCCGTATTTTTTTTATTTCTCTCGGTATTGCAAAACTTTTCCGTACTACCGGTACATTCATTTATGCAACATTGTTGGCTAAAAAATTAATAGAGAAACTTTATACATTCGATCTGAACCTAGTATTAGTACTTACTGGCTGGTCACGTAATTAAGAACGCTGAATAGTTTATTATTTTTTCAAATTTAAATAGAGAACACTGTGTGGCTCTGTGGTTGTAGATTATTATTCGTATAATTTTGGCGCCATTTCGTGCTGTTAAAGTCTTAAAAGTGATTACTTCGTATAAAAACAATGGGGAAAAATAATAGTTGTGATAAATCTACAAGAGAAGTAATAATAAAACTTCGCGAGAAGAATTGGTCGTATAAAAAGATAGCCGACCATCTGCAATGTTCAAAAACAATGGTTTTCCATGCCGTAAAGCATTTTTCCATGTATCAAACTACTTCAAACGTTCCGCGTGGACCTAGACAGAGAAAGTCATCTCGTCGAGATGATCGAAATATCGTTCGTTTGGCAAAACAAAATCCTTTTAAAGGGTCTAATGAGTTGAGAAAAGAATATTTTGGCGAAAACAACCCTTCAGCAATCTCTGCACGCACTATTCGAAGGCGTTTGGTAGAAAATAAGTTGAACGGAAGGATAGCAAGAAAGGTGCCTATGTTGAAACGATGTCATAGGCAAGCCCGACTTGCATTTGCAAGAAGGTATGAAAACTGGACAGTCAGACAGTGGAAAAACGTTCTTTTTTCTGACGAGACAAAAATAAATAGGGTATGTTCTGATGGAAAACGATATGTACGACGCCCTCCGAATAAAGCATTCGACCCAAAGTACACAAAAGTGACATTAAAGCATGGCGGGGGAAATGTGAAAATTTGGGGGTGCTTTTCTGGACATGGCGTTGGACCTGTTAGGCTGATAGAAGGAAACATGGATCAATTCCAATACAAAAATATACTGCAAGAAACAATGTTACCATATGCCGAAGACGTGCTTCCGGTTATTTGGACATTCCAGCACGACAATGATCCAAAGCATACTGCACGCACCGTTAAGGAATTCCTCACATCACAATCAGTTTCAGTCTTAGATTGGCCAGCCAACAGCCCAGATCTTAACCCAATAGATCATCTTTGGTGCGAAGTCAAGAAAAAGGTTTCAAATCGACAGTGTGGCAATTTGAGAGAGCTGTACGACGTTTTCTTAGAAGAATGGAACTCTATTTCTCTTGCGAAATGTCAAAAATTGATAGATTCAATGCCTCGCCGGTGTAAAGCCATAATTAAAAGCCGTGGACATGCTACTAACTATTAATTTTAGTTCAAATGTATTAAATTGCTTTTTTTTCTATACCAACTTCACATTAATATGATTTATTTAATCTAAGTTTCATATAAAACAACTCTCGAGCAGTTTAATAAATCGTTCTTAATTATTTGTCCAGCTTCATTACTATTTGAATTTATTAGTATAGAGAACAAATAAAATTTGTAAAAAAAAATGTTAGCAATTATACACTATTATTATTAATCCTGTTTGCTCTATCCATGTGGCTATTTTATAACATAACTTGTTACTTCTAAGAAGGAACACAACTAGACATATGACATGATTTAGATAAAAAAAAATCGGAAACTTCAAATCGTTCTTAATTGTATGACCACCACTGTATATATATATATACATATATACAAGAATTGCTCGTTTAAAGGTATTAGATATATTTTGTGATGACATATGGCACTGAGACGTGGCCGCTAACGATGGGCCTCATAAGGAAGTTCAAAGTCACTCAGAGGGCAATGGAGAGAGCTATGCTCGGAGTTTCTCTGCAGGGTCGCATTAGAAATGATGAAATCCGCGCAAGAACTATAAACTAATAACATAGCTCGAAGAATCGCCAGATTCAAGTGGCAGTGGGCAGGGCACATCGCTCGTAGAACTGATGGCCGATGGGACGAAAAGGTTCTCGAGTGGCGTCCGCGGACCGGAAGACGCGGTGTGGGTAGGCCTCCAACAAGATGGAGCGACGACCTGGTTACGGTTGCGGGATCGCGTTGGATGCGGAGGGCACGGGACCGACCAGATTGGCGAGCCTTGGGGGAGGCCTATGTTCAGCAGTGGACGTCTTTCGGCTGAAATGATGATGATGATGAATTTAAGATATTATTTCAAGTCAAATATAGTACCTCCTCGTGTTATTCTTAATTTACTGTTGATATACTAATTGTATGTGTTACGCGATAACATTTGAACATATTCAGTAAATTATTTCTACTTGTACTTAATAACAAGCTTTATCTAAAAGCATTCTAGGAGTTGTGAGGGAGGTATTCTGTGCATTCATGAGGTCGACTCAAAGGGTTCAGTGGTTAGGCTAGTTGAAGTGGCTAGGGTCTCTGTGACGTGTACAGAGTTGCAGGACACGTAGGTTTTTAGTGTTTGTTTAATTTTGACAAACTGAATGACTGACTCACTGACCCATCAAAGCCCTTGGACCCAGAAAGGTAAAATTATGAAGCTAAAATTTTACAAAAAAATAATCCAAAAAGGGTGTTGGCTTAGCACACCCGGGTGTGCAACAACTTTGCTACAGGCAAGTCACGGACATAGCTCGAAGAATCGCCAGACTTAAGTGTCAGTGGGCAAAGCACATCGGTCGTAGAACTGACGGCCGATGGGGCCGAAAAGTTCTTGAGTGGCGTCCGCGGAACCGGAAGACGCAGTGCAGGTAGACCTCCAACAAGTTGGAGCGACGACCTGGTTATGGTTGCAGGAGCGCGTTGGATACGGATGGCGCTGTACCGATCTGTTTGGCGAGCCTTGGGGAGGCCAATGTTCAGCAGTGGACGAGTGTCGGCTGAAATGATGATGACGAACTTTGCTAATTTTCACTTCGCCTTTAAACGAGCTTAATCTCAATTTTAATAGGTACGGTCGCCCTCAGAAGTCGCTGAATACTTTAGTACTTTATCACTTACACTAACGTGACGTATTTCAAGTTTCACAGTATAAATGGTTATTGCGATAAAGTACTAAAGTATTCAGCTACTTCTGAGGCTGGCTCTACGCGTTCAACCAGTTGCAGTATCAGAAAGGATCTTGAGCCAGTTGATTTGAGTAGATTTTAGGTACTAGGTACATAATCAGGCGTTACTTTGTGGAGGTCCTATCAATGAACTAAAACAATAACAAATAGGTAACTTTGCTCGCGACCTTATGATAGTTAAGTTTATACAAGAAAAATGTGTGTTCATGCAGTTCCTCCACCGCCACACTGTACGAACACACACAAATCACACAAACCCAACTATCACCACCACCGAACTACACCGATGCGTTTCGAACTCAACCAGAGCTCCGAGAGGATAAGGTCGCGGATGAGCAAAGTAATTTTTTCAGTTCATTAGTGACCTTTAATCTGCTCTCCCCCAATGTCTACTGACTGCTTACTTCTTCTTCTTCTTAGTCGTTTACTCTTGACAGTGTGGTCGTGGCCATGAGGGGTCGCTCTCAGCTGCGGTCGCTACCTTCGCGATACTTCTCCACCGGACTTTATTGGTTGCCTGGCGAGCGCACTCCGTCACAGGAATCTTGATTATGTACTTATTGGTATCCGTTTATCGGGTTGGTGATTGACCACGTCGTCTCTTACCCTCAACCGCACCCTGTATCACTATACGTTCCTTTCCGTGGAGTAATCTTAATGCACCTAGAGTTAATTCAGCCAGGATTTATTCATCCGTAATTCAGTGAAAACCTACAAATTCGACGGAGCCCTGCTTCACGGGGCTCCTATTTCTAGGCGGTATGCCCTTCGGGCATGAAAATCTACCTAACTAACTTAACCTACCTATTTTCTGGACTGAATTATGGCTGAGTGAATTAACTCTTAGGTGCATTAAGTCTATACTACACTGAGAATTCGTAATTGCACAATCGACGACAGTCTTTGTTTAATGTTTAGCTCCTTAAATGTAGACACGTTAGTGCGATGGGTCTAACTTATTCTGTGCATGCGTCTCCAGCACCACATCTCCAGGGCGTCAACCCTACTTTGGTCCTGCATCCTCAATGTCCAATATGTCCATCCTGATGACTGCTTACATAACTAAGTTAACCTGCTAAATAAGCTTGGATTATGCGAGACAATATCCTGCTAACAGCGTGGCTACCGCAAGGAATTTAGTGTTAATGAATGAGCACGGACCAGATGCCGAGGTTGCCCGGACGCAGGTAGCCTATGTTGAAGGAAATTGCTTGATTCAGTACGAAAATGTAGACTAAACGCTTGCTTAGGTACTTACTCTTGGGATTTTTCAATGATAGATTTTAATGATTTTTTTGTGTCCGTTTCGTAGCGACCGATACAGGCTACATGAATAAAAGTCACAAAAGTGACTCAAAAATAAAGGCACTTTTATTCTTTATGAAAATGAATAGTGCTCGTCAACCCAATAAGAGAGAAAAAGACGTTATCGGTTCGGCTCAATTCGGCCCGCGTAGCCGAAACGATCAACGTCATTTTCGCTCTTATTGCGTTGACATAAAGGTTTTTCGGATCGGCTGAAGCCGATTCCGCATCGATAGGTATGAGGAGACCTAAGAAAACATCAAAATTTCCTCATTTAAAAAAATATTAGACACATTAACCTCGTAAGGCCCAAACTATTTTTAGGATGTTTGTAGTTATGACTCAGTGTCCTATTTAAAAGAATTTGTACAGGTAACCCAGGACTTCAATTATTACAAAATGTTTATGTTTATTTAATAGGTATATTTTAGACAAGATTGTAATTGCAAATTACTGAGTGTACCTAATTATTTTGGGACATTAGCACGCTTATTTGGATGAATTTTAACATTAGCTTGGGCTGATATTTTACAGTCCTAAAACTAGGACGTTAGGCTTTACGAATATAAGATTAAAATGCCCATTTACATAAAAGTTTGTACGGAACCCTCGGTACGCGAGTCCGACTTGCACTTGGCCTGTTTTTTTGTTAATAAAATCCTGCCTCGAATTATTATTTCATGGCGCCATCAACTATTAAGCCAGCAGTCAGATAACAATGTTCTATGTGATATTGCCTTTTGGGAATTAAACATAATACTGACGTATCCTATTGTATTGGTGTATTGGAGAATGCATCTTAAGCCAACATAGCCAGATCTAATCAGTCGAATAGTTCGCTTTGACGAAGTTAGCGTTAGTAACTAATACGTGATATATTCTGTGCCGTTTCAATGCTTTTTACTTTAACTAGGGCAAATATACACAATACAAAATAGGGCAAAAATACCTTGGTACACAATACATAGACAGACAGACAGACAGACGAACAGACGGACAGACGGACGGACGGACGGACGGACGGACGGACGGACGGACGGACGGACGGACGGACCGACAGACAGACATACAGACACGTCAAGCTTATAACACCCCGTCGTGTTTGCGTCGGGGATTAAAAATTATCTGTTCAGACCGGGAATCGAACCCGGGACCCTCAAGCTTCGTAGTCAGGTTCTCTAACTACTAGGCTATTTGCTCACCTATTTAAACTTAAAAACTCTGATTATAATAAACATTTTCAAATAAAACCAGCGTCTTCTCTAAAACCTAATAATTCCACGACCAAATTTTATCTTACGCTCCGTGAAACGGAAACTTTTCATATAAAAATGTACCAACGTCAATTAAAGCAAGCGTAATGTAACTCTGCCGCGATTACGACTTCTTTTAGTGTTAATAAAGTCGTATAAGAGCTGTGTGAGTTGCTTAAATAATTGTTAACGTTTTGAGCAAGCGTGCTGGGCGCATTGAAAGTTTATTCGCTTGTTAGCAACCGGTTGCTATGAACCTAATCGAAATGACGCCCGAATCTACTAAAGGGAAATGACATGCGAGCAAATTTGCGTACTTGGGACCCATCTTCATAATTATTTCAGCCGTAGGACGTCCACTGCTGGACATAGGTCTCCTTCATTGATTTCCAATCATTACGGCTGGAAGCGGCTTGCATCCACCGTTAACTTGCGGCATTTTATTAGAAGCCGTATTGTCTAACGCGCGGGCGCTTGCCTTCGCTTTCACCGTCTCTTTCTGACACATCTTATACCGTTTGACAGAAAAAAATAGTGAATGCAAAAGGAAGCGTCAGCGCGTTAGATAAAATAACAGATCATTCGTCCATCTCGTTGGTAGAAGCCCCACGCTGCGCTTCTCAGTCCGTGGTCTCTATTCGAGAACTTTTCGGCCCCAACTGCCATCTGTTCTGCCTGCTATATGGCCTGCCCATTGTCATTTCAACGTGCTAATTCATTTGACTATGTGGGTGACCCTTGTTCTTCTACGAATCTCCTCACTCCTGACTTGGGGCTCGGCATTGTTTTATCGCTCATGTGCTGCCTAAATTCGCAAACTTGACCGTAAAACACACTTATAAATAACCTCGGCAAGCCACAAATACGCAAAATTACTGGTACACTAGTGTCGGGCAGACGTTTGCGTAAGTAAGTATGCTGTAGCTCCAATAAAAGTACAATTTGTTAGTGCCAGTATGCACCTTGGTTTAGTGAATGGAAACCTATATTAATTGATTTAAAACTTACCCAAGTGATGTTCGTTGGAGAAACAGTAACTTCCGATCTGTTTAAAAGTACGTCAAAGCATTGAAGCAGAAAAAAGATGATTAAAAGAAAGATTTTCACATTTATTAATTACTCACTTATTTAAAATAATAGGACCAAAAAAACAATCTTTTAAATTTCTAAATTGTTGAAAAATATTTGTTGATCTTTTGGAGAGTAAAGCTAAAACAGCTATAAGAATCTTGAGGGTTGTTGACCCCCAAGCGATACTAGAAACCGGACTACAGCTTATAGCTGTACAAGGCTCGTGTTCGTGTTATTTGAAGCATTGCTCTCACGTCTGAGCTGGCACATACTGACACCAGCTCCTGACATTTCATCGGCTTCAACGTCTGGTACTGCTTTGGATTGGAATTTGCTTTCGTCGTCTTTAGTACAAGTTAGGGCTATTGAAAACCAGTGACCCAGATCTTCGACCTCTTCTTCACAGGCCTCCTATCGGAATTAGTGGGCTCGACCCGCAGTTCCTTTACAGGCCCAGTGCAGATTGTAAACTTCACACACACCATTGATTTTCCGTAACATTACGGTCATTATAGACTTCAGCTCATGGTAAATTTTAAAAGTAATCTCGCACATAAATTCCGAAAAATTCAGTGGTGTGAGCCCAGATTCACTACCAAAAGTAAACTAAACCCTTCAAAAGTAAATAAAAGAACCAGTAAATACTCATTACGATGGACCTGTTAACAAAGAACACAAAGGTTGAACTTTCCATTATGCAGCTGAATGTCACTGTCAAAGGCTACAGAATGTAACGGTATCTTATAGCTTGTTTGTTTAAATTTAGTTTTTTGTTAAGTTTCCACGGATATTGGGAAGAGTTCAAGTTAAAAGCGTGAAACGAGTTTGAATTGTAATAAAGAGGAAAAGTATGCTTACTAAACGCTTTATAATTTTATATTATCAGTCACTTTGTTTGAACACCTTATAGGTATACAGTTTTAAACTTTCGTGATTTTCACTCATAATTATTGCTATATTAAACGGGACTTATCATGCAAACAATATTTACACACACATTGCAGCCACATTGCGGCCACATTGCAGCAGCTGTGGTCACGAGTTGACTCCTTATAGGTACTTGTAATTAATTGTAAGTACTTAAAAATACACGAACGGTGTTCAAACAAACTGACTGAAATAGTTAAAAGGATAATATTGAGTTAATCAAAACATTGTTGCTCATTTATTTTAATTGGTAGTTTATGATGATAATGAAAAAATGAGGTAGCCCTTTCAGGTTTTTTCTTCGACAAAATGGTGTTTAATGATTCAAGGTTAATGATACTGCAGTTATATTTTCTATGGGCTTGTAGGTTGCGATTTTTTTTAACGAGCTACCGATATTTTGACGCATCTACTATATAAAAATATCGGAAGTTAATTAAAAGCACGGACTACATTCCGTATATGATAACGTCTATTTTTTCAAGCTTTTATAAGATTAAAGTATTCAAAAAAATATTTAGTGGTTATATGAGTTTTATATTGTCTTAGAATGATCGCTCACAGCTTATTCTTCAGCCCATCGGCCGTCATCTTCCCTTACAAACTGCGGCGACCTATTTACGTCTTACGAAGCGCCGCACTGTGACAATGACTGATAGTAAAATAAAGTAATGGTTACTATGCTCTATCATCGTAACGGGATTCGCGTAATAATTTTACGGCGATAGCAAAATGTTTTTTTATGAGCTGAACAAAATAGTGTACATAACGTTTGCCGTTTACAGATTGTTTGGGAGCGTTGCGTGGTTTGTTTGATGTTGTTTTGTTATTGATTCGAAAAAAAAATAGTACAACAGATTCTCAACTTGGTAGTTTATTTTTTGGATAAAATGGTAGACAAGCAAGCCGCCCAAAGTCAAATGAACACCACTCGCCATGATACAAGAGGGTTGCAGATTCGCCTACTAGCTTAGAAGGCTAACATAAAATGCCTCATGTGCCAATAATTTCATCAGCTGTTTTATTCTCTACCTCCCTACCGTAGACACTGGCCACCGAGACCGTGTCGCTGTTTCGTAAATTTGACTTTGTGTCTTCTAGAATTCGAATCAAGAAACGAAAACCTACCTACCTACTTGGACTAAAACATTAATTTACTCAAATAACTTATTCCAAATTACTTATTGTATAAACGTATAGAGCGTGCCTGCAACACATAAAGATCAACTTTTCAATATGCAACGATAACCTCAATATTCCTCTCCTAAATCACCTTTAACGATTACGAAACCTTTGAACTTTACTAACAATTTTTATACAAAAGATAGCATTCATATTGACACATTGAGTTTTTGATTAAGTTGTAATAAAGCGCTATAAGAGTCAGATAAGCGCTGTCGCTGTGGCTTGTTGCGTCATTGTTGGCATAGCATAGCATCAAGATTTTGATGGGTTTTTCAATGAATCAAACTTGTGATGATGGCCTGGTTGATAAAATATTTTTGTTTACTGACTTAAAGTTCTTAAAGCGGCGTAAAAGTACATTTTGTCAGGTTCGCTGGGATGTATTGATACTACAGATATCGAGCATAGACTGTTTATTCCACATCAAATACAATCTACCCACACATGCACAATTATCAAGATACCCACAACCCCTTTCTTAAGATCATAAACATAAATTGTTATTGTTTCTCTCAAACTCCTCCTCCTTCCAACAAGTTATAATTATACATGTTTATTACTCGAACTTTACGTGAAAAAATAAAACAAAGAATAGTTCTTTTTTTTTTTATCATGCTTTAGGTATTTAATAATGAATGATGTTAAATTATGGATTATTTTATAAGTTGCTAAAGTTTTGTACTCATCTCATCAAACTATTATGTAAAATATTAGTGATATATTAATTAATACTACATTAATAATTGCATAATAATATGTTTTGCAATATCAAAACATAATTAATCACATACATAAGAACATTAATTGATTTTCATAATTTAATTTCATAATGTATTTTTAATTTATAATAGTCTTATTATTATTATTTTTTTTTTTATAATTTCACCTGCATGCTTTGGTGTTACAATCTGCATACCTACCTAATATTTTATTATTATGAAATCTATTGACATGTTTTTACAATAAAGGTAAAAAGTAATGATTATATGTATAATGATTTTTATGTTACATAATCCTTTACCTAAAAGTGTACATAGGCCTTTTTGAATTTGATTATACGTTTTAAAGATATTAAATTATAAAAATAAAAAATAAATCTAGCGACTAGACTACTACCGCTAGTTTTGATTTACAAGCTAGGATCTTGCTGGGATGGGCACAGCAGGGGTGCACCGGGCGCCGAGTATCCCCACCGATCAGGAGGCCTCACTGTCCTGCCAAACCGAGTTACATAATGATTGCTATTGTAATTAATGTTAACGGGGGGGCGTGGGGCATCGGAGCTGTGTGGAATGTCTGCCTCGGCGCACGTGCGGGGAGCTGACTGAATATTTATGTCGTCGTAGTCGAAATGGTTAGCGCGGATGACGGGGCGGCGCGCCGAGTCACATATGAGATGACGACGATTTCTGCGGTACAACCTGCCTGTCTCGAGTCTTACTGAATACGACCTTGGACCCAAGTTACCTACAACGGTGGCGTTCTTCCACGCGCCATTGATGCGTGCTTTAACCGGTTGACCTACTGATAATTTATTTAGGTGCTTGCTTCCTCTGTCATAATATATCTTTTGTTCCCTTTGCCTAATTTTTAACTCATTTCGAATCTGTCTATAATTTTGACTTTTGGATTTTAGTAAATCAGGTGAACATGGCAAAATACTTCGAAGTTTTCTGTTATTTAAAATCTCAGCTGGAGATGCAATTTTATTATTAATCGGCGTGTTTAGAAATTCCAATAGTGCTAGTCGGTAATCAGTGCCGTCGTGGGATGTTTTTCTCAAGATAGATTTGATGATATATATAAATCTTTCAGTTTGGCCATTTGACTGGGCAAACCCTGGTGAAGAAGTTATGTGCTTAAATTTCCAATCTTTGCTAAAGTTACTAAATGTAGTTGAGGAAAATTCTGGACCATTATCAGAAAATACAACTTCTGGAATGCCTTGCCTAGTGAAAATATCCTTTAAATGCTCGACCACGTGCATAGACGTCATATTATTTAATTTTGTTACTTCAACGTATTTACTTAGGTAATCAATAACGATAAGGAACGATGCTCCTCCAAAATGAAATATGTCCGTCCCTACTTTTGCCCATGGTCTTATTGGCACATCATGAGACAACAATGGCTGCTTGCTGTTATTTTTTCGATGATATAGACAAGCTTGACAGTGAGAAATCATGTCTTCGAGCTGCGAATTCATGCTAGGCCAGTACATGATTTCTCGCGCTCTTAGCTTGCATTTCTCTGCACCTAAGTGTCCGAAGTGTATTTTTCGCAACATCTCCGGTCTCATACACTTGGGTATGACTATCCTGCTATTTTTCCATACCATGTCATAGGCTACCGTTAACTCGTCCCTGCAGTCCCAGTAAGGTCTAAGTAGCACATTTTTTAACTCACTCTTATGCGTCGGCCATCCTTTCTTAATAATTTTCTTCAATTCTACTATTTCCATATCTGACTGTGAATTTTTCAGTAACTCTTGAAAATGAGAGTCAGTCAGAGGATTACTGACGGCCACGGTACAAACCTGTGCTTGCTCCTCCAAGTGATCGCGCGAGTCCGCGGCGGCATCGCTCACAGCGCTCGGTGCCACTGCGCGTGATAATGCGTCCGCAACGTATAGGTGCTTGCCCGGCTTATATATTAAAGTGAATGTGTAGGGTTGCAGTCTAAGCAACATTCGCTGTAGTCGAGCTGGAGCACTGGAGATTGGTTTTTTTATTATGCTCACGAGGGGCTTGTGGTCCGTTTCAACCGTGATATCGGCACGACCATAAATATAACTATAAAATTTTTCACAAGCATACACACAGGCCAGCAATTCCTTTTCGATCTGTGCGTATGCTTGCTCCGCTTTTGTTAGCGATCGCGACGCATAGCATACTGGCAATCCATTTTGCATCAAACAAGCGCCAAGTCCATTCTTCGATGCATCCACCGATATTGTTACCGGTTTCTCTAAACTATAATACTGTAGGACTGGTGGGCTTGTCAAACACAGTTTTAATTCATTAAAACATTGCTCGTGTCTATCATCCCAGTGCCAAGCTATATCTTTCTTCAATAGCTCTCTAAGAAGATGAGTCCTTTCTGACAGACGTGGAATGAAGCTACTCACATAAGTCACGAGACCCAAAAATCGCTCCAGGTCTTTAGTGCTTTCCGGTCTTGGCATTTCCTTTATCGCCGCGGTGTGTGAATCATCAGGTAATATTCCTGCGTGTGAAATCTTGTGCCCTAAATATTTTAACTCGGAAAGGCCTACTTTACATTTTTCCTTATTTAATTTAATATTTATTTGACGACACCTCTCAAGTACTTGACGAAGTCGCTTGTCATGCACTTCTTTAGTTTCCCCATATACGAGCAAATCGTCAATAAAAAGTATAGTGCCTTCAATGTCGTCAAACTGCTCATATAGTTTTTTATGGAAAACTTCAGACGCTGAAGAAATGCCAAATGGCATTCTTAAAAACTTGTACCGTCCAAATGGCGTATTAAAAGTACATAGATCTGTCGATTCCTGGTGAAGTTTGACTTGCCAGAATGAATGTTTGGCATCAAGCGTACTAAAATATTTTGCACCCGATAAGTTTGCCGTGACCTCATCTAGAGTAGGTAATTTAAAATGCTCCCTTCGAATCGCTTTATTTAAATCACGAGGGTCGAGACAAATACGTAGGTCTCCATTGGCCTTCTTCACAACAGTTATACTATTGACCCAGTCCGTGGGTCCCTCGACCTTCGCTATAATGCCCTGTTGCAGCATCTCGTCAAGCTTGTGCTTGACGTTATCACGTAATGCAATAGGTATTTTACGTGGCGCATGCACAACTGGACGCACATCAGGCTGTAGGCGTATTCTATATTCCCCAGGCAGGCAGCCCATTCCCAAAAATACGTCATTATACTCATTTAAAATGTTCATGCTACCGCTCGATTTCTGAGCGTTAATGCTCAATACCCGTTTAAGTAAATTTAGCTCCTCGCACGCTGTTCTACCTAATAATGGCGGTGACTCAACATCAGCAACAATAAATTTCAAAATATAAGCAGTACCTTTACTTAATACTTTCAAAATTATTTTGCCGACTACTTTAATGTGTGCCCCAGAATAGCCAACTAATTTGACCCGCGTACTTACTAAATCACAGTCTCGAATTCCTATAAGTGACAGAATACGCCGAGGCAAAACGTTCACGTCAGCTCCTGTATCTAATTTAAATCTTATTGTGCTATTCTCAATTACAAGATCTGCATTCCACCCGTTTTTTAAGTTAATAGTTTGGGCAAGACATACCTGATCCGTGGAGTCCTCCTGCACCATAAACGCTCGGCACATCCTCGCAAAATGATTGGATTTATTACATTTATTACAGCGCTGGCCATATGCGGGACACCTGAATTTATCATGCATAATTCCACAATAATCACAGTGGCTACGATCGCTTCTGCGCGATGACGCATTCCAGCGCGATGACGTAGTTACGCTGTTCCGACTGGGGGCAGCAGTCGGCGGCGGCGGCGGCTGGGATGGCGGCGCCTGCGCGCGTGCCCGGCCCTGGGCAGCGGCTCGCGACTGCGCGCGCGCCGCGCATCGGCAAGTGGTCGTCGGCCCGCGGCCGCGACGCGGTCCCGATAGTCCCGAAGATCTGCGCACCCAACTTACACTTTCTTGAGTCTCATTTACGTTTTGCTCGGCGACTTGATTAACAAAACGCTCAATCTCTCCATCTTGCCTGATGTGATTTGCCTGAACTCGTGACATCTCGGCTATTCGACATGTGTCTACAGCTTTCTTCAAAGTGAGGTCATTTTCTCGTAGCAATCTTTCTCTCAATGCGTCTTCCCTTAAACCACAAATCAGTCTGTCCTTCACAAGGTCATCATTTAGATTTCCAAATTCACACGTTTTTGCAAGCCTGTTTAGCTCAAAAGTGTATTGTTCCACTGACTCGCCTTCCGTCTGATTGCGTATAAAAAATTTATGACGTTCAATCGTAAGGTTTTTGGTTGGCAAAAAAAATTTCTCAAATTTATCCAATAATACTTTCGTTGTTGCAAATGTTCCTGTAAACTGTTCGTACACCTCTCTGCATTGCTCTCCGATTATATGCAATAATACGCTCACTTGCACATCGTTGTCCTTGTTATTTAATTCTGTTGCTTTTGCATAAATTTCAAACGCTTTTCTCCATTTAGCCCATTGCCTGCTAAGATTGCCAGACGTCACACTCGTTAGATTGTTCTCGAAGCAGAACGGCGGCGGCGGTCTTAACGCAGAATCCATTGCAATCAGTAACCAAACACAAACACCAAAAAAAATTGTCAAAATCACTTCTTTCTATTTTATCCGTTAATGCCACAAACACTCCGAAATTTATACGATTTCATTCTCAATTTTAACCGTCTGCGCCATGTCAGGTTCGCTGGGATGTATTGATACTACAGATATCGAGCATAGACTGTTTATTCCACATCAAATACAATCTACCCACACATGCACAATTATCAAGATACCCACACATTTGGACTTTGTCAAAAGTTTCGAGAATGCAAAAATAAATATAGGTGTGTTTTCATTGACGGCTTATATACGTTCCACTTGTAAGCAAAAGCCTTTTTCAAAGAGGGCTTGGGAGGACCTCACTATTATTATTGACGTCACTAGTAAAAAAAGTCGTGGTAGCATAGTGGTTTGACTTACGGTCTCTCAAGCGGAGGGTCGTGGTTTCAAGATCGAGCTCACACCGGTGACTTTTCGGAATTTATATTTTAAAATTTACTTTGAGCACCTCTCACGACAGCAAGACTACATACAGTAGACAAACGTACATGTTAAGTTGAATAACCTTGTAAAAAACCGATAAATTCTCACTACCAAAAGCTAATGTAGACAATCGTGCTAGCTTATAGGCCAATCGCATAAACCCAATTTTGTTAAAGGCTATCTACCCCATGTCGAGAGCTCACCCCTATCAACCTATTAAAGGGCCCTATTAACAGGCCCTATTAACGAAACGGGCCAAGGTTACAGAAGCTTTCGCGGTATGAAAGGGCTTTTTGTGAACGAACAATGGTGTTAAAGACACCTGGCTGGGCCGAAGTTAGTAATTTACGCTTGAATTTTGTGGAAGTATAAACAGAACATTATGTACTGCAAGTTTTTATTTGATACTTCGCTATTACACGTGCAAGAAAGTACATCAATGTCATCGTCACCATCGTCCCAGCCTATACGGGGTGTAATCAAAATGGTGATCCAAAAGTAGTGTTCCTTACTCAGTTAATGCTGGACAACATAATGCTAATTCAATTGCTAAAATGTGTCTGATAAAATTTGGGATGTTCATACTTTATTGCCATGAAATCACCAACTCAATGTATGGACACCTCAAATTTTATAAGACTAATTAAAACAAATGAATGCAGGAACACTACTACTTATGGATCACCATTTTGATTACCTTGTATACGTCCCACTGCAAGGGACACAGACCTCCTTTCAGAATGAATGGGTCCATTGAACGATAGGAAATCATTGACTGATCACCGACAAGTCGAGCTGCTCTACGTTGAATGCGGTTGGTTCTCAGTGAAAGACCACATTTGCGCACCGTTGGTCCAGACAAGCAATACACACATGTCAACGAATTTAAGCTTCAGTTTCAGAAGCAGGTCACTCTTGATATGGTCCTTCATGTGTGAAAACGTTAGAGACAAGATTAAGGCTGCGTTTCCACCAGAGATGTGCGAGGTAGCTAGGTGGTGCGAGGCTGTGTAACGAGGATGTGTAAAGGTGTGAATGTTTCCACCAAAGATGTGCGAGGTAGCCTAAAAGTGAAATATTCGTATTGTGCTCATTTTGTAACTAGTACGCATAAAACAAAATTACTATAAAACAAAATCCAGATCAGGTCACCATCCCCTTCACAACTTAATAGCTTAAAAACATCCAGTATATTCACAACACCTAAACCTCATAAATATCAAGTGAGGCTGAGTTCTCGCAAAAGTACGACGGAACCCTTCCACAAAGCGCACCAATAAAGTTCTTAATTTATTACAAGGCCGTCTTGCAAGGAAAAAACAAAACTTGCTGCATAATTCCTGGCTTACAATGCATGAGTTAAGTAAGACTGTGATAAAGTACGTTTTATTTACACAGTTTTTTTAGGACAAAGGGGTAACTTTTTGAGGGTAATTGTGGAGTTCTTGTTGTTTTTGATAGATGGCGTTATTCGTCTGACATTAAATGAAGCAGGCTTGAGCTTACCAGAGTCAATTTTTGACTCCGTGTTTGCTGCTAACTGAAGGTTACGTAATGAAAGAAAAGAAAGAACACATTTATTCACTTTCACAAGAAGATACACAACACACTCGAACAAGTTTTTTTTTTTATAATATACGTAAGAGGGAGGAACACGAGAAAGTGGGTCATCTGATGAAAAATGATGAACCACCGCCCATAATTATCAACAACTCAAAGAGTCACTGGCGGCCTTTAAAAAAGGAGTGGGAATAGGAGAGGGGGAGAGGTATTGGGTGACCGTACGAAACGCAACAGGAGTACTGCTGCTTCACGCCGGTGTTCTATGAGAGGGTGGTACTAACTGCCCCGGACGAGCCGGCTCATTCGTGATGCAGCGGCTAGGTACAAAATGGCTGTACCACTACAAAATACACACAGTTTCACACAGATAAACAAAAATCACAAACATGTGTCCGCGCAAAAAGTGAAACGGTCTCTAACTCACCATGTGAAGCTGGCATCCCTAACCTTGGGTTAACGATTTAATTTTTAACCCTAGAATGTGCTAGCGGCCATAAGGCAACTAAAGAGTTACATGTAACCTGCGTCACCGCAAAAATTAGACTCACGTTGAGCGTGACTGTGTTTAAGACAATAAATAAATAAATAAATAAATAAATATTAGGGGACAATCTTACACAAATCGATCTAGTCCCAAACCAAGCAAAGCTTGTACTATGGGTACTAGACGACGACAAACATACTTATATAGATAAATACATACTTAAATACATAGAAAACATCCATAACTCAGGAAAAAATATTCGTACTCATCACACAAATAAATGCCCTTACCGGGATTTGAACCCAGGACCTCTTGCTTCGTAGGCAGGGTCACTACCAACTAGGCTAAAGCGGTCGTTAAAAAGTGTAAAAAAAAATCTTTTCTACATTTAGATTACCTACCTAAGATCCTAGTACCGCCAGACATAATGTATAACTAATTTTTTGAAAGATAGACCCTAGGTTAATGTGTATTGTTATAATGTACTCTGAACAACTGCATATCAGCTAAGTTGGGTAGACAGCCAATTTAGAGATACCAGGTTATGTCCTTAGAAAATAAGTATGATTTACATTTTTGGGATCTTGGACCATTTCTTCATCTGCACAATACATGACAGCTAGCCATCTTCATACACGGGTTGCCTGTAACTGTTGATCCTCCTAGTAGGAGGCCTGCTGACGCTGGACTTTCTGGTTCGTAACAATAACAAATGATATACCCGAATCCTAGAAATATTCCGGCTAACCTTTTATAAAACACTACTATTTATATAATAAAAGCTCAGCCGGAATGAAACAAAGCCCTTCATTAAAAAAGCCCCTCGTTCAAAATTATCCTCATAATCTGTTAATTTATTATTAAGAGTCATCGCCTCTTCAAATACACCTTTTTTGTGACCAATAAAAGGTCCTTTCAAACTCATTATGCTCGACAAATTTGATGATTTACATTCAAATCATACCTGCAAGGGCGCTTCGTTTTTAATAAAAAATAACTTTTTAGAGTTCTGTAGCCGGCAAAAACTGTACTGTTTTTGTTAATAGCCTATTGGACGTCCCACTGCTGGGTAACGGCCTTCCTTTTTTCTTTCGACCCGTTTTTGGAAGTATTTATCCTTCGCATAATCTTGCCAAAATGGGTCAAAACTGTGGACATCATTCTCCGTTTTAAAAGTTAAGTAAAGTTACACAGTGTTATTTTTTTTCAATTAAAACATGTAGCTTTACCCAAACACGCTTACGGTACCTATGAAACTAGTATTTAATCGTTACTCGCTGTTAATTGTTCTGCAAAAGTAGTTTTCATCAAAAAACAGGTCAAGATTGCTTACCGTAAATTCGGGGTACTGCAAACAGAAGCACAACAGTGGTAACACTGCTATTTGTCGGCAGTTCGAAAGTCCCAATTTTTTAGTAAGCAGTAATCAAATATTTTGTTACAGTTATACAAACATTTCATACAGTGAAGAAGAGCGTAAGTTCTCCAAGAAAAACGTGTAAGTTGCATTAGGGAACCTGTTGCCTGGGGGTGTCGTTCAGGGAAGCTTTGAAGAAGATGTGGCTCACACCATCTCTTTAATATATTGAGAACACTGCTTATTTATTGTATGTATTTTGCATATATATGTTGTATATGGTAGTATATTTTTATTAGGTTTCTTTATATTATGAGTTTATGTATTGTATTTACTAAAAGTTGTATTGTAGCCTTTGCTTTGTCCGACTGTATTATTTTTACTTACTCTTTGTCGGTCCCTTACTAAATGCTCCTTTCATCCACTCAAAGGTTGACTGGTAGAGATCCCTTAAAGGGATAAGTTCGCCTTTGTACATGCATTTCAACGGTCATCAATAATGTATTTCTTTTTTTTTCCTTATTTTTGTACAATAAAGAGTTTACATAACATATGTACACTACTGCGCTTGACTGACCACTTCGAACTCGTTCGCCTTACAGCCTCGCAATGTATGTAATGCAACTTTCGCAATTTTGCTTGTAGGTCTAAACTGGGCTTTACAGCCTCCTTAACGCAACTAGCACGGTTTTTCTTTCAAGTCTGAACTGGGTTCAAGCTCTATGCAGATAATTCTGTTTGTCACTAGCTGTAGGTACCATCGCCCCAGACGTCAGATACCCATTTTCAAAACAAATTTGCTTGCAGCTGTTGATGTTTATTACTATGGATTGTTATGGACAGATGTCTAGCCACTGCACGAAAACTGGGCCTTTAAGGTGGTTATCTGGCGCTTGGGGCGATAGTACCTACAATAGTATTTCATATTACGTAGTCTAAAGAAACTTACGACTAGCTACTTAGTAGTTCAAAGCCCATACAAATGTTAAATTCTTTACAACTAAAAACAAAACGAATTCAAATTACGTAACTAGTAACTTAAGTGTAACTAATGGACACCGTTATGTAAGTTAAGTAAGAACTGGGTGTATTCATTAAAGTTTAAACTGTATTTAATTACTTTTTAGACGGAGATTTTTGACTAAGCGAATAATAAAGCTTATTCAAACTATAGTCACAGTCATGATCATGAACATAAAAAAAAACCGGCCAAGAGCGTGTCGGACACGCCCAAGATACGGTTCCGTAGCAGGTACGAAAAAATCTTTGCATACTTTATTAATGTGGTTGTTTTGGTCCCAACTCCCACCGCACGCAGAATTTCAACGTCGGCGGTACAGCGCCATCTATTGGCGAATTGGGTAACTAGTCTACTAGAACTAGTATGTATGTTGATGGTTTTTCAGATGTAATTCTTTATTATATGAACCCATTTCAATTTTATTTCTTTTATTTGTAAGAAGATACTGTTAGCGTGATCTTATAGGTACTTAAAGGAAAAAAAATGCTTGCAATGGCGGTTAAATTACAATCTTAATTTAGAAATATTTATTTACAAAAATTTAAAAACTGCTCAACTGATTAAGTTGAAAATAATTTTCCTAGAAAGTAAGTTACACTTACGTGATTTTTTTCATATTTTTTAGATTTGCTGTTCAAAAGTTAGAGGGGGGACACATTATTTTGAACTTTCGGAGTGAATATCTCCGAAAATATTCACTTTATCAAAAAATGGTTGTAACGAACCCGTGTTTATTTTCAAATACCTATGCAATGATACCCCACACTATAGGGTTAGTCGAGAAAAAAAAATCACCCCCACTTTTACGTCTATGGGAGGTACCTTAAATTTTAACTATCGCGGTGTTTCAGACGTTCTTCGAAAGTCCACCGTTATTTTCGCTGGCCATTTTTCATCTTCCAGCTTCTGCAGACTGGCAGAGATACAAACGCGTGTGCAGAAAGCAATCTCGCAGAAAGGCTGGCACAGTTTCTGAGCTTGTGCAGCCTAAACCGCGTGTCTAGGGACACATTCGAGTAACTGTGACTTTGAGCAGTTAGAAACGTGCTGGTATTTTGAAGAAGTACTATCTACAACAATAGTGACACTTGGAACCGTGTTTTCTATCCTTGCCATAGCGATATACTACTATGTGTTCGACGGGGAAATGTTGTCATAGAATAAGAAAAATTAGGAGTCGTTTCACACACCAAGCTTTTCTTTACATGTCTGATTAGAAACTTTCATATTTATAATATACATAAGAAGAACTAATTCACAGCTAATTATATTAGATAATATTTGCTACGAGATTCAGACGTAAGTGAGTAGGTAGTAATCTGAGTTTCATTTCAAGTATAGGTACATTAAGAATGTAACGGTTACATTCGCATGTGTATATTACTAATACAAAGATGTTAATGGAAATTGTGCTAACTTTTACAGTTAAACTTGGATTATTACACTACACGGGACTTATCACGCAAACAATATTTACCTCGACGTTTCAGTCACATTTGCATTGCAGCGACCGTGGTCACGAGTTGACAACTCGTGATCGTGACCAAGATCTCTAAATGTCGAGGTAAATATTATTTGCTTCATAAATTAAGTCCCGTTAAGTGTAATAGTTATGAGTGAATATCACGAAAGTTTAAAACATTATAAACTTGGATTATTTAACAATAACAAGAGATAGAGACGCAGTGTGGTAGGTAGCCTATAGGTAACGCCACCAGAGTTGAGGTCACGCACAAAAGCACATCTCATGTAATGACAGCGGGATTTTGACGTTGTGTTGTCGTTAAACGTCAACACAACGTCAAAACCCCGCTGTCATTACATGAGATGTGGTTGTGTGCGTGGCCTCAACTCTGATGGCGTTACCTATAAAACAAGATGGAGCGACAACCTGATTAAGGTTGCGGGATCGCGTTGGATGCGGATGGCACAGGATCGGTCTGATTGGCTAGCCTTGGCGGAGGCCTATGTTCAGCAGTGGCCGTCTTTCGGCTGAAATGATGAATGATGATGATGATGAACAAGTGATAGATCTGGACAACTAGAGAACAAGCGCAAGTTTGAGCGTTAAAGTTTTAATATTAAATTAAACGAGGTAGGTATAACAACGTAACGATCACAGATAAACTAAAGAATGAGAGTAGACGGCATGGTCTATTATCCTGTAGCAAATCTGTTTAAGAAGATACGCTTTCATGATGCTCATTTATCTACGCAAAAAGTAATTGGTAGCAAGTAGACCAAAATAAAAGGAACCAAGTGTTGAAAAGGTTAACAAGGTGTATTGCGAAAATAACAAGACAGCTTCGAAATTTACGCAATAATGATCCCTAAAAATGAACCTGAGTTAGGACTACCCTTTCTTGTAAATAAGTGTTATTTTCCTAATAACCACTGAAATAGCTGGACACCCGAAATCAACAGTGCCGTATGCAATTCAGGGGTCTAGCTAATTTGGTGTTATTTTCTATAACGGCCAGTGTAAGTTAAGCTGGGTGTTCTATGAAGGTAGATGGGTCGTAGGGATAAAGATATGTTGGCTGGGTATAAGAAAAAACAATGTAAGGAGAAACTAGAGTGTTTATGATGAGAATGCACCACCTGCGACCGCTAAAAAGGTATAACTGAATAAGAAGGAAAGTACTCAGCAAATTGGCTTATTATATTAGCAATAAGGAAAGAATTACATAATGTATTAGACAAGGGACGAATAAAGGCTGCCGGCACTTATGAGACAAATATATGAAGAGATATGACTGTTTCAGATAAAACGCTTACAAAATGTAGGTTCCCTTTGTTTCGGTTTAGTGGTTTTAGGGCGTCAATTTGCCCGCCCGTGTGTCGCCAGTCTGTATTTTTTAACCGGAATAAGTAGAAACATTGAAATTAACCAAATGAACGCCGAAAAAAAGCAAGCAATTCCTAGGAAAAAAAACTGCGATCAAAAGTTGCGGACTTTTGAAAGTGTATTTTATAAGCAACTACCTACTTTCTGTTGACATACAACTTAGAATTTGGCAAAACCTAAGACTTCCACAGCACAAGTCAACAAAACAAATACGGAAATCACTGATACGTAAAAGACAACTACGCTTTTTCATTGAAAAGTCCTATGAAATACGTATGTAGGTAGTACCTCGACAAAAAGGTCGCCTTGACACTTAAATGTCCATTTTGCTTGCAGTGGCTAGACATCTTCAATCATTCAACGGCTGCAAGCAAATTTGTTTTGACACTGGGCAGGCCTCGGTTTTGTTCATTGTACCTATTTTTTGAACTCATGCCTAGTGGTTAGATCTACAGCCTCTTCAGCAGAGGGTCGTGGTTCCAAGCCTGGCTTGGCTCGCACCTGCATTTTTCAGAATTTTTGCGCGAAATTATTTGAATTTTACCATGACCTCTACGGTGAAGGAAAACATCATTAGGACAACAACAACTTTCCTGCGAAGAAATTCAACGGAGTGTGAGGTTTCAATCCGCTCCAGACACGCGTGGGAACTACAACCCAAGCCCTCTCACTCAGAGAGGCCTGTAGAACTGCAGCCAATCCCAATGTCCAAGGTACGCTTTAGAGTCAACGTCAACTTACCTTACGGTATTACTTTCCATAAAATAAGGTTATAGAGCGGTGAAAGATGCCATTTTTCCCGTATAACCTCTAAAAATCTAATCTAACCAATCAAGTACTAGTCCCACCATAACATTAACCAAGATTACTCGCTTATGAGAAGAAATTTACAAGTTAAATGACGTCATTTTTCGTCACCGGAACGTCTGGTTTATCGCCCTTTAAAAACTGTAGAATGCCTGTTATTCAATTTTATATGGCAACTGGCTCCGAGCGGAGACATCGGGGTTGGTGGGCGCAGAATAAATTCCATGCCATCGCTCGGGCCGGTTGTAAAACAGTGTGATTGCACCTTTAGAATTGGTTGATGGCGTTAGTTATCGGGAATGGTTGTCATATCGTAAGAAAATACCGAATAAGGTTATTCGAAATCATAATCAAAATGTTTAACCTGTAAGTAGACTGCAAAGCGCTCTTCTATGTCCATTTTGTTTATACTACCAGAGCGCTTTCGGAAAAACTGTGATTGCCAAAAATAGTGCACCGCAAGAAACTTGGCGGTAAGTCAATTTTTTCAACAAAAATTATATTACTATTAACTTACGTGTTGATACAAACAAGACAAAAACTACATGGTTATCGAAACATATTTCATCATTATTATACTTTCAATGTCATCATTTCAGCCGTTGGACCTCCTCTCTCATTGATACCCAATCATTACGGACGTAAGCGGCTTGCATCCACCTTAAACCTGCGGCCTTTACCAAATCGTCCGTCCACCTCGTAGGTGGACGTCCCACGTTGCGCTTGCCGGTCCGTGGTCTCCATTCTAGACCTTAAAATAAAAAGAAAGATATGTAAAGTTAATAAAAATGATAATCGAGATGTATCTATGTACCTTAGATGCATTGCCGGTTCTAAAAAAAAAACTAAAATGAAATCTTTATCTATTTTTTTAAAATAAAATCATTAATGAATAGACTTCAAATGTTATGATCACCATTATAGACATTTATAATGTTAAAAATTTATGGTTGTAAGTTATTTTTAATAAAATATATGTATAAAAACAACGTAGTTTGGTCGCATGCAAGCTGTAAGGTATACTAATTAATAACTGTGTGGGTAAGTAATGATCGTACTCAAAGTAATTAGCTACTTCGCCTCTGTTATAAATTTTATCATAACATCAACCCACTAAAACATCCACCCTATGAACAACGGTCCTCAATTACAAATGACCACCCTGTACTTTGACCCTCCTAAAGACTGACCTCAAACATTTATGTGCAAAATACCTTCATTAAATCATTATGATATGAATACAGGGGAGGAAGTAGACACTGCATGGAAACGTATAAAATAATATTTGTACTCTTTTGTAAATAAATATCGTGAGACAATAAAATTGACACCAAATGACCTAGTCTCAAATTAAGCAAATCTTGTACTATGGGGTACCTACTAAGCAATGCATAAAAATTATTTACATAAATAAACACATACTGAAATACATTATTAAACACACAAGGCAAACGTTATAATTATAAATTTTAAAAACCCCCAACGCGATTACGTCTAAAATCCCTTCCGCAGCATACAAAAGAGCTGATAACTTTGAAACGGCTGGACCAATTTTTATTATGAAACAGGTCTAAGAACCATCGCCAAACAACCTGCTTAACACTGCTGCATAACACCCCTCTTTTTGTGTCGGGGTTTAAAAATACACCGTAGAGGACGAGTAACGTCACAGATTTAAAACGTACAATTAAGGAAACTACCAGGGTGAAAACTTTTCACAACCAATTTCACGATGATTTCTATGGCAGATGTATGGAGTGTCAACATGACATTTGCAATGGAATGGGTTCATCTTGGTACGTGATTCAGTTTCTTCGACTATACTTAGATTCTTCGGATATCTCAAGCCAATAGTGTAGTACAAAGTCGAGTTTTGGCTTGGTTAATTAATTAATATTAAATTTTTTTTGCAAAAAATAATTTCTAACAAAATTCTGCTTCGCAACACGCCCTAATAAAAGGCAACGTTGCCTCTCTTCAATCCTAGTCTTCTTGTAATAGATACTGTCAAAACAACATAGAAGGCGTTGCCAGCTTGTTCTAAGTAAGTTTTGTTATTTTGAAGATTGAAATTACTTTTTTTTTGTGATAAAGTTAAATAAAATTGCCGATAAGCTTTTATTTCTGAGAGGCTCAAATATATGTCTTATGTATGACTCTAGCGCATTAGCCATATCCACAGTGTATGACACGTTATAAAAAAATTCATGTGAAGATAAATTTGTACGGTTGATTGCGTACAAAGCGCCTAAAAAATCTTAAAAAGGTTGAATTTGTTACAATCAACTGAGTCTCCTCTCAACCGCTAAGCTATTTAAATGCACCTTTTTTAAATACCGGTAAACTTTAGGAAATTTTGATACATTTAAAATGATTATAAAAACGCAAATATTCATAGTTCGATTGAGCTAATGACGTAATAAGTTAGGTAATTTATCAAGGTAGGTAGTTAGGTATTTCACTGCCACAGATGGTCTAAAAAAATAAGGACACGGCGTAAAAACTGTTTTCAAAAGTAGCCCCTGCATTTTAAAGTAACCCCGTTTTACGGTATTTAGGTCAATTTCCGTCATTTCAGGACATTAGATAACTACTTACTTCTAGTTTAATCAACACCCTGTTCTATTTTTTCGATTGAAACTCGGGAAAATTCGGGTAAAACTCGGGAGCAATGATTTGTCACTTCAGATTCAGATTAACTTTATCCTAAAATTATTATAAACGTAGAAGTTTGTGAGTGCGAATATATGTGTGAGTGCGTGCGTGATTAGGTTCAATTCTGAATGACTAATGGTCTCTGAGGAAAAAGTTTCCGAAAATGATGAAACTATACCACACGGCGCACAAAATACGCGTTCTTGAATCTACATAAGCACGACGACGTCTGTACACGCGTACACCTACATACATCGCGCGCGCACCATACTGGTGAACAGCGGCGACAAGCAATGGCGCCTTGGGGGGAGGGGTAACTCGAATCGGTGCGGGGCGGAGCGTGGCCTTTCTGTACGTTACTACTATTATATATTCTGTGACTTATACGTAAAAAAATTATGCAACCCGATATGGAATGATAGTGAAGACCATGTAATTTTTGGAAATTGCTAGAAAACAAAAGATGTCTCTCCTGTGGACATACAATTAGCGACTTCGAGTCAGCAAACGCAAGATTCATTTAAATAGGCCTAAAGCTGGCCAAGCACACACGCTGATGTAGACTTGGCTAGAAAACATTAATAGCTATAGAATAGACCCTTAACTTTTGTCATTTCCAGAGAAGCGACGCGAATAAAAAATGTGTATGATCTCACTAGGTTAATTAGAAATTAACAGCGTTCACAATGATACGGTGACATATATATTATGGTCTCATGTTAATACAAAATTCAATCCTTAACACCACACGTACGCAGAAGCGAAAGATAGTGGGCACCCCCTACATTTGGGTCAAGGGGTTAAAAGCTGTATAGTTATAATAATAAGCCACCCCATTACTGAGTCTGGCAATTTGGTAGCCACTTAGATAATATTGTCACAGCCTTGATAATATTTATTTTAACCTCATAGTATAGGGTCAGCATAAAAATTGCGGTCTAATCATATTAATAATAATAAATATGAAAGTTTGCGAGTGTTTATACGTATTGGGTTTCGCTGAAAAACAGCGTTGTGGCGCCTCAATATTATGCTGAGTGGGGGACCAATTTATTGTATTTTTTCCATCAAATGTTTTTTTTCCCGTGCATCGTATATGTGGAAATCTTTCTGTGTATATGTATTAGTGCGGGTGGCTAAATGACTGCAGGATTTATATCCTTTAGGGTATTTCCCGTTGACATCGAAAATCTCGTGTCACGTTATTTGTTGTGGCACTCCTCAGCAACGAAAAATATTTTTTCAATTCGAACCAGTAGTTCTTGAGATTAGCGAGTTTGGATAAATAAACAAACAAACTCTTCAGCTTTATAATATGCATATTCACCAATTTTTATTTGTACAATAAAATATTTTCAGAAATAAATTTAAAATAGTTACAATAATTATAATAAAATACCCAAAATACTTAATAATATATTATCAAAAAAAACTTACAACCTAAAAACCTTTAGTCCGCGTCGTAAATGCCGCAAAATTCCCCATAACACCAGCAGCATGGCCCGCTATAAATATGACCAGCGCAATCTGCTGAACCAGGTACATCATCATCATTTCAGCCGAAAGACGTCCACTGCTGAATATAGGCCTCCCCCAAGGCTCGCCAAACAGATCAGTCCTGCCCATCCACATCCAACGCGTTCCCGCAACCTAAACCAGGTCGTCGCTCCATCTTGTCGGAGGCCTATCTAGACTGCATCTTCCAGTCCGTGGACGACACTCGAGAACCTTTCGGCCCCATCGGCCATCAGTTCTACGAGCGATATGTCCTGCCCTCTGCCACTTAAGTCTAGCGATTCTTCGGGCTATGTCCGTGACTTTAGTTCTTGCGCGGATTTTGACGACCAGATGGCCTAGTGGTTAGAGAACCTGACTATGAAGCTTGAGGTCCCGGGTTTGATTCCCGTGTCGGGGCAGATATTTGTATGAAAAATACGAATGTTTGTTCTCGGGTCTTGGGTGTTTAATATGTATTTAAGTATGTATCTATCTATATAAGTTTGTTTATCCGTTGCTTAGTACCCATAGCACAAGCTTTGCCTAGCTTACTTTGGGACTAGGTCAATTGAAAGAAAAGAAATACAAAAGAAAGAAATACATTTATTTACAACAACACAAGACACATCCTCAATATTTTACAAAACAAAAGACAACACGAAAGCTAAAGATAGAATGTGTCATTGCGGTTGCAAATTGGACACTGGCTCAGCATAATGCTGAGGCGTTTATAGCACCCCAGCGCTGATTTTCAGCCAGCACCGTTGGTGACACCCGGATCGCTGTAAGTATAGATAGATAAATAAATAAATAAATAAATAAACTGCACACTAATAGCTACATAAAAAAGCAAAGAATAATCACTCAAACATATGTAAATACTATATACCTCACCTGCCAAGTATACAACCCTGACTTAATTGGCGCGGACTTAATTGGTGTGAATTACCCCGTGATATTTATTTATTTTATTATTTATTTCATTTCTAATGCTATCCCGCAGAGAAACTCCGAGCATAGCCCTCTCCATCGCCCTCTGAGTGACATGGAGCTTTCTTATGAGGCCCATCGTTAGCAGCCACGTCTCAGTGCCATAAGTCATCACTGGCAACACACACCGGTCAAAGACTTTTGACTTGAGACCCAGGTAGGTACAAACCGGAGCAATTCATAATTCGTATAATATGTTTGTTTTGCTGTCGTCACAACAGTAAGATTTGGTAACATGGTGAATTCCACCGACGACGCAAAGTTTTAATTTCGTGAGTAATCATCACGATTAGCTCTAGGCTCGTACGGAACCCTAATTAATTATCCAGCCTGGACACTAATTAGAGTTAATATAGACGTTAATGAGAATTGAGACGGCTTTATCTCTGCTTGTTTGTTATTAAGATATAAGCATATAAACAAACAAAGTATCTTGAATCGGATCGGATTGACGATAAACATCATCATCATCATCCCAGCCTATATACGTCCCACTGCAGGTCACAGGCCTCCTCTCAGAATAAGAGGGGTTGGGCCATAGTTCCCACGCGGATCCAGTGCCGATTGGGAACGATAAACGATAGTAGTTCATTGAAGCCGTGATAGCCTAGTTGTTTGGTCTATGGCCTCTCAAGCAAAGAGTCGTGGGTTCGAGCCCGGGCTCGTACCTCTGAGTTTTTCGGAGTTAATGTGCGAAATTACATTATTTTGTACATGCACACACCTATTAAGAAATTTAATGGTGTGTGTGAAGTTAATCCGCACTGGGCTTGCGTAGGAATTAGGGCCCAAGCCCCCTCATTCTGAGAGGAGACCTGTGCCCTGCAGCGGACGTAATATATAGGCTAGTATGATGATGGATGATGACTTTTTTGACGTGACAACGTCTAATAAATCGATGAACGCCGGCTGCACGCACGAAAAAGGATGACGCAATGTAACGTACATGTACGTACATGTCCCGTACAGGAGAGAGCAGTGAACGCCAGGATGTACAAGAGAACAGCGCGTGCCAGGATGTACAATCTTAGTACTAGCGCTCGGGTAATTTTTAATGGGGGGGTGCGGGGTTATTAAAGGGGGATGATAATTTCATTGATTTTGCCGTAGGATGCACCGTTTTCAAGATATTTGACAAAACACCGGTTCTCCTCCGATCACCGAGGTTAAGCAACATCGGGCGCGGTCAGTACTTGGATGGGTGACCGCCTGGTTTCATTTTTGTTTTTTTGAATGTATGACATTGTCACGTTAAACTATCGTCCGTAAACCGACTTTACAGACAACCGGTTTTTATTATGAGAGGGAGGCAAACGAGCAAGCGGGTCATCTGGTGGAAAATGATCACCGCCGCCCATAAATATCGGCAACTCAAACCAATAACCAGTAAACCAATTCTTTACAGAATGTGCCGCGGGAAATAGCTAGTAGTTTATAAATCCAAAACTATACTCCGCAGTTCTATGATTGATTTACTTTAAATTTCAAAACTGAATTTGTTAGTATTTATACCCTCTTGTAGACTCTGAACTATGTAACTCTAAAATGATGCCGTCTGCTTACTTCCTGTCCTGCTCCTAAACAAGAAACTCAAATTGGACCATAACGACCCATGAGCACAAAAGCCAGTTTACAGGACCGCAGCAAGGTCACATGTCGGAACATAACCGTTACACAGCAAATGGCGGGTGTAACGTTGCTACGGATAAAACATTTAGCTAATCTACCCGCCCGTATTGACTTACGTCACACAATGTAGCTTCTAGGTTTAGGTACTGGTATCTGTGTTTAAACGGTATTCCGTTAGTTCTTAGTTTGCTTCCATCGAGGTGGTTTTGAAATCCGCCTTATATGAATTGAATTTGAAATCCGTGACAAGAAAAGAACTAACGTCTCAGCAAAGAGCTAGGGCATCAAGTTTCTCAAAGAATACAATGGTCACCGATGATGCGGCATGCTCTACATTGTGAAAGATGACATGGTAGAAGCTGGTGTCGTGGAGTGCCAGCCCAAAGACGAGAGCATTACAAGTGAGGTCCACCAAACTCTTGTATTATCATGATTGAACAATGATATTAAGACATCTAGCCATGAATATCCTGATAGAGGCAGACCAAAGTGGAGATGGAGTGTGACGACCTATTTATTACTCGGTGTAGACGACGCAAGTATAAAGTTTATAAAAAGGTCCTATATCTTCACTGTGTACCAATGGGAACGTATCAAAATATATAAAGTTTAAAACGAATAATGGACGAAATACATAATGGTCATAATACATACTAAAATTTTCTATGAAACTCTTGATAAAACGAACTTTTTAATCATGTAAACTACAGATTGGTTTAGGTTAGGTTAGGTTTATTTTATGAAAATCCTGTAAATATGAGAATTTCCAAGAAAATTGCATTATATCAAATGACCATTATGTATTTCGTCCATTATTAATTTTAAACTTTAGACATTTTGATACATACCCGTACCAACTGGCCACCAATAAAATTCGTAAACAAGTAGCGCGGAAAGGAAACAAAAGAATATCAGGTCCGGTCATAGCCCTCGTTCGATGGCGGAACCTCGCGTTTGATAGGCGATGGAGTAAGAGAGGAGAGGCATTTGCCCCAGCTGAGGGACATCCAGATTGTCTCATTATCACCATTGTGGTCAGCCGAAATACATCCACTGCTAAACAGCTACGGCTACTACACAACGCCACAAAGACCAATCCTCCGCAGCCCGCCATCGGACTCCTGCGACTGTGTCCATGCCATTAAATTTAGTCTATCTTACCTAAACTGCGTCTTCAAGAACCCATTGGGCCCAAAGACGCTTATTCTTCGAGTAATTTTGCGAAGTTGTTTGTTCCCCTTAAAAAATATTAAAACCTGACAATACGTCCATTTGGCGAGAAAGTGCTAAATTTTGCAGGCATCCCCAATCAATACCGAATCCCGGTATCGGTATTGAGAACACGCCTCCCTAAATAAGGGTTCGCCCTCGGGACGCGCCATAAACTGGACCTTTACGTCCCTTAGGACGTAATACGTCATTCCCGCCGGCCAAAGATTCGGACAAAATTCGGCAACGTCGAGAGAAATTTCAATGAGGCCGTGTGTGTGAATTAGAGTGTTTTGGCGCTATATTTTTGGGGTTTTCTATTTCAAACTGACCTGCTATTGACCTCTGTCTTACATGGTGGTAAATTTGGACGAAGCTAAAGATGAAGGTCACTCTAGCCTATTGCCTAAGTTTGTACTTATTTAGAAAAAAAAATACCATAAAACATTCCGCATTATAAAAGACGAAATAAAGCGTTTTGTGCTTTGCTTTGTGGTTGGCAGAGGTTTCATCGTATTGGCATATAATAATGTTCTATCGAAGGGCACATTCCTTCACTCAAAATGAGAGCCTGTACCGTAGTTCTCACGCGGGCCAAGTACGGATTAGAAACTTCACACTCACTATTGAATTACTTTGCAGGTGAGTGTTAAATTTCTAATGTAGTTTCGCACATAAATTTCGAAAAACTTAGAGGTGCGAGCTCAGTCTTGAACCCACGGCCCTCTGCTTAAGAGGCCATGGGGCCATTAGGCTTACCACGTCTTTACCCGACTTCGTCGTCTATACTCGATTTTTGACAAAATTAGTGTTGCCTCTCTTTGAAATAAGTACATGTACAATGAAAGTTTAGTGTGTACCTATTTAATATAATTTCACCCAAAAGTAAATATGCATATACAACTATTCTACCCAAAAAGGAAGTACATTAACCCGTCTCGCGTCCCAGGGACTACATTAGTCCCTAACTTTTTTTTGCGGGAAATGTCCTAGAGACTACTACTGAAGTCTCTACGACATATCCCGCATAAAAATAAATTTTACTAATTTTAGTACGGTGGACGCGTGACGGGTTAAGAAACAGAAAAAAATAACTAAAACATAATATTAATGAAAATTTAACGACCGCTTTGGCCTAGTTGGTAGTGACCCTGCCTACGAAGCAAGAGGTCCTGGGTTCGAATCCCGGTAAGGGCATTAATTTGTGTGATGAGCACGAATATTTGTTCCTGAGTTATGGATGTTTTCTATGTATTTAAGTATTTATTTATCTATATAAGTATGTTTATCGTCGTCTAGTACCCATAGTACAAGCTTTGCTTAGTTTGGGACTAGGTCGATTTGTGTAAGATTGTCCCCTAATATTTATTTTATTTTATTTTATTTATTTATTTTAAATAAGTCCCCTTAGGCAAGGTTCCGAAGATTATTATCAGCGTTTTCTCTTTGAATACCATAGCTAACCTTATGTCCGAGGTAGCTGTCAGCTTTTCAGTGTCCTGTGGCTATTATTATATCCTAAAATATAAAAAATGTACATGCACAGTTCATACAACAAATAGGGATGTTGACACCACCAATCAACTGACGTACTTTTTATGAGCTGTCAAAACACAATTGTCCCATAGAATTTGAATGGCAATAACAGTTAATCAAAAATTAATCCGGTTTTCAGGGCTAAAATGAAGCGTTTTTTGCTGGAGTCGTGTCTTCGAATTATTTTTTAATGGCGTCAACATCCCTATTAGGAACACAAAAAAAAAATGTTAATAATTATTCTCAATTGAAAGAATATTCCTCTGCTTCTTTTTATTAAAAAAAATCCTGAATTGTTCGCTGCGATAAACTTACGTAATCTGATTTAATCCGTTTTCCACTTGCCGCATTTAAATTTAAAATATTCTCATGCTGATTATATTGATTGAAAAATTAAATTGCCATTGTCCGATGCATAATTAAACCCATTATAAATTACGCGGGTAAAAAAATGGCATTCTCATTAAAGTCCCCGTGACACTCGACGCGAAACTCGACGGAGTCGTAATTACGAGTATTTTCGCCTTTTTATTGGCTGCGGTGAATAAAATGCCTCTTTGTCAGCCGCTGCGTAATGACAGGGTGTTCAAAGTACTTTTTGACTGTAAAAGGTATGGAATTTAATGTGTAATGTGTGTGTTATTTTTTGGGTGTCTTTATTGAATGGTAAAGAAAGTAATTTTACCTCTTATTTCACTACTTTTTGTTTCGTTAAGCGTGACCAAAATTAAATGATCCCTGTAAGTATTTTCTTTTTACTTGTATGTTCGAACTGGTGTTTTGTATTTCTGTAATCTTTATTTTGTGTGTTATCGGTACCAAATAACTTTTTACCTATCTATTCTGTTCTAGCTTACAATTTTTTTTTATATTGGACCAAACTTTTCACTTCTTTAACAAGTTTCATTTTTTTTCTTACGTCCTTTATTGTGTCTATTGTATCATTTTTTTACATAAAACTGACGCGTGATTGACCACTATCTCACCTGATGAAAAGTGAGGATGAGGCCAAAGGTGTACCTCACTGGTTCAGTAATAGCCTATTCACTCTAGCCTTGAAGAGCCCTAGGTTTTATTTATCTGGAAATACAGACGCCGGGACTGAATTCCATTCCTTAGCAGTTCGCACTAGGAAAGATGACGCGAAGCGCTTCGTACGGCTCACTGGAATACTAACCACATAAGGATGAAGACGCTCCCCTCGCCTAAATGTCCGTTGGTAAAAATGGAGAAGGAGAAAATAAAATTTTGCAATTCCTGCGCATACTCAATACTCACCAAAATGTATCCGATAGAAAAAGACAAACAAGAAACTCTACGATGGTGTTT
Source organism: Archips xylosteana (assembly GCA_947563465.1). Taxonomy (NCBI): domain Eukaryota; kingdom Metazoa; phylum Arthropoda; class Insecta; order Lepidoptera; family Tortricidae; genus Archips; species Archips xylosteana. Next base: position 22,115,972 of record OX387345.1, on the reverse strand, counting down.
GAGGCTCTCTTTCGTGCGAGGCGATCTCTTATGCGTATCTTCAAATATTTTCGTTCTAAGTAATGTATTGTTAGCTCGAACCGTTTGATAGGTATAACTTTTCTCCAATGAAAACTGAATAAGTGAGGTTTAGAGGTATTTCATAATTACCTACTCTGAAAATTCTACAGTCAGCATTATTAAAATTATACTAAATAAAACCGGCGAAGTGCGAGTCGGACTCGCGCACGAAGGGTTCCGTACCAATATCTATAAAAACGGCAAAAAAATCACGTTTGTTGTATTGGAGCCGCCCTAAATATGTATTTTATTCTGTTTTTAAGTATTTGTTGTTATAGCAGCAACCGAAATACAGCATGCAGCCTGAGATGCAGCCTGGTGACAGACGGAAGGACAGACGAACGGACAACGAAGTCTCAGTAATACAGTGACCCGTTTTTACCCTCTGGGTACGGAGCCCTAAAAATCATTCTATCAAATAATACATTAAGTAAAAATGTTCTGCAAAACACTGGAGAGCGCCAGTATTGTCTATCTTTTGTTTTTAATTCCTCTTTTGTTTTAGCCTATATTTACTGTCAAACGTCTAATTATGGTCTTCATTTCTAATTAATGTTTACATTAAGTAATTTGAAAAAGCCGTTTGATCTTGCAAGTTAAATCCAAAGGCACCCCACATTGTACATCTCAGAAGTTTCCAGAACAACGAGCATGCTGCGACAAAAATAAACGAATGTCTGGCAGTCGCAGGGACCTCTTATTATTCGGATCGTTGGGACAAAAAAGTTCTCAAACAGAAAAGGAATCGGTCGAAAGGAAATACGTATAAAATTAGGTTTAACATTGGGGGGAGAATGTTTGCGACTTGATATTTCTAAGAAGTCAGACAAGTATTGGAATCTTGTACATTGGTATACGGTTTCATTTTAAACACGGGAGCGAGTTTTACTAAAGAAGGTCAAACTTTTAAAAAACTTGAGCCTTTTCGACATTATTTTAATCTTCAGATGCTGAGATTTGTTTTCATTATAAGCTTCGCTTGTTCTGTTTGAATGTTGTTCGAATTAATGTTACGTAAAAATTGTATTTTATTTTTAATATAAAAAGAAGATGAAATAATAGATTTTTAAAATATACCCGGCTTCTTACTTTACAAGATGGGCACAATGCGGATTTTGCGAATATAACCATAATGATTGGCCGATTGGCCGCGGGTACAACAAAACGTTTCGTTTCGGAAAAAGAAAAAACAGATAAAGCTAAAAGTTTTTAGTAGTGGTAGAGCCATGTAGTAGCTAGCCGCTGCATCACGAATGGGCCGGCTCGTCCGGGGCAGTACCACCCTCTCACAGAACACCGGCGTGAAGCAGCAGTACTCCTGCTGCGTTTCGTACGGTCAGTGAGAGCGCCGGGGGCCCAATACCTCTCCCCCTCCTCTATTCCCTTTCCTTTTTCCTCTCTCTTTTAGGGACGACAACGCACTGGCATCGCGTAAAGTGCTGCGGGTGTCTATGGATAGTGGTGATCATTTAACATCAGGTGACCCATTACTTCGTTTGTCTGGCTTCACTAACATAAAAAAAAAGTTTTTCGGAATTTTCCCCTGCAGTGGTACCTACGCGTCTACGTTTCGAGCACATTGTGCAGCGTGTAGCTGCCGTTGTCATGAGTTACCTTGGCTCTATAGCAGAATAAAATAGAAATAGAACTACAAGATATTTTTTGCCGACAAATTGTCGTATTGAGTTTCGGATGTAATAAATAATAATTTTACTTAGGTTGTTTTGCTTCACGAAAGTCGTTGTCAAAATGCTGATTTTCGAATGGATGAACTGTTAACAGGATTTCTTGCCGGCTTGCATGATCATCATCATTCCAGACTTTCAGAATGTAAGGGCTTGGGCAGTAGTTCCCATGGGGGGCAGTGCGGATTGGGAACTTCACACACATCATTGAATTTCTTCTCATGTGTACTGCGGACACTCGTGCGCATACCCCCTCGCTCCGATCCGCACCCTTAAACAAAACACTGCTCACACGAAACAAGCCATACAACTCACATGGCTGCATTATAACTCATTACCTACACTACAGTCACATAGCAGCAGTTCGTTACAAAACTTCTCGCCGTAACATGCACGTCGCGTTTTGATAGTGCCACAGCGCCCCTGGAGGGCAGTCGCGCAACTTTGAATTTTACAACTTACCGGGTGTCGACGAATTTTTGGTCGTGTTCTCGGTAATAGGTTACATTGTGTGATTCTGGTTTGTTTTTGAAGGTGTTTGTATTGTATTTGGATCAGGAAAGTAAGGTGGTGCTTAAATTCCCGACCAAACTGATACAGAATTCAAATCCATTGTGAAGAAGATATTAATATCTAAGGCGTACTATAAAATTAATGACTATATCATGGACAGGGATGTTTGGAAATAATTCCGATCCGCATTGGCGATCCCTAGTCTTAAATATCGTATAGATCTACTGTGTTAAAAAATATTTTTATTGTATTAAATACTTTAGATGTATGTAATTTAATAACAATGTAGATCTGTTTGAAAAAATATACCTTGTTGAGTTTCTTGCCGGTTTCTTCTCAACGGGGTTTTTCCGAACCGGTGGTAGATTCTTCGACGTTCATAGGAGCATCAATTGATGCCTAAATTGAATAAAGAATTTTGACTTTTTGACTTTTAAAGGAAACAAAGAAAGAAAAACATTTATTTTATATATAACAACAATAACACGTTCACAGGCAAAAATAAGAGTACAAACATAGACATAGACATAGGAATGTACATATTAGTGCTACTACAAAAAGGGTCCCGGCTCAGCATGTCGCTAGTTAAAAACCAGCACTGGTCTTCCGCCGGGCCAGAGTACAGTAATATCACTTTGAACACTTTGACTTTTGACTTTGAATTGTATGAGCCGTTGGCAGTACATCAAGATCACCCAGAGCACGCATCCAGAGCATGCATCTTTCCATAATGATATGTGTATTGTGTGAAACCCGCAAAATTTCCGCATTTAAAAAAGTAAATTTAGCACTTTAAAAGAATTCCCACCTAGCCACTGAACTAAGAAACTATTCTGACACCTCAAAACTCTAGTTAGACCGTGTAGAACTAAAAGCATATCGGTCACGTACCGCCGTTGTTTCACTAAAACTAATTTTCCAAGTTGAGGCATGTCCGTCTGAGAAACATCGAGTTGTATGGAAAGCTAATTTCTTGGGCGGATAGGTAATTTTGTCGGGATAAACGAATTATTTTCGCTTATTCGCTGGTGCGAAATCCGGCTTATTCCGAGGCCGCGTCGGGTCACGTAGACGCGGATTGTACGGATTTGTCGGTGCCGTGTGATACGTTGCTAATTGTTGAGATGACGGAACTGCATTTGGATCGGATAGTGTTTAACTGACAAAAAATTAACACACAAGGGAATCAGTTTCAATTATATATTTTTTATTTATTCTTTAAAAACAACGCCCTTTGTAGCACAGTGAACGGTTGCGGTACTCTGAAGATGAGCTCTGGTTGAGTTCGAAAAGCGTCAGTGTTGTTTGGTGGTGGTGATAGTTGGGTTTGTGTGATTTGCGTGTGTTCGTACAGTGAAGGAACTGCATGAACACGCATTTTTTACATAACGTAGCTATCATAAGGTCGAGGATGAGCAAAGTATTGGTTCAGTCCAATATTTGGCTTGCCACATTTCCCGCGAAAAAATATAATTTTCTACGGGACGTCGTTGTAGCCAACGACTTCTAAGTAGGTATTGTTTATTTCCTTTAATATCCTCTACTCTCCTACATATTTTCTAAAGGTTGTTCACACAAAATCATACATTTCGTTTCAATGTTCACAAGCTCGTAAATAAAGATGGAATTTATTCGAAGCGGCAGACTGATTAAATTCCAAAACATATGACATTCAATCAACGTCTCAGCCCAACCGTCGTTACAGCTCAACTTTAAAAATTGGAAATATCGGTGAGCTGGGCGCATTTTCATTTGGTGCAAACTGTAAGCAAGAGCGGATGAAAATTGACTTTTCTTACAAGCTCTTCATCATTCCAGCCTATGTGTGTGACCTCTACTGTAGGGCACAAGCCTCTTCTCAGAATGAGAGGGCTTGGGCTGTAGTTCCCACGGGAGCCCAGTGCGGATTGGGTACTTCACACTCATCATTCAATTTTTTCGCAAGTTTCCTTTACCGTAAAGCTCATGGTAAATTTCGAATGAGTATTCGGACGAAAATTTAAAAAACTCAGAATTACTCTTACGTTAGGCTTTCACGGCTTTTTTAAGAAGCTCTAATTTAACAAAAACTCAAAGAGTTTGTTTAGAAATTCTATGAAAATGACAGAAAGAGGTCAGCACAGGTCTCATCTACTATGATAAGCGCCTCTAATCGATACCGGCAACAAACTGCTCTCATAATATTTGACGGTCGAACGAAGATATTAGAAGTGATGAAAAATTTACACAGAGTACACATTGTATATTTATAATGAAACTAACTGGTGCCCGCTACTCTATAAAATAGCCGACGATCTATTCTCAGACCTACCAGAATTATAGAGATGAATTTCATAAAAATCAATCAAGCCATTCTGGAGGAGTTCGATAACAAACACTGTGACACGAGATTTTTATATATTAGACCAACTGTTGCCCGCGCGCGACTCTATCTGCGAAGAATAGGTGTATAACAAATAGCCTACGAACTATTTTCAGACCCTACCAAATATAGCCAAAAGATTCAAAAACATCGGTCAAGCCGTTTCGGAGGAGTTCGATAACAAACACCGTGAAACTAGTAATAATTTTTATATATTAGAAGATGACATTAGATAGAAAGTTCCAGTCCTGCTTCCATAAATAGCGTAGAAATAATACATATATGTACTTTCAAAATATAAAAAAATATAAAATAATGAGTAGTAATTAATCATCAACATTACTGAATCACATTACATACTGTTTAAATAATCGTTATGTAGTTATAATTTGTAATTTATTAAAACACAGTACAGAATTCCGCTAATGCTCATCCCAACCGCCGCAACTGAAAAGCTAACGGCGGAATCTCTCATATCGCCGTGAAGCATCGATGGCTGGGATCATCCCGGTTTTTACGACCGTCCGAAAGCGTGCAGAGCGAAAAAAGCCGAACATATACCCGAATAATAACGGGAAATACGGCCAATAACCAATGAATTACACTCCGGCATTATGGCCATGGTGCGGATGAGTGTATATTTTTAGTATTGTTTCTGTAGCCATACCGGTTTCAAGGACGTATTGTACTATATTTTTAGTACGCGCATACGTCCGATGGAATTTTGCTGTCAGGCAGGTGACACGTTTTGGGCTTTTGACTTTTAGTTTATTGTTTAGTTTGTTATTTTTAATGTCAACGTGTCGATCCTTTTTTAATGCGTGCGGTGATCCACTAGTTGTTTGTTTGAATCGATGAAAAGCGATGCGTCGAGAAGTCAAAGTCAAATTTTTTTATTAAATTCGGGCAATTCATTGAATTAGGCGTGACTTTGCGGAGGACAGGTACCATCGATAAAAAGGTCGCCTTGACACCTTAAATGTCCATTTTGCTTGCAGTGGCTAGACATCTGTCCATACCAATCCATACCAATGAACTTCAACGGCAGCAAGCAAATTTGTTTTGAAACTGGGCAGGCTTCGTTTTTGTCGACTGTACATAAGAACTGAAACAATTACTTTGCTCACCCGCGACCTAACGATAGTTAGGTTTATGTATGAAATGTGTGTTCATGCAGTTCCTCCACCTCCACACTGGTCGAACACATACAAATCACACAAACCCAACTATCACCACCACCAAACTACACTGACGCGTTTCGAGCTCAACAAGAACTCATCTTCAGAGTAGGTACCACAACCGTGCGCTATGCTACCAAATGTTAGACATTAGTGTTATTAGTCTAACATTTGGTAGCATTAGCGTACGGTGAAGAAGATAAGGAGAAAAGAAAGAGTGGACGTCTTTCGACTGAAATGATGATCTTATTGATTATAGACGAAGTTAACACGTCATGTCGTCTATGTCCTTCAGGATAATTCCCGCTGGATAGCGGTAACTATACGAATTGTTTGCAAACAGAATTGCGGGCAACAGCTTGTCATTCTTGCCGGTTTCTTCTCAACAGGGTTTTTTCCGAACCGGTGGTAGATTTTTCGACGTTCATAGGAGCATCAATTGATGCCTAAATTGAATAAAGAATTTTGACTTTGACTTCGATTCTATATTTTTGCAAAAGTAGGTTCAAGTTAAATCGTAATAAAATCTACACACTTCCTATATTCCTCAGATTGGAGCACGTACTTCCTTAAGATAACTTAAAAGCGTGAGCCATCAGTGTTTTTCGCTGGAGTTCTCTTTTACGGACCCCTAAAAAGCGTCCGGATAAACAATTCGTAGCGAGAGCGATTTCATTGCGATCTCGTTTTTATTTGACGCCTGCTATATTTCAGTTAGGGTTCCCTAGACGGCGTAGGTTAAAACCGCTTTAAAAACGAATGTAACGTTTGTAATGTGTGTGAGGACCTGTGGTTTAGTAGTCTTATCTAAACAGCTGACCCCAAGTACCTACCCAAGTTCTTTGTGAGGTTACAATTGGTATTACTGCCCCATCATCATCATCATTGTCAGTCAAAAGACCAAACATAGGCCTCCACGAATGCTAAACATAGCCCGCATCCATCCGGCCTTTATCAAGTCATCTCCACCTTGTGGTGCCTACCTACGGTTCCGGTACGTGCTCGTTACTCAAGAACACATTGGCCCCAACGGCCAACAGTTCTTTAATCAATGTGGTCCACTGACTGCCACTTAATTTTGGTAACTTATAGCTGTCCAGTGCATAACAATATTCTTCATCATCATCATCATCCCAGCCTAATATGTCCCACTGCAGGGCCTCCTCTCAGAATGAGAGGGTTTGGGCCGTAGTTCCCACGCGGGCCCAGTGCGGATTGGGAACTTCACACGCACCATTAAATTTCTTCGCATGTGTATGCAGGTTTCCTCACGATATTTTCCTTCACCGTAAAGCTCAAGGTAAATTTCAAATGTAATTCTCAGAAGTGCGAGCCAGGATATGAACCCACGACCCTCTGCTTGAGGGGCCATAGGTCAGACCGCTAGGCCACTAAGGCTTATTCTTATTTTCATTTTTATATTCTTATTGTTTTATTATTAATCTTTGCTCGTCCAGGTAGCCTAGTGTTTTGACCTATAGTTTCTGAAGCTGAAGGTCGTAGGCTTGAGTCCGGGTAATCAACTCTGAGTTTTTCAAATTACATTTGAAATTTACCATGAGACGTCGGAAATAATGAAATAATAAATATCAGGGGACAATTCACACCAATTGACCTAGTCCCAAAGTAAGCTAAGCAAAGCTTGTGTTACCTAAGTGTACTAGGCAACGGATAAACTTTCTAATATAGATAGATACATACTTTAATATTAAACCCCAAGACCTGAAAACATACATATTTATTTTTCATACAAATATCTGCCCCGACACGGCAATCGAACCCGGGACCACAAGCTTTGTAGTCAGGTTCTCTAACCACTAGGCCATCTGGTTGTCAAACGGAAACGGAAAACACTGTGAGTGTGAAGTTCCTAATCTGCATTGAACCCGCACTGGAACTACGCCCCAAGCCTTCTCATTTTGAGAAGCCTGTGCAGTAGGGCGTACAAAGGCTTTGCTTATTTATTACAGGATTAAGTACAATATAGGTAAAAATGTGTGTCACAGAACCCTCCGTTTTAAGCGCAGTTTATGCTCCGCCATCTTTATTTCTTTTTTTATTTCGTACAAGTGTTTCCGGCGCGATTCAATCTCGCCTGAATAAAAACTTATTAACGATTAACTGAAACTGTTTGCAACTGAATTCTTTCCGCTTTTTGCTGTAAAAAGTTTTGATATCATTCAACTGTTCATATCACTGCGATAAATGCAACGAAACATTTTTGCACTTCAAAATATAAAATGGATTAAAGTGAGCTGGTTATTTAACAAAACATTGCCCTGTCAATCAGAGGAAAATATTTAGTGTATGGCAATATTCGGTAAAAAAAAAATATAGTAAACGTAACATTATTTAAAAGCGAAAAAGTTTTTTGGGTGCGCCGGTGGGATTCGAACCCACGTCTCCTGGGTATGCGCCCCAACGGGTGTTCTACCAAATGAACCACGTCGCATCCAACCGACTCCCCCGAAATTCTTAATCGCTTACATACGCCAACAGTGGCGTGTGGTAACATCCATCGCAACTATTAGAAGCTACGACTCCTACGTTCCAAATTACATTGGAAATGCGTAAGAAATGATGTACGACATCTATTTATTCAAATATTATTTATTTTATTAGCAGTACGGCTGCTCACCGAATCTAAGATTATTTAAAAGCGATAAAACCGAAAAACTTTTTCGCTTTATATATATATATGCATAATGCATGTAACGAATTAAGCAGTGTTCTCAAAATATAGAAAATATTAAAGACAACTTTTTCAAGCTTTCCCTGAACAACACCAAGTAGGAAGATTGCCTGATGGAGGTTTGTAACCAATTCCACAGCCTAGCAGATTGCACTGTAAAGGATTTACAGTAAATTTTCGAAACTGTAGAAGTACAAGCCAAAAGAAAACAATGGTACTCGATCGTAAATATATTTATTTAAAAAGATATTTCTAATTTAAAATATATTCAAGCAATAAAAATATTTAATTGTGGTCGAACTAATAGTATCTAGCAACTTTAACGTTAGAAACATCCTCATAAGAAACAACATCTTAGAATTCGGCCTAAAAAAAATTACGTTAATAATTTACGTCATTGAATACTACACAAATGTAGACAATTTATTGAATCAGGCGTTACTTTGCGAAGGTCCATATTAATGAACTGAAACGATTACTTTATTCACCCGCAAAATAATTGTTTCAGTTCATTACACATCTAGACATTCAAGCATCTTCACAAACTAGATCATTTATATTTTAAAATAAATAAAGTAGAATAGGATAAAATGTTACAGAATTGTTGAATATAAATCAAAAAGCATTCATTGCATATTTGAGGGCATTCCACATTGTCCCCTTTGAATGTAATTCGACACTTTTTACTGCTGCCTCTCAAATGCCACCAACTTTAGCACCACTAAGTGGCGTTTAAAAACCTTTTTGGCCAATGGAATAATTAATATACATTTACGTGGCCAGTAATACGAAGGCCGAATATTTGGATAATTTTACTAATTTAAACATCCTCGTTGTTCGAAGCCGCAGCAATATTTAAACGCGAATGCCCGATGTGCAGATTTGTAGGTAAAGTTGAGTGCCGTGGAGTCAATGGCATTTGCTGGTGGCATAGTCGGCGCAGAGTTCAACTCAAACAATGATGCAATTATGCCAATACAATGTCGAAAGTGCATGTATGAAATAGTTAATGATAGTTCTTGGTAACATTTTTGACGTTAATATAGTACGAAAGGTTTTTATTCTACTGATCACGACCAAATATTTATTTAATATGTATGTGTGTTTATAAACCCATTATTGTAAAAGAATAAAGAAAAAAACACTTCTTTAAACCGTTGAGATACATGTACAAAGGCGAATTTATCCCTTTAATAAGGGATCCCTACCAGTCAACCTTTGAATGGATGAGAGGAGTTTTAGAAAGAGGCCGAGAAAGAGTAAATTTCAAAATTAGAAATAGTGAAACCTACAATTTATTTTAATAAATACAATACATTGAAACTTTTTACAAAATACGCTACTACATAAAAAAATATATACTTTGCATAATACATGCAAAAAATAAGCAGTGTTCCCAATATTTTGAGACATTATTAGTGTGAGCCACTTTGTCTTCAAGCCTTCCCTGAACGATGTCCTGAGATTGATTTATTCGGAACTTCATCCGGACAATTTAGCGTAAAGAAGTAACAAGTGCGCACGCACGCACCAACTTTCGCTTTTATAATATTAGCGCCAATTTTTCAATCCCCAGATAAAAGTATCCGTCAGTTAAAACTATCGCTTTCCTTTTCTCAAGTTATAGAGAAAAATAGGGCAGAGCTTACATGTATCTGACAGATACTTTTATCTGGGGATTGAGAAATCGGCCCTTAATAGAATATCACCTGGAACAATCATGGCAGATAACTAAAGCTGTAAAATTGACACAGTGCGTTCAAAGCCTGGCTGGGAAACGTCCAACCCAAAGCAGGATCAAGTTTCGTGAAGAAAAACTTAAATTGCCTGTTAGTTGCCTTTATCTCTCCGAAGTTAAAAGTACTTCTGCTCTAAGACGAAAATTGTTAGATCAGCTCCGGATGCAGTTGGAAAGTTTTAACGTATCGGTTCTGCAAGAGTTGGAATTTACTAAAAGATGAAGATATTGTTAAAGATGGTTTTTTTAAGCGAATATGACTTTTAGACATGTTAGAAGCCGAATACCTGGAGAATTATAAAATAAATAAAGAAAGAAAGAAAGTACATTGAGATCTTAAATTAATTGAAAATACATAGAATTTTACAATTACCAATTTAAAATGAGATAAAAGCTATATAAAAGATCTGAAGTGGAAAGATATTAACTCTAGATTATTGTGATGCAGATTAAATTTATTTTCGTATTTATTGACAGTTTTCGAAAATTGGCTATTACTTTGTATTAAAATAAATAAATAAATAAATAAATAAATATTAGGGGACAATCTTACACAAATCGACCTAGTCCCCAAACTAAGCAAAGCTTGTACTATGGGTACTAGACGACGATAAACACACTTGTATAGATAAATAAATACTTAAATATATAGAAAACATCCATAACTCAGGAACAAATATTCGTGCTCATCACACAAATAAATGCCCTTACCGGGATACGAACCCAGGACCTCTTGCTTCGTAGGCAGGGTCACTACCAACTAAGCTAAAGCGGTCCTGTTGTCACGTCGATAATTTGTAAAAGGATAAAATTATTTTGATAAACGTTTTTAGCGACACTAAAATAAAAGGAAACTGTTAATACGTTGCAATTTTTTGTTCAGTTAAGACTTGTATGTCATCATCATCAGCCTATGCTCGTCCACTGCTGGATATAGGCCTCTCCTATAGCACGCCACTGAGCCCGATCCTCGGCCACTATTATCCAGCACTTGCCTTGCCTTGCGAAGATCATCGCTCCACCGAGTCTGAGGACGTCCCACGCTACGTTTGCCGATCCCTGGTCTCCACTCAAGAACTCGTTTACCCCAACGGTTATCGGACTTGTACAACACCCCCCTCCCTAAACGATCTTTTCCAGTTAATCTTGCCGTTAACTTCTTCTGCAGTTAACTTGTTTATATTTGCCGCAAAACTGGAACTAAAAATAGATCTACCAAACAACTAACCGTCTAGAATTCCGCAAACACGCATTAGTTTAAATTTAAACTTATAGAAACATATGGAAATGTTAATTTAAAGTTGGGAATGGCATATTCTTGGAGCCCGCCGGAGCCTATCAATAGGGAATTTGGCCGGAAAAGTTCCGTGCCGGATATGACAGCCAGATTTATACCCAGGAAGTTTAGCTATATGGAACAGTGTTACAGAACCATCGATATTTTGACTATCGATAGTTGACTTTTTGAAAGAAAGGAAGAAAGAAAAAACAATTTATTGCCACAAAAAACAAATTGAACAATTAAATCCTACATATTAAACATAAAACATAGTCGTAGAAGTTTGTGACAATAGGTGTCGGCGTCAGCATAAGCTGCTGGCGCCGTTCCCGGGGGGCGACGCTCAGCAGTGCTGGTTTTCAGCCGACACCGAAAACTATTCAGGATATCGATAGTAATATCGATAGCTTCGCCACATGTCAATAGTATGGATAGCATCGATAGTGCTTCATGAGCATTACTATTGATAATAGCAATACTATCGTTAGTATCCATAGCTTTATACCCAATAGAATCGGTAGTGTTGCAAAACCAGCCATTAGTAACCAAAAACAATCGATACCATCAATAGTTTTGTACCATAGATAGTATCAAAATTTCAACACTATTGATAGTATAGTGACAGTATCGATTGATTTTAGTTTTTACTGCCTGATTTAGCAACACTATCGATACTATTGGACTTATGTGTATTTTTGTAACTATCTATACTACTGATAGACTATCAATACTATTGGCTTTGCCTAAATATCGATAGGATATCAATATCGAAATTTTATCGATATTGGCCTATCGATGCAACACTAATATGGAGTAAACGGTTAGCTGCTTTACGGAAGTATGAGGACAGAAATATAGTTGGGAATTGTATGTGATATACCTACAACGAAACGGACTTCTTTTTGGCGTTCGACGTGTGGAGTAGAATTTAAATTGCTGAAAAAAAGTGTCTATTTAAATACTGTGGAAGTCGTGGTAGCCTGGTAGTTTGAGCAACGACCTCCGAAGCAGAGGGTCATATGTTTAACTCAACCTTGAACCTCAGAGTTTTTCGGGATTTGTGTGAAAAATATAAAATACATTTGAAATGTACCGTGAGCTTTACGATACAGGAAACCATCGTGAGGGAACCTGCAGTCACCTGCAAAGAAATTTAATTATGTGTGTAAAGTTTCCAGTCAGCAAAGGGGCCACGTCGGAATTAAGGCCCAAGCCCTCTAATTCTGCAATGGGAGGTATACATGATAGGATGTTGATGATGATAAACAATTTATTCAAGCATACACCATTAAATTGGGGATGAAAATGAACCCCAATCAAGCCGTTATTAACTTAAGGTATAAGTGGAATGTTTTCCGCAAACTTTTTACCTATATTGTCGTGTCTGATGCCTTACTTATGTTAAGTACTTTATTTATTATCATTCTAACTAACGTTTCATCCCCATATACTTTCATCAACTTCTTAAGAAAACCGATTATAAGAACCGTTACATGTTCGATTGTATTTATTAATCTTAAATAAAAACCACTACCCGCACTATCTTATGCACAGTCATAAACATTCCGCGATAATAAATATCCATAACACACAAGCACACCAAACTAAGTGTCACCAACTTCATTGCAAATGCATAATATTATGCACTGTTAAAACTCCAAACGAAAATTGCGTTCCCAAGATCCCAATTTCAACTTGCTCAATCTCGAATATTCCGCATGCAATATATCCCGCATATGCGGCATAAGCCCGCATGCAAACCCCGCATGCATGCGCGGCATGCATCTAGACGAGGTGCTCGTGAAAATGAAATGTAAACGCTGCCTCATTATCACCTAATCTGGCGACGAGTAAAATATTCATTTACCTATACGAGATGATTAGGAATCGGGTAGACGCGTCTGAGTGACGTTAATTTTATTCCCACGTTTTTATCGAAAGTATTTCGATATTTTGCGAGCTGGAAACAGTTTTGATTGACGGGACTGTGATATTATGACTCGATATAAAAGTGCTATATTGGTCTGAAGATATAAACGGTTTAAAAAACTCTCTGCGACATCTCTTTTTGCTTCACATTCGGGACCTGCCTTCCAAGCAAGAACCTAGATAAGCATTATCTTTCTATGAATCAGGTTAGGTTTGGAATTAATTTCTTTATTACATTCATTAATTTAATACAAGTTGTTTCTAATACATTGAACTTAATCAAATCATTATATCTTTGTATAAATTAACACTATGGTTAAAAATAAAATAAAATTAACAAAACTACAACTAGGTAAAATTAATAAAAGGTTACCCCCGCGGCATGGACTCAAAGATACTGGCAGCATTACCTCGTTGTACAGCAATGCTGATACGTTGAAATATGAAATCATTAGCATTACCTACATTATATTAAATAGTTCTTAATCGTTTATCAAAACTTAAATGCAAATTTAATTAAATTAAAATTCGTAAAATTTAAATAAATAAATCGAAATAAATGGAGCAGCAATACAAAAAAAGTAGTCAATATAGTCGTCATTTTACAAATTATTATTATTATTTTACGACCGCTTTAGCCTAGTTGGTAGTGACCCTGCCTACGAAGCAAGAGGTCCTGGGTTCGAATCCCGGTAAGGGCATTTATTTGTGTGATGAGCACGAATATTTTTTCCTGAGTTATGGATGTTTTCTATGTATTTAAGTATGTTTATCGTCGTCTAGTACCCATAGTACAAGCTTTGCTTAGTTTGGGACTAGGTCGATTTGTGTAAGATTGTCCCCAAATATTTATTTATTTTATTTATACAGGGTGATTCAGGAGTGAAAGGGGTGATGGGGAGTTTCACACTGAGCATCTTTTACTATGGAACTGGTTCCGTGGCCCGAAAGCGCGAAAAAAAACATCTAATCAAGAGTTAACCCTTAATAAGGTAGAGGCGATTTAGCGTCCACATGCACTGAGTTGGAAATTGTACCTTATTAATTTCTCTATACGTTACAATTTCCATTGAAATTATTGAAAATACAACTAGCTTTAAAAATATCCTGTGTCAGGTATGCATTCGATAGCTGCTTTTGAGTCTGTGGTAGTATGCTCCAATAAATGGGGCCTTACGTATAAAGGGCTAATTACGGTAATTGATATCTAACTATCTGAAATGTATATGGACTAGCACATTTTTTTTTTGCGATTTCGTGGCTGGTCCCATAGTAAAAGTTGCTGAGTGTGGCCCTCCTCATTTATACCTTTCACTCTTGCTCATGACTCCTAAATCATCCCGTATGAAGGATGCACCGCCAATATTGCATGTAGCATTAATGTTCTGAGTCATGCCATTGCATTGCTTATTTAAAGCTATCCTCAAGTTGATTTTCACTTCTGGCAGCAGTTTTTAAACTTAGGTACGCCGAGTACTCGAACGTACTGCCTGAATCAATCACCTTATACCAACCTAATGAAATTCAACACCTCACAGAGGCAAGCACTCTTCTCTATTTCCACATCTCAAAGCAAAATCTCAGCTAAATCGGAAATTTTCACTTGCTCTGATTGCTTTGCTAATGAAGGTGTGAGTGTCAACGGTTTTTGCACAAATTGGAAACGGGATCCTGTAATGTAATGAAATGAAATTTGGTCTGTTTGCAATGTCAATGATTGTGAGATTGGATGTCAATTTGATGCGGTGTTTGCAGTCAACCGTCAATTTAAAACGGACTGTCGGTTGCTAGAACCGGATCGATGAAGTGTTCGTTACGCGACGTCAAGGGTTAAGTACAAAGGCCGTATATTCTAACACGTGTTTGCTTAAAATCGCATTTGCCATCTTTTTCTGGTCGTCGTATACTGGGCAAGAAGTGGTGAAAACGATTGTGTTAGGTTAGACAAACATAAAAAGAATAATATGTTACATGCGGATTCAGAACCTCCTCCTTTTTTGAAGTTGTTTGAAAAAGGGACAGATTTGTGTTGCTCAAGTGATGTGAGGTTGTTAGTTTTAGAAATGCAAATAATTTTGATGAATATTGAATCAAAAACAATAGTAAAAAAACCGGCCAAGTAAGAGCTGGACTTACGCATCCAGTCCAGGGCGATGAGAAACGGGCGTATCAATAAAAATCTAGTGTTAACCCTTTACCTACGGGCACAATCTGAATAAATACGAATTCTCAACCTAATGACAGTGACAGAAAGTCTATTTTTTACTAAACATACTGTCAACTATAGTTGACACCCGTCGGTAAAGGGTTAAAATGTACGCTGAACACTACAATTTGGCCGCTTCCAAGTCTAGGGTGAATGAGCATTTACTAGGCAAGCGTGCTCCATCGTAGGCCTCATCTTCGCTTTCCATCAGGCGTGATTGTGGCCAAACGCAAGCCTATATTGTATTAAAAAAAATGTTTTTATGACAGTTGCTTGCTTTTTTACTGTAGCGGTACAAATTGCAACTTTCGGCCTATTATGATTCTTGAGATTCAGTCCTGTGATGGAATGACAAGCAGACAGACGGTGTAGCGACATTGATAGCGTTCCGTTTGTAAAAATCAACACCTTAGGCGTAGACAGTTTTTGGCTCGCTCCCCTTCAAATCTGAGAAAAAACAAGAATTGGCCGACTCTCTTCCCCTCTGTTTAACATTTATTACGTAAGAATCTAAAGGAATAAATTAATACGGTTTGTTTTAATTTTTATTTTTCAAATAAACATTTTTTTAGGAACTTTTTTGTAAGTACAAAGTACTAATTTTGATTTTCGGTAATATATTCAAGTTCGTTTTATTTTGAAGTTTATTTACTTAACTACTAAAAAATATTTTCCTTAAAGGGTTGGCAACGCACCTGTGATTCCCCTCGTGTTGGGGGGTCCATGAGCGACGGTGATCGCTCTCCACCAGGTGACCCGTCTGCTCGTTTGCCCCCTCTTATATATATAAAAAAAACTGCGCATTTTTGTGATCTTGCGTAAGAAATAATAAGACCCCCTTCCACCTCCTTGTAACAAAAAATAAGACATGGTCGAACCCCTACCCCCACCCCTAAATTGTCTTTACGTAATAAATGAATGGCGCCTTACTAAAATTAATAGTTAATTTCATGCAAAACATTTTCGTCTATCCTTTATCATCCGGACGGCCGAGGAATGGAAATCCCTACCTCCGTCTTAGTTTCTTACACGCTACAATCTGTCTGTCATCAGATCTAGGATCTCAAAGAGCTGTGCCATTTTAGGCCAAATATTTGCTTAATTTCAGGCATGTTTGTGGTCAGACGTATACCTAGTACGTATATAGTTAACCAAGGAAGAGTATACCACTTTTTATGATAGTTTCTAGGTCAGAAAAAAACAAATAAGGCTGATTGTCACAATATATTAACTCGTAAGTAAATAACTATGATTAAAAATTTTAAATACCTACAAAGCAATTTGGTTACATATTATGTATGTTTCATAATAAAATAAATGCCTATTATGCGTCTAAGGTCCCATCCGCAGCTAACAAAAGGGCTGATAACTTTGAAACGGCTATACCAATTTTAATGAAACATGTCTAAGAACCATCGCCAAGAAACCTGCTGCTTCAAAAATGTTACCGTGACTTTTTTTTTTGATTTCTAATACGAGAAAAAAGCCGCGGTGGCCTAGTGGTTTGACCTAATATGGCCTCTCAAGCAGACGGTCGTGGGTTCAAAACCCGGCTCGCACCTCTTGAATTTTTTGGAATTTATGTACGAAATTACATTTGAACTTTACTATGAGCTTTACGATGAAAAAAACATCGTGAGCAAACCTGCATACACCTGCGATGAAATTCAATAGTATGTGTGAAGTTCCCAATCCGCACTGGGCCCGCGTGGGAACTGCGGCCCAAGCCCTATTCTGAGAGGAGACCTGTGCCCTGCAGTGGGACGTATATAGGCTGGGATGATGAATACGGGAAAAGCTGCGGGATTAAACTAGTATATACGAGAAATGATTTGGCAGCGTTGTCTGAGGATGATCGGGGGTCACATATTTGCATAGAGCAGGCGTGTTGGATCTTAACGGGATGCCCAGAGGCTCTCCCGCTACCCTATATAGAGGAGGGACGCGTTCCCATGACCCTTAGGGTTTAGCGTAAAGTTTTATCAAAAACTAGCCTGCCCTCGCAGCTTTGCCTCTGCGCAAGTATAAAAGTATTTAACCCCTGACACAAAAAGAAGGGTGTTATAAGTTTGACCGCTATGTGTGTGTTTGTGTGTCTGTATGTGGCATCATAATAACTATATATACTACACGGGACTTATCATGCAATAAATATTTATTTACCTCGACGTTTCGGCCACATTGCAGCAGCCGTGGTCGTATATTTAGTAATTATGAGTGAAAATCACGAAAGCTTAAAACAGTATGTCGCATCATAGCTCTTAAACGGGTGAACCGATTTGTATGCGGTTTCTGTGTTTGAAAGCAGGTTTCTTGGTTTCTAGTCCCCAATCCGCACTGGGCCCGCGTGGGAACTACGGCCCGAGCCCTCTCATTCTGAGAGGAGGCCTGTGCCCTGCGGTGGGACGTAGTGGGTTGGATGATGATGATGAGGATTCTTGGAAATGGTTCTTAGACTTGTTTCATCAAAATTGGTTCAGCCGTTTTAAGGGTGTCTGCTCTTTTGTTAGCCGCGGAAAGGATTTTAGACGCATAATGGGCTTTCCTATATTTTCAAGCATGATACCGGAAATCTCAAATGGCGTAAAGGACAAAAATGCAAAATGCGAAAATGAGTCTTAAATGCCATCGTATACAGCTTTTTTTTCCCTATCGCATTTTTGTCCTTTACGCCATTTGAGATTTCCGGTATCGATGATGTGTGATATATTATGTAACTGCGTTGGAGGCTTTTAAAATTTTTAATTTATATTTATTTAACAATACACAATGTTCTTTTACACGTCGGCTCCAAAAAATATCATCATGCACTGCAGGGCACAGGCCTCCTCTCAGAATGAGAGGACTTGGACCGTGGTTCCTACGCTGGCCCAGTGCAGATTGGGAATTTCACACACACCATTGAATTTCATCGCAGATGAATACATTTCCTCACGGTGTTATGTTAAATTCAACGTCATGGTAAATTTCAATGTAATTTCGCACGTAATTTCCGAAGAACTCAGAGGTGCGAACCCACGACCCTTTACTTGAGAGACCATAACTCAAACCACTAGGCTACCACGGCTTTTATACCAGAAAATATACCGGTCTCCTTTCCCGTATCGAGTGCCGTCCAACAGTGGACTTGTACCCTCAAAAGATCACCTCTCCCAGCCCGCGGCGATCGTGAACGTTCAATAACGCCTCTATCTAGAAGGCTGTAGCACGAGATACTATAATTTGTAATTCATAATATGAGTTTGATGGCAGGATTGTCGAGTCTTGTCTTATACATTCCTTTTGAGTTCAAGACAGAAAGTCGTTTGAAATAACCTTGTATAGGGAACTTGCTGAAACTATAGGCGGCAGCACTAATGCGACAGAAGAGACACTATGCGGACAGTAAAAGATCCGATCCGATCCGATCTCCTCCAGCAACGCTGGTCATCGCGCACCTTTGCGACGCTTGTGTAACTCTTACAATAAATTATTTCTGTCTGTAGATATGTTTAATACGACGAGACAAAAGTTCAAAAGCAAAATTTATGAAACCTTAATGTAACAGTGTATAGTGTAAGTCTACTTATTCATATTACCCATGTGTTTTAGTGGGAGCTAGTTAGGGAGTAAGTGCATGTAATTTTGTATCTAATTTATAAGTACGTGTTGTATACATTTGCTTCTGTTTGCTCTCCTTGTAAAAAATAAAAAATAAATAAATAAATAAACTCATCAGAATATTCAAATTGATGGCACAACCGTCTATGTGCACGTTCCCTATGTTCACAAAATGAATACAGAATAATATTCCAGAGACTGAGAGAGTTTGTATAAACTCCCCGGCAAATTTTCTTACGAGATATTTTCATTCCAGGTGACTTCATGTGTATGTCTTTATAGTTTGTACATAATAGCTAATCTGCTGCAACGCATATCTACAAGATGGCGACGGTCAGTTGTAATCTTTTGCTTCGTTTGATGCGCGGCGAAAAACCGACACCGACGCCATCCCACGACCATCGCAAGCGCCATAAGTCATCGGATACCACTCACTGCATCCTACATACACTGTTTCATCATAGTGGACCATCACAATGGCCCATCGTGTAGTGCCAGCATTAGTTTCATTGTGAAGTAAATACACATAAACAGAGTTTCCCTCTCATTCTGAGGGGAGGCTTGGGCCCTGCAGCGAGGCTGAGATGATGATGATGACGAATTAATAGTGTCAAATGGCCGTTATGTATTATCCATTGTTCATTTTTTATATTTACAAAAATCGTGTTATAATAAATAACTAAAAATTTAAAAACCCGCAACTCAATTAGCCCACATAATATACATATATTTGAAAATAAATATGTTTTTTTTTACTGTAAAAGCTTGAAAAATTGCGTAATCAAATGGACTAATTTTAACTCCCTATTAACAATTTCTTACTTGGTTACAAGGAAAACTAGAAATGCCGAAATACGCACTATAGAACAGTTGCTACACACACCTAGCAGCAAGTCTGACCGTGATGGCCAAGCGGAACATGCTCGCTGATGTCACCATTATGATTGCTTTCATAGATGTTGTTTTCGGTGATACTGATCGGCTCTTGTGTTAGCTGTGGATGGGATCTTAGACTTATAAGTCCACAGCTAACACAAGAGCCGATAACTTCGAAACCGCTGAACCAATTTTAATGAAACATGTCTAAGAACCATTGTCAAGATACTTGCTTTCAAATTAAAAAAGCCGCATCCATATCGGTTGATGACAGACACATATGATGCCACAGACAGACACACACAAACACATAGCGGTCAAACTTATAACACCCCTCTTCAGGTCGGGGGTTAAAAAAGAATACAGATCAACTAGAATGTCTACAAACAGCTGCGAGTTTTGATATAGTTTAGGGTAAATTGCGGGGAATTGCCTGAGGCTAGCTGAGATAGTCTGAGCGACTTACCTCGTGATACTGTGTCGTGAGATCACGGATTTGATTCCATGACAATGTAACGAAACATTGCAATATCATTTGAAGGGACGGTTTCAAAACATCTTTTCATGAGACTCACATTTTAGAATGATGGGCAAATTGGCCTGCATTTCCGATATGGTCCGCATGCATACCTACCAAAGGAATGCCAGATATTTAATATCTATATATAATCTATATATATAAAATTCTAAACTGACTGACTGACTGACTGACTGACATATCAACGCACAGCTCAAACCACTGGGCCTAGAGATTCCAAATTTGGCACGTAGGTTCTTTATAAAGTCTAAGGGTGAACTAAGAAAGGATTTTTCAAAATTCACTCCCTAAGGGGGTGAAAAGGGGGTGCAAAGTTTGTATGGGGAAACAAGATTAGTTCGACTATTTTATTCGAAACTTCACAGAAGTACTCCTAAAGGTAAATGAGTAAACACGTGTTTCAGGTTTTTTGAGAATTCAACCCCTAAAAGGGGGGAAAGGGGTAACAAAGTCTGAAAATCAACATGGGTGTTGTTTCTATGGTTTATCGGGTCGCTGGTTATGAAAACAACAACGGTTTTAAAATCCGACGTGGCGGACGTAAAATACCATCTCCCTGGATGGGGTGGGGTGAGATGGGGTTGAAATGTCTAAATAAACTAAATGACTATGATATATCAACGCACAGCCCAAACCACTGGATCTAGACACTTGAAATTTTGCACATAGATACCTTATACCATGTAGGCATCCACCAAGGAAGGATTTTTGGGAATTCCCACGGAAACAGGAAAAAACGGGATTTATAAATTCAATTCCGAGTGACCCTATCTCAGTAACTATAATAACTAGACTCTTGAAACACAAGTATACACAAGTAGGTATTATATTAGTTAAAACATTAATTTCAGGATTTTTTAAATTCCCACGGGATAAGGAAAAAACGGGATTTATATATTCAGTTCAACGGGATCCTATGAACTATAATTACTAGACTCTTCAAGTTTGACATAGAAGTAGGTAATTATAATAGTAAAAAACTGTTTTAAGGATTTTTGGAAATTCCCACGGGATAAGGAAAACACGGGATTTTTCGTTTTACTGGTCGTAGAAAGCTGAAATTTGGTATGTAGGTTGCTTGGGGAGTGTAGAGGAGGATTAAAAGAGGACTTTACAAAATTCCCACGGGAACGGGAAAAAACGGGATTTTTCATTTTGGTGATCGTAGAAAGCTGAAATTCGGCATGTATGTTGCTTGGAGTGTAGCGGAGCATTGAGAAAGGACTTTCCAAAATTCCCACGGGAACGGGGAAAAACGGGATTTTTCGTTTTACTGGTCGTAAAAAGCTGAAATTCGGCATGTAGGTTGTTTGGGGAGTGTAGAGGAGCATTGAGAGAGGACTTTCCGAAATTCCCACGGGAACGGGAAAAACAGAATTTTTCGTTTTACTGGTCATAGAAAGCTGAAATTCGGCATGTGGCACGACAAAAAATCTTGTCAGGAAGCACGTTGGCACTACTTGGCACTACCTCAGGTCTCTGACGGAATTCTAGTTCTGTAGCTATCCGTAGCTGCAGTAGGTACCTACATGCTGAGTCAGCGTCTATTCTCCACATCATCGCATGGCTCTCTTAAATTAAATTACTTCATTAATTTCAAAATTAAAATAAATTTTGCTAATTAAAATTTTTGGAATTATGTTGCTTGTTTTTTCTTAAGTTATCCATGCTAGTTTTTAAAGTCACTTTATCATTGTTGATAATCAAGTCATGTACGTGTTGTGGTGGTTAAAGTTTTTAAAAAAAAAATCCATTTAAAATGAACATGTCTCACAGAGACCCAATCATCTCAAACATGGCGATTATTAATTCATTATGTTGTCTTCTACAAGTTTTATACGTTACCGCTACTCGTTAAAAGCTTGTATAGACCTTATCACCTCACCAGCACTTTAAGCCTGCCTTTTTCAAAGACATCATATTGTTGCAAATAATTTGCGCCCTTATTGTCAAAGGCGCTCTTTGTGGACACAAAGAAAGTCCTCTGGAGCGAAATTGATTGAGAACAATGGATCGTAGATAGATGTTGAGGATTAATACTGAATAGAGGTGACATTACGTTAAGTGTCGGAAGAATCAATGCTGAGAGGAAACTTGAGCTCATTTTGAGCATCAAATAGGATATCGGACAAATTAGCTGCTACCTTTTTATTTTGTATAACCACACCCCGATTCCCTCCGGGTTGAGTAAACTTTCGAAGTAACCAGACGCTTCTCTTCTATTTCTGCACTGCTTTTCAAGAAGAGGATAAATGGGTATGTTTTTAGGTTTTTTTTTTTGCTCCGGGTTTACTTGCAAAAATTTTCACGCCTTGCCACTATTAAATCGATATTTTTTGTACTCGATCGTACCATTAATTTAAGCGATGTTACCTTACATCAAAACAGTTAATTTTAATTTTTTGAACAAGTTTGATATGAAGTATTTTTTTTTGTATTTTTTATTTTTCAACTTCAATAAAAGAAGAAGAAAGAAGTTGAAAAATAAAAAATACAAAAAAAAGATACTTCATATCAAACTTGTTAATGTTTGGCTTAGTAGCGACATCTCTTGTCCGGGTGAGCTGATAGTTCCGAAGAATGTTGAAGTCTCTCGATGAGGGTATAACATAGATGGCGCTGTATCACTGCTATATAACTAAGTGATTATCTAACAGATTGAGATATGGATGTATGGGAAAAATTCGTGTCTAAACTCCTGACCAGTGGTGGTGTAGGGGAATGGTACGCGGCACGAAATGCTGAGGACCAGGGTTCGATTCCCAGCGCTGGTCTTTTTTCTGGTGTTTTTTCTGTGCATCCATATTTCAGTTTGTATTTAGTATGAAATATTTAAATTTTTGTGTGATTTTTATTCACGTCTCTCCTGTGGACATGAAAAAAAAATAAGGGAAGAAAGAAAGAATGATAGAAAACAAAAGAAAAACGGTAACTTTTATATTGTCGCGAAATGATCCCAACTCGGCATGATGTCACCCTTATATTTTTTTTTAAGTCAAGTCTACATGGAGTATAGGACGGTATTTCATCATTTCATCGAATAACGTTTCAAAACTGATTCGTTTTGCAAAAGAATCTTTTCAATGCCTGCATTTTTTTCTGAACCTGTAAATATTTCAGGATTTATTTCAAGACCATCGTGTAGAACCCTATAGTTCAGGTTAGGTCTGTTTTATAAAAATCCTGAAATATATACAGTTTCAGAAAAAAATGCATGCATTGAAACGATAATTTTGCGAAACGAATCAGTTGTGAAACGTTTTTCGATAAAATGATAGCTACCCGTATAGGACACCTGGGCAACTTCGGGCACAATTACATAAATCTTAAGCTTGCTGACTATGATGAAGTGCTAAATAAAATTGACTTCAGTTTACACAACGACGTTTATACCGTTTTAATTACACGCAAGTATAACAATAAGTGGGTCACAGACCGGAACTTCTGGCTCGTGTCAGCTCTAGCCAGCCATTTGCAAGGCATTAGCCGTATAATGTCTATGATATGATACCGTGGTTATAACCATCGGTCTTGGGTTCTGCTTTTATTTTTTAACCCCCGACACAAAAGTGGGGTGTTATAAGTTTGACCGCTAAGCAGGTTTCTGACGATGGTTCTTGGACATGTTTCATCAAAATTGGTTTAGCCATTTCATCTCTTTTGCTAGCTGCGGAAGGGATCTTAGACGCATAATAGGCATGTGTGACCGAATTAAAATTTTAAATTTACAGTTGGGTCATTATTCGAGTGCTTCGACCGCCTCACTTTCGTGGTCACGTTTTTGTAGAAATTGCGTATGATTCTGATACAATTTTTAATTATGTGGTAGAAGTACAGGTCCTCTAATAAATAACCGAAAACGCCATCAAAATCTACAGCCGATTCGTAGAAAACGTGACCACGAAAGTGAGGCGGTCGAAACGCTCGAATAATGACCCAGTTATGTTTGCTAAATTCTGCACTCCTCTGTGTTTTGCAATGTTCAATTGTACATCCGTTTCGTATTTCGTTATATTCGATGTTTTGCGTTTGGAAATTGACGTCGTTATTAGAATGTTCTTTTAATATATTGCGTCTTTCAAGTGTGTATACGTCATTTAGTGCTAACCATAACACCTTTGTGTTTCGCTTATTAACTGTGTATTAATTAAGCACGTCATTTAACATTATTTATTTAATTTTATTAAAATTTACCATAATATTGAAAGGCATCCTAACTGAGCTAGAAACACTTATTTTGTATTACGTTTAAAGTTGTATAGTGAATAAAAAAAATTTGACTTTGACTTTGATGATTGAGATATATAGGTACGTATACATGCAAAATTCCGAAATTTCAACAATAAGGTCCAGAAACATGACAATTTGCACAGCTGTTCTCTATGTACCGTAAATGAAGATCACAATGTGATTTTTGAGAATTCAGACGAAAATTTAGTAAATTTTTGGAATTTCGCGGAATGCTGTGGATAAAAACTATTTACTTTTAGTAGTGGTAGAGCCATGTTGTGGCTAGCCGCTGCATCACGAATGGGCCGGCTCGTCCGGGGCAGTACCACCCTCTCACAGAAAACCGGCGTGAAGCAGCAGTAATCCTGCTTGCGTTTCGTACGGTCAGTGAGAGTGCCGGGGACCCAATACCTCACCCCTTCCCTCTCCCCCTCCCTCTCCCCCTCCCTCTCCCCCTCCCTCTCCCCCTCCCTCTCCCCCTTCCCCTATTCCCTCTCCTTAAGGGCCGACAACGCACTGGCATCGCGTAAAGCGCTGCAGGTGTCTATGGACAGTGGTGATCATTTAACATCAGGTGACCCACTAGTTCGTTTGTCTGGCCTTTCTAACATAAAAAAAAAAAATTAATTTACCTCAATAAACATGCGTACAGTCAAGGAAACTGAATCGCGTACCAGGGTGGAACCTTTTCACAACCGATTTCAGGATGATTTCTTTAGCAGATGTATGGAATGCCAACATGACATTTGCAATGAAAAGGGTTCACCCTGGTACGTGATTCAGTTGCTTCGACTTTACGATACCTTATTATTTCAGAAATCACTAAAAAAATTGGAAAAAGTCGCCAGTTTGTGTAAAGCTGGCACAATTATGTCGCTAAATTTATGAACAACTACTAAAAAAAGTCACCAAGTCAGTACTAAAATGTGGTAACTGAAACAATTACTTTGCTCACCCGTGACTTAGGTTGCTTAGGTCGCGGGTGAGAAAAGTATGTAATTGTTTCAGTTCATTACTAAAATGTTTAAAACCCTTGAAATAAAAATCTCTGACACAGTCCCAAAAGCAAATCTAGTGACTAGGTAACGCAATACACTGCCAAAACGCAATATTTTTGACTAATCTAACTTCAACGGATCCCTTTTACGAGTAGCAGAACAAAAACCCAACCCAAATCGTATCGTCCCATTAACGTAACAAAACATCTTTTAAGTCCAACATAGCTGGAATTACTTTTCTTTGACAAGCAAATCAAAGGGACCGCCTACCTGGATCCTCACAAAAGTAAACCTATTGTTCAATAGCTAACTATAGGTAACACGTGCGAAACTTGTTGTCAAAGGTGTAAGTACTGATAAGATATGTTAATGTAATGTTGTTTGTTTATCATTATTTATATCACTTTGTTCGTCTGAACAACAAAGAAAAGGTTTTAAGGTGTTATTACGTATTATCTATCACCTCTGAGTTCTATGGAATCATCATCATCATCATCCCAGCCTATATACGTCCCACTGCAGGGCAAAGGCCTCCTCTCAGATTGAGAGGGCTTGGGCTCATAAGAGCCATCGGTCAAACCACTAGGCCACCATGACTTCAACACAAGATGTTCAATTTAATTCTCTCCTTTAAAAATTGCCACAAGTCAGTTAGGCATTAGCAATTTTATTGTTGGTTACACGGTTTTGCAGTTTTATCGACGACATAACACCTACCTAAAATATTGCTCAACTCTATCTATCCTCTCATCTGCCACGCCACGTTACATTGCCCCGAACTCCCATAAACTCCGACCAACAATTATGTCGAAGAGGTATGAACAAACACACATTCTCTTTGCTTCGATAACGAGTACGTTACGACTTCGTACATTGTTCCAATTGTTCTTAGTTCTCCAGGTGTTCATTGCAAGTTGGCAGGAGTACGTTCGTTAGGTGTAATCTACTTTGCGGCTATTGCTTGCCTGTCATTGGTTGTGTTCTTATTTTCCTTTGCTTCCTGTTCATCTTGTTATTCTATCATACGTTTATTTTCCGTATTTTCTGGATCGAGTTCATTTAACATGGAGAAATAGGGATTTCTGGGATATTTGTTGTAGCCCAAAAGTCATGTCAGGCGTGCTAATAAAGCGAAACGTTTATACGGTTGAAAAGAAAATATCTGTTTTGCTAGCTCAGTCTGTAAGTTGTGGTAGTCGTTGTTAGGTGGTGGGCGTGGTAGGTAGTGGTTATAGGTACCAATGGCCTCTCAAACACAGGGTCCGTGGGTTCTAGGCCGTGCTCATGGACCTCTGAGGTTTTTGAAATTCATGTGTCAAATTCCAATTGATAAATTATTACCATGAGCTTTGTAGTGAAGGCAAACAAAACCAGTACAAACCTGTGAAGAAATATTATGGTATGTTTGAAGTTCCCAATCTGCATTGGGCTCGCGTCGGAACTACGGCCCAAGCCCTCTTAGTTTGAGCGGAGGCCTGTGCCCTGCAGTGAGACGTGTATAGGCTGGGATGATGATGAATCGATGAAGAAGGTAAAATTACTGCTGACTCACTCGCTGACTCACTGACTGACATACTCATCAACGCCCAGATCAAACTTTAACCTAAAACGGCTGAAATTTTGCATAAAGGTCACCTATATAATATAGGCAAAGTCGAGTTTGTTGGGATTGTCACGGGATGAGGATAAACGGAATTTATGGTATTCAATTCAAAGGGAAGGCTCGGTAGAGGTATTTATGATTAGGAGACTCTTCAAATTAGGCATGCAAGTAGGTAATGCAAAATAAGCTGAAACAATTTCAGGCTTTTGTGAAATTCCCACGGGATAAGAAAAAAATGAGATTTATAAATACATTCACTAACTGATATTGATGATGATGATGAATTTTTGGATGTTGCATAGCCGGAGTTTCGTTTCTTTTTTGCAATAAAAGAGGTGAAAAGCCTCCAAAAGTAAACCACAAATTTGAATTTTGTGCTGGCAAAGTTGGAGGCAAAAGCTTGTAAGCTGAAAAGTTGATTGTGCATAACAAAAAAATTGAACAAAATCGTGTAAATAGGAGCGTTTCATATGCACACCAGGAATTACCAATTGCAAAACTTCCCAGTCAAAGACCCATTGTCAAAATTTCTTCGCGCATAGCAAGAAAATCGTATCCCCACTAACTTGACGACTCCGTTCCCCCATAAAAGACAGATTAATAGCACTAAAGATGTGCTGAAGCTCGACGAATCCTTTCTCCAAGTTGGCCAACTAAGGAATAATTAACATAGGTACCTACTATTCAATGAAATTTTCACAGGGGAAGCGAGAACAGAATGAAATCGAGCGTCCTCTTTTTTTCGGAGGAATAAAATCGCTGTTTCATTTGCTCTTTTATCGCGACACACGGCCGCTGCGACAAAGCATTCTACTGCGTCATAGTTGCCATATTTGATTGTAGACCGTTCCAGATTCTTATCAGATGTAACTGTAAATTGGCTGGTTGTAGATGTTTTGAAAGCAGCACTTTTTTGTTTGAAGGAGCAAAAGACCGAATCCGAAATTGTAATCAAACTAGTTAACTATTTGAGTCAACAAAACAATGAGTTTTTTAAACTGACCTCGCTACGATAATCTGTAATAGTTTATTGATGGAGACTTTCTTTTCTTTAGTCTATAAAGTGTGATAAGCTTGTGTGCTGTGTGTAAGCCGTATAATAGCGGTTTTCTCATCCCGATATTCATCTTTTATATCGGTGCTTCTTTTATATTGCTGTTCCGTTTCGATTTTACGGGCCGCGTCCGAGACAGGAGCGCGCCGTCAATGAGAGGTACCTGCTTTTAAATTGACCAGAAAATATTTGCGGACGACAAATCCAACGCTGATCAAAGATCAACCTTATTTTATTGTAAGGAAGAAACAATAGGTTCGTTCTTGTTGTTATACTAAGTTGGTTGTGTTACTATAAGTCTTGTTTTGGCATTAAACCGCGAGTTTAGCTCTAAAGGGACTCTGAATGGTTTTGTCCCTTTCGTACCGACATCCGGCACACGTGGACGGGTGATTTCGTTTCCAATGCCTTCGCGTTACAATAAAAATGAAATTTGAAATATACGAAGGGAAAGATTAATATCACCGCCGCCGTGCTGTTATTGTCTCCTTTTGATTTTATCTTCCTCTTTGTTTTTGAAATGATAATGCATTCGCCATTGTGTGATTCGTTTTGCTTCACTTCTTTCACTTAGGTACCTACCTTTTTTATTACATATAGTTTATAACCCACTAAAAGATGCTTATCATTTGTGACCGTCGCTTTTTACAAAAAATTGGGGCTAAAATTTACCCGCGCTACATTTATAAACAAAGCTTTAAATTTATTACTGTTTTTTTATTATTTTATCGTTTTGTGTTTACCGAAACACGTGTAAACCGAATTCCAAATTTGGAATTCAATGAAGGAGAAAGTCTTCCGAATCGAATAACTTTTTGCTGTAAAACAAGATTTAAGACTTGTGTCGTGTCAACAAAAGAAATCGAGAAATCTGATAACGTTATAACACATCCACTTGGCTTTCTGA
Source organism: Archips xylosteana (assembly GCA_947563465.1). Classification (NCBI taxonomy): domain Eukaryota; kingdom Metazoa; phylum Arthropoda; class Insecta; order Lepidoptera; family Tortricidae; genus Archips; species Archips xylosteana. The sequence goes on along the minus strand of OX387345.1, from coordinate 22,086,524 downwards.
TTGTGCCTCGAGCTATAAAGGCAAGATCCTCACCGTAATGGCAAATAGAGGAATATAGATGCAGACTCTGGTTATTAAGACGAGGCACTCGAAAATTAAAGATTTTACAAATGTTTGATTCCGATTTCGTACAGTCAAAACTTTCGATTGATATTAGACTTCCGATTCCGACACTTTTAAATTAGAGGTTAATATAGTACTGTGGCAGCCGCGATCGTAATGAGCCAACACATATGAACTCGTTCATACATGTCATACTGAAATAAGGATTTTGTTTTATTAGATATCTCCTCAATATCTCTCTTCTGCCTCCGCGTACTCCATCGCCTCCAAGTCTGACTCTGATTCCGATTCCGACTCTGACACCGACAACTCAAATTTATAAACTCCGATTGCAACTTTGGTTGAGTAAAACTACTTCCGTAATATCTCTACCGAAAAGTCATTCTCAAAAATTTAGATGCATTAAATCTTATAATTTGGGAATCTCTTGCAAAATAAACTATTTTAAGCTTTGATCAATTATAACTGTAGATCCACAGTCGCGCGCCCGAAAATGTCCGAGCTAAATGAGCGCCACTTTGATAAAAGTGGCCTTCTTTTTTCTCAGAACTTTGCGTGAAATTGTCAAGTTCAGCTGTCATGTGGACTTTTGCCGCTACCGAAATTCGACTGTAATGAAGTAAAGACTAGGTTCAAATTTCTGTGTAGGTGATGATTTTATTTGTTACGCAACCAAATAAAAAAGTTCGGACATTCTTTGAAGGGGATTTTGTTCGGCAATGTGTATCTTCAGTTATAATTGATCAAAGATTTTAAGGCCACAATTTGGAGCTTAAATGTATCTAGAAAATTTACACTAATCATGTTTCTGAATTCCAAATTTGCTATAATATAATCATATGATGAAAAAAAAACTTATTATAGTTACATTCACACACTTTATCTAAATACCATGCTCACAATATTGAAAGAAAAATTGGCAAAGCAATCAAATAGGTACCTCGTCTTAAAAGAAGATCATGCTGCAATGCATTATTATCTTTATGGGGCCATGGCACGGTGTATATCTCAATGTTCCAATTCAGCAGATATCGACGTCACTGATGGGAAAGCGGTGTACGTAAAACTTCCTTTAACCGTTGTATTATTATCGATCTTTATCTCTAGCTTACGGTCGGCGCCACGGCTTTTTCAACTTTCATCCTTATTTATTTCATCACAAGCATCAACTACAGTAGTGTTGCCATGTGTACGATTCGATATGCATTATTTATGCCGGGGGAGTTTATTGAAATCATACGAAACAAATATTGGACACCATTCCCTATCAGTACAATGATCTCGGAATTCGGAGCTCGTGTAATATGCCCCTAAAACATTGTTCGGTTTGATACGGGCGATATATTAGGTTTTAAAGAGATTAATACGTTACGGTTCTGTGGTTTGGGGTACATTTGGTTTTTAAATTAGAGGTCTTTGTATGATCAGTTGTATATTTTTTTACTTATTGATATTAAATAAAATACACTTGTTTAAATTTACATATCAGTCTGCAGTTAACTACCAGAAAATACTAAATGAAACAAATGTGTTACGGTTTCAACAATTTTTTTGTGGCTCGAGTTTTTCTTAATACCATTAAAACGAGATGATAATTATTTTTATTAAATCAAATAACAATTAGAATTAAAAGCTCCTAACAACATAACAAAAACTGCCCCACAGGAACTCGTAGATATAATAATAGCTACAGAACCAATAAATCAAGGGAGTTCTGGACACAATAAACGCTACCGGAAGACGAGGGAAGTTCGACAAATTTCGAACCGAACTAACTCCATTGTGCACGAATCAGATGTAAACTACGAATATACAAAACTGTTCATATACACAGCGTCGCCGTAAGTTTTCCTGTATTTATACTTATTAAGTTTGTAATCGAGATGGTGTAATGCTTAGAGTTTATATAGCTTTTGCCCGCGACTCCGTCCGCGTGGAATTAGTAATTTGGGCAGCTTATTTTTTTTATCCAATTTGCTTTTTCATCAATTATGGCTCTCCTTAGTTCCTCGATATAAAAAAAATTACCCCCCCCCCCCCCCCGCAACCCCCCCCCCCCCGCACACCCGCGTTCACATTCACCACCGTACCTACTCCCAAGTCACTACTTCTAAAAACTGTTCTATAAATTCTTAAAATAGACGTATCTTTCTTATTTGTGACTCGATTCAAATGAAACGAACACTAAATGTTAATCCAAGAAAATACCAACATATCAGTGAAAACCACATCCTTCTAGGTTAAGCCGTTTCTGAGATTAGTGCGCACAAACGCACAGACAAACAGACAATAATTCTAAAAAACATTGTTTTGGATTCTATTGCGCTAGTAAATAGCCCTAGTGACAGTTTTTCTCAAATATCTTCAATGTATAGACATCGACTTGTTACAGATTTATTATATGTATAGATAAGCAAGCTTACTTATGTATACTCTAAGGTGTAATGTAATTTGATTTGGCAATATTTCAATAACTTCTTTGAATCGTATTAGTGACGCTGGTCTTTAAAATCGGACTATTTAAAAACTTAATAATTCTGAATGTAGGTAAGTATTTAAAGATAAAATAGAATTCAAATAAATCTTCATCCGAATCTATGTACAGTTTCATGTCTCTGAACTTGGCGGCACAGATTTCCGGATTTTACTTACGTATATCCTGACACTGAAGGAATATCGGAATAAAAAGTAGCCTATGCGTTATTCCAAAGATGCAGCTACATATGTACTAAATTTCAACTAAAGCCATTCAGCCGATTTAGCGTAAAAGCACAACAAACACACACATGAGGATTTTCTGGCAAAAACAAATTAAAATCCTTTTAAAAAGGAACTAACAGCCTACAGTGACTATGATAATTTTTGACATAATTTAGATGTATAGAAGAGAAATACTGGTGCAAAAAGGAAATGCATAAGTAGAATGATTTCAGCTTTATACCTAGTCGTTAATGCTTTTCATAAAGTATTAAACGCTCTCTTACTTCTATAAAACCTTTACAACATTGTACATTTTCTCTAGCGGCACAACTCTTAAAATACCTTAATAAGTTCTCAGTAACCAGACTTTATTTCCTTCCCGAACAATTAATAACAACTTCATGAATAATCACCAAACAAACTCGAAAATTTCATTACTGATGATGAAATCGTCAATATAGTCTGCATTTAGATTAAGTGAATTTATAATACTTTTAATTATTAGTATTATTTCATATGAACAAGTGTGTCACGGTAGTACCTAATTAATTAGATTTGCCATTGCATTGACGTCCGCATTAGAAGGACACTCCATTGTTAACCTTGAAGGCTAAGTAACCGATCGATTCAGGCGTTATTAGCTAGTGCCATTTATGAAGAGGCGTGAATTTAATAAAATTAGACATTAATAACATTGCAATGAGAACCACGGCACGTATCATCATTAAATGACTCGAAGTACTTATACTTTGCGGCGGTACAAACCAATGAATTTCACAACCTTTTTTTACTCTTCTGGGACTGTAGTAGCTTACACTAGCTCTACTTTTGTGGTATTGGGGGAAAAAGGTAAAGTAAATGGACCTTCTTTCAAGGATAGGCACCTCATAAAAATTAAATTTCGCTTGAAATTTACTAGAACATAACCATGATTTACCAAATTCATATACAACCGACATGTTACATGTTTGTGAAAAAAGATTACATTCTGAGTGTTCTAGAACAGATGGAAATAATTAGGTTCAACAACAGGGGCGTCATTATCAATGAACAATTAAATTTTGCGTCATCGCCATAATGAGGGTTTTTTTTTCTAGTATAGTTGGAATTTTATAAGCTGGGGGTTTAGAACTGCAGAACTCATCTGGTAAAGATAACATTGTTCCCGTTTGTTGAAGCCTACCGCTAATAACAAATCAGAACAAGTAATAAAAAATTCAAACAAATAGACCGTCTTCTCTAAGTTACAAGGCTGAAATTGCAAAAGCTTAACTCATTAAGAAAGGCCTTTCGTCATTGTAAGCGGTACTCAGGTGGATCGTCGGCGTTGTAGTGCGCCATAATAGAACAAACGTGAACAATGTTATCTTAACCAGATGAGGTCTGCAGTCCTAAACCCCCAGCTTATAAAATTCCTTCTATACTGGGGTAGTTAAAGTGAAAAGGAATAAATACGGCTAACCGTTCTGAGCGAGCTCATTCTTCGATCGAGCGTCGTAGAATCAACAACCGCTGATGATGCTTCGGAGAGAAGCGAAACACGTGTGCGGGATTTTGTTTTTGGTGGTGGTGGTTCACTTGGTAGTGGGTTTAGTTACGTTTGCGTTGGTTATTTTTGATTTTTATGCGGAGTGAGGGCGGGAAAATTGCATGTAAAAGCATTTTGCCAACGCAAACCACCACCAGACGACAAGATAGCCTAGTGGTTAGAGAACCTGACTATGGAGCTTGAGGCGTGAAGTTCGGGGCATTATAAAGATCAAGTTAAAAACGCTAAAATAACTATAAATTAAAAATATTAAAAACCCCCAACGCAATTATGTATGTATGTATGTAAACTCTTTATTGTACAAAAATAAGGAAAAAAAAAGAAAAACATTATTATGTCACTCGTATGACATTTGAACATTAAGTGCCCATTATGCGTCTAAGATCCCTTCCGCAGCTAACAAAAGAGCTGATAACTTTGAAACGGCTGACCGATTTTGATAAAACATATCTAAGAACCATCGTCAAGAAACCTGCTTTCTATTAAAAAAAACCGCATCCAAATCGGTGCACCCGTTTAAGAGCTATTATGCCACTAGACAGACACACAGACAGACAGACAGACACCCCTTTTTTTGTGTCGGGGGTTAAAAAACACGTTTCTTGTATTACGACCCCCCTTAGTTTTTATCTTTATTTTATTTTTAGTATTTAATGTTAATTTGTTATAGCGTTAACAGAAATACATCATCTGTTAAAATTTCAACTGTCTAGCTATCACGGTTCTTGAGATACAGCCTGGTGACAGACGGACGGACGGACAGCGAAGTCTCAGTAATAGGGTCCCGTTTTTACCTTTTGGGTACGGAACCCTAAAAAGTCATAAAGGGCGGTATAATACCTGTGTTTACCTTATTTTAGTCATGTATCGACCTTCAAACGATCTTATTCTTATTCTGACCGACTGTTGTAAACAACACCTGGTTAAGCAAATTCTACGGACGTGAAAAGTACGTACACTGGCGGCCCTGCGGTAATAGATCTGTTGAATTCTACAAATTATTACTGCAAAGTTTTTTTTTTAATCAACTGACCTGTACCTATCTGTTTTTATTTGGAAAAATCAAAGACGGAACCGAATTATATTCGAAAGTAAAATATATATTTTATTTATTTTTACATTTTTTATTTCTTAAATTTTTCATAGATTTCTTAGTACTCTGGTGATATGATGTAGGTACATATTATTAGCGATCCGTACTCAAGTACTTGTTTCGTTGATCGTCTGTCAGTCTGTCAAGTTTTAAAGCGTGTTTAGTTTACTTAGAAAAATGTATATTGAAACTAGTTGACACGGCAAACGTTGTTCTGCCGTATAAAAATTACGATTATAAAATGGGGGGTGGGGATTGGAGGATAAAAAAAACTTTAAGACCTATTTTTGCACATTTGATAGGTTTGATGTATGTGTGGTTTGCCTCATCATTCCTAATACGAACTTCAAAGGAATGGAATTCGCTCCAGTCGTCTTTATTTCTAGATAGATATAACTTTGGGTCTCACTAAAAGATCAATCACAAGGCAGTTTAATGTAATAAAATACAAAAAAAAAAAAAACAAAAAATCTGTCGAGCCGTTTCTTAAAAGAGCGACCACAAACACCGTGACACGAGATAAAAATACACAAATAAGATTAAAATCAAATGTTGAAGTAGGTACTAAAACAAAAAATATGTTTAGGTACCCGAACAACTCAAAAAACAACTGTATCAATTTTCAAAACTGCACGATTCTTTTTCGGATTTTGCAAGTAAGGTACAGGTGGCTATTTTTGAATCTGTTTAATTTAGATCGTGTGCAATTAAATTGGTCGAGCGCGCACGCTCATAGTTTTAGTATAAAACGCAGTGAAATACTTATTTCTTAGGCCAGTTTTAAGTGGCAAGGCGCTCTGACAAGTAGTCACTGTTTTAATATACTTTAATAGTTTCATATTATTTTGCAACGGATTAAGTGTGCCAAGTACCATACCTAGTGATATTGGTAGGTATTTACTATAATTTTAAGACGTTAATTTCCTCATTGTAAAAACATTTATACTTCGTTTTTTTAGCATTAGAAACAAGGTAAACAATCTTGACGAGGCTTACTATTACTTATGAAACCAAAAGGGTGTAAATGACCATTATTTCCTTTCAAATTGTTACATAATATAGCTGTGACTTATTTTTCGAAAGTGTTTATCAATAAAAATGTACTTCAAGATCGCTTACCTTCTTTCTAATCCTAAAAAAAAAGGATTTTAGGGGCGTTTGTGCACTACAATGAATTTTACTGTCCGGCAGTCCGAGTTTTTACCGGTCCGATATGGTACGCCATTAAATGTATAGGGCGCTTGTGCACTACAATGAGTTTTACTGCCCGGCAGTCCTATACATTTAAGGCATGAAAAAAACGGACCATGAAAACTCAGACTTCCGGACAGTAAAATTCATTGTACGGTCGACCAAGAAAGTGGTCTACCAGTTTTGACAAAAGTTTCTGTGACATCTAAATATCCCTAAGTCACTGTCATCATGTTATTGCAAGGGAAAATCGACCTCGGTGTATCATGACGTGCAAATGAACTTCGACCGTAGGGGGTAGACCATATTTTTGGCCGACTGTACCTAGTGCACAAACGCCCTAAGTTAATCAAACACCGAGTAGAATCGCAACAACTTAAAACTCTATTACGTCTGCGTTTGTAATGTTTTGTGTGTGTTCTGACTGGTAAACAATGTTTGAAGGCATAAAAAAAATTGTTTATTTTCAGGCAACATAGCCCATTAGTACATAATTTATTAGTAGTTACATTTGCTACTATTTGCATAGTTTGGCCTTTTTTTCAATGAAAAAAATCATCATCATCATATCAGCCAAGTTCCACTTCTGGACAAAGGCTTCCCCCAAAGAGTTCCACAACGACCGGTTCCACAACGAGCGCAGGAGGCGCATCCAAAGTGGCTCCGGCGACCTTCACAAGATATTCGATATTTTTTATTTTATTTTTTTCTGTGTTTGTATCGAATATGTATTAATTTAACATCTCTCTCTCTCTCTCTCTCTCTCTCTCTCTCTCTCTCTCTCTCTCTCTCTCTCTCATCTCGTAGGGACCTTCTTATGCCACGTCTTTTGGGTTCGCGGTCACTACTCTACTCGGTCCGAGCTACTCTCTACTCTAGAACATTACAGCCCCGTCGGCCGTCAGTTTTACGAGTAATTTTCCTTGTTCACGCCACGGACTGACGACTCTCCTAGATGCCAGTAGCTTAAAAATATAGTCATAAAAACCGGCCAAGTGCGAGTCAGACTCGCGCACGAAGGGTTCTGTACCATTCAAAGTCAAAGTCAAAGTCAAAATTCTTTATTCAATTTAGGCATCAAATTGATGCTCCTATGAACGTCGAAAAATCTACCACCGGTTCGGAAAAAACCCTGTTGAGAAGAAACCGGCAAGAAACTCAACAAGGTATATTTTTTTCAATCAGATCTACATTGTTATTAAATGACATACATCTAAAGTATTTAATACAATTAAATTTTTTAACACAGTAGATACGCTATTTGAGACTAGGGATCGCCAATGCGGATCGGAATTATTTCCAAACATCCCTGTCCATGATATAGTCATTAATTTTATAGTACGCCTTAGATATTAATGTCTTCTTCACAATGGATTTGAATTTTGTATCAGTTTGTTCGGTTATTGTTTTCGGAATTTTATTATAAAAACGTATGCATCTTCCCAGAAACGACTTTTTAGTTTTAGCCAGTCTGTAAGATGGAACTTTAAGCTTCCCTGTGTTTCTAGTAACCTTTGGCTTATCGACGTTAGTGGGAAAATCACATATGTTTTTTCTTACATACATGATTATTTCAAATATATAAAACGACGGCATTATCTATAAAAACTCTAAAAAAGGCAAAAAATTCTCGTTTTTTGTATGGGAGCCCCCCTTAAATATTTGTTTTATTTTAATTTAAATATTTATTTTTAAAGTAAGCCGTTCTTGCAAAATATACTAACGAACATCGAAACACCTTCACAAATGTTACCAAGTTTAATATTAGGATAGGATGATAATATCATTCATTATGCATATTGTTATATTATTGTGTGCAATTATATCTGTGTACAGAATGCAATAAGACTAAGATTTAAGGAGTAGGTATGGAAGAATAAATACCGCATAAATGATAGTTTACAATGTCAATGCACGCGCAAGGTGAGTGACATTAAATAATGTTAGCTTAATGCAATTTTGCATTGATGCTTTTAATAATCTACCTATTGTGCACATAAAAATAAAATAATAATAAAATAATATTCGTTTATTTGAAAAACATAATGTCTGACAAAAATTAACAGGGGTCCCCGCACTAGGCTTCGCCTGTATCGCGGAGAACCAGATAACATTTTATAGCAGAATTTAGTTAACACCATAAAAAATAACAGACTTCTGTATTTAACTTAAGAGAGAGAAAAAAAAAACAAAGTTTACACTACTTAAAACTAAATAAGTGGTTGAACAACAAAGTTAAATGTGCTTATACAGTTAATTAAGACAACTTATCCAAAATTGCTTCTGATTCATCGTAGCTCATAGAATGGAGCAGTTCAAAAAGTTGCTTCTTAGCTTCATTTAAAGTGCAGCCCTTTAGGTTACAGTAATTTAAAATTTTATTATAAATAAATGCCCTGATGTGATCTCCGAAACGTTTACCAAAAGAGGTAAGAACTCTTGGAACAGGTAACCTGAAAATACGTTTTTGAAGTAATTCACTATAACATGTCATGGAGCGAGAAGATTTATGAGTGAGAAGAGAAATTTTGAACAAAAAAAGTTGACGGACGCTTAATACATCTGCGTCGGCATAGAGAGCAATCGTTGAAAAACGAAAGGGACGTTTAAACATTACTTTTAACAGAGAACGTTGTGCTCTTTCGATTTCCAGCATAGTGGTCTTTGCCGCACTACCCCACACAGTGATACAGTAGGAGATTACTGACTGGCACAGCGCAGTGTAGACCAGTATTAATAATTTTTTATTTGCTGAGTGGCGAAGTTTTTTGAAGATCGGAATAGATTTCCTGATTCTAGTGGAAAGTTTGTGTATATGGTGTTTGAAATTTAGATTTTCGTCCACAAACAGACCAAGGTACCTAATGACGACGGTGCGCTGAATTGAATCACAATTGCAGGAGGTAAAGGGAAAATTATTACAAGAGTGAATTTTTATAGCAGGATCAAAGGACGGTTTCGAAGCGGCGGTTTTATGAAAGCAGATGAATTTAGTTTTAACACAACAAACACACTATAAGGAGGTTTAACATAACAAACTATAAGGAATTGTAAATATTTTAATGTATTATATACATACATATCGGGACCTTAACTATCTCCATAGGTACCGAGTTTCATTTAAATCGGTCCAGACAACTTTCTCATCGCTCGTAGAACTGATGGCCGATGGGGCAAAAAGGTTCTTGAGTGGCGTCCGCGGACCGGAAGACGCAGTGCAGGTAGGCCTCCAACAAGACGAAGCGACGACCTGGTTAAGGTTGCGGGATCGCGTTGGATGCGGAGGGCACGGGACCGATCAGTTTGGCGAGCCTTTGGGGAGGCCTATGTTCAGCAGTGGACGTCTTTCGGCTGAAATGATGATGATCATGATGAACATCATTTATAATATCAGTAGGATTACTAATTCAACTAACGTCACATTATTAACTGCGGCCGATACCTGTGCATCCATAAAAATATATCCAATTAAAAATAACACGAAACAAGCAATTTTGCATTTGATCAACGCAACCTCCATAAATAAATTAAGTATCAAATAAATTTCCACATTCAAACCAGTTTCATCGTCTTGTTCTACTATTCTAACCTATACGTAGAATCTGTCGTGACATATAGACTGACCTATTCTCCCTCCGTCGATGAGTTTCCTCACATCTGCATTCGGATTCCTCGATCTTATCCGGGCATTGTGATTTCATACCGCTCTCAATATCATAGAATCGTCTTCGATCTATGATGAGCGTGCAGTGTATTGAAGACTACCTGAATAATTTATTATTGCTTAACCTATCAATTGGCAGTGAGCAGGGCATATCGCTTGTAGGATTGATGGTCGATAGGGTCGAAACTTTTCGAATGGCGTCCACAAGTCAGAAGGCGCGGTGTAGCCTCCAACAAGATAGAGCGACAGCGACGAAAAATTCATATTCAATATTTTTTGATAATATAACAGACGGACTGAGATGTAGTGTTGCCTATCGATAGACTATCGATAGTTAAGACAAAACCAATAGTATCGATAGTCTGTTGATAGTATCACCACGTGTCAATACTATCGATAGAATCGATAGTGATTTAGAAGCAATACTATTGATAATGGCAATACTATCGATACTATCGATAGTATTGCAAAATTAGGCAATAATGACCGAAAACAATCGATACTATTGATAGTATCGATAGTTTTGTACTATCGATTGTACAAGACTATCGGTACTATCGATTGTATTGGACATAAAACTATCGATAGTATCGATAGTACATATTGCCATTATCAATAGTATTGCATATAAATCACTATCCACATGACGTGTGCGATACTATCGATAGTAATATCGATATCCTGAATAGTTTGCGAGGTCTGCGATCGATAGTCAAACTATCGATAGTTCTGCAACACTGCTGAGATGTTAAGTTAACATTCCGATGCTGGCTGGCAACTGCAACTTGGGAGTGCGACACGTGACTGCGAGCTGCTTGCGCAAACCACACTGCTTAGTATAAATTAACATGAAGCATTGGGTCGTGCCATCCTTGCGCCGTCGCCAACATGGGAATGATACCTTTAGCCTCAAGCAACAGACTCCGCCACTCATCCCTATCCTGGGACAAGGATGGTAGTCTATCAGGTCTCGGTCTTCTGCAAGTCGCATAGGCCATATTCTTGAAATCACATGTATTGTTTCATTCCAATGTGGCAAACATCTGTATACTACTACCAGACCAGACCCAGCTGAAATTAATTTTCTATTACTCTACTCGTCTTTCAAATTCTACATAATTTTTAACCATTTTCAAGTGGTATTTCCATGAACTTAATTTCAGTAATCGGCTCTCAAGTCCGAACTTCGTTTAACCAGTGATATCTATTTGTCTTTTAATGTAATGAAGGGAAAAACAGGCTATTAAAAGCTGCGACACCCAAAACATCGTCGTTAAAGTGAATCAAGCAAAAACAAGCTATAGAAAACAGCAAAGTTATCTTAAAATGTAGAGCAATGCTTGAGTCGAAAAACAACAGAATACACTGCAGATGCAAACAATGTGAAATTGGTGGCTAGATAACGTATTTGGGCATTTAAAAAAAAAGTGTAGGTACCCTTTTCGTAAATAATATTCCTAATTTTCCATACAATTGTTTTGTATCAGTATTGTGACGAGCCATATTAACTGTATGAAAAAAAACAATACAATACAATACAATGACTCTTTATTGTACACCACAAAGAAAACAATACAGAAAACAAGTACATGGTAAAACTTCACAGAAAAGACAAAAAATTTGGGTAATTTTTTATCATCAAAACCCCAAAACCCCAAAATATTGAAAATTATTATTGAAAAAAGTAGGTAACCCTTAAAATAACCCTTCATTTTTTAAATGCCCATATTTATACTGTCGAATAAGAACGTATTGTTTGGCGAGATGATTGTTTCATATAATTTTAATTATTTAGCTATACTGAAACCATTGAGTTACAAACTAAACCTGACCTAATCTTCTTTAGGTAGTCCATTGTGAAGGATTTCCTGAAAAATGTTCAGTTTCAACAAGAAAAAAATTATACCAAACATTCGACCCACCATTACATTAAAACCAAAAATATTCGACGATACAAAGGGCACCGCTAGAGAAACGGAACATAATGAAAATGATGCAGCTATTTTGTGGAGCGAAACACGTCGCAGCGGTAATTACGTTGTATAAACGGAATGAAATGCAAGTGTGCGGCACCGGCCGACAGCGTAAGCTGAGGTAATGTTCGTAATAATAATACTTATTTCGGGCTAAGGGTTCGCAGACTCACGCATGGCCGATGCGCGTATTCGCTCGCTCGCACTTCTCGCTCGCCCCTCAGTCTCAGTCGCTCGCCAGCCCGCGCCGCGCGTGGATGTGCGCTTCTTGAGAATTCCCTCAATCGTAGTCTCGAACGAACATATTTTTAATTGTTGAATCAAACTGGTTTCTGTGTTCACGTGCCTCGCTGGGAACGACAGCGTCTCCCGACTGGATCGACACCATTGTTTTTCTTTAGTGCAAAATGTGATGTTGTGTGTGTTCAGCGTACCGTCCTGTGTAACGTTGCCCCAAAGTGAACTCAATGGATGTAATGTGCTTTTGAATTGGAAACGTTAATCTTTTTGATCCTTCGCAGCCGGATTTTTCGCTGTAAGGTTGGTAATATTTTCGTGGAACTTCGCTCTTGCTTGTTTTACTCATGATAAGGATGAATGTTTACGAGTGTGGATTGAGGTAGTGAGTAATACACTCAAGGTGACGATAGTGAGGCTGATTCGCAACGTGAACACGAATCTTCTGATTATGTTTACCTGCAAAAGCAATTTGAAATTCAAAGAGCTATTATAATTGAAACGCACGAATTAGAAACTACATAAGTTAGTTGGAATTAGATCACTTCTGTAAAAACTAATAATTAAATCTATTCGATCGAAGCCAATAAGAATCCTCACTGAAAAAAATACATTAAACCGAAGGAATTATTTTGGAATTATCGACATACCAAATATAGAAGCCAGTTTTTCTTTTAAAAGAAATTAGTTTTAAAAGCAAAGTTCAAGAAGAAATGGCAATCAAAATCGAGTCGTAAATTTAAACTTAACAGGAAGTTGCCGTCGTGAACAATTAAGCAGAAGCTTGACCGAAATCACGGTTTGATCCACTTTCGTATCGAAGGTCAATTGGACTGCAAATCTCATTGAGATAGTCAATAAACAGTTGGAATACAAAATAAATAAAGATATACTGCCGGTCTTTCCGTTACTTGATTATTTTGGCTCCAATCCAAACATTTGCGGCAGACCACAGCATCTTTCCATCGTAATTTGACCATTCCTACCAATATACCCTTGTATTTATTGCGTTTAAGGGATGATCTCATTATATCAATGAGCTACCAAAACTGCTGAACTAACTTCCATAAATAAGCGACCAAGTATTACACGGAGGCATTTTTCTCACTGATATTAAGAGTATCGTAAATGCTGCTTAACTTTATTTATATCCAAGAGAATTTTAATAACATTAACATTCACTTCATCCGCAAATATATTTTATGATACAAATGATTTTTATTTAGGTAGTAAAACATTTATAGCTGTCATCGTAAATTTAAGGGCTATACTATTATTGGTGTAGTTTTCTACTCATTTTTATTAAGCGCTATTTTATTAACAAATTTTGTTTTCTAATCTTGTACTTCCTCATCTACATCTTAAGTAGATTTATTTACTTGCGATTTTCATTGATTAAATAGTAACTGGTGTTAGGAGTAGGCTATCGTTATCAGAGTGTTGTGTCATTACTTTTGTAAACAATATTGTAAAAGTACAGAGCGATCGATTGTCCGGTTCATAGAGGTATCTGTGCTCTGGTTTATTTATCAGCCCCTTTTCAATAACTGGGTCAATATGAAGCTGGTGTACCATCTCAGGCGATTAATTAAAGAAACATGATCTGTATAGTGAGGCATTTTAAAGATTCTTAGTATTGCTAGACATGTTTTCGGGTGAATAATGTCATGACTTTATTTTGTAACCTTGATAGCTTTTGATTGTTTTGTAAATATTTGATGCTTCTTGATACTTACAAGAAAACGAACTAGATTAAACTAATGAATTAATTTGAAACTTAAAACAAATAATAACACCACTCACAGTTCTTCGTACTATCTGACAAACAAAATACTTATACAAAAGATTTAAAACCAAAAACAGTAAAATCCCTCCAAAAAGAAAAAATTCCATAACACTTCCATTATACATTACTGTTTTAATAATAAATAATATATTTATAATTCCTGATCATTTTATGCTATCGATCATAACATAGTATAAATGTAACCAGCCCTATTTTTACTTTAAAATGACAAAGATACTCGATTCGCAGTATCAACTACCAAGAATCTATTGAGCAAGTAAACAAAAGACTTTGTTTTGTATAAAGGGTTTATTATTCGAAAGAGTTTCTCGTCAAAGACTCCCGAAGATTGATAAGTTTGAAATGTGATAATGATCCTTTCTAACTTAGACTGTTTCTTCACCTTGAAAAAGATTTAAGCTACTTAATCCGTTGTTTATGAAATTGGAGATAACAGTAACTCAATGAAAGTAAATGTAGATACAGGAGTCGCGATCAAAATTAAAGTAAAGACAAAGGCAATTACTAAAACAACGTTTCATTGTTCATTATTAAATTTATTTTGACAATCCAGAGTAATTTTAAGTAGAAGTCTATTCACAGTTGCGTAACATACCAATGCAATAAACGACTTATAAACTTATTGCATGCAACTAAATTGTGCTGATCCAGCCTAGAATCCTCCCCCAAATCCAATTAGAGAGATATCCATCTTAGGCATCCAGTTCCAACAGCAATTTATCTAAGGCCAACTGCTGTATGTGTAGGTAATTTATGTGCTCAGACAATACCTCGTGCACTTTCCGAAGTCTATTCTAACCCAATACCAATTACAACCTTTTCGTGTAACCTCAATTTATCTTCGCGAAAATTGTGCTTAATATAAAATATCCATTCTCCGTATACCGTGTTAATTTCTAAGCAGCTTTATGCTGCGCTCCGAATATTCGTCCGCTGCCTTTACCTGCAAATATTCTTACAGCCTCATTAAATTCTGCCTGCCTAGATGCATAAAGATTAACTTTGATATTTATTCGGGCGACATCCTTATTTTATAAAAACGGAATGGCCGCTAATCTCAACACCATTTAATTTATAAGAAACGTCTTGGGAATTAATCCCGGGAAGTATTCTCGGAGGGAACAAATTTTGTTTATAGCAGAGCCTTTTCAGAGCGCAGCGGGGTCGTGACATATGACCCAATGACGGAGATTTACCTTTAAATATTCTGTCGGCGAAGCAAAACATTACGCTTCGCTTAGTGGAATCCCTGGAGTTCCAGTTACGGATATCATCCATATAAATGCAGCTTTCGCTAAGCTATACATATTGGATTCGTATGCTTATACCTATTAATAATCAATTGTGTCTCAGTAGTTTTTCGAATAGTAAGATTTTTTCTTTAAAGCAGGTCTGCTTTAATATTCATCACTATTACAGCTTTCTACTTATGATTATTGTGAAAATCCTAAAAGATATTCAGATAACAAGTATGCATGAATTTCTATCTTTTTGATGTAGGTATAGTCGACCAAGTAAGTGCTTTACCATTTTTAATGTCAGTTCCTACATCAGAATAAAAACAATAAGGCTGATTGTCACATTGACTTTTATGTAAAAATAGCCTTTGATGTTTTTAACCATGCAACTGACATTGAACTTTAGGATGGTAATTATACAAATGAAGGGCAAAAGATGTACAAAAGCCATTTCATACTTTAAAGATATAATAAAATCTTGTAGTTTTAAAAAACTTCTAACGATTGACAGAACATCAGTGACAAGAGTAAACACACAAAAAAAAATTAGGAATAAGGTCATGATGTTTCAAAAATCCTAATAACCTTCTATGTATAAGGTAATCTTTAAACTAATCTAGACATGGAGCCAAATTATGCACAATTACATATTTAAACATCTCAGGTCGAATAACTGTGAAGTTCAAAGAAATTCCACACGAAATATTAATAACGGTTGCTTTAAGAGCCAGTGGGTTAAGCTTCAAGTCTCAAGGTATCGTGGCATCGCGCTAAAATATGCAAGCCAAGCCTCTGCAGTTGTGAAACGTATGCGATGTAATTATTTGTTTGTATTCCGACTCCAATTACGAGAGACGATGTTATTCCTAGATAGCTTTTATTGCTTTATTCTCGAAAGTTGCATTGTGTAATTTGGAATTGCGTGACAACTGACGCACTTCAATCTCTGATTGTAGTTTGTTTTAGTTATTCAAGAGCATCATTTGACGTTCCGTCCCCATTAAAGCCACTCGAAGCAGCTTTGAGCTTTGAATGAAGTTGCTGTTAAACTAGTATCGTTATGCAACCAGATCATGGATTATATTTTAAAAGAAAACTCTTTCGCAACTTGTGTAACATGACAAATATTGGGCGCAATTTTGAGTCGTTTGATAATTTATTTTATTTAATACGGGAAGGTGTTGATGTTCAACAACATTGTCTACCAGTCAGTCACACAGTATTGTTCAATCTGTGATATCATGCACCCTTTTTTGCTTTAAATTTTTAATCTTTACTTATTTTTCTCACAGGATACAAACATGAGAATTCAAAAGAAACTAATTACTCTTACGCCTGGTTCAGTCGCGCTTAGCGCTTTGCGTGAAATCTACCACGGCAATGTTCAGCTGAGACTTGATCCTGAAGCTATCGTTGGAGTAGAACGAGCATATGACACGGTTCAAAATATAATTGCCAAAGGTGATGTGGTGTATGGAATTACTACCGGAATTGGCAAACTGGCAAGGACAACAATCCCTCCAGATAGTCTCGCTGAAATGCAGCGCTACCTGGTACTATCACATTGCGTTGGCTTAGGTGATCCTCTACCCGATAATGTGACCAGACTGATCGTAGCCAATAAAATAATCAGTCTGGCTCGTGGCCATTCAGGTGTGCGTTTACAACTCATTAATAATCTACTTGCCTTATTTAACGCAGAGGTGATGCCAATTATACCAGAAAAAGGCTCTGTTGGTGCATCGGGCGATCTAGCGCCGCTAGCACATCTTGCGCTTATGCTATTGGGTGAAGGCATGGTACGCGTAAACGGTGAGGAAATACCAGCACTAGAGGGGCTAAAACTGGCTTGTGTGGAGCCGTTAGTCCTCGGCCCAAAGGAAGGTGTTGCACTATTAAATGGTACTCAAACTTCTTCAGCTCTGGCGTTACGTGGATTATTTGAGGCTGAAAAAGTGTTTGGCGCCGGTTTGGTGGCAGGAGCAATGTCACTCGAAGCAGTTAAAGGCTCTCTCAAAGCATACGACGCCCGTCTTCATCAGGCACGAGGACATCCAGGCCAGATTGACGTGGCAGCTGCGGTTAGTGACTTGCTAAGGGGCAGCGATATTGTTGATTCACACAAGAATTGCAGTCGTGTTCAGGATTCATACTCCATTCGCTGCGTGCCACAAGTGATGGGAGCTTGTTTAGATAACTTGCGTCATGCGGCTCGCGTACTCCAGATTGAGGCTAATTCTTGTTCCGATAATCCACTGGTATTCAGTGAATCGGGGGATATTATCTCGGGTGGTAACTTCCATGCGGAGCCGGTAGCTTTCGCGGCGGACATAATCGCGCTAGCTGTGGCAGAAATTGGTGCTATTTCTGAGCGTCGTCTGGCGCTGCTTATGGATACTGGACTTTCAGGTCTACCACCGTTCCTTGTAAACGAAAGCGGGATACACTCCGGCTTTATGACTGCACAGGTTAGCGCGGCGGCGCTTGCTTCTGAAAATAAATGCCTCGCCTTTCCCAGCAGCGTGGATAGTTTACCGACTTCTGCTAACCAGGAAGACCATGTATCGATGGCAACATATGCCGCACGCCGGTTGCAGTCTATGTGTTTTAATACTTCAGGGGTGGTGGGTATTGAAGCGATGGCAGCAGCACAGGGAATGGAGTTCCATCGACCGCTGCATAGCTCGCCACTGTTAGAAAAAGTTGTTAGTGAAATTCGTGAGCGCGTTGCTTTCTTGGACAAAGACCGCCTGATGGCCCCTGATATAGAATACATGCGTCTATGGGCAAGCAGCGATTATTGGCCGGCTGTGATTACTGCCCTCTTTCCGTCTACGTTGGCTAAATAAGTGGAGTTAGCATAAAACAATGCGGTAAACAAGTCGACACACGTTTTACCTAAGTGATTAAGATTAAGCTTTTATTGTTATTTCTTGGACAGTGAATACGTAGTGATGTAATTTCTTTCTTCATTGCATTCCAAGAAAATAATGTATGAAGAATATTTTTTTATAGCAATCATCAAGCGATAACCTTAAGTAATTGTGTAGGATTATTCACATCATGCATCGTCTGAACTTGACACCGAGAGCCGTAAACATTACGATAGCGCTTAAGCAATATCGAGGTTATGAATATACTATGCAAATTTTGAGCTCCTATTGATTTTAATCGAATATTAATGATGTTTGTATTTGGGGTGTACGTAAAATTGTGACAATGTAAATCCGTTTTAAACGGATACGTTAAATATTTGTGTAATAAAAAATGATGATGTACGCATTAATGTTGTATTTTTCCGAGCCCACAAAAAATAATTTCTTAATTTCCTAATACGACGGGGAGAGCATAAAAATAAGTCATAAAATCCCGGGTCCCCGCGTTTCGGTGTTTTACTTATTTAGTCTCGTTTTTTAATGTTTTCGTTAATGGGTTTTTACTTAAACAGCGTTTTACGGTGGCTTTTTATCGATATTCTGCTGTTACAGTGGCAGGTGTGCGGTTAGGAGCGATGCTTTTAGGGGTAAAAAATATTAGAAAAAGTACGATTATGGCTTTCGTTTTTACTTTAGAAACACGTGCTAAGCAATGTAAACACGATAAACGGCCATATGTCACGCCTTGTTTATTTCAAACTAATATTAGGCAATAAAAAGCTGTGTCCGATTCTAATAGAGCATGAAGGAAGGGGAATCAAAAATTACTCGAAAGCGTAACATTATGTACTACATGGGTTTTTTTAACGGTTCATTTAATTTCGTTTCCGAGCGTAATGGCCGCCAGACAGCTGTCAAGGGAATGTCAGTTCTAAATTTAAAACAAACATTTCATTTTTATTACGTTTATGAGTTGTCTGTGGCCAGTTGGCTGGCTTAGGTCGGGTTTGGTTTAACTTTTTAATTAAAATTTAAAAACAAACGTTAAACGAAACCCTTTTTGGGCGAATGATATAAAATGGAAGTTCAGTGTTAAAAAAGATCTTTGGCTACCGAGATTTTTGTAAGATGTTTCATTGTTTCGATTTTTTTGTTCTTCGGTTAATCTTTGGCCTTTCATTTCTACCCTGTTATTTAGATTTACTATTGTGTTTTTAAGAACGTGTATGGAATTTAAAATGTACCTACTTACCTTATTATTAAACTT
Source organism: Archips xylosteana (assembly GCA_947563465.1). Classification (NCBI taxonomy): domain Eukaryota; kingdom Metazoa; phylum Arthropoda; class Insecta; order Lepidoptera; family Tortricidae; genus Archips; species Archips xylosteana. The sequence continues at coordinate 22,066,866 of OX387345.1, read as the reverse complement.
TTATAAAATCATTGAACATGTTTTTGTTTAACCTGGTACATATTTTTAAATATACCGGCTACTAAATCGGTGTACTACTAATGTTTTAATAATTCAGGCAAGTAACGAAAACAGGGAAATAAGGAAATACCGGGATTTCGAGCGTTTTTAATAGACTTTGGGCAAACTATGTCAAGAGGTAGAAACAAATTGAAAGAGAAAATTAAGCCTTTCCCAACTGGGGGTAACAAAAAAGGCAAAGTACCTATAGACTTAAAATATCCAAAAATTTGTTCAGAATATTTCAGCAGCATACATAACATGCCCATACTTGTAGGATCGACTGACAGACTTTACAGTATTTTTGGACTTAATGGATTTGGAAAAAACTTGGCATACAGACAGAAAAAATCTGTATTGCGACGTAGAATACTTAATAATCCCCTGGTATAACATTTCATCTTTACAAGAATAAAGGGCGCTGTCCAAGAACGTTGAGGTATATTATAAATCTTCCCAAGTGAATTTTTCGCTTCGAGCCCTTATCCTTCAAAACAAACGGTATCTTCATATAATTAAGGTTCAAATTTAATGCAATGGCTCGAAGCGAAAAATTCACCTGGGAAGATTTATACTATAGGTATAGGTAACGCCACAAGAGTTGAGGCGAATGATTACACACACAGCTACATAAAGTACTGATTGCAAAAAAAGTAGTGAATGAATGAAATGTGTGAGTGAATGAAAATGTGAGTTATAAATGATCTTATATGATGAAATACCTACGCAATACTATGCACACTATAACTTTTCTTTATAGATGTAACCTTTTTCTGAAATAAAACAATTTGAAACTAATAAGAAATATTCTCAACAAAAAATCGGTATTTTATAAATAGCGAAAAATATACTTATCTGATTGAAATAAATAAATTAATAGTTTAAAAACACTAGGAAAACACGCTTTTATAAATGCACGTATAAACAAAAAATAAATTATGGATCATTCAAGTTGTCTCTATTTCAGGGCTGAAGTGTAAACTATGTGCTTTTAATTATAATATTTGATTGTAAAAGCGTGGAGCGCTGGAACAGGAAAGACGTTCTTGGATGCGTCAACAGTGGCAAAATGTAGAGTTCTTGTTCGTGGACGAGATAATCTTTGGTTCCGTTTCGTAACCCTTTGGCGGCATAAACGTTATGCTCTTGTGCGACCCCATGCAGCTTCTGCCAGGAAGTGATTATTAGTATTTGTTAACGAGAACGTCTTTACTGTTCCAGCGCCCCACGCTTTTACAATCAAATATTATAATTAAAAGCACATAGTTTACACTTCAGCCCAGTAATAGAGACAACTTGAACGATCCATAATATATTTTTTGTTTTTACGTGCATTTATAAAAGCGTATTTCTAGTGTTTTTTAAACTATTAATTTATTTTATACTTTTGGGTCTTTGAGATTTTCTGTTTTGTTTGATCTAAACGTATTTTCCTAAATTTTTTTTTTTATGTTAGATAGGCCAGACAAACGAACTAGTGGGTCACCTGATGTTAAATGAACACCACTGTCCATAGACACCCGCAGCGCTTTACACGATGCCAGTGCGTTGTCGGCCCTAAAGGAGAGGGAATAGTGGAAGGGGAGAGGGAGAGGGAAGGGGTGAGGTATTGGGCCCCCGGCACTCTCACTGACCGTACGAAACGCAAGCAGGATTACTGCTGCTTCACGCCGGTGTTCTGTGAGAGGGTGGTACTGCCCCGGACGAGCCGGCCCATTCGTGATGCAGCGGCTAGCTACAACATGGCTCTACCACTACAAAAAATATTTTTTAACGAAATAGGTTGGAGAAAATTTTAGTCAATCTTGTAATTCACTGTTGAGTCTGTTAAACTTGCTATCGGTACGAATAAGAGTCAAAATCCAACTGTTACATTCTGACATGTTTCTGTGTGCGTGACCTCAACTCTCGTGGTTATACCTATGTCTACGGTTTTCAATATGACAATGCAATCAATAGATGGCGTTATATTAGTGATCGTTGTACTGGAAAAATGTTTCCGTAAAAGTTTTCAGCCAAACTCTACGATTATAAATGTTAATCGTAAAAATAATTATGACTCGGGCAAAACAGCAGGTTGCAGCTAGTGAAAAATAATTCATATGTTATTATGAGTGTCTTGTTACCTCAGTCTAGCTAGATAATAGTATGTCAACTCCAAATTAGAATCATAATAAGCCTGAGGAATTGGCATAGCGAGGCGTGTCTAGAATTTTATGACACATTTTGCGTTTGATATTTTTAAAATTGAACCTTATTCATAATTAATTTCAAGTGAAGGTGGATGCAAAGCATACGTGGTATGAGACTAGCATTGACTCGATAATTCTAGGAAGTAGGTGTCCACTGCATAATCATTACGCTTCGATTGAAAAAAGAAACAAGTCGAACGAATTTCACTCCTGTTTTAAACCCTATAAGCGAACGTTAAGGTTGGCATTGAAATGAGTTCGTCGGTAGACTTATTTCTTTTTACTTTTCACCGTTGGTTAGTGTCCAGTGCTAGGTGTTAAATGGACTGTGGTGTAATGATTTTTCGTAAGAAACATATTTCGAAGTGAAAATGTTTTTATTAGATCAATTGTAATTCTAAACAGGTGAAATAGAGGGGACATCGATTCTCTATGGAAATGGTGATACTTCTATTCAGATCCTTTAATTGGGCGTATCAACTATTTCGTGTCCTTTACTCAGCCCTCAGTTATCCAAGTGACAAAATTATCTTCATACTTTTTCATAGAAAAATATTTAGGTTGTCCATGAGACAAAATTTGTGCAACCATAGCAACGGGTTCTGTCTGAAGTTTTTGATTTGGATTCCGTACCCAGTCCGCACTGCGCCCTCGTGAGAACTATGGCCCAAGCCCTTTAATAATAATAATAATAATAATAATAATAATCTCGGTAATCCTGTCCACAACATCCCAACCCCATAGCCAATTCCATGTCGCTTCCTACCTGGCAATAGTTTGGCAACTGTAGAGGACTGTCCGCTAGCACATCCTCATGGTGTATTAGGGGATAGACCTCCATAGTTGCGCCCATCTCATTTATATTATATGGTACCAAAGGCCTCTTCATGTTGGCTTCGGCCCCATGAATGCCTTTCAAATGACCGGGTCCCCATGGGCCCGTGATCGGAAATCCGTACCAACATGATAATAATAATAAATCTTTATTAACTTTTACATCGTATTTGACAAATATAACTAAAAGGATAAACAAACTGTAAAAAATGTAAATAATACACACCCTGAACTAGGATAAAATAAAATCCTGTGTTTCAGGTATAAAAGGACTTAAAATGCTAACATAAATAATCAAATGCAAAATACCTACACACCTAATGTTTTTAAGTAGATTTTGAATAAAAGACAAGTAGTAAAACATTTTTGGTTCTAAAATAAGCACTTAAAATAACCTTAACACTATTTAATCCTATTTATTTTAAGACAGCCAATAACTTTTCTGAATCCTCATAAGACATTTTTAGAAGATCTTCTTGGAGAATTTTTTTGGTTTTATTATAATTAAAAGAGTATATGCCTAATTTAGCGTGTAATCTATTGTACAGTAGTGGTGCCAGGAAAACATAAAATCTGGAGGAGAAGGCATGTTTTTTATTAATATTAGGAGGGCAAACTAAATCCTTACGCCTTTTAACTTTGATTCTGAGGGGAGGCCTATGCCCTGCAGTGGGACATAATATATAGGCTGTGATGATGATGATGACGTACACCTAGGTAGAAAACGTCATTCACAATCAAAAATGTAATAAAATTAAACTTGAACTAGGTATTTTCTGGAAGCTCCAAATGAAAATTTTGTATTTTGTGTTGATAAGTACGATATTTTTGCACTTTACTGTAGCTACCTGTAGATATAACTCATTACTTTAAACGGTGATTCAGCTGTTCAAAGTCTACAATTTATTTTGGCCATAATCCCTCTAAACGTTAAAAGCTTACTGGCGGGTTAGTGGGTCAGCAGTGAAATAAACCAATTAGCATGCTAACGCCTTTATAGCGCCTTTATAGGAGTGGCCAGCGTTTCATAAGCTGTATAAGCGATGCAGGTTAAGAATATTTAGTTTTTAGGTACTGTTGTAGGTATACACGCCGTGGTTTCAAGTTAATCTACATAATATACGTGTCACAGGTCTCGTAGGATGAGATAGCTTGGGCCGCAGTTCCCACGCATTCTTAGTGCGGATTGGGAACTTCACAACGCTGAATTTCTTCGCAGGTGTGCAGGTTTTTCTTTTAGTTTTTCTGTCACCGTGAAGCTCATGGTAAATTTCAAATGTAATTTCGCACGTGAGTTTGAAATAACTCGGAGGCAAACAACCCTCTGCTTGAGACGCCATAGGTCAAAAACTAAGGCTACTACGACGTTTTACGAAACAGAACTTAAGTACATACAAATAAGGACTATAATTAAGTTTGAGTGCTTACTACGTAGGTACTTTTATAGTATCACCATTCACCATGTCTTTCTTTTTGCCCGTCGGAACCCAAGCTTGGAGAGTATTAACATAGGCACTCTGCAAAATACCTTTTCACGACACTGCTCGAAAATGTGGCAATAGATAACCTAAATCCAGTACACAAAACTGCCTATATATGTACATTTAACAGCTGACTCATTTATGGCGCGCAAACACGACAACAATGTTACTACACTAATCGAAAACAGGACGTATCAGTATATGTATTTCATAATACGATACGACTTTTTGAAAGATAATTTCTGAATTTCATTCCCGGCGTGCCATGCCAATGGCGTGCTGAAACGACACTATTGGACCAATCAAAAGTAATCGTCAGCTGCATGTGATGGATGGATGGATGGATGGACGGACGGACTGGATGGACGGATGAACGGACGGACGGACTGGATAGACGGGATGGACCGGATGGACGAATGGACAGATGGACGGGATGGACTGGACGGACGGGATGGACGTATGGACTATGGACGGATGGACGGAATGGACGGGATATACGGGATGGACGGATGGACGGAATGGACGGGATAGATGGATGGACGGATGGACGGGATGGACGCGGGATGGACGGGTTGGACGGTATGGATGGATGGACGGATGGACGGAAGGACGGATGAACGGACGGACGGACTGGATAGACGGGATGGCCGGGATGGACGAATGGACGGGATGGACTGGATGGACGGGATGGACGGGATAGACGGGATGGACGTATGGATGGATGGACGGAATGGACGGGATGGACTGGATGGACGGATGGGCGGAATGGACGGGATGGATGGGATGGACGGGATGGATGGATGGACGGATGGACGGGATGGACGGGATGGACGGGTTGGACGGGATGGACGGGATGGACTGGATGGACGGGATGGACGGATGGACGAAATGGACGGGATGGACAGGGTGGATGGGATGGACGGATGGACGGATGGACGGGATGGACGGATGGACGGAATGGACTGGATTGACGGGATGGACGGGATGGACGGATGGAAAGATGTACGGATGGACGGATGGACAGGATGGACGGATTGGACAGGATGGACGGGATGGACGGGATGGACTGGATGGACGGGATAGACGGATGGACGGAATGGACGGGAAGGACAGGATGGACGGGATGGACGGATGGACGGAATGGACGGGATGGACGGGATGGACGAAATGGATGGGATGGACGGGATGGACAGGGTGGACGGGATGGACGGATGGAAAGATGGACGGATGGACGGGATGGACTGGATGGACGGGATGGACGGGAAGGACGGGATGGACGGATGGACGGATGGACGGAATGGACGGGATGGACGGGATGGATGATTATGATGATGATGGTGATGATGATTTCCTCGCATTAGTCGTGAAAAGCACAATGTTTAGTCTCGGCCAAAAGTGCAATAGATGGACTCGTACTTTCGAGGGCCTCCGCTACGCGTCGGCCCTCAAACAAACTCGTCCATTTATTGCTTACTTTCCAGCCTCTACAACAATGTACTATTAACTAAAACATACGTTCAATGAGCATTTATATTTGTGACAAGAGTCACTATTTAAAAAAAAAACAATTCTAATCTTTACGGTAAAGACTGTTAAAATTTAATGGCGGCTATTTAAACACCTATGTCTGTATGTTAGAAGAAACAGTTACAAACCAAGGTTCTGTGTTACTTTGCAATGTTGCACAAGTACCTACTGTCATAGTTGACTAATGAACAGCAGGTCACAATGTACGCAGTGAGTAAAATTGCCATTTGAATGACACAGGTTTTCAAGAACATTGTAAAGTGTGAGTCATAAAATGATTTGCAGTTTCGGAATGACAACTCTCGAATAGTAATGTTAAGTGGTTAATTTTTAGAAAATAATAAAAATTAATTTGTTAAAACTAGTGCCGACATTCGCCATGGTTTGTAATTTTTGTAATTATTTGTTAAAAACCGCTGGCTAATCCGATTGCTGCCATGCCATTGAAACTCCGAGCATAGGAGGATGGGCAGATTTGTATGGACTCTGGTCAGTAACGACAAGCCATATAATTCTGAGAGGAGGCCTGTGCAATGCAGTGGGACGTATATAGGCTGGGATGATAATGATGATGTATCATTGGAAGGGTTTTTCATATTCTACAAAGAGTTACTCTTTGTATGGCGGGAAATCTCGAATCGCTGTGTAAAAAAAGGTATAGATAGCAAAATAAAAAACATGAAAAAGCATAAAAATAAAATCATGACAAAAAATCATCGACCGTTACAAAACTTCATAATCCGTAAAGCGATACAGGAACACAGTATCGAAAAAACCTACATAGTAGTTTCAACTCAAACAACTTTATACGGCGATAACTTTTTTCACACAAAGATTTTGGACTACCTGCCACAGTGAAAGTTTTAGAACTTAGAATAAGCTATCTAGTGACATATCGCTTGTCTTTATTGGTCATATAGGCAAACTTGCCCCCTCCTTTGAACTTACGCTTCTTGATATCGGTCAATGACATTTAAAAAAAGCACAACACGTTTGAAGTTTATGAGAAAAAGGAGCTGCTATCGCTTTTCAGACGCCAAACAAAAGCGTATAAGTGTTCTAATCCTGAGACGAGAATGCAAATGATTGCACGTCCTCCCTACTTATCAATGCGACGTGACATGCGTGCCAACTGGCTCTGCTGATTGCAGGAGATACTGTAATGCGTGGCACTGTGACACTTTCCTGCGCTGAAACAATTTTTTTTGGATCGATACGAGCTAGTTCTCTTCTTGTTTGTTTCAAATAGTGATGCGACCCGTGCCGAGGTGATGAAGGAAGGTGGATTTACCTATCTTCGCTGCCGACCACACTGACTGGCCACGGTTATGATGAATGAGCATCACCGCTTTTAAACACGGGGTTTAGGACTGCAGAACACATCTGGTAAAGATAACATTGTTCTCGTTTGTTGAAGCTTACCGCTAATAACAAATCAGAACAAGTAACAAAAAATGCAAACAAATAGCTACCGTCTTCTCTAAGTTACAAGGTTGAAATTGCAAAAGCTTAACTCATTAAGAAAGGCCTTTCGTCATTGTAAGCGGTACTCAGGTGGATCGTCGGCGTTGTAGTGCGTCAATAATAGAACAAACGAGAACAATGTTATCTTTACCAGATGAGTTCTGCAGTCCTAAACCCCAACTTATAAAATTTTAAGTATACACACAATGATAGCGGACGTTATTGTTTATATGAAAGAAAGAGTGACGTGCGCACGACCACGTGGGATCTCGGCTTTTGGCCAGCGCTAGTCAGACTTGCCCACCTTACACATGGCAGCACGGCGCAACCAATGCCAAATCTGCAGGTAAAAATAATAGTTAAAAAAAAAAAACTGAAAAACGAGCATTGTCATTGGTCCTTGATAAGTATATTTTCAAGGGGGTCAAAATCATGTTCAAAGTTTCCGTTACATACTATGTTACTAACATACGTATGAGGCTAATAAAAGCGTGTTAAAAATAAAAACTTCTCACATTTGCCAGATAACTGTGTACATACATCATCATCATCAAGGCTCGCCAAACAGATCGGTCTCGTACCATCCGCATCCAACGCGATCCCGCAACCTTAACCAGGTCGTCGCTCCATCTTGTTGGAGGACTCAAGTGTGAACAGACATGCGAGAACTTATTCAGTTTAATTTCGAATCATTTTAAGTATTATAAATTATAAAATAGTAATATTAAATCTTTGTTTAATTATTTCATGATTTTTTTATTGAGGTGGTCAAATGTTTTTAGTGTATGCTGTCGATGTTTGAAGTTCCACGCGTCAGACATAGACATCCTGAATGAGAAATTCTGGTAAAAGATCTTTGCAATATGTCTATATTGCCCAATCACTTGGTAAAATTTCCTGGGTAAATTTTTCACTTTTTTTATACATAGTATTTATCTAGCTACGATTAAGGTGTATAGCGATTTAAGTAATATTTCTACAGTAAATCTAATTTATTGCTAACTATTGATGTCGAATTATCCACTTAGTGTTGCAATAAAATATCGGAATGTGTAATGAATAAGGCTTATAAATTAATATTTTATTGGTAAAGTGATAAATTCGCTGTAAATAGACTCTCGCTCGACTAGTTTGTACTTACTGAATTACGTTATTTATTAACCGACTTCAAAAAAAAAGAGGAGGTTCTCAATTCGTCTGGATGTTTTTTTTTTTACTACCGATTGCATATGCATAGTACGTATATGTACCATCGCCCCAGACGTCAGATACTTATTTTCAAAACAAATTTGCTTGCAGCCGTTGATGTTTATTGCTATGGATTGGTATGGACAGATGTCTAGCCACTGCACGCAAACTGGGCCTTTAAGGTGGTTATCTGGCGCTTGGGGCGATAGTACATAAAGGTACATAAATGCTCGTATGTGTTCAATGCTTAGCCGAGGTAGCCTACTTAGTGGTTTGAAAGGGTCGTGGGTTGGAAACCGGGCTGGTACCTCTGATTTTTTCGCAATTTATGTGCGAAATTACGTTTGACCATGGGATTTTCAGTGAAGAAATCTATGTACCTACACCTGCAAAGCAATGTCAAGTTCCTAATTTGCATTGAGCCCGCATGAGCCCAAGTTTACTCCTTCTGATAGGAGACGTATCCAGAGTTTAAATGATACACTGAATTGGTATTTTACTTGTCTCTCATTCATGATAAACCTCACAGGAACAATAAATGTTTTTTTTTCCAAGTTCATGAAATTGTACCACTTGTAACATTTATCAAAGTGCCATTCTCATCAATGATTCCAATTGACAGTCCAGTCTTATTAGGCCACTTTCATGCGGTTACGCAATGCGGGCGTATTGTTTCTGTTTCTTTTATATCGTCCGGGACGTGTTTATGTGAAACGCGTTACCCTTCGGCTGAAGCGTTCAAATTTAACGGGGATTCGATAATTAGGTCAATAGGGTAACAACAACTGACCCCTTTTCTCACTTGCCGTCCTTTACTGACGCAACTAGTAGGAAAGTGACGCGTTGATTGACAAACGAGCAGACGACGTATGTATAAATAAATACTCGCAGACACAGTGCACTTTCCTCTCTGTCGTAGTAGTTACTATCAAACCGTGTGAATCGTGACCCGCGTATAGAGCTTTGTCACAATAAATTTCGTATTCAATCTCCAATCAGTCAATGCGATGTCACTCTGGCCTTATTGTGACAACGTCCCACAGTAAGGTCATTTAATTAAAATAAACACAAATAGCTCCTGTAAATATCGTTATTGCAATTTCATGTGATTCCATGACGTCAACAATAGGGATGTTGACACCACCAATCAACTGACGTACTTTTTATGAGCTTTCAAAACAGAATTTCTCCCATAGAGTTCGAATGACAATAGCAACTTATGACAACACGTCTTGTTCGTCAACTCAATCAACTAACTATTTATCTACACTAATAATATTATAAAGAGGAAAGATTTGTACTTTTGTATGTAATTAGTGAAATTGCTGATAATTCACTACAGTAGCCAGAATAATCCTTGGCGTAATTTGTTGCGGTTTAATGGTTCAGATACGATTAAACTGATCAAGTGTTGCCATACATACTTCCGGTTTGTACCTTTTTAGGTTTTGTTGCGAACTACTTTCCGCTAGCGTTCGTTTCATCACAATGTGTTGTTTGTTCGTTTTTCTTTTTTTTGTGTTTAGTTTTTAAATGGGTCCCAGTGAAAAACAGCGTTGCGGCTTGCCGCAACATTATGCTGAGTGAGGCCCAATTTATACTATTCGATGATTTTTTTAATTTGTATATTTTCCTGTCAACTGTATTTCCTGTGTATCGAATATGTGTAAATAAACACCTCTCTCTCTCAAAAAATAAACTTAAAAACTACTGGACCGATTTCAAAAATTCTTTTGCCGTTAGAAAGCTACATCATCACTGAGTGACATAGGCTACTTTTTACCGCGGGAAAATACTTTTTCCTACGGGAAAATTAATTTATCGCGGGCAAAGCTGCGGACGGAAGACTAGTTTGTTTAAAGCAACAAAAAAAGTAAATTTGCAGTTAATAGAAAATTAATTAAATAAAGCGTTTTTTTCACTGGAGTCGTGTCTTCGAATTATTTTTTAATGGCGTCAAAATCTTTATATATGTCTTCAAGCAAAAATCGATTTTAAAATGACGAACCTTTTCATTCCGCGACCATACAATATTATAGCACGCGGCGGACACGACGTACAAATACGCGTTCTTGAATCTACATAAGCACGACGACGTCTGTACACGCGTACGCCTACATACATCGCGCGCGCACTCTTCTGGATTCGGGCGGTTTCCGGCTATCTGCGCCTTGAAGGGTGGGGTAATTCGAATCGGTGCGGGGCGGACCGTTTCCATTCTGTACGTCAGTACTATTATAAATTCTGTGATTATAGTAAAATCTAATACAAAGCAATCATAAAGTTTTTTTAAATAGCAAACAGAAGTCCTTAATCTAATCGTTTTCTCTTTTTCTGCAGCTTTGAAAAAACTCTCTAAATCAACTCTAGTTTGATAGTTAAAACTTTTAATTACAACTCCGAGATTAGTGTCGTCCACGATCGATTGGTTCATTAAATTCAACTGGCTACATAACCCTTGTTAGTTTTGACATTAAAATGCAACGAAGTTCAAAAAAACCGGCCAATTGCGAGTCGGACTCGCGCACGAAGGGTTCCGTACCATTATCTATATAAACGGCAATAAAATCGCGTTTGTTGTATAGGAGCCCCCTTAAATATTTGTTTTACTTTAATTTAATTATTTATTTTTTAAGTGAATATATAAATTCTATTCTATGAATATTTCAAGCGTCTACCTGTTGCCATTATCAATATCGAGCAAAAACGAGCAAAACATCACGTTTGTTGTATGGGCGCCCTCTAAATATTTATTTTATTCTGTTGTTTAGTATTATTTGTTATAGCGGCAACAGAAATACATCATTTGTGAAAATTTAAACTGTCTAACTATCTCGGTTCATGAGATACAGCCTGGTGACAGGCGGACAGACAGACAGACGGACGGACAGCGGAGTCTTAGTAATAAGGTCGCATTTTACCCTTCGAGTACGGAACCCTAAAAAAACTAATCTTAAAAGTACGAAATTCTTCAAGCGTTTCCAAAACAAACAGCCACTTTTTCCGTCTGTGAAAAAGCCGACTACGACTTAATCAAACGCTTAATTTCAGTTACAAATGAACTAACAAACATCTTATTTACAAGGTAATCTGCGCAACAACATTAAATGGGGCACAATTTACATAAGGGCCGTGTCGTATTAATATTCATTACATAAGTTGCAAAGAAGTTTGGTGCGGCCTCTTACCGGAGTGAATTATTATGTACCGACATTGATTACCTTTATAATTTTGATACCCGGGAAACGAAATAAAGTTACGGTATAAAGTTGGACACCCTGTATATTGTGTGTATGTAATAATGAAGCAAATACGCAGTCGTGGTGAGACTCAGACTTTGGTGAATAAAAAAAACATACAGACGAATTGAGAACCTCCTCTTTTTTTGAAGTCGGCTAAAAATCCAGTAATACAGAAACCCGGCCATAAAAATTGTCTTTTTCCAAAGATTGATGTCTTATTTAGTGTTTTTTTTTTGTTATCGTCGGGTACTGTTTAATATATAAAAATTTCGTGTCACGGTGTTTGGTAACGAACTCCTCCGAGACGGACTGACCGATTTTTATGAAACTTTTTCTCTATACTCGGTAGGCCTAAGAATAGGTCGTAGGCTATTTTTTATACCCCTATTCATCGTGGACGGAGTTGCGGGCAACAGCTAGTATTATTATATAGCTGTTGCCCGTGACTTCGTCTGCGAAGACTTTATCGCTGTCCCGCAGGAACTACGCAATTTTCTGGGATAAAATCTAGGTTCTTAAACTATCTTCGCACCAAATTTCATCTAAATCGGTCAGCGATTTAAGCGTGAAGAGGTAACAGACAGGTAGACAGGGTTACTGTCACAAAAACCCTCATAACAATGGCCATCGAGGAAACATAATCAGAAAAAATTACATCAAAGAAATGCACCAATCGCATTAGCGCAAAATCATCACCATCACACTAATGCCTAAATGTTTCTTCATAATTTTATTAACGGCATCCTTTCCAAGCGGCCAGTAACTTCCGAGCCGATACGGCTCTCTCCAGTTTGTTAATGCCACACTCAATTAAACTTTGACTCCCTCGCACATCGTTCGTCTTCCTCATTTTAATTGGACACTCTAAAACACGGCCGGTTGGAGTAGAAATCTACGGGAAGACTGACCCCTGATGGGCACAGCTTGGAACAGAGTGGTTAGTTTTTAATTTAAACGCGTTTGAAGAAATCAATTTCAAAAAATATTCTTATTTATTTTAGATCGTAATTCATCGTCATTATCTCCGGTAGGTACCTACTTCCTCTCAGAACGAGGGCTTAAACTATAGTTCCTACGCAGACTCAGTGCGGATTGGGACCTACATTCACAACATTTGATTTGTTTCACAGGTGTGTGTGTTTCTCTGGATATTTTTTTTCACTGCAAAACTCGTAGTAAATTTTATATTTAATTTAGAGATACCTACCTAAGTTTAGAAATTCGAGCCTAAGTTTGAACTCTCGATCCTCTGCTATGCCTCATGTATCTACTCCTTGGCGACCTCGTACGTGAGTTAAAAGGCAAGTAACTCCACTGTCGGTTGAAAACGCTACGTCCCTGATATATGATCAACGCTAGCTCCCTTAATTAGCATATTATTATTTTTTATAGTTTTATTACGACCATTAGACGCCTTAATTATAACTCCGTTGATCGTATTTGATTACGTTTATCAAACGCATTCGTTACGAAATGCCCTTTCCGGCTTCTAACGTCGACTTGTTTCTTTATCTTTTTATAGTGATGATACGGTGACAACTAATGGTAATGCTGTGGAGATTTTGTTTTGTTTTTAATGATGTCTATATTTTAATACAGGAATCTTTGTCTGGATGTTATCTGTGCAAAACAAAACCAAGCCAGATCAAGTCATTGCTTTTTGAAATGGCATCGCTTCAAAATGCCGTTCGAAATTGATAAAAATCTGGGACCACCAAACTTTACTTCAAATTAATTTTTCGACTATATATTTTATCTTCATGTTTATTATGAATCTGTACCTAATATTTAAAGAATGAATGAAAAAGGAACTAAAATTATACAGTCGACAATGTTACTTAAGAAAGTGGCACTCTAATAATTATTTGAATTGCGTATGCCAATTTGATTTAAATTGACTCACAAAGTGATAACTCTGAAACATTAAGCTATGCAAAACATAACTGGCATAAAATAATAATCGGCCCAAAAAAAGAAAATAATTTATTTCTCATCACCAGAAACACTTTCATATCGTTTAAATCAAATATGGAACGCTCCATACCAAATCCGTTACAGCGCATTCTTATTTCAAATTCACATCGAACAAAGAAAGCTGCCATTCAAACTTGGACCACGCCCCCGGGAATGCTCCAGCCAGTCGAGATCTGTAAGTTGCGTTCGTAATTACTCGGTCAGTCTCGGGAGGTAATAATAGGTTGCGTTTGATGGTTGCTTTTGGACTGTACTTAAAATGCGCATAGATTAGAATCATTTGCGGCAGAGTGCGGTTTGAATAAAATGCTTCCTGGATGCATGAGAATTAAGTGAATATGCATTAAAATCAAATTATGGTATTTGTTATAAGAAAACTCAGTAGTAGCAAGGTACCTACGTAAAAGTGAAACTCATAGACGTTTTTATTGTCATTTTTTAAGACATGATTAGCTTTTACAAATTAGTTTCATACTTTATTCTCTTTCATATTTCGTCTATCTTTTATGACGTTATGCTTGTGCTTGCAAAACGACAAGATACAGAAGTGACTAGCCACTTTTGATGTTGACGGTATCAATTTAAGTTTAAGAGCGGTTACGCACTACGTCCGATCCGAATCCGATCCGAATCCGTGAAAATAAGTTTTGGAACAATTTGTATGGTAAAATCGGATGAGTTTACGCACTGAATCCGATTTCCTCATCCGATTTTACCATACAAATTGATCCAAAACTTATTTTCACGGATTCGGATCGGATTCGGATCGGACGTAGTGCGAAACCGCTCTAAGTGTTCAAATTCATTACTAGAAAATCCAGATCCGTTGAAAATATTACAAGTTTAGTATTACTATGCTTTCTATAGTAGGTAGTTATGAAGTTTCAGGTTCAAATTACATACATATATTCCGTAGTAAAAAAATATTGCGTATGCACTTTTGTAATAAAAATTAAAATTAATTGTTACAATCTTACCGCACAGTTAGAAAAGCATATCCATAATTCTCTCGCCTTAATTGACTCTCTGCATTAATCTATTTATTTGTAATCTGTGACAAATATCAGTTCGAAATTTGAAATTGAATCAACTGCCAGCAGGAAACTCGATTGAATATTTACAACGCCACAAACTTATATTTGCCGGTGACGGCGTCGCTGTGGGTACACTCTTGGTGTCGCCTCTGAATAGACATTTATATGGTAGCGATGTTAGTTCTAGTTTTGACCACCGGATCATATACGTTTGTGATAGCCCAATTCGAATTTGGACGCTCATATGGGTCATCGAACTTGACTGAACATTGGCCAAACATGTTCCAACTCTGCCTTCTTGATAATATACGTGACGTTTCAAATTGGCTCAAGTGTTTACATTACATATAAACATCTTGGTAGTTTAAAGCGTAATGTAATGAGGTTTGTTTAAAGTGTGTGTTACGTCACGCAACGGCGCTTATTTAGATTTAATATAAGGTAAACGTCTCTGTGATGACACCTTCAATCTTATGTCATAGTAAGAGAGATGACAGATAGGTGTCAGCTACTGGGCGTTAAGGTGTCGAGCATTGGCACGTTTACCTTAATGACTTTTACTTTTTACTGTCTATTTTATGATGGTTGGAGTTAGGATCCTATGACAAAACTCATTTTTTAGAGTTCCGTATCAAAAGGGTGATAAACAGAACCCTATTAATGTCGCTACATTGTCTGTCCGTCTGTCCATCACAGGGCTGTATCTCAATAACCGTAATAGATAGACAGCTTTTAATCCGTCGTATTTCTATTACTGCTGCAACAGCAAAAAAAAAAATAAAAAAATAAAGGGGCATTAACCTATATAAAATGATCCCAAACTGCATAATTTTCGTTCAGAAGCAGGTCTCTACTAACAGTGGATTTTGTACACTGAGCCATTTTTTAATAGTAAAGTAACGTAACTATGTGCTGATGTCATGACTTACATTAAAAAAGATTTAAATTGCTTACGCTTTTCTAGTATATTTCTGACTCACTGTCGATGCGAAATGGTTTACACGTAGTTAAACTAAATTCTGTACTTGTTACTTTACTCCGTACATTACTTTTAAGTGAATTGGTCGGCAATAAGTAGGTCTAACATGAGCTCGATGGTACTACAAATAAAGAAAAAGAGCATTAATCAAAAAACATCATCATTTTAGCCGAAAGACGTCCACTACTGGACATGGGCCTCCCCCAAGGAACACATTGGTCCTGCGCCATCCGCATCCAATGCGTTTCTTCCTTCTGGTTCATGGAGGCCACTTGAGGATCTTTTGACCCCATCGGCCATCAGTTCTACGAGCCCTGCCGACTGCCACTTGACTCTGGCAATTCACAAATAAAAAATATTAAATATAAATCGAATAAACATTTTCGGCTCTTACACTAAAAAATCATAACTACCATATTTCATATTTTTAACAACCCTACGCTAGGGTTGTCATTGTCAATGTCAGGACCGAATCAGATTAATATTTAGATCAACACAAAGTCAAGAATTATTATTAAAAATTAGGGTGAGCTAAGTGGACTACGCACTTCATGCGGCAAGGTCACATCTGTCATTGCCGCAGCGTTACATAGAACCATGTCACACTGAGTAGGTAAGGGCAAAAAATGTATATCATAATACCCGTGCATAATTTCGCGTGATTTTGCACCCGCTGTTGACTCTCCCCATTATTACTTTTTACGGTTTAACAAGCTCGTATTTTTACTTATCTCGTTGTGTGAATTGTTATTGTAAATTTTGTCGGAGGGTGACAGCCCTAGTGGCTTAAAGCCTGAGGGTTGTCGCAAATTGTGGTTATAACTGTGCCAATTTGGGTGGAAATGTAGTTTAAAAATGTATACTCGGTCGCTACAGCGCTGCTAGGCGCAAAGGGTGGTAGCAAATTTACAAAAAAATTCAATGTGTCTATGGCAATGGCAGGAAAAAGGATTTGAATAAATGCATTGTTAATGCTCCCGGTAGAGAATACTGTGTTAAAGGGATGGAATCCGCCTTTTGTGTAATACAATTTTTGTAAAAACAAAGTATTTTCAACATATCTTTTTCTCATACGAAAAAAAATTAAAAATAAAAATCTTGAAAAAATAAACTGTGTATCCTGGTAGTCTAATGGTTTGACGAATGGCCTTGAGGAGAAGGGCGTGGGTGCGAGCAAAATGGGTTATCAAAATTTATGAGACAAATTTTTGAAATTTACCATGTTCTTTACGGTGAAGGAAAAACGTCGAGAGGAAACCAGCACACACCTGCGAAGAAATCCAGTGGTGGGTGTGAAGTTCGTAATCGGTATTGGATCCACATAGCAACTACGGCCCAGGTCCTCTAGGCTAGGATGGAGAAAATAAAAACTCATCATCATCATCCCAGCCTTTATACGTCCCACTGCAGGGCACAGGCCTCCTCTCAGAATGAAAAGGCTTGGGTTGTAGTTCCCACGCGGGCCCAATGCTGATTGGGAACTTCACACACACCATTGAATTACTCATTAATAAGGAATAAATTAATCGATCTAGTTGACATAGAAGTGTCGTACGAAATTGCTGTACAAAACCTATGGGGCAATCTTGTTTTGAGACATAAAAAGTATGTCATTGGTGGTTTCATAATCCCTATTATTATATCTGCCGCATAACATTCCCGCTCTACCGTCATCGCATCAAAAACTTTGCATTGCCATTTCGCGGATAAAAGTTTAAAAGTACGTAGTTTACGAGTTGAAGAAATTGGACGGGCGTTACGTCAATCTAACTTGTGACAACCCTGGTTTATAGGCATGCTTAATTTTCCAGGGTAGAGTTTCTAAAATTTCATTTCTTTTCGCTGTGACTGTTGTTACAGTTTCAAAAAATCACAGTGAAAAATAATATATAAAATAAATAAGAAAACATTTATTTGTGACAACTTAGATAAAAAACAATAAAAATAAAACAACAACAAAAACTGCCGATAATACGAACGGCGCTGATCTTTCTTTGGGACCATCAAATTCATCGTATCTATTTACATTAAAAAAAGCACAATGAATCAAAGTGATATATGCGTTAGTTATTACCAAAACGTTATATTTGCGTGAGTGACAAAGACATTTAAAAAAATAAGGAAGGATTTATTTTGTAACGTGTTCCTCCTTCGAATGTCTTGTTGATACTTTTAGACGGCGGATACCTGTGATTTTTTCGTCGTGACGTTATTTTTCACCCACCCCTATTCCAGGGCTACTCCAGTTATGATTAAGATATTTTTAATGGGGCGTATTGTTTTATTAGGTATTTTAATATTAATTCGGCGGTTACGCGTCGGTTTGCGTAACCTTTTTATTAAATTTAATGTGTTAGAAAATTATAATGAGACGCCAATTTACGTGTAATGGAGAATTGAGTTTTGCGCTGGTGTTGTAAAGTTGTGTTTGTTGTTTTTAGTGAAACAAACAAAAATTCATAAGCAAACTAGCTGTTGCCTGCGATTCCGTCTGCGAAGAATAGGGGTAGGTATAAAAAATAGCTTACGACCTATTTTCAGACCTACCAAATGTAGAGAAAAAAGTTTCATAAAAATCGGTCTAGCCGTCTCGGAGGAGTTCCATAACAAACACCGTGACACGAGATTTTTATATATTAGAATATTTGAGGTAAAAATGTATTGCTTGTTCGGACAATTTTGATTGAATTAGGTATCTCAATTTTGATTACCATACCAACTGGAATACTTGCACTGCTTGACATACCGTAAAGTCGGGTTACTTGCGGCTCGTAGGTTAACTTTGATTGCTTCTTGCAATATTTGATAGTGGCAGTGGGCCGAGCACATCGCTCCTAGAACTGATGGCCGATGGGGCCATAGTTATTCGATTGGCGTCCACGAACCGGAATACGTACTTAGTGTATGTAGCCTCCAACAAGATGGTGCGACGACTCGGTTAAGGTGGCGGGAATCCGTTTGGCGAATTTTGAGGGAGGCCTATGCTCAGCAATAGAAGTCTTTCAGCTGAAATGATGACGATGATGATGAATATTTAATAGATCTTCCATCCGTCTAACTTCTCGTGTTCCGGTACGCGTCAGTTCTAGAGGCAATGTAGCGTCACGTCACTTAGACGCGCAATTTGCGGTTTAAAATTTAACTATTCATACTCTGACTCAAACCGACATTCAACTCAGGATGCAGCATCTGGTTTTACTATTAGTCTGCATAATGTTTAGTATGACTAATACATGGCACAAATATACAGAAGGTCATTGACGCCATTGTCAAACGGTTATAACTCCGAAAAGTAACTCTGAAAAGTTAAATTCCTATCATCATTTTAGCCGAAATACGTCCACTGCTGAACGGCCTTCCCCAGTCCAAGTACCTATTATATTATATTTTTTTTTATTGCTTAGTTTACTTATAAGTATGAGATAAATAAGAATTGAGACTCACCTAACCTAACTTAGCTGTTAGTGTTAATAGTTCTGTTATGAGTGAAAATCACGAAAGTTTAAACATTATCAAACCTAATTTATTGAATCAGACGTTACTTCTTCAGAGACGCTCAACGAGCTATGCAGTGGGCTATGCTCGGGGTTTCTCGACTGGATCGATTCAGGAATTAGGAGATCCGTACAAGAACAAGGGTCACCGACATATTTAGCAAAGCGGATTAGCTCGTTGAAATGGCAATGAACAGGGCATATAGCACGCAGAACAGATGGCCGTTGGGGCTGAAAAGTTCTCGAATGGAGACCACGGACTGGCTAGTGCAGCGTGGGACGTCCACAAACGAGATAAATGGACAATTTGGTGAACTTGCAAGTTAGATGCAAATCGCTTCCAACCGTGAAGAAAAAAAGTTTCATATAAATCGATCAAGCTGTTTCGGAGGACTTCGATAACAAAGGAAAACCGTGACACGAGATTTTTATAAATTAGATTATTTGTCATATTATATATTAAGATCGCGGGTGAGCAAAGTATTGCCTTAGTTTATTATAAGACCTAACATAGACTTCGAAAATACACTATCATAGTTTATTTTTTTTAAACTAAGTACAATATTTTTTGTAATTTAGAGGCACTTTAGCTGTTATAGCTTAGCTCTATAGGTTGGCAACGCATCTGTTATCCTCTAGCGTTACGGGTGTCCAAAGTAATGTTCGTTTACTGTCAAGTTAACATTTCCTCGTTTCCCACCTTTTATTTAAATAGAATAATACGAGCATGTATGACAAGACTAATAAGTGTTTTGCAAGCGAAAGATGCATATCAGGCAGGATTTTAGCACATGCAAACAAATAGTCTCTGCCGGCTCCTATACTGGAAAGGAGGCGTGATTGTATGTATGCATACTCTGAACACATTTTAAAATGAATCACCATGCTTACATTCCCAGCACGTTTTAGTGATGCAGAAATCATAAACTACGAGTTTATTATGTTTCCATTGAATCAATTATGTTTCAAGGGCGAGCTGTTACAATTATGCATATCGTTATAAAATATACCTTAACCGAGAGTCATAAGAGATAACTTGCAACGAATGAATTAAGTGTATGAAGTGTATCGCGTTGTATGAATCAAAGTAGAATTGATTCATAGGACGACTTAAGATAGTGATTGCTGTTTAGCCATCTGGATTATAAACAGATATAACGGAGCAGGCAGAAGCGGAGAGGAGTGGATATATCTGTCCCACTAGCGAGCACAGGCCTCCTCTCAGAATGAGAATGCTTGACTACAGTTCCCACGCGAACGCGAACTCCACATGGTGTGTACAGTCGGGGTAAGAAAAGGTTCGTCACTTTTCGACTCTATGTCAACGAGTTAAGGTCGAAAAGTGACGAACCTTTTCTTACCCCGACTATACCATTTATGCTTAGATTATTTATGCACTAGATAGAGCTTTGGTGGCATGGAAACGTCCCGTAAAAATATAAGCCAATTGTTGGCTTATATGTCATTTGCGTCATTTACAGGGTTGCCAATAGTAATATGCTAAAATCCCCAAACGCATTGTCGAAATTCCCCACGTGTGGGGAATGAAAAATTATGTGGGCCGAGTGACTTAGTTTAGAGCTGTTGCGAATAATGAATTGTAGGAAATTAATCGAGACTAGCAGAAATTTGATGTCAAATGTCGCGTATTTGTGTTCATACTTAAAATCCCCTCATTTTCCCCGAATTGAAGCTCTCCCCACGCATTCCCCAATCAGCTTCACTTTCCCCACATTTTGGGGAATGTGAAATTAACTGGTATCATTAAGCACGCACACAGTGACAACCGGAATGACGTAACGCGATCGTAATATAAAACTGTCAAATGGATTTGTGGACGTTTTGTATCGCAATGTTTGCTACTGACGCTCCATCTAGTGCATAAATAATCTAAGCATTTATGTAGTTGCTCCACGAATGTGTGCGTGTTGCCTCACGATGTTTTCCTTCACCGTAAAGCTTGTGGTAAATTACAAACGTATAAATACACGTTTGTAATGTACACATGAATTCTGAAAACCTAAGTGGTTCTAGCCCAGGAATGAACACGCTTCTACTGCATAATGAAGCGAATACTAAAATACACTGTAAGTCCACGGCAATAGCACTGTCAGTTTAACGAAAGTTGCCAATTTAAATTCCCACGACGCCTTGTGGGGCAGTTTGAATTGACCCAATAAAGAACTGTCATTTTGTCTGTCACAACTCGTTCAGTGCACATGTAAAGGTCTGAGCTGGTCCCTAACGGTCTGTCAAGCCAACTGTGAAGTTCAGTACAGTACAGTCGCCATCATAAACATTGGAGCTACTTAAGTCCTTAATAAGATTTGTTAAAAAAATAATTTTAAGAGCAAGCATTTTAGCTTTTGTTGACTGTATTTTGTATACCAAATTTCAAGTGCATCGGACCACTGAAAGTGGGTCAAATTCAACATCCAAGATTTGACCCATACATACATAGATCTAGTAACATTGCATTGGGACTGACAATGCATCATCATCATCATTTCAGCCGAAAGACGTCCACTGCTGAACATAGGCCTCCCCCAAGGCTCGCCAAACAGATCGGCCCTGTACCATCCGCATCCAATGCGTTCCCGCCACCTTCACCAGGTCGTCGCTCCATCTTGTTGGAGGTCTACCCACACTGCGGCTTCCGATCCGCGGAGGCCACTCGAGAACCTTTTTGCACCTTCGGCCATCAGTTCTACAAGCGATGTGCCCTGCCCACTGCCACTTGAGTCTGGCGATTCTTCGAGCTATGCCGGTAACTTTAGTTCTTGCGCGGATTTCCGCAAAGAAACTCTGAGTAGAGCCCTTTCCTTCGCCCTCTGAATGACTTTTAGCTTTCTTATACTACACCTAAACGCCTATGACACACAAAGACTACAAATAAAAACCCCTTTTTACGATTTCGGCCAGGGAACCCCAAAACATCACAATTTCTCCACGCAATAAACCAAAAAAAAAAACATTATAACCTCCGCAAATATTTTGCACGTCACCCCGTCCCGCAGAGTCGGGTGACCACGCGTTCACGGGCCTCGGGACAAAGGCCAATTATGCCGCGCCGATTGCCGATCAAACGGCGCTAAAAAATGGCCGCCGACAAACCAGTGACCGGTGAAAGGGCCGGGAAAAATGGCTGCGATCCGCCGGGTATTGGATGGGGTTTTTTTTAGGTATTAGAAATGACGCTGTAATTAATTTGATGGGAGACTGTTGGTTTTTTGCGCTTCTATTTAAGTGATTAGATATTGTTTAACCAGGGCTCGCACCTCTTGAGTTTTTTGGGTATACAATACAATAAAATAACTTTTCTCAAAAATATCCGTAAAAGTTGACATTATTCTTTACATTTCAGAACGTGAAGTGCATAGTTTATGGTCAGTAAAAAATTAAAAAGTTATAAACATTGCAGGCTCGATAAACTCGACAACAATGTCGCATACAAATTCCATTATTGTCGAGTCTCAAACTTTTCAAAAAGTTGAATGGCCATGGTAATAAGTTGGCACTACTCGTATACAGCCAAATGAAATGACAGGTATCAGTTGTTTTGTTGGAACTCCAGACTTTTTGTATTGCGTTTGAAACAGCTTGTGGTGTTTTCGGTAGAAAAATACACCTGCAGTTTTTTTTTAATGAATAAAGGCGGGAAAGAGTTTAATGACATTTAATTTTAAGTGATTTGCAATTCTTTGTACCTATTTAAGTTAATAAAAGTTTACTCTATTTTTTTTCCTTCACCATATTTGAGAAAAGCTTTATATTAGTCTCGGCTGGAATAGCAATTGCTGGCTTCGTATTAATACTCATACTCAGCCAGCAATTGCCTACTTCCAGGCCACGACAATAATGTACTATTTTATTGTATAGTCGGGGTAAAAAAAAGTTCGTCACTTTTAGACCTTAACTCGTTGACATAGAGTCGAAAAGTGACGAACCTTTTCTGCCCCGACTATACATCACAAAGAAAACAATACAGATAACCAGCCAAGTGCGAGTCGGACTCGCGCACGTAGGGTTCCGTACCATTATCTATAAAAACGGCAAAAAAATCACGTTTGTTGTATGGGAGCCCCCCTAAATATTTATTTTATTCTGTTTTTAGTACTCTATACTTTCAGTGATTAAATTTGGGTTAGATTTGTGTGTTTATGTGAATCGTATCGTCGTACCATTAAAAATATACCTAAGTACTACAAACATTCTAATCTTATTTCTCACAAATAATATCAGTTTACAGATATAAATAAAAAAAAAATAGTTAGCTCTTAAGTAAATAAATAAGGATCATGTTAAAAGTACTAAAGATTTTTATTTTCTTTTTCAGGTAAGTCACTTCAAAATAGGACCGAATAAAAAGAAAATATCTTTCACCGTATTCAGAGAACTAAGTAAGTATACCTTCAAGTAAAGAGAAGCTTAACAACATTTTCATCTGAATCTAATTAAAATCTATTTATACCAAAGATAAGGTTGTTAATCCAATACAGTTTCATTGCATTACAACCCTTTTCGAGTCAAGCTGCGTCGAGCGTTCGTTTACAACTCGCCATTTGTCGTCAATGATCAATTCCAATCACACAATACTAGTATCTCATTACTAATGATTGGTCCGACCATCTGTCGATCGATAAAGAATAGGGGTGCGAGAGCCTATTCTGAACATGAATGAATAGTATTTTTATTTGGAAGTCGGAATGATTTGAAATTGATTTCGAAATCGTGATTGCTGGCTCACTGAAGTACTTTTGGCGGGTATCGGTAAGATCAAAAGTGTTTGGCAGCATGGAATTTGTTAGATTATTTTGCGGTTCATTCAGGTTGGTATAAGTTGGAATTTTATAAGCTGGGAGTTTAGGACTGCAGACCTCATCTGGTAAAGATAACATTGTTCTCGTTTGTTCTATTATGGACGCACTACAACGCCGACGATCCACCTGAGTACCGCTTACAATGACGAAAGGCCTTTCTTAATGAGTTAAGCTTTTGCAATTTTAACCTTGTAACTTAGAGAAGACGGTAGCTATTTGTTAGCATTTTTTGTTACTTGTTCTGATTTGTTATTAGCGGTAGGCTTCAACAAACGAGAACAATGTTATCTTTACCAGATGCGTTCTGCAGTCCTAAACCCCCAGCTTATAAAATTCCAACTATACAAGAAAATTTAACTAATCTAAACAGTAGTAGATCGGAATGTTTTTGACAGTCTTGAGTTGAGTTATATTGATTTCTCAATTAGTAGCTTTCGTATTCATTTATCGATAAACAATGCAGTAAAATTCAATACAAAAATAAAATAAAAAAACATTAAAGTTGATGGTCTTGTCTTGTCCAGATTTTGGTACTATGTGTACTAGACAACTGATAAACATACTTATATAAATAAATACATATTGAAACACACATTATTAATTCAACATGTTACTAAATTGCAGTAAGATTAGATGTCCTTAAAATTACCAATCAACAATTAAGATTTTCTATGAATTTTTCCATGTAGTACCTAGATAGCTCTATCTTGAGAGTAACGTATGCCAAGCAAAGCTTTATGTCTATGTAATGATAAATATACTAAGCTATTTTTTATTCCGATATTTTTACGAGAACGGAATGTGCGCATATAAGTAATATCTGAAATCTCAAGATCTTATTCAGAGACATAAAAAGTAAAGACTAGAAAATAGTAATTTTCGTAACAATTGCTGTTATTTCGAAAGTATTATTAACTGTTTTTAAGTAATTTGTTCCAATTATTCCTGATTGGAACTTTCATTATTGAATATTTTGTTTGCCGATGAAATAAACAAATATAATACAATAGTTTTGGATAAATTCTTTAGGCGGTTATGAACAAAGGCCCTAGATTTATTTGTATTATCGATATAGTATAATCGACCAAGTAAGTTCTTCACCATTTGTTTTTCTGACAGTTCCCGTATCAGAAAAGAAAACCGGCCAAGTTTGAGTCGGGCGCGAAGGGTTCCATACTAATATGTATATATAAAAACGGCAAAAAAATCACGTTTGTTGTATGGGAACCCCCCTTTAATATTTGTTTTATTTTAATTTAATTATTTATTTTTAAAATAAATGTATAACTAAATATTCTGTGTATATTTCAAACTGACGGACGGACGGACAGACGGATGGACAGCGGAGCCTCAGTAATAGGGTCCCGTTTTTACCCTTTGGGTACGTTATCATCTGTGTAAATTTCAACTGTCTAGCTATCACGGTTCATGAGATACAGCCTGGTGACAGACGGACAGACAGACGGACGGACGGAAAGCGAAGTCTCAGTAATAGGGTCCCGTTTTTACCCCTTGGGTACGGAAAACTAACAAATAATCCTAAATCTAAACTGAAAAATTTCAACTACGAAGCAATTATCCGGTTATATCCAGCTGTTTCCGATCGTAACCGGACGTAACTGGTTATAGCCAGTGGTAGCCAGTTAAGGTCGGCTCGTAAATCTCACGCGGCCCAATAACGGCAAACCTCGAGTGTAGCGTGTTAGCTAATTGACCCGGACTTTAACTGGGATTAAAAAAAGTATTATTGACCAATTCTTTTGCCTGGAAAAAGATCGCTAACGTGGCCCTTCTCTATCTTTACAAAAGCGGGCTACTGTGAGACATGGACATACTTTTTTTTGGCCTTTCATGCAGAGTTCAAATCCGGGCTCTTATGTTTTTTTTGTTTTTTTTTTTTTAATAATAAATAGGCTTACGTTTGGCCTCAGTGATGTTTGCCAGTGATGACTTATGGCACTGAGACGTGGCTGCTAACGATGGGTCTTTTAAGAAAGCTCAAAGTCACTCAGAGGACGATGGAGAGGGCTATGCTTGGAGTTTCTCTGCGGGATCGCATTAGAAATGATGAAATCCGCGCAAGAACTAAAGTCACGGACATAGCTCGAAGAATCGCTAGACTTAAGTGGCAGTGGGCAGGGCACAACGCCCGTAGAACTGACGGCCGATGGGGCCGAAAGGTTCTCGAGTGACATCCGTTGACCGGAAGACGCAGTGTAGGTAGGCCTCCAATAAGATCGAGCGATGACCTGGTTAAGGTAGCGGGAACGCATTGGATGCGGATGGCGCAAGGCCGATCTGTTCGGCGAGCCTTGGGGGAGGCCTATGTTCATTAATGGACGTCTTTCGGCTGAAATGATGATGAGGATAACAAAAGCGGGCGAGTTCAGGCCTTATACTACGAAGTGCAAAATTCGAACTTCGTGTCGTGCCATTCCTCTCACGCTAATAGTATTTAATACAAGAGCGAGCAAGACGATGCGATACGAACTTCGACTTTCGAATTTCGGAGTAGCCCCGCAGACCCGGGCTCTTACTTCTGAGTTTTATAGAATGAATGTGTTAAACTTCTTTTGAAATTCGCCACGAGTTTCGCGGTAAAGAAAAACATCGTGAATATACCTAGGAAACCTGTACACACTTGCGGAGCGATTTAGGTGTTTGTGAAGTTTCCAATCTGCACTGGCCCCGCATGGGAACTACAGCGCAAGCTTTCTCATTCTGAGAGCAGGCATGTGCCCGGCGTTGGGACGTTGTTGGCCGTGATACACATACGGATCCTAATAAAATCCTATTCTCAAAGTAATTTCGTCTTTTTTAGAACCAAATGAAATTTAAACCGAGATTTAACATGTTACTAACTGAAATCAAAAAAGATTTTAAGCATACAAAGTTAATACAAGTAGGTACTCACAAAGTACGAAAGGATAACATTCATACGCAATCGCATTTTTGTTACCTCTTACATCCTACACATATCCAAATCACCCATAAATATGTAAGAAGAAACAACACATCTTACATTTAAATAATATTCATGCTCACAATATCTTAGTGCCGACAGGGAAAAAGAGACGAGTCTCTGAAAGGCCGCGCGTGTTGTCACTGTACTTTATCGACTAAGCTGAAACAAAACTCGGGATAAATGTACTTCCTCTATGCAGTAGGGTGACAATGCGTGTGCAAATATAGGACAAACGCAGGTTTTTGCGGGAGACAGCTGGCTTTGTGCATTTTTTGTTTTTCTTTGTAAAAGGCATATTCTAAATGCTTTTGTGTATGGCTTTCGCGTATTGTGGTTTTATTCACTGCCGTCTTTTATTTTCTATTTTAATAGTAAAATGTATGCTAGACTACCTGAGGATTTTGTTGCTTTGAAATAATTGAATTTTTTCGTTTGTGCCTACATATACCATGTTATGTTAATTATACCCGTAGGTTTTTAAACTTTTATGAGTTATTGTTTCGAAGAGAAAAACATTTTTTTTTGTTGATTTTACATAAATATTATTAGCAAGTAAGTATATACTTCATTTGATCGATTTAGGCGTTACTTTGCATTTCAATATAACAAATTTTTGAATGTGCAGTGGAGCAAGTTAAAAGGTTATAATTTCGTAAATGTTTCTAACAGATTCGAAAATAGTTTTATACAAAATAATTTATTGAATCAGGCGTTACTTTGCGGAGGTCCATATTAATGAACTAAAACAATTACTTTGCTCACCGGCGTTTGGTCGCGGGTGAGCAAAGTAATTGTTTTAGTTCATTATACAAAATAATCTAGTAAAGTAAAACAGAAAGCAAAAACTTTAGCTTAATAGTCCCAGTAGTAAAATTATATTGCAGTCGGCAATTGGAGAAGACTTCCAGGATCGGTTTGCGTACAATAGTTTTGTTTATTTATAATTTAGGAACGCCGATCCCTAAAATGGGCAAAAAATGACATTGTGGAAAAACCCCTCGTTAAACCATTCAGACAACCTGTAGGACTGTAAGAATACAATTAGGATTTAGGATAGTAAATAAAGTTGTAAACTTTGTGGAAAAGACTGGACATTATTAACGTTGACAAGGTCAAAAGAGGTGTCCTGATGAATTCAAAATTATGGTTACCCTAAAAAATTACTGTTGAACAAAACAAATGCGTTTTTTGCTTTTAGCCAATTATACTTGATTGGTACACAGTCAACGAAACTGAATCGCGTACCAAGGTAGAACATTTTCACAGCCAAATTCAACATGATTTCTTTGGAAGATGTATGGAAGGTCAACATGACATTTGCGATGAAAAGAATTCACCCTGATACGTGACTCAGTTTCCTTAAGTGGACATTTAAACATCATTTCAGCCAAAAGACGTCCACTGTTGAACAAAGACCTCAAATGAGTTCGACAGCGATTGGTCCTACAAGTGCGCTGCCCATATACATGCAAGTGATTCCCGCGACCTTGACCACATCATCGGTACCATCGACCAAAAGGTCGCCTTGACACCTTAAATGTCCATTTTGCTTGCTGTAGCTAGACATCTGTCCATACCAAGCCATACCAATGAACTTCAACGGCTGCAAGGAAATTTGTTTTGAAACTGGGCAGGCCTCGGTTTTGTCGACTGTACATCGTGATGAGGACCACGTCACGTCACGTCTTTAGGTTTGCAGTAGCCACTCCAGAACCTTGCTGCCACATCGTCCATCGGTTCTAGTAGCAATGTGCCCTGCCTCTCACCACTTAAATCTTGAGAATCTCCAAGCAATGCCAGGAACTTTGGTTTTCCTGTAGATCTCGTCATTGCTGATTCGACCACATTGGTACACTCCGAGCATAGCTCGCTCTATTTCGCTTTGAGTGATTTTGAGCTCTCTCATGAGACCTATTGTAAGCGACCACGTCTCAGTTCCGTATGTCATCACCGGCAACACACACTGGTCAAAAACTTTTGTCTTAAGGCAGTTGACTGCGGTATTTTGCACGTGAAGAAATTGCGTAACGTCCCGAACTCTCCCTGCTTAACCGAACTGGATTCTCCGATTCGCCGGATTGGTTAAAAAAACTAGCGAACTATTTTAATTGATAACTTTGCATGCGGCAATTATTTCCTAGACTTTTAACTCTAGACTTTGAACGGTTGCAACCTTGAAAGCGGCGTATGCACATTAAAATTGCAAATGGCGGACATAATTGCAAGTCAATTGAATGTGATGGTGCATTTATGCATCCAATTTCCATCGGAAATGAGGACGGCTTAATCTTTGAAGATGTTTAGTAGCATACTACCAATACTCGTATTTTAAGCTACTAATATGTTATAGGTGGTGGTGGTAGTTGTATAAGTAGGTGATGTTGGGTTCCATTACAAAGGAACCACTATCAGTCCGTCTGTCCGCTTATTCTGTCCCTGGGCTGTTTATTTTATTGTTTTTAATGTCAAAATGACGATTAAAGATATATGCGCAAAATTAAAAAATATTTTTGTTAATGTCAAAATGACGATTAAAGATCGATGCGCAAAATTAACAAATCTTAGATCGATTCATATGTGTTTGATCATGATATAACGAGTTTTAAACTGACTCAGATTATCGCGCTTCAGACAAAATATAAATCAAAACTATCAGATAACTTTGTCGCAATGAAGCTTCGCTGTTACTGACAAAGAAAGCAGTACGACGTTTAATGTAAATAGGTTCTACCATGTGTTATCATGATCCAAGTGGTCTGTCCGTGTTTCGCAACTAGGTATTGTATGACATACATCGGTCCGTTATCACTGCTTATCAAACGTTATCGGTCTTTTACCTATCGATGTCCGCGTTGCGAGTACTTAAACTTCTTTATTTATGAGGAAAAATTATCAATTCGCTTTATCTAGTTTACTACGTAGAAACAGTTTTTGTGTGGCCTGTTGAGAAAGAGAAAACAATAACTCAATTTACATAATAATTACTACACGTATCATGGTTGGTATTTTTTTTTAATATGTCTCCCTCCGTTGGAGGTTAGTTTTTCCAATGTCAAGTAGAAAATAGTTTTAAAAAATATAAATTATAAATTATAATACATAGTATTAAATTCTTTTATTTTTTCTAAAATACTATCAATGATTCTGCCAATAACGAGGTTAACAAAGACACTTTCGGTTACCGTTGTTCGGTAGCTCCGGTGTGCG
This sequence comes from Archips xylosteana, assembly GCA_947563465.1. Taxonomy (NCBI): domain Eukaryota; kingdom Metazoa; phylum Arthropoda; class Insecta; order Lepidoptera; family Tortricidae; genus Archips; species Archips xylosteana. The sequence continues at coordinate 22,036,426 of OX387345.1, read as the reverse complement.
ATACTCGGGAGAGAACTTAAAATAGACAGCATAAGCATACATTTTGTCATACAGCCTACAGATATAATTTATTATATGTAACCGATTCGATACTTACGTTTGACAGTTTGGTATTTATTCACCTAGCAGCCGGCCCACTGCCAACGGTGTAGTAGCTGTTATGGAGTACATTTTCAAGTAACAACTACCAAAGAGAATAGAATAACGTATCAACAAAAGCGGTAGAGTGACAGAGCACTGAAAATACGGTACAAAAACGCAAAACCATAAGGTTTCCGAAAGAAAAATCAAATAAATTTGACATCGACATCATCTACCTACGCTGATTTACTCAAAACAAAATTAGACGCCGTATTGTCTAACGCACGAGCGCTTGCCTACGCTTTCACTGTCTATTTCTGTCAAACGGTATATAAGATGGTGACATGATATTGAATGCGAAATCAATAGACAATAAGCCTACAGGAAGACTAGAGTCATTCTAGAAAGGCCTTAAATTCATCTGATTAACGTCAATTTGAAAATTCCGTCAAGGCGCCACTACACGCGTCCGAGAGCAAAATGAATAGCGATGAGCCCATTCATTACGACATAAGTTATTCTGCTTCTAATGACTAGTGAACCCGATTTGTGGTCATCGTTTTTATCGGTCTACAGCGCTCTTTAAACCGCCGCGGACTGGACTGTGCAGCGGGGCGGGAAGCTTGTTCTCATTGCATCTGTATTCATTGCGCGGCCGAGACACTCGCCGCTCAGTGGTTACCTGACAGCACGCACAATGAACAGAGAAAATAAATGTTTCTAAATAAATAAATAATAATAAACCGCTTACGGTGTCGCTATTCACCAGGCGTTCAGTCCGTGGCGTAAATGCCCTTAACGCTACGACTACGCTCAAGCAACGGCGCGGTGAACGTTTCCTCTGTTCATTGCGTATCATCATCATCACCATCATTTCAACCGACAGACGTTCACTGCTAAATATAGGTCTCGCCCATGGTTCGCCAAATAGACCAGTCCTGTGCCATACGCATTCCACTCGTTCCCGCAACCTTAACCAGGTCGGAGTCTCATCTTGTTGAAGGCCCACATGTTACCTGCTATTGTACATAATTATTAAGTTAATAGGGTTGTTGACGCTATTAAAACATAATTCGATGACACGACTCCCGTAACAATACGCTTTATTTTAGCCCTGAAAACCACGTTAATATTCGATTAATAGCAAATTTCGATTTTTTTTTGCTTTAAAACAAATAAATAGTTTGTTGATTGAGTTGGCAAACAAGTGACGTCATAAGTTGCTATTGCCATTCAAACTCTATGGTAGAGTTGTGTTTTGACAGCTCATAAAATGTAGGTATAGCTTGTCTAATTTAAAATAACGCGCCCCACCACCGCATTTGCGCACAGGATTTGAAACTCAATTTAAGCTACAATAGAGAAATATTTCTCTTGGCAGATGCGTGAATGCGGTGGTTGGGCGTGCGTCATTTTAAATTAGACAAATTCTATAGGTAACGCCACCAGAGTTGAGGCCACGCACACAACCACATCTCATGTAATGAGATGACAGCGGGATTTTGACGTGGCGTTACCTATACGTCAGTTGATTGGTGGTGTCAACATCCCTATCATCCTTATACCTTCATCCTTAACCAGTGCAACCCTGACTAACATCAACCTTATTTTTTACGATTTATATTTATCTTAACTCATAAACAAACAACAACAGCTAAAAAACATTCTTTTTTTCTCAATTATTCTCTTTCACTTGTTTTGTGCTGGCTCAAAGCAAAACTAATTTAACGGTTTGAGCGCGTTCATAAACAAAGCTAGGACGTGAAGAAATACATTTCTTTTCGAAGGAAAATTGTCTTTGACCAACTAAACGAGAAATTTAGAAAAAAACAATTGTTACGCGTTTACTATTACCACAGAATATATAATAGTACTAACGTACAGAATGGCCACGCTCCGCCCCGCACCGATTCGAGTTACCCCTCCCCCCAAGGCGCCATTGCTTGTCGCCGCTGTTCACCAGTAGGGGTGTGCGCGCGATGTATGTAGGCGTACGCGTGTACAGACGTCGTCGTGCTTATGTAGTTTCAAGAACGCATATTTTGTGCGTCGTGTCCGCCGTGTGCTATTATTAACATATGGAACAGCGGCCAGTGTACGCAATGAATAGAAGCTTTGTAAAAAACTCAAGCTTTTATGCTGAAGTACTATCATTGTCGTTAAAACTACATCTCCGTACTAAATTTCAAATCGATCCAAAGACTAGAAACTAATTATACTACACGGGACTTACCACGCAAACAATATTTACCTCGACGTTTCCGGCCGTGGTCACGAGTTGAAGTGTAGGGTGTCATGTTCGTTTAGCCACTCGAGTCTTTCGAACTACCCGCACTTGATTCCGATTAGAATCAGCACACGTAAGTATATCGAACTACCCGTACTTAATCGAGATTTTTTTCTTGTTCGTCGCACGTTGTTAGTGTTGTGTTTTGGTGTGATGGGGTGCCGTTAAAAATCTCGATCAAGTGCGGGCAGTTCGAGATACGGGTGCTGATTCTAATAGGAATCAAGTGCCGGTAGCTCGAAAGACTCGAGCGGCTAAACGAACATGACACCCTATCACTTGATTCAACTCGTGCCCACGGTCGCTGCAATGTGGCCGAAACGTCGACGCAAATATTTTTTGCGTGATAAGTCCCGTTTAGTATAAGATCCCGTGCAGCGCAGACAGAGAGCGGTCTGGAGTTCTGAGTTCCGCGTTCAGAGTTCTGTGTGTTGACCGCTCGAGAATTCCAGTCGCATGCTGTGTGCGTTATCGTAAGGGACTCAGTACGTTCGAAAGAACGCAGAACTCTGAAAGCGGAACTCGGAACTCCAGACCGCTCTCTGCGCGGGCTCTAATATTTATGAGAGAAAATCACGAAAGTTTAAAACAGCAATCACTAGAAGTCGGTACCTACCATTTTTTTTTAATTCACCTTATAAACGTACAAACATTGCAAGTTAAATAAAGGCGTAAGATATACTAAAAGGCGGGAAAAAATGGTAAAAAATATCGCACGCGTCAAGTTTCTTGCGGCGCACGTTCGTCTCGATGGTTCTTCGGAATGCACTGGAAGAAGTAGAATAAAAACCAAGTAAAACAAGCCTTTGCCTTAAGTTTTATTTATTTTATTAGCAGTACGGCTGCTCACCGAATCTAATATTATTTAAAAGCGAAGAAGTTTTTCGGGTGCGCCGGTGGGATTCGAACCCACGTCTCCTGGGTATGCGCCCCAACGGGTGTTCTACCAATTGAACCACGAATCCAACCGACTCCCCCCAAAATTCTTAAACCTTTCTTTTTTCGCTTTTAAATAATCATTGCCTTAAGGTCAATAAAATTAGCGAAATATAATTGTAAGTACAATCATGTTGATGTTCCTTAACTCCTTTACTATTCTTACAAAATCCATAGTGAAACATCGTTGTGGCCAGTCTTTCGTATTTGGTCTCTTTCGTATTTCATTAGCTATTCTTACTTACTTCGTTTTTTTAGCATTAGAAATAAGGTAAACATACTTGATGAGTATTTTTATCGTAATATTAGAAATTTATTCAACAATTGAATATACATAAACATATTTTAAAACAAAAATAAAAAAAAACTTAAATTTACTTAATCTAAACCTAAAAACCTGTATTTACAAATATCTCCCAGATCGCTGCTAATGGGCAGGGTGCCCATAATGCTGGCTGCGTTTCCTCGTTGTATGGCAACGCCAATACGTTGACCGAGGAAAGAGCCAGCCTTATGGTCACCTGTGGAAAAATATCTATATCTTACTTTATTGAAATCCGCTTTTTATAAAATTATAACTACCTATTACTTGAAACCAAAAGAATGTAAAAGACCATAACGTCCTTGTTAATTGTTAGATATTTGCTGTAATTTATTTTTCAAAAGTGTTTTTCAATAAAAAGACAAGTCAAAATCGCTTACCATCTTTCTAATGCTAAAAAAACGAAGTTTAGTGGAATCAAAAGTATCATTATCATCATTTCAGCCGAATGACGTCTACTGCTGAACATAGGCCTCCCCCAACTCCCAAGGCTCGCCAATCAGATCGGCCCTGCGCCATCCGCATTCAACGCGTCCCCGCTACCTCAAAAGTATACACCATGCAAATCAAAATACTGAAAACCTCAGGCACCCGAACTTGTTTTACAAGTCGCCGGCCCCGGAGAACAAAATGATAATCACCATTATCTTAGTTTTATTTTTATGCCATATTTGGAATCCGTAGGTGCCAATGCACCAGCTCAATTTTTTTCGTAATTTTTGTACGGTAAATGACAAAATTGAAACATAATACAATACTATTCAATTTTTTTATTTATATACCTTGTAACTAGAATAAAAGTGTGCAATAATTTTATCATAAAATACTGAAAGCTCATCGCATGACAAACATCTATATTATTATGTTCTCGTCAAAATTAGATCGCTAAGTAATGATATGCGCAGTTATCTTTTTATTCTCCTCGCAAACCGCTAAATACTGTTCGTGCAATGGCGCTCACCAAAACTACGCATTTGAAACGGAACTCTAAAACGTCTTGCCATATCCTTTTGTCACATTGCACCGGGTCGAATGTAAATTGCAATGGTCTATATCGACATGTCAAGTGCTAAGGGTACGTGGCAATGTTTATTTACAATAACCAACTGCCTCTCAATGTGATCTCAAACCGGCTCGCGAAAACATTGTGTCGGCTTTTTAGTGTTCGATTTCTAAAACTATATAATTATTGGTGTGATTGGAGTATAAGTGAAGTGAGTGACAATGAACAAACAAAGGACATCGCGTTTAATGAATATTATGAATAAACTGCGACGGATAAAAATGTAGTGACTACGAATCATATATATGATTTAAGACAAATATCTAGAGAAAAAAAAATATTGCGATGAAAATGATTCTGAATTGAACCAAGATTTCTCACCAGATGTGTCTGAATATTTGCCTAGAGTCCTCCCTGTCACAGTTTTGGCAATGAGAGCCCGGTTCACCAAAGTCCTGACCGTTGCAGTCCTGCCCATCAGAGTTCCGATCAGAGTTCAGCCCATCAAACTCTTGTCAATCATATTTCTGAGCAGTACACTCCCAACCATCAAAGTCCTGACCCTCAGAGATCTGCCCGTCACAGTCTTGACGGTGAGAGCTTGGTTCACCAAAGTCCTGTTCGTCGCAGTTCTGCCCATCAGAGTCCCGATCAGAGTCCAGTCCATCAAACTCCTGCCCATCATAGTCCAGAGCAGTACTCTCCCAGCCACCAGTGTCCTAACCCTCAGACTCCTGCCTGTCACAGTATTGACAATGAGAGTCCGTTTCACCAAAGTCCTGTCCGTCGCAGTTCTGCCCATCAGAGTCCCGATTACAGTCCACATCAAACTCTTGCCCATCATAGTCTTGAGCAGTACACTCCCAGCCACCAAAGTCCTGACCTTCAGAGTCCTATCCATCACAGTCTTGACAACGATGGCCAGAGTGAGGGAGACTCTGTGCACGCCAACATTGAAAGAGAATTAAAAAATAGAGTCGTGTACACCCCGGACCAGATGTACGCAATCATTATGAACGCGAAAGTCAACGGAGAAAAGTACAACGTTAAAGAAATGCTTCAAAAGGAGTTTTATAACATAAAAGAACTAATAAATAATAAAAATTGGGTCAAAAATGAGGTAGGGCAAAAAGTATCATGGACACAGATAAAGGAAGTGAGAGTCGCTTGCTCACAGCCCTCAATTTTACAGTATAAATATGATTTTGATTCTGGATATTCTCTAATGAACATAGAACCTGTCCAAAAAACAAAAAGCAAGCGGGGAACCAAGACAAACAGCAGTTCTTTAGTCAACCCAAATCCTGCCTCCGATTTTGAACATGCCACTCAGAATATATTGAGAACTCCGTCAACTATTTCAAATATTTCGCTTATTTTGAATGCAGCAGATTTCATAGCATCACCTTCACCGACAGTCGGTGGAAATAACAAGATTTGTACTTCTGATTTGACACCAACTTCAAAGCATGCGTTGAATGAATCTTCATTGCAGCGGTCATCAAAACGATGTCTAAATCAAATATTCCAGAACTGCAACCAGCCCTCGACCTTTGATGCTTACGAAGGTGACAAGCACAAAGAACAAACAAGGACCCTTGATGCTACTGATTTGGACGAAACTCTACAACCAGAAAATAATACAGAAAGTATCATAACGGACGAAACGATGATCAGCAATGAAAGCACAACAACGATTCAAAGTTAACCGATAATAATAAATAATAAAATAATGAAAGTCAGTGTTTCTTCTGCAGAGCCGTCAATTTTAAAATACAAATTTTAATATGACGTCGATTCTGAATATTTCCGAATAAACACAGAGTCAATCCAAAAATTAAGAAGCATGCGAGGTACCAGACAGACACTTAAGTCTATAGTCAGCCCAAGCCCTGTCCTTGAAACCGAACTACCAGACCAGTATTATACACCCAGCTCTTGCCAATTATATTATACGACGACCTGATTAGCCTTTGTAAGGCAGGTGATATTCCAAGCTACTATCATGCTTTTTATGAGTCCTTGACTTATGTAAAGAACTCTGAAATGAATAATGATGATGAAGATGATGATCAAGAATAAGAATCAAGTAATAAGTACCTAATAAATTGTATTGTTTTAGTTTTTTTCGAGATTCTGTTAATTTTAACCTAATAATTGAAATAAAGCCAAAGTTGATTACCATGTTATTGTTTCATTGCAATACCAGATAAATTACATTATCATAAAACAAATTTCACAATATTAACGAGAATAAGATGATATGTAACTATTATTTTTACTAATCGAACCGTAAAAATAGTAGAATAAAATGATAAAACAACCATACAATACGTATTTTAAACCCTTGAAAAAGCGGGAATAAAATGATAATCGACTTTATAAATCACAGATGATGATCGATTTCCACTAACTTCTAATTTTTTAAATAACTCCTTTTTAATATGTATTATATAAGTGACACTAAAAAAAGAAGAATTCTTAAAAAATTAGCTTTCCGTAACGCTGACTATCATCAGTTTACGTCCACTTGTTTAGAAGTAATTGGCAAAAATGTGTTTTTTATTTTTCCTGAAAAGTTACGTTTTTGCGATTATCATTTTATTCGCCGGAGGCGGCGAAGTTAGTTTTACACTTATTCAAATACCGTAAATATTTAAACAGAATCATGTGTTTCGCTACATCATTGATTGCATTTGATTTGTAACTTCAAATAGCCAGAAAACAACATCACCGAGGCTTTGGTGTATTTTTGTTGCATGAAAGGATTAAAAGAGAGCAAATAAAAATGAAAAAGAAAACGCTACTTTAACTTAAAGTCTAATTGATTCTAGTCTCGATTCTGAACAAATTTCTTTCAGATGTTCATTAGACTTTTGAGATTTTGGTATTTTAATGAAATGTCGCTGTCTCGCACGAACCCCTCCGTGTCAGTACAGCGAGAACGGGTCAATTGCGGCTGAGACCGTTAATAGGCGCGTAAAATTGATCAAAACAGCATTTCGTGTAGTTCCCTGTTTTCTTCTCGAAAACTGGACCAATAAAATTATTTTCTTCAAAAATTTTTAGAGAATAGATTTAGCTATGCCCTTATGTTTTCTTTTTTTTTGTTTATATGAGGGATTCTTTTCTGATTAGTGTCTGAAAATGACGTTGAAATTGGGCAATAATTCAGTTTTTGAAAGCTCATATTTCTTATGTTAATTGAAATATAGAAAAAAACGAAACATAGGGGCATAGCTTCTACCACAGATATGCCCCTATTACATTACACAGTAAAAAAAATTGGCTCTAAAGCCATTATCCAGGGAGAAAACAGGGGACTACATTTGTATGGAGAAATTGTGCGCATCGTATCCTCTTAACACCTTGTATAAAGTGACGCTGAAACTAAAATCTTACCAAAATAATAATCTTAGCTACAAAATCCTGACCAGTAATAAATGATCATGCGCCATGTTGCGGATTTCATTGGAACTAATTTCTGGGTCTGAATTTGAAGCCACTTATTTTATGGACACTGATTTTGGATTCTGATTTTGATTAAGGTGAGTAAAAGTAGGTACCTTAGTCAAAATTACGATTTGCCAATCCACATTGTTCAGACTATACTGAAATGTTTACACAAATGAAAACAGTGGCGCCCTCTTGACAATGATCACATATTTATACGTATGGTAGTGCTTTATCTAGACTTTGACAATGTCGACTTTGTTTAATATATTTATAACACAAAATTTCTCAGTAGTCTTGCCTGGGAATAATTCGTCAAATTACGTCTTGATAAATGAATGAAATGAAGCTTCGTATTGTATAAAGGCTGTTCTTAGAAACGGCATTCCTAAGAATTACGACTTTTCTGTTCAAGTGCTAAGTGAGACAGGAATGTAGCGTATGTCTTGGATTTGACATTTGCTTTTATTCTTAGTATAGCGTTACGGCTTACATTTTTCTTTCTATGTTCACATTAATTCCTCTGGATTGAATCATCATCATCATCATCATCATTTCAGCCGAAAGACGTCCACTGCTGAACATAGGCCTCCCCAAGGCTCGCCAAACAGATCGGCCCTGCGCAATCCGCATCCAATGCGTTCCTACCACCTTCACCAGGTCGTCGCTCCATCTAGTTGGAGGCCTACCTACACTGCGTCTTCCGGTCCGCGGACGCCACTCGAGAACCTTTCGGCCCCATCGGCCATCATCATCATCATCATCGGCTGGTTTCAATGAGCGATAGTAATCAATAGTCGGATAGATATCAAAGCTGTATACGTGATAGTAAAAAGATCATGTCAAAGTCGCCTAAAACTACGAGATTTGACGAAACACCATTGACTTGTCTTTCACATTAAAAAATATACATTACAATCTTAGAATCACAATTTTTGGTGTCCACGGACCGGTAGACGAAGTGTAGATGGGCCTCCAATAAGATGGAGCGACGACCTGGTTAAGCTTGCGCAAACGCATTGGATGCGGATAGTGCAGGGCCGGTCTGTTTGGCGAGTCTTGGGGGAGGCCTATGTTCAGCAGTAGCTGAAAAGATGATGATGATAACAATCTTATATTTACAGTTTTCAAAATGATCACGCATATTTTCTATTTATTTTTTTAGTTTACTTTTCAATATTAAGTTAATGACAAAAATACATTAACTTTCTTTCTACTACAGTTAATGTTTATCCACCTACCTACTTGATAAACAATTCGAATCGGCCATTAGACATTTTTTAATCGGACCCCAAGACAATATCCATACAAATTCCGTAACTGACGACCGTTTAAGTAAACGCTCGATAAAAGTATCGCTTTTTCGATAATGCGTGAAATTTATCGCTCACTAAAGATAAAACTAACTGCTTTGTAAGAGGAGAGGCTCGTTATTGTACTCCGCATAAAGTTTCTCCAATTAAGTGAGGACACACCAACCGCACGCTTTTTAAAATCTACATACGTCATCTCTTGATTCCGTGTGGTTGGTATATACCCGGCTTATTCCTAAATAATGTGACATAGAATAGACTGTGTGCATACCTAAATATGGTAAATAAATAAATAAATAAATATCACGGGACAATTCACACCAATTGTCCTAGTCCCAAAGTAAGCTAAGTAAAGCTTGTGTTATGGGTACTAGGCAACGGATAAACATACTTATAAAGATAGATACATACTTAAATACATATTAAACACCCAAGACCCGAGAACAAACATTCGTATTTTTCATACAAATATCTGCCCCGACACGGGAATCGAACCCGGGACCTCAAGCTTCGTAGTCAGGTTCTCTAACCACTAGGCCATCTGGTCGTCTGAATCATTCATCATCATCATCATCATTTTAATAATTTTTTGATTTAATCAATTAAACATATGAGAAAGTAATCAAAATCTTTAAAAAATAGCTGGAAAGAGACGGGACACCTCTAAATTTTCGGAATTTATGTGCAAAATTGCATTTAAAATTTACCATGTCATGTTCTTCACGGTGAAGGAAAAGATCGAGAAGAAACAAACACACTTACGAAGAAATTTAATCGCGTGTGTGAAGTCTCCGATCCGCAATGGACCCGCGTGGGAACTACGGCCCAAGTTATTACATTCTGAGAGGAGGCTTGTGCCCTGTTTGAACTTAACTACATCCAAAGACGCCAAACAAAGCTCAATCATCCAGGTAGTAAATATGTCTATTATCATTGCTCTTGACCATAAATATGACTAACTGATATACTAACGAGATTCACTAGGAAATGCCGCCGATTGCAAATGTGAAGCCATCAAACCGACCATATTTCTTCACTCTTATTAAAATAACAGCCACTTATAAATGATAAATCGAACGTCTACATTAATACAATGATTAACATTCAACTGTGGCGCGTGGGCAGGTTTATTATGCATTGCGGCTATTCCTTGTTGAGTTAGCTTCCGGGTTGCTATTGACGGCGACTTGTATTAATACGTAATTTATTCATTCGTGTGTCCGGTTCTTATAAAGCGATAGTAGTACAATTATGGTTCTAGGTCAACGGGACAGGCAAGAAGAGTTAATAATAGAATTGACACATAATTTGACACGCTGTGTAATTCGACATTGGGCAGTTTTTGCTAATTAGACCCTCATAATTGCTTGCTTGCAAGCCAAATTTGAAGTGTCTAGTAATCATTCTAAGTCTAGTAAACGAAAATACAAATCCCGTTTACGTCCTATCGCGTGGGAATTTTAAAAAACCCGTCTTCATTCCTTGTCTACATCGTAAAAGCAACTCCTATGTAAAATTTCAGACTTCGAGGCCCAAGGGTTTGGGCTGGGCGTTGATGAGTCAGTTGCTCAATCAATAAGGCCTTCTTTTTGTATATATAGATTTTTATTTGGTCTTTGTAGTTTAGACCTGACTAATAAAAGGTACCAAAATTCTTCATGTACGTTTGCCAGAACGCTAAATTTTAATATGAGAAACATTCCCTCGTAACAGCCAGTTCCGTCGTTTAGTGTGCGACAAATGCCAAGTCGTTATTACGACTTATAGCTTTTATAGCGGTATTCCTTTATTTTTAAGTTTTATGTCATGCTGTAGACACTAGAAACTGGGAAGCGCTAAGTAATGGGAAATGTTGGTAAAGAATATTTTTGGCTTCTCTTCTCAACAATTCTGAAAGTCCAATATCTATGCTATTGGTCAGTTATTTGATTACAGGTACCTACCAACAAACAATAAACGGCCCAGAGCGGATTGAAAATATCACACATATCATTGAATTTCTTCGTAGCTATGTTTTTCTTCACCTTAAAGCTCATGGTAAATTTCAAATGTAATGTTGCACGTAAATTCCAAAAAAATTGGAGATGTTAACTCAGGCTCAAGCCCACGTCTCTCTGCAAAATGCAAAATATATGCAAATGCAATGCAAGTGGTAAACTTATCGTAAATAGGTAGAACAATTCGTCAAAGTACCTAGTATCGTAATATTTTCGATTTCACAAAGTGAAAACAGAATCATGTCGTATTCATAAAGGATGCATACCATAAGGCACATTACAATGAATTAGCTATCATGAGTCCTATTAACCTTATGATGCAACAATACGCAAACCGTCACTCAGATTTGGTACTCTAAGATGACAGATAACATCTAGGTACATCTCCCAATATCAGCATTAATTCACAACCGCTCACTGGAACAAACAGCGACCCAGTTGATGTTACACTCACAAGCCCAATTCAAACAAGCCCCTATTCTAGATTAAAAATGTATATAAATCAGTCCTGAACGTACCAGCTGCAGGCACTTTATGATGATTGCACGTCAAGAAACAATGGGCACTTATAGCTTTATAGGCCAGCAGTGAACGGGGATTAAGCACACTGGATGGGCTAGTGAAATGCAATGCTCGTAATAGAGTTGCTTAGTATTATTCATTGATAGACAATCGATACGATGGAGATCGAAAAGCTACAACGTTAAATGGTAGCTAACCATAAAATGACGGATTGATTTAGTGCTTGCATAAATGTATTTTTTTGTGAATGGTGAACCGATAGTAAGGATAAGCAGATCTCAAAATCCATTTAACCTAGGGGCACATTAAATTTATAATATTTTAGCTAATAGATATCCCACTGCTGAGCAAAGGCGTCTTTTCACCCTATTGGATCCTTCGCATAATCTTGCAAAAATGGGTCGAAACATTCCAAATGATCCCGCCATCTCCGTTTTGGCCTACCCTTGTTCCGGTGCTCATTTCTTGGAATCCCATCGATGGCGATTTTTGATGACCTATTGGCCCACACATCTTTCAATAACTTTTAACGTTTTACAGTTAATACATTAAATAAATTATCTAAAAGATTACAGACCGCGATTTTACCTTCAATGAGCTACCGATATTTTGACGCATCTACCAGTGTCAAAATCACAGGTATACTGAAAAAATTGCGGATGGTTAATATTTATTGTGTAGAAAGAGCTTTGTCTGACCTTATTTTTGCACGTTGACTGCGTGCACTTCAATTACAATTGCAATTTCTTCATTCTACCAGCGATCGTTGGTAGATGCTTCGAAACATTGAGAACTTATTAAAGGAAATCACGGCCTAATACATCTTCAGTTTCCAGGCATGATACTGTCTCACCGATAATATAAGAATCTCTATTACCGTGAGATCCGGTTACTTTGGTCCTGAAGTGTAATTTTGGCAATTAGTATTATTTAATTTCAGATTTTAATTACTATTTTGAAATTATAGCACATGATCATACGGTTCGTTTTAGCTTACCGCCCCCCATTTTCATATTTTTTATTAGACCCTTCTATATAATTGTTTTGATCAATACCAAAGTTAACCTCCATTGGATCAAAATACCAAGACTTTATGCTACTTTCTTTTTTTAAAAAGCAACAGAAAACTGCGGTACTTAAAAATATACCAGGTTATTGACTTCCAGCCTCCCAACCTCCGATATCACCTCAGTACGCATCTCACGTATTCCCCTAACGACGTTTACCGAACCAGCCTATCTGAAAGAGTTGCCTGTTCATCAATTATGAATCCCATTCCTGCTGATTGCGGGTTTCCTAAAAGGTGGTATGATTCAGGGTTTAATTGTAAATGAAAGATGGACGTGAATTAGTTTTGAGGTACATTTTAATCTTCAAAGAGCACTTCAACAATTGAAGTTTTAATTAAGTGGTGCGATTATTTGCAACAGTTATAGTAAAGCATTCTATTAGTAAATAGGCAACCAATGAGCTTGATGACATTATCTTATCTTATATCTTTTTTATCCTGGAAAATTCTACAGTTCACGCGGTATAGTGAAAATAAATTCTTCGCAGACGGAATCTTGGAATGTTGTCTATTTAGTAAAACAATAATTCCAAGATTTGATTCTATTTAGTAAAAAAAACATACTTTATTTTAGCCCTGAAAACTAAATTTTTAACAATTAGAATCTCTAAAATTGTGTTTTAATAACTATTAAAAAATACGACAGTTGATTAGCGGTGTCATCATTCCTATTAAAGTGTAAGAATTTATTGACAGTAGTAGGATTTTTTATTCGTAAGTCAACTCAATTTTTGTACAAATTATTGAAGAATGGTTTTTTTGTGAAAATTAAATTGACGAAGCAAAACACAAACAACGAGTCCAGCTGAAGTTCTCACAGTAGAAGTAAGTGAAATAGATACGAATTTAAAATAAAATCATGCAAAAACATTTTAAGATGCGAGTTAAAACTACATGTGGCTTAGCTCAGCGCAAAAAGCGAGTAATACACCTCATACTTATAAAAGTAAATTTCAAAACACGTCCGCTCAACAGTCTATCCTTACGTAAACCCGATTCTGTCCCTTCGGACTTGGTCGGTAACCCGAGTAGTCGCGAATCTCTCGAATCTGCGGTGTAACTCTACACCATCCGCATTCATGGCAGTGAACAATGGAGCTAGGACTGTATGTTTGAAGGTCTAAGGAATTTTGGATGTTTCGATTGTACTCTCTGCCTTGCCGTTTGTGGAGGGATTTGGTGGTGTAAATATATTTTCATTGAGTGTAATAATCTAGAAATTTCAAGTTAAGGGTGGTTTGGAAACGTTTTCTGTCTTGTTTTCATCTTAGATTACATCGCCTCTTTTTGTTTTTTTTTTTGGCTCTGGATAAACATCATCAACTTATCAAGCTTCAGTTCCCATTAGTTTCAGCCTTTTGGCAAGACTTTCGTCGTATTTTTTGTATTGTAATATAAAATATGCTCGATAGCTTAAATAATTACATTTTTGTGTTTCAAAGATTTGTCAGTTTCGTAGCATCCAACTATTTGTATCGGGTGCCTTGGTTCGCTTTTTATCGGATTCGAGCCCGAGCTCGCACATCTGTGCTATTTGGAATTTATATGCAAAATTAAATATGAAATTTACCACTAGTTTTACTTTTTTTAGAGTGTGTTAAGTTCCCAATCTGAGTAGTCTCATTCTGAGAGGTTGTTACCTGAAATGTGACGTGAACAGGCTGAGATGATGATGATACATTCTGCCATTTACACTTATACTCACTTATTATGCTTTATTTACTCCTATGCACTTGAAGAACTCTCGAGTATGACATCCGCGAAAAGCTCTTTAAATTTCACCCCTTTTATAACTGACCTAAAACCTCGCTTCTATGTGAAATTAACTATTCTATGACGCGATCTACGTGCTTCTAATGTACAGTGGTAAATAAATAGGGTGTAGGCGCCACGGCGTCGCTTCGACTAGTCTGGGTCTATGCGCTGGGCGTTTCTAAATGACAGTAATGTGTTACTGTTGCTGGAACAAGAGGTTCTAATTTGACGTATGAGATGTGGGGCGTTGGAACATCAATGTGATATTTGCGTGAAGCGGAAAGAAAATACTAGCTAGAACAGATACGATAGTAGTTCAAAGCATGATTGTTATGTACAATTTGGTTTTATATGAATCCGGAACATTCCAGCAGTTCTTTCAGTTCACGGACCGAAAGACGCAGTGTAGGTAGGTAGGATTTCTTCCAACAAGGTGGAGCAATGACCTGGTTAAGGTTGCGGGAACACGTTGGATGCGGATGGCGCAGAACCAATCTGTTTGGTTAACCCTAGGTTCGTCGGTTGACGTGTTTCAGCTGAAATGATGATGTTGAACATCTTTGTAAAGGATTTTCATTGGTTTTTTAATTTCAGATGTAGTAACCTTCGCCTCTGATGCCGTACACTTAACCATAGACCAAGGTGTGGAAAGATTCCTCATCATTTCAGCCGAAAGACGTCCACTGCTGAACATAGGCCTCCCCCAAGGCTCGCCAAACAGATCAGTCCTGCGCCATCCGCATCCAATGCGTTCCAGCAACTTTACCATTCATCAATCACAATTGAAATATCCTGAAAAATAATAACAGGAGGTGTTCAATCAAATTTTCCACAATAATTGTCTGTGGTGTGGTGTTGAAATATTGTGGATTAATTTTAAGACACGGTATAATTATAAATGACATTGATGTTGAAAACCCTTTTGTATGTTTTGAGTCCACTCGTTGTTCTTTCAGCTCATGTTTTCATACACAACAATATGATCAATTAACTCAGTTAAATAAGAGTACCTGGACGACCGAGCTCTGCTCGGGCAGAAACTCGGTACCAAGCTTTTAAGACCAAGCTAGATCAATTTTTCATCCCCGAAAACCCCCAAATACCAAATTTCATCGAAATCGTTGGAGCCGTTTCCGAGATCAAAACACCGGAGGGGTGGGGGGGGGTGAGAGGGGGGAGGGGATGCGGGGGAGGGAGCGCGGGGGGCATTAAAAAGGGATGAAAATTTCATTGATTTTGCCGTAGGATGCACCGTTTTCAAGATATTTGACAAAAACACCGGAGGGGGTGGGGGGGGGGGGTGAGTCACGTTAAACTATCGTCCGTAAACCGACTTTACAGACAACCGGCTTTTCCTGTTCTGTGCTCCCAATAGGGAACGTGCACATAGACGGTGCTGCCAACTGGTGCCATAAGGGTGCCATCAATTTGAATGTTTTACCTTGATAAGTTTGTTTTACTGTTCGCATAGTGTCTCTTCTGTCGCATTAGTGCTGCCGCCTATAGTTACTGCACGTTACCTTTAATACTTTTTCTAACAAAAAAGTAACTTTTTCTCACAAAAGAAGAAACTTGACGTTTTCTCATGAAAAATAAACTTTAAAAAAAAACTAAAAATCTTGAAAAAAAACGTGGATTCGAACCGAGGTCGGCTGCATCCGCGACCACCCGATTTCTAATGTGCCATTATGATCTGCTCGAAGTCGGCGAAATTTAGCTTTATATTCTAATGCAAACAAAAATAGCCGGAAAACACGAGTAAAAGCGATTTTCTGAAAATGAAACATAGCTAGATCAGTTTTTCATCCCCGAAAACCCCCACATACCAAATTTCATCGAAATCGTTGGAGCCGTTTCCGAGATCCTGATTATACATATATATACAAGAATTGCTCGTTTAAAGGTATTAGATAATATTGACGACCAATTGATTAAGTGGCAGATGACCTGCTTTTTTATATTAAACGAGCGTGCATTTGATTCAATATATTTGCTAGCCTTTACCATCTTAATGCTAAACCAAACTATGCATGTTTCTATGTAATATATTCCTTCTTATTAGTGGTACTTATTTGTGTTTTAGTGGTACCGATCTTTACAGATCGCATCAAGTTGTTCCACTGACTCCAGTCAGAGGCCGTATTGTCTATTTCGCAGACGTTTGTATTCACTATCTCTTTCTGTCAAACGGTATAAGGTGGTGACAGAAAGAGATGGTGAAAGCAAAGGCAAGCGCCCTTGCGTTAGGCAATACGGCGTCAGCTCTGCTAACTTCTAATCCTGACCTTTTTCTTGGTCTACATGTTCATCCCATTGAAAAGGCTGCAGATTCAGATAATATGTTTTAATAATAAAAATTATAATGGTTATTTATTAAGATAACTAGGATCCTTTTTTTGTATAGCCTATTACTGTCAAACCTTCCACTTCGATATAAAAAATAGGTAGCAGTTTTTCTACATAAACACAAATCATAGTTAAGGTAGACGTCTGAAGTGTTGGCCGCTCGGCTGTCCCAAAAGTTGCCATTAATCAATAATTAATATTAATTAATATTAATGTATGTAGTTTTTATGTAGGTAGTCTATTTGTGTTGATATGATATGTATTAGTCTACTGTATTCATTAAGTATATAATATATTAGTGTGTAGTTGCGCGTATTCTTTGTATGTATGTGTATTGTTTATGTTAAGTATATTGGTTTGGGTTTACTTTTGATTTCGACTCTTTTTTATTACTCAGCATTGTATGCCTACTCTTGTCTCTGATGTCCTGTCAATCGTTCAAAGGTTAACTGGAAGAGATCCCTTTATGGGATAAGTTCGCCTTTGCACATCTGTTTTTCTTGTTAACTGTTATTTTTCATGTTTTACGTACAATAAAGAGTTTTACATAGAGGTGAGAGCAGTATCATCCATTAGGCATTAGCTATTCAAACAGAAGTCATACACTGTGAACTGACAGATTTGACACTCGTATTGACGGCCCCTATATTCACCTACTAGCCGGCTCACCGCCAACAGTATCAGTACTGATGATGATGTCAACAATAAGGGGGTCTAGTCTAGTGTATACACTATCCCCCTCCCTTATTCTTGACATCATCATGCCGAAGTGACGAAGCACTGCCACTAATCTAAGATAGTAACCCACCAGGCGCGAAACTGAAGCATCGATAAATAACTGCCCGCCACGGCCGCCACGAAACTGCGTCGGGTTACCTATCAGTAAACAATTGAAAGCCGATATGTTGTCCGTTGGTGTGTACTCAGACACTTTAATGACAAACATCTTATTGTTCTAATGTCAATATAATGGCGGTTTCATATGGCATTTGACACTTATGTATGTGAGTTATTACGTATTATGCAACTGTAAGCTTACCTTTCGAGATTAAGGGCCTCTTTGACCGCTCTTTGTTAAGTTTCTTTTTCATATTTTATTTATGTGATGTATATCTGTAATGCCGTCTCTTTTTAATCGAGCAAATTAAACAAAGACATAAATAGCAGGAATGTTTATTACAGTGATGGAATGTGGAATAGGTGGTAAATTTATCAGGTGTAGTTACTTTTAAATAACTACGATAATACTAAAATGAGAGCAAAACTTTAAATTGTAATAGCTCATTTACACTCGCGTACGAGTGGCGAGATGAACTGCGAGCCGAGCAACGAGACGGGAGTGTGAATAGACGCTCGCGGCTCGCCTCGCGCCTCGTATCGTGATTCGCAACGCTCACGTCCGGAGCAAGACGCCAAGCCGAGACACGAGACGAAGCACGAGACGAGGTACGAGGCGAGAGCGTAAATGAGGTACAAGTCAACGCACGTAAAAAGAGCTCTGGGTGGCTAGTGGAGGGGATACGTTTGCGCATCTGTCAACTAACAAACCAATGGCGTGACGGCCGCGCGCGCGCTCCTACGTCCCCCACCGCTCACCGCCAATTTGGTCCGTATTTCGCTCACTGCGCAGGTATGTTGCCAGGAGCTCTATTACGTGCGTTGTACTGTATAACATAAACCGGCCACACACAAATCTAACTCGTGCATTGAGGGTTCTTTACATCAATTTTAGATGCTGAAAATAGACAACCGGGTAACCAAGAGGTTTAAGAACCTGACTACGAAACTTGAGATCTCGGTTTTGATTCACAGTATCGGGACAATAGTATGAAATTTATCTATCTATTTAAGTATGCATATGTCTATTTAAGTATTAACCGTTCCCTAGTACCTTACAAAAGTTTTGCTTACTTTGGGACTAGGTCAATTGGTGGTGTCAAGCGTTCCGTGATATTTATTTAATCACTATCACCTTCGTTCTCAACTCATTGATTAAAAAATTGTGTTATCAATTATTTTATTTATCTTTTTTGTTTATTTCACTCAAGTTACTTTCGTTTGTTGTCATTCATTAATTTATCACTGAAGGACATGTGTATGCATCTAGAACATGGGAAGTGGGTCAAAATCGGTCATTATTGGAATAATTTGGTTATCGTACATAATAATCAACTGGGCCCCCACCGGGCCCTGTAAATGGCTTACTTGTAATACACTATTATAGATTACTCAAAGTCTTTATTGCATTAAAAAACAAAAAAAAAATGAAGAGTATAGAAAAACCGGCCAAGTGCGAGTCGGACTCGCGCACGAAGGGTTCCGTGCTATTATCTATATCTATAAAGGCGGCAAAAAAAACACGTTTTTTGTATGGGAGCCCCTTAAATTTATATTTTACTCTTTTTAGTCGCGCCAATGAAGCTTTTTCGTCGAAAGTCCTCAGAAACAGCTTTTTTTATATTAATTAAAATCAGAAACCTTTTAAAGGGGGGAAATAATTATTTATATTGTTTAAACAATATGTATGATTATTAAATAGGAAAAAATGTTTCGCTTCATTATTTTTTATTAAGATTACTATTAGGTTATTTGCTATATTTTCTCCCTTGGAACTAGGGTCCTAAGGGTTACGGTTTTGGAGATATGATTTTTTAAATGCTTTTTCTAAAATTTCCCGAAATCCCACCTTTAAACGTTCGTAACTTTTTTATTAATGTTTGTAAAATTATTATTTTTTGTATTTAATACTTGGCAATACAAATGCTTGTTCAAATAGTAATAGTTTGTATTCTAATTGATAGTCTCAAAGGGACGTACGAGGTTTTTTATTCCACAAAATTATTGTGTGAAAAAAATCTAAATTTGAAATTTAATTATTAAAAAACTAAAGACAATTGAGAGCTTCATTTTCTTTAAAATACTTCTTTAGCTTATGACCTTTCTAAAGATATGCTACACATTGATAAAAAATAAATCTGAGTCAAATTACGGGGATATTCCGTCAATAGGGCGGAAATTGTTTGAAATCAGCGAGTAAAGCAACTTTACTTTTTTGATCGTTTTTTTTTTTAAATGGTTAGACAAAGTGACCACCAAAGTGAGGCGGTTGAAACGCTCGAATAATGACCCAGTTTGTGTTATGGGTACAAGGCAGCGGATAAACATACTTAAATAGATATTAAACATCCAAGACTCGAGCACAAACATTCGTATTTTTCACACAAATTTCTGCCCCGACCATTAATCAAACCCGGGACCTCAAGCTTCATAGTCAGGTTCTCTAACCACTAGGCCATCCGGTCGTCACAATACCTATTTACCTAACTCTACTACTGTATACTGTTTTAACTATACTAAGTACTATCCTCATTGACCCCGGATCAGCCGGTCAAAATGCACCAATCGCCGCAGTTGTTTGGTATTTTTTAAAAGCAAAATTTATAACATTTCCACTCTTCTGGTAATTCCTCCTTGTTCTATATCAACTTCGTGAGGTCAAGCATGCAATAATTTCTGCGCAGGCGCGTATTAAACGTCACAGAGCGCTCCATCCATTATCTGAAAGCTGGTGTGGGAACGGACGAGGAAAGGAAAGGGAGAAGAAATTACTCGCTCGTACAGAAAATAACAAAGGCCAACTGTCCGAAGGTTAACTGGTAGAGATCCCTTAAAAGGGTTAAGGTCGCCTTTGTGCATGTATCTTAATTGTTGACAATAGTGTTTTTTCTTTACTTTTGTATAAAAAAGAGTTTACATAAATACATAAGAACAAGTAATTTTGTTTTTGCTTTTTTTTCCACGGACGGGGAAACGTAGTGTTGGGCGTCCTGAGGCACGGTGGATGGATGAACTTAAGCGGGTCGCTGGCGGCGGATGGATGCGAGGGGCCGAAGACAGAGTATTGTGGCGCGTCATGGAAGAGACCTATGTCCAGCCAGTGGACTATGTAGAAGTAATTTTAGTGAATTTTGTAGAAGTAATTTTGGATTAGACCCCATATACTGTTTTAAACTAGTTAAACTACTTAGTTAAAATAGCCAGTACTATACCGTCTTTCTTGTAAGAGCATACGAAGACCGTGACCTATTAGACCTCACGGGGGCCTTCGTCATCATCATAATTTCAGCCGAAAGACTCAATATAGGGCACAGGGGCCTTGGAAGTCAGAAATGTTCAGATTACTTAACACAAAATGATTAGTTCTAGTTATCAATGACATTCACTTTAATACTTTCCAACGGTGCCCCATACTCTAAGACGACTTTGGCCAGAATGCCTCAGACATGTTGCTTTCTGCTTTTAATAACGGTGGGAAAATAACAATGGCTTAACCTACCTATGGCTGACCTAAACAAACAACAACTTTTAAGAGTTAACATAGATATAGAAATTTAAATATTTCGAAACTTTTGACACTTTTATCTAGGCAAATCGACGATAAAGACTACAAAAACAAATAGCCACACTGAAGAGCAGAAATAACGGTTCACTTTTCTACAACTTTTTGCACGTCATGCATTTGTAATTGTTTGTTATTCCCACGGTACAGGGAACTAGTCTATATTTAATTCTACTGCATGGACATAGCATGAGCCAGTTACTGCATAAAACAGTTTTTAAAACAAATGATGCTTTAGGATAACTAACTGGGTCCAGCGACTTACCGCTTCAATCATCCCACAACCTACCTACCTACAATTTTTGTAGTGGTAGAGCCATGTTGTAGCTAGCCGCTGCATCACGAATGGGCCGGCTCGTCCGGGGCAGTACCACCCTCTCACAGAACACCGGCGTGAAGCAGCAGTAATCCTGCTTGCGTTTCGTACGGTCAGTGAGAGTGCCGGGGGCCCAATACCTCACCCCTTCCCTCTCCCCCTCCCTCTCCCCCTTCCCCTATTCCCTCTCCTTTAGGGCCGACAACGCACTGGCATCGTGTAAAGCGCTGCGGGTGTCTATGGACAGTGGTGTTCATTTAACATCAGGTGACCCACTAGTTCGTTTGTCTAGCCTATCTAACATAAAAAAAAAACCACACCGTACGGGTCCTGGTACTATTGGGGTTCGTCGGCACACCACACAAGAATCTCCAGCTGGTTTAATCTTTATACATATAAATCCAAGAGGTCACTAACACTATCTTCCAAGTTTGTATCGTAAATTGAACACAATAACACAAGTCAGACGAATCACATTGTCACCTCCACGCCTTCCGAACCCCAAGCCGCTGGGATGTGGATTGAACGGTGCACGCAAATGACAATACGATTCCATCCCTGTTGGAAATGCACTTGGAAATAAATGCAGTCTGCTGGCGACGTCTTGGATCCTGTGGGTTGCTAACAAACGATTTAGTCGCATCAATGACG
This sequence comes from Archips xylosteana, assembly GCA_947563465.1. Taxonomy (NCBI): domain Eukaryota; kingdom Metazoa; phylum Arthropoda; class Insecta; order Lepidoptera; family Tortricidae; genus Archips; species Archips xylosteana. The sequence goes on along the minus strand of OX387345.1, from coordinate 22,013,976 downwards.
ATTACATTTGAAATTTACCATTGAGCCTGCGAAGGAATTTAATGGTGGGTCATACACATGTTCGCGTTTCTCCCTGTGGTCTAGGCAAAAGTTAAAGGTCACATCATCATCATCATCAGCCTATGTTCGTCGCATAGGCCTCTCCCATGGCACGCCACTGAGCACGAGCCTCGGCCACTCTCATCCAGCTCTTGCCAGCCGCCCTGCGAAGATCATCGCTCCACCGAAAAGTTAAGGGTCTATAGCCAATATTTTTTAGTCAAGTCTACATCGGCATGTGGGACGCCTGTCCAACAGTCGGCCCATTTAAATAAATCTCAAGTTTGCTGACTCGGTGTTGCAAATTTTGTTTCCACAGGAGAGACAACATTTGTTTCTTACGCTGTGTCACAGAATATATAATAGTACTAACGTACAGAATGGACACGCTCCGCCCCGCACCGATTCGAGTTACCCCACCCCTCAAGGCGCAGATTGCCGGACCCCGCCGGAATCCAGAACAGTGCGCGCGCGATGTATGTAGGCGTACGCGTGTACAAACGTCGTCGTGCTTATGTAGATTCAAGAACGCGTATTTGTATGTCGTGTCCGCCGCGTGGCTGTGTATGATCCTGATGTGTGTGAAGTTCCCAATACGCACTGGGCCCGCGTGGGAACAGCCTGGAACTCCTGAAAGCCTGTCTTACAGTGGGATGTAATAGGCTGAGATTTCAAAGACAATTAAATCCTCCAAAGGCATTTTTGACGAGTGGTCTTTTCGCACTAACAGTAGCACAAACCTCAATTTGGGGTCAGCTAGAATGTCTGTCATTAGGTATGTATGACAATTGAAAGGATTTATTTACGAATGGATCACAAATTTATGATCGTTAATTGTTGTAATTTGGGTCATTATGTGAGCGTTTTTTGCGAATTATTTTCGTGGACACATTTTTGTAGATTCTGATACAGTTTCAAGTTATCTGGTAGAAGTACAGGACTTCTAAAGGATTTGCCACATTGGATGCGTTCTGCGGTCGCGGTCAGGTCAAATTGAACGCAACGCGCATTATGTATGAACAACGCGAGGACCGTGCGGTCAGATCGCATGTATATGTATGTATACAAAATATATAGAGACCGACAATGTTGTTCATACATAATGCGGGCTGCGTTCAATTTGACCTGACCGCGACCGCAGAACGCATCCAGTGTGGCAAATCCTTAATACGTATCTAATAGAAAATGCCATCAAGATCAACAGCCAATTTGTAAAAAAACACGTTGAAAGAGAGGCGATTAGAAAGCTCATAAATATTAATGACCCATTTTTATGCATCACATAATTTGATACTAAAATTATTTTATTTTTTACAGGTAATACCAGATGCTTCACTAGTACAATCAAATCTACGTAACGGTACGTTCATCTCAATTACACGAAAAAAAAAATCAAAAAAGTTTGAGACTACAACAATAAAAGCTCCACCAGGGGAGCACAACATTTCATTACATTACACAAAATTATAATCCACATTAAAAAAATTAGTGTTCTCAATTTAATTTAACATAAGAAATTGTGGCTTTTTATTTTAAATGACCCGCTTAGTGCCAGTATTTTGGGTCTTACTTAAGTTCATTCCCTCGCATCATTAAGTAGGGACCCAGTTAGCTTGGGATTGGCACGTCATCCATCCATCAAACGACGGGAAATTATGTTTTAGATTAATCATGAACCCTTTATTTTGAACCTTTTGACTGGCGGTTATTTTATCTCGAATGGATGGCGTTTGATCGAGATAATAGCTCGTTAAGGACAGTTTGTGAATTTGTATATTGTTACAATGATCGTTTATTTTGGGATGCTTCTGCGTCTGAAATTTAAATTGGGAGATGAAGTTGGAAGTAACGGTTTTATTTATTACATAATTATGAGTGGGAGTTGTTGGTTAGGTATAGTCGTCTAAGAAATTCTTTTATAACCCTAAGGTTAAATATCAGTCGTATGGCTTCAACGTTAAAGGCTATTTTCACTTGCAAGTCAATGTGACATTCAGCCTTATTGGTTTTATTTTGTTATAGGAACTGTCATAAAAAAACGGTAAGGCACTTCGACTATATGTATAGTCAAGGTCACAAATATACGTTACCAAGATGTCAAAATTATCTTCAAACCTATGCTACTAATCATAAGGTTACTGTTTAAATAATTATATTCGACGCTATGGATGTATAGAAAAATAAGACATCTCAAGGAATATCTAAATCATCAATCTAAATACTCGTGACTTTTACAAAACATCATCAGAAGTTTTCTGATATTAATTTACTGTAAAATAACACGAAAAATTGCAAAATATACTTGGAAGTTAATCGAGTGTACTAATATTGGGACATAAGAGCACAAAAACAGGAAGAAAATATAAAATAATTTTAAATTCCCCGCATTATGTTTGAATTTTTCTTCATCTGAAAACATGTGAGGGGTACAAAATCTCTGTACTGTTTTTAGCCAGCTAATTTTAATTTTTTCTTTAGCAAAATTTCAACTTTATAATAAAAATTCCCGACGCGTACACACTAATTGCCGGATTTGCGTAAAACTTTAAACAGATCCTACGCAGCGAAAACCGAACTTTCACGATTCAACTTCGGCATTAAATTGGCCAAGTTACCGCTACGTTCATTTGCAGAAATTTCAACCTTGGGCGGTGTAAAATACGGATCTGAATGGGGATGAACGTAATGTGGTATTACGGAACCCTTGTTTTGACAACTCATTATCGGCATGGTCCTAAATGGACAGGTCGCAGAACGTAAGCCCCGATCCGACCGAATTCGGTTCGAAATTCGAATGTTTATGTTTACTGAAGATATTTTCGCGTTTGTTGAGCTGATTGCGAGCGCCGAAGAATCGGCACTGGCATGTAAAGTGGGAATAACTGGCGATTTGCTTCTATATGAATTTAAAATAAACAGGCTAAGGTACGCAAAAGGAAAAGTTCTGTAGACGAAATGAAATTAAAATGGCTATCACAAATTCATAAGTGGCTAACACTAAAGAGCATAAAAACAAATATCTGCTGAAATCTATTCCTCACATCTTTTTGTTGTAAAATGTTGCCTATTGCTTACCTTGTGTTTTTTTCTGTGTTTCCTACTTTGTTTTCTATATTGCTCACTATATGGTGTTCAATAAAGAGTCATTGTCACTACATAATACACTTACACTTATTGTATTGTATCTTCATAGGAACATCCATGAACTGCATGCTTTTTTATTTATTTTTTTTTTTTTATTATTAAGCCACAATTTACATAAATATTAACTAAAAAATATTTTCGCCAAACTGCTAAGCAGTTTGTTGGCGAATACAGCACTCTTTTTTTTATAAACTAGTACTTAAAATAGACTATAAAGCTTATACCTAAAACAAGTTAAACATAAACACACAAACATACAATATTTGCGGGCCCTAACTTTCACTTTCTTTAATGAAGGTATCCATCAAACACGCCTTTACTTTAGATTTAAATATATTTTTCGTTTCACACTCGTTCTCCGATATGATTTTGTTGTAAATGCGTGGTATCAGGTACCTTCTTGTTCTTTGTCCGTAGTAATTATTAAGTGATCTCGGTTCAACAAACATTTTACGTGACGATGTTTTTCTAAAATTACGGTTATAGATTTTACTTACCTTATATGTTGGGCATTTATACTGATCCACAGCCAATAAGTACCTACACTTAACATGTACAGGTAACACATTACATTTTTTAAACAAGATATGGTACTTTCCTCTGCAGTATTGCCTTATTTTTTTATCTACAATATTTTTAAGTTATCTATGAATTATTAATAGTAAAAGTTTTTTCTTATATCTCAAGAACTTAGAACTGCATTGTCCTATTTTCGTTAAAAGTAATCATAAAAGTTACTAACAAAGCTCTCAATCATTTCATTTTCAAAGACCTTTTGTTTTGTTATTTGTGTTAGCCAATAAATTAATTGGTCGTATACCTGATCAGTTTTCTAATCTATGACTTCACACCAGAAATCAAAACCAAGATCTGCAAAGCTCAACCGTTGGCACAATCAGTCCCGAAGGCGCCGCTTGCATTCCAATTTCAAATCTTTATCTGATATACCTACAGGGTGTTTCTAGGGAGGCACATAATACAGATACGTAGCTACAGACTTAACAATACAAGTTACAGCCCGGCTTAAGTCTTAATTTTGTCAAACAAGCCGTCCGTTTTGATGTATTCGTTCGCGATGAGAATAATAAATGGCGCGTCGCGGGAATCACTGATTGGGCACCTGTTGGAGACGTAGGGAAATCGCAACGCGATTTGTGTTATTTATGAAGGCTTAGGTAGTGAGGTTTTGGAATGAACCGCAGTCGATACAGGTTTAGATTCAAGTTGTCACGGTAAATTAGTGAATTGTATTGAAAACAAGTTGATAGGCTTTTCAGTTTTGAGTCTGGCCATATAGAGCGCGCGTCTCTATCTAATGTTGTAATGAACATGTCTAAGTAAGAGGATAGTCATTTTTATCTTCCTTCCGATACTTTTATGGTCGTAATTGGGTCAAATATTCATCATCATCGTCATATACAATACAATACGTCCCAATGCAGGGCACAAAAAAAAAATTGGTTCCACAATATGATACGATTAGGAAAGGAATAGACGGAAATGAAGGCCTGACCGATCACTGCTGCAAAGTTGGCAAGGTGCTGGAGTCCTCTTCGTAAGGTAAGGTAATTCGACTTCTTGACGAGATGACTTTCCGCTTGATTATCTGTGCTCGACAACCATTTTTTTTTTTTTTTTTTTTTTTTTTTTTTAAATTGGGAACGCGGGACCAGTAATTTAAATATTATTGTAATCAATTAGTGAGGCTTTATGGACTTCCTGTGGCATGCAGTATTTAAATTTCACGGCAAGCAGCTGATACACCAACATCAGCAGCATGTGATAACACCAGCTGCCTACTCTAAAATTGAAGCTATTGGGTCCATATTACAACTTACATACTTCCAACTTATATTTTACCTTCTGCACCGCTATCACAAGGAAACGGTAAGCGGTCTGACACAATATTACTGTATTTCAGCAAACCAACATACCTTTATATTTCTCGTATGAAGTACTTAACCTTTCACTCGGTTTTTGATAACAACTCAACCAAAATTGTAACGAACTCTTCGTAATTTTTGTTTGCTGGAGCCGTCACGGCTAACAAAGGGTGCAAACACTGAAAATGCTGCCAGCAATAATTGCGACGCGATTATTCGATTATTCAATTTGACGTTTCGCAATCAGCGGGCACAAACGAGCAAACAAGCGTAATCAAACATGCCTGAATCGATTATCAACTCGATTCTACCCCCGCCACCCCTCGCTATAACTGGAAGCTGAATTAAATTTCATTTGGCTACTGGAATGAAAATGAGTTTCATGGCGCTCCGATTCGATTTTCGAATTGTTGTAATAGTTCGGATTTCGCTTGTTATTACCGAATGACGTTAAAAGTTTCCGATAGTCGAATTTGGTGTAAACTTGTGCGTGCATATCGAGGCTTGCGGCCTTTTTTGTCAAGAAACAGTTTTAAACACCATTGTTTTATATTCCTTTTACGTAACCACCACGTTACGTACATTATTTAAACGTATCAAATTCATAAATGCCTTCGTTATTCCCAACCTCGAACCAAAATGTTCGCTAAAATTGGTGGTTACTCTACATTTTGCTAACACAATAGCCTATAAATTCGCCTAAAGATAGCCAGACCTTCCATAAAAGTTTAATTAAAAAGTACGTATTAAACTGGCTGCCTGAACTAGGCTATCGGGCCGATGCCCGCAGATCTAGCTCGAACAATCAGGCCGGTATTGCAGTTTTAAACTTTTTTTTTCTCCTGACATGGCCGCGGTTTGAGCAAAACAACTGGCCAGCCAGCGGCATATGCTTGCTTTGTGGAGTTTAAATTCGGTTAAAAGATTTTTGGGAGTGAAATCTATGAACACCCTGTGGTGTGGTCTGCTGGATTTGTGATCTATAAATTGATTTTTAATAACTAAGCTTAGAAAATAGTTTGATTGAAAGAGAATGTTTATAAAAATAAGTAAAAAGCGCAGAAAACTTCCATTGCGATAAGCTCACAAAATTAAGAGCCAAGTGACTGTTGACGACGAGATAGCCTAGTAGTTTAAAGACTTGACTATGAAGCTTCAGGTCCCGGGGTCAATCCCCGACTGGGACAGATATTTTGTATGAAAAATGAGAATTTTTGCTCGTGAGCCGTGGATGTATAAGTTTGGGGCTAGATCCATTGGTGTCAATTGTTCAATGTTTTGTTTATTATTATGTAAGTAACTAGCTGATGCCTGCGGCTTCGCCCCCGATAAAGTAGACGTGTTTGCCCATGGGAATGAGATATTTTCCCGTGCTAAAAAATAGCCTATGTCGCTCTCCAGCCCTTCAACTATATCCGTACAAAACATCACGGCAATCCGTCGCTCAGTTTTGATGTGAAAGAAGGATAAACAAACAAACAACGAAACACACATTTACATTTATGGGGGTTTTCAGAAAAAATGTACCCGTTTTGCCTTAATTATCCTTAATTTTCCATACAAAATTTATTAGTCAGTTTTGTGACGGTCCATACAACATGTATGGTTAACTGCGTCACAAAACTGACGATTAAAAGAGGGACACATTTTGTATTGCTTAAATCGATAGTGCTTGTGATTCTGAGTAGAAATAACCCAAAAATTGTTAGGTTTTTAAAAAAGGTACGGGGTACACTTTTTTCTGAAAATGCCCATATAGTATTAAGTATGGAGGTATGGATATGAATTAATGTCAAAGGCGCGAACAAATCAATACTTGTTACCAAATTCACGAAATATTTTAGTCTCTAAAATTAAATGTGTAGAGCTTGTCTAATTTAAAATGACGCGCCCCACCACCGCATTTGACATACAGGATTTGAAATCCTATGTGTCAAATGCGGTGGTGGGGCGCGTCATTTTAAATTAGACAAGCTATACAACATGAATCTTTTTTAACCAATCGGTCCTTCCAATGAAACAGAACGAACATTTTATACACATTCGGTTGCGAAATTTTAAAATTACAATTCATTACAGCTTACTCCTCGGGGAGTCATAGATTGCCAACATTTTATGAGTCTATAGAATATTTTAAGTGCATTAAAACGCGGGAGGGAAGATGGGTCGGTCCCACGAGACTGATGGCGTAGATTAGGAGCTTCCACGCTGTCTTTGGCTTGTCTTTATGTATGAGAGATTACATTGGCTGGATGCTTAATGGATGCAGACGAGGTTAATCAGCCTTTATGGTGAATGAGAGGGTTGATGTAAGTGCAGCTCTTGGACTAATTTTCTAAGGGGATGTGTTAGTTTTAAACGAATTGGTAGCACTTTAAGGTCTTAATGTGATAGGATGAGTCAAAGTTGTTCTTTTGTGTCTAAAGGATATTAAACCTCGTTTGGATAATGTTTGTTTTGTAATTTGATAGTTTGTTCACTATTATTCTTAGTGAAGAGAATGGAGAAGGTATTCAGGCTCTTAGATATTAAAGAAGACTAGACACAGAACTAAGAATAATTATTTATCGGAAAGTTGCCAGACTTAAGCGGTAGTGGAGAGAATACAAAGCTCTAGTTAAAGTCACAAGAACTACTTGTATTCGGGTTGCGCATATGATATGTAAGCATAAAACACGAATTTTAGTTTAAAGGGAGATTAACAAAAATATAGAGTAGATGGTGCCACCATACTATGAAAACGCAAAGATGTTTTGACTAAACTTCTTAAATTCAAACACCTTCAATAAATGAACTAAAACAATTACTTTGCTCACCCGCGACCTTACAATAGTTACGTTTAGTTCGAAACGCGTCAGTGTAGCTTGGTGGTGGTGATGGTTGGGTTTATGTGATTTGTGTGTGTTCGTACAGTGTGGAGGTGGAGGAACTGCATGAACACACATTTCTTGCATAAACGTAACTATTGTAAGGTCGCGGGTGAGCAAAGTAATTGTTTTAGTTCATTAATATGGACCTCCGCAAAGTAACGCCTGATTCAATAAATAAACCATCAATAAATGTTTTCGGAGGCGAACGTGAAACATGTCGGAAGCTTTGTTCAAATTCAAAAAAAAATATTTATTTGTCAAAAATAGGTAAAAAAGGTATGGACATATAATAATAGGTCATAATTAAGTATCACTATGCTGCGGCATAAGGCATACAAATAGCCACAGCTTGACATGCAGCATGCTTCTTACGAACTAACCTAGTTCTTGTTCTAGTCTTACTTAAGTTTTTGCATTTAAATAAAACACATAATCCGCATATTGACATGCGAAGCAACGACGCTCAAAAATGCCAACACATCGATTTTAAAATACCCTTGCTCGTCATAGACTAATTAATTTTAAACTGCAATTAAAATAAAAACTAACTGTCAGAGTTTAGTCCAAAATACATTAACATTGCAAACCCCAACCAGCTAATTTAGCCGACTAATGGCGCCAATTGTGCTCTCCGGTCGAGTTCCAAAGGAAACCTAGCCCATTGTGACGCCATCTTATTGTAGGGTCTGCACTCTGCAGTACAATTTAACTAAAGTAATAATCGGCAACTGGGGTTCTGTCTGTACATTGTCTCGTGAGCTTACAAATTGAAGTTCATTCGTGTAATCATTTTGTTAGAAATAAAAATTAAGATAGTTAATCGGGTACCAGGTTGTGCACCTCTGCTAAGTTAAGCTGATTTTAAAAATATCGTCTTGAGTTTTCGTGGCTTAGTTTGTTACCGAAAAAAAACAATTTTCCTTTTTTTTATTCAATATAGGCTTGCGTTTGGCCACAATCACGCCTGACGGAAAGCGAAGATGAGGCCTACGATGAAGCACGCTTGCCTAGTAAATGCTCATTCACCCTAGACTTGAAAGCGGCCAAATTGTATTGTATTGTGTGTAGTTACACCTTATCTTCTAATATATAAAAATCTCGTGTCACAGTGTTTGTTATCGAACCCTCCGAAACGGCTTGACCGATTTTTATGAAACTTTTTTCTCTATATTCGCTAGTAAATATATAAATGAATATGCAACTACATTAGGTAATGAATAAAAGTTCAGTGAGGAAGTCCTTAGAGCTAGAACCAACAGCGAACAATATAATGCCCCCGTTTCTTTAGAGTATTTTTAAGTAGGTAAGTATGTATTTTGTACCATTTCAATAATTATAAAATAACTAGCTGCTCCGTCTGCGAAGAATTTGTTTAACTCAACCCAGCCTATATACGTCCCAATGCAGTACATAGGCCTCCTCTCAGAATGAGAGGGTTTGGGCCGTAGTTCCCACGCGGGCCCGGTGCGGATTGGGAACTTCACACACACCATTGAATTTCTTCGCAGGTGGATGCAGGTTTCCTCACGATGGTTTCCTTCACCGTAATGCTCATAGTAAATTTCAAATGTAATTACGAACATAAATTTCAAAAAACTCAGAGTTGCGAGCCAAGATTTGAACCCACGACCCTCTGCTTGATAGGCCATAGGTCAAACTACAAGCCCACCACGGCTTTCTTTGTTTATCTAAACTATCCTATCTCAAACTACTAACTACGGTTTAAACGTAGGAGGTAACAAACAGACAAACAAAGTTTCTTTCGCATCTATAATATTACGTATGGAAGTATACATTGCATTATATATCTCTATTATTCTTCTTATTATTGTTCAACCTCCGATTAAAGATTCGTCAAAAATTACCAACCGTCATCTCAATATTTTTTCAATCTAGTTTAAACTGGTTATGTCTGCCAGTGTACCTTAAACAGTACTTATCCCGTATTCCCAAGCTTACTTGTAATATCCAATGCGGATGTGTCTCATGAACGAATTAACGCTCAGATGGAGTCGCTTTAATGGGATAATATCACGGATTACTCAATTTAAACCTGCCTTATTGGATGGGCCACGTTAATTGTAAGTACGCTTTGTCATGGTTTAGTCCTTCCGAGAAGTAGTTAAATAAAGCTACGGTTAATTTTACAGATTTTGACTCTCTTACTTCCTCTTGATGTGTTATTTTACGACCAAAAAATGCTGCAGCTAAAAAATATGCATCTTTTAACTTAAGTGTTGGCAACATAAACAAAACACTCTCAGAAATTTTAAAACTCGAACAATTCTTATTTTTATTCAGAAAAGTGGCCAGTATTAAAATTAAAATCAAATACGCTCTCGCTCGAATTCAAAATTGGTATGAAGCCGCGGAGCTGTGTTTACATTTTACTCCCGCTGTTTCAAATTCCACCTTACCGCTTCCAGAATAAAGTTTATCTTTAAATATGTAACATCGTAGTTATGATGCAATACATTGATATTGTTTAGCAGATAGCGTTCATTTAGATGATAAATGAATTATACGGTTGCAGCGCCATTTCCCACCAAGAAACATCGGCTTAGCTACTAATTGCATAATTGATTAATCGTTATTCGTTATTGCTATTCCGTTGTATTAATTATTTTCGCTTATCCATACTACGTGAGCATTCGTTTTTATTTACGTTTTTTTGTGCACGTATTCTCCTTTTACTCGGGCTTGGGCTTGATGAAAATCACAAGATAAGTAGGTAGGTACTGTTATTTCACCTCTTTTTCAAACCTCGCGAGTTTTTCGAAATGGCTGAAATATATATTTGTTTTTAAGTTTTCAGCCCCATAGCACCGCCATTTTATACAAAATCTGAAAACAGAGTCGACAAAAAAGCCCAAATAATTTTCAAACCTGCTCACAGACATACGAAACCATATTTTCCCAAGTTAAAATGGAGATGTTTCACGCTCGGTCAATCAATCAAACAAAAATCAATAAAACACACTGTTCTAATTAAACTATTTTGATTTATAAGTATCTTTTAAAACCTTAAACACTGACTGAAATAAAAAATCATAGATGTCACCGATGCCGATATTATGACTGTGCAATAAAAGAAACATTCTTAATGATGTTTTTTTTCTTTTACGTACAAGTTACAAACCTGCCCTCTGTCACAGTTGAATTATGTTTTATCTGTGTCCGTCAAACGTCAAAGTGACAGATACAAACAAAGTAATTTTAAACAAACGTAAGCTTAATAAGTTAATGAATTAACTATCACGCATTAATTATTTTATTTATTGCAACCAAAATTGAGTAAATTAATCCATCCGTTAATTGACGTTATATCGGATATAAGCCGTTCCCCTTCGCTTGTTGGATTTAATTAAATTGCACATTTATAGCAAAGCGGATTTAAGTTATTATTTTTAAATACCACCATGTCGTTAAAAATAAGTGTTAAAACGGGAATATGTCCATGTAAGGAACTCGTAATTACCGAACAAATTAGTAATGATTAGACGAATTAGTAGACGACCAGATGGCCTAGTGGTTAGAGACCCTGACTATGAAGCTTGAGGTCCCGGGTTCGATTCCCGTGTCGGGGCAGATATTTGTATAAAAAATACGAATGTTTGTTCTCGGGTCTTGGGTGTTTAATATGTATTTAAGTATGTATCTATCTATATAAGTTTGTTTATCCGTTCCCTAGTACCCATAACACAAGCTTGCTTAGCTTACTTTGGGACTAGGTCAATTGGTGTGAATTATCCCGTGATATTTTTTTTTTTTTATTTTATTTAGTGTTCGAGGTTTAAAAATATTAAGTATTCCCTCTTAATTCTTAAAGGAATAGGGTCGCTTTTGTACATGTATGTATCTCAACAGTTGCCAAACTTTTTTTTGCAAGAATGGGTTTATATACATACATACTGTTTCTAGGTATAATGCCTGATCCGATAACCACAGATAAGATAGACCGACAGACCTAGCCACCTGAGGCCCACGAAAATATTTTTTCAATGAACTTTAAACTTTATGTCACTTAAGAGTGAGTTCGAAGACACATTAGAATTAGTCCTTTATATAGGACTTACTTCTAAAACAGATAAAAGTACAGAAGTAGAAAAAAGGTTGAACATGGCTCTAGCTTTTACAAAGTAACGATACTCTAAAGTCCCGTATATAAATTACCAGTTATGTCACTAATCTATTTTCGAGTATCCAAAAAGCCCGTTACGTCAGAATCGTGACACATGCTGGACAAATGTCGACGATTTTTTTTCGAGGTCGTTGAACCCTTATTAGGCATCATAATAGAGTAAATCGGGCCCATGGTTTGCCCAAATTACCCGCTAATGTGGGAGATAAGTGGATAGTGGTGTAGAAAAATGGAACGTTTAACTGCCATGGACATAAGCAAGAGGTCTTACTCAGAACGGTTTTTCAATCAACTTAACATGAAAAAAAAAAAATATTAATTGACTAGAGAACTGAAATAATGATGCAAATTTTTAAACCACAAGTTACATTAAACATACAAACTTACGAACATTGCAAGTCAAATAGGAGTTTTAGAAAAAATAAATTAAAGAGGGTTTCTAAACAAAAAGCTTGTTTTTTTTAATACGGTGCTGCACAACCTTTGTGTGCTCTTCTTCCGTTTTTTTAAATACTTTTAAAAAAAAGTAATAGTGATCGGATCAGCACGAAACTCAGTAAGTACGTTTACAAAGATATAAAAATACTGTCTACAAAATAAATAAAACTAAAAAAAATTTTTTTTCTTTCTTTGCCGCATCCATTTCTTTCTTTACATGCGCGTGCGCATGTTAAAGCACAAACGGACAAACGCCGTTTAATACTCTTATAATGGCGATCGTGAGACGAATTTAATGTGTTAAGTGGAATGAATTATGATGTTTCATTCCAACGTGTCACATGACTGAAAAGTAAGCATAATGTGTACAAAGTATTTTATAATAAATCCGGATTATTTCAGTAGGTGGTAGATTTAGATTGTATAAACATCCTTGTTATTTATTTTAGGATTTTTAGTGGGTAAATCCAAAAAACAATAATTCCTGGTAAAAAAAAACTCTATTAGTCATGAAAAACAGATTAATTTTCAATTCATTGCAAGATTAGATTTTTAGCTATTGTCATAAAAAAAACCGTAAATTTGACGCTCGTAAAAAGTATGCCAGTTGGTAGTAAATGTTACCATACATGTACATTTTGACTCAAAAAATCCGATGAAAGACTGTTCAGTCAAGATAACCTAACTCAACCATCTGCTGCAATATACCAGATTAAATTTAATACACATTGTATTCAGTTAAAATGAACTGCTGTTGAATTGAACACACAGCAAAAACTACTTTCGATCGATACTAAACTATTAAAACCATTGCCAGAACCAGTTGCTCTACATTTTTGTGTCTAATCGTGAAGACCCTAAGCCCTAAATAAAACTCCCTGCAATAAGAAAAGATAAAAAAATACCCTCACCTCTCTCCAGCCAGCAACTTCAACACAGTTGCCGCGAGAACGTTCCAAATTCGAGCCCGTTCAAATTCAAAAATCGCAAGTCAAAGCGTTCGGAAACCGAAAATTCCGTGTAAAACTCGAAAGGTTTTTAATTACTGGGAGTGGTTAGGGTTGCCATCAATCTGCTTAATGCCGGCGAACCGACCGATTTGTTTGCCACCTGTAAGCAGAAGCGGGACGTGATCCATTACGGTCGAAAGGTTCCGATAGAGATGTAAAACTAAACGCATATTGTATAATGTTGGCTGAGGGAAGTTTTAGGTCGATGACCTAGTTCGGTGCAGGTGTACTTAGGTTGCTTAAGTTTGCATACGTGTACTTTACACACAAACTCACACAGACACACACCACAGATAAACTCTTTTAGACATGGAGCAAAGATTTCCCCTTGTTGAAGGTTTAATGAATGTTTAATAAATAAAACTTATTGTTAAGATTTTAAGTTCTTAGTCTCAGTGGTTGTCTCTCATGTCTCGTTTGCTTTTGTTGCCAGTTGGGCTGTACATATTGTTTTCGTACCCTCTTATTATTTTAGTTAGTATAAGTTAAATTCTTACCTGCAATTGATTTTCTGATTTTAAGTTTTGTGTTTTTGCTACAATATTTGTATTTTGTTATGTATTATAAATCGCATTTTTCATATAACAATGTCATAGGAAGAAACTAGTGTCTAAGATACAGGCTCGGCCTAGTTTAGACATTAGGGTGTCGTATATTTTTTTCTTTGTGTGTAAATCTCATGTTGGAACTATTAACTATGTAAGTTTTTGTCAATAAACATTATTATTATTAACATTATTATTATTATTACTACTTTCAGTAATAAATTTAGCGCTCTATAATACGGATATCTGTCGATTAAAACGTAGGTAATCTATACTAATATTATAAAGCTGAAGAGTTTGTTTGTTTGCTTGAACGCGCTAATCTCAGGAACTATACTGGTCCGATTAGAAAAATTCTTTTAGTGTTAGATAGCCCATTTATCGAGGAAGGCTATAGGCTATATAACATCGCGCTACGACCAATAGGAGCGGAGCATCAATAATTAATGCGGACGAAGTCGCGGGCACCAGCTAGTTATTGTTACAAAATTAGTAGTAACTTTTACCCTAAAATAAAATCATATATTCTAAGGTAATTAATGACTGATGTATACATTAATAATTACCACCAATAATGAAGGGTTAGTAACTTGTGTGTCTTATTAAGGATGTTACTATATTAACCTTTCATTAACGACTTCAATAGAATCCAAACCTTGAATGGTTAAGCAAACATTATTTTGTTATTTTTGAAGGTTTTTAAAACTAACAATCTTGTGTGTTTCAATGTCAGAAATTACAGACCTATTCTAAAAATCTCTCACTAAGAAAGCTACATAATACCAGATTTAATAAAGGCCATTTTATCCCGGTAAAATACGAAATTCCCACGGGACACAGACAAAATCACGAGCAACAGCTAGTCTTCTGTAAACGTCCTTTTCCCACTTCTTAACTTGAAATAACACGGATATACCTCGGCGCTAGAAAAATTCCGCGCAATTCAAAATATCTCCCAAAGAAAATCCAGTCATAATAAAGCCGTCAAAAAGCAGATTGTTGAAAAATTCGTTAGCATTAAAAGGAAAAAGCGTCCTAAAAAAATAAAGAGCCGGTGGATTAGTGCTGTATTAATTTGAAGATTCACCTCTTAACAAAGTACGCGGACATTAATTCTCATTAATTTAAGAAAAGTATTGTGCTACAGACATTTAGTAGGTACTTAACCAATGTCACGAAAATATGACGAGAAAAAAGTGTGACTAAAGCTAATATAAAGCCGTGGTGGCCTAGTGGTTGGACCTATGGTTTCTCGAGCAGAGGGTCGTGGGTTCAAATCCCGGCTCGCGCCTCTGAGTTTTTAGGAATTTACGTGCGAAACTACATTTGAAATTTACCAAGAGCTTTACGGTTCAATTCAATTCCCAATCTACACTGGCCCCGCGTGGGAACTACGGCTCAAGTCCTCTCGTTTTGGGAGGAGGCCTGAGCCCTGCTGGGACGTATATAAAGGCTGGGATGGATGGAAAGCTAATAATTGAATCAATCGCAGTCGAAATCTTAAGTGGCATTTCAAAATAGGAAACAGTGTATTTCTGATATTGTAAGTTAGTTGCTTATTATCACAGTTGTCTATCTTAACCAATATAATATTCACCACCAGATTCAGAAAGTTTTTTTTTAGTACCCAATTTTAAGGACGAAATATTCGCAAATTAAAAAGAATAACTGTATAAAGAACACGATACATATCTAGAGAAATTTTGCGTATGTCAATGCTTAACTTGGGGGACTTATATGGTAAAATCACGATTGACGAAGAATCAGGTTCGATTCCTGGCTTATGGCTTTCTTTTCTGGTTTTTTCAGTTTGTTCTTAAATGTCTCTACCAATTCTTGCACATATTGTCAATAAGCGACCACATTCGCGCTTGGACAAAAAACAGAGAACATAAAGCTCATACCACCCCTTTTTAGGGGGATAAAAAAGTAATTACAAACAGGGTTGTCACTAAAAATAAACCCGACGAGGTTTAAATAGGTCGGTCAATGCGCCCTCACGCGTTTTAGCAACCCTATTGAAGAGTCCTTACTCTTTATAATGAAGACAAGTCGCTGGCTGAAAAAGCCATTTCCGAATAAAAAAATAACTTGAAAATAATACTGGCCGCTAAGAAAAGACTGAAAAAGGTTCAGCGGTAACGTTCGAATGTTCGTATTTCTGGAAAAAGGCGTGTTCTAAATTTAAAAATTGTATTCAATCTAGAGGTTGGTTTTGTAACTATGTAATGGTACTTGATGAGAAATTTATTTTAGAGGGTTTCTCCTTCGTTGGGATTGTTATATTTAAGGGAGCTAGAAAACATAAACATGTCCAATTTGTCGTACCAATCTAATCAGGTGGATAAGTACGTATCTGAATGTCGAAAGTTAATAAATATGGATTGTAGTAAAATATCAAATGGTTAAAAGATCGAAAAGTTTTTTGAAACCGTTAACTTTTTAAAATGATTATAATACTGACCTAACCTGGCCGAATGGTTCTTATGCCGTTTTAATAAATCCTGAGGAGAGAACGATTTAAAAAAAAAACTTTTCGATAACCAGGACCGTGCCCGATCAGGTACATTACTTACTTCCCGTAAAATATAGGGTACAGTCACTCCTCATAGCCACGGAAAAAAACGGTTAGCCATAGAGTGGATCCAAACAAGTGAAATTACTTATGCTTTATTTATAATTCAGCCTTTTTACGACCCACAGTTAGGAAGAGAGCCTTTTTTTAATGAACAAACTCATCCCTAACACTCCAGAGTCCCTGAACGGAGCAGTCCAGATTAGGGGCCTGTCTAATCCAGTAGCTTTTTTATTACTCTTATCGACGTGAACATGAGTCATTCGCGGAAGCACGTAATCGCCGATACGGGCGCTCGAATTAACGAATAGCGTTTGTCGCACGATAGCGTGATCGGCCCCCGATACTTCGTAATAGGCACTGTAAAATTTTATGCTAGTTAAAAAGCGCGATAAAAAAATAACGACCCTGGGGTGGATTGCGATCGATTTTGTTTTTTTTTTGACGCAAATTTTGCGAGAGGTTTTTATGGTGTGAAACAAATTAGGTACTTTGGAGTGTGTCTAATCACGTTCAGAACAGCTAATGCGTGTGTGACATAATCCTACTAATATTATAAATGGAAAGTTTGTGCGTGTATGCATGCGTGCGTATTGTTTGTTACTTCTTTACACAAAAACAGTTCGATGAATTTAGATGAAATTTGGTATGATGTACCAAGCGTCTGGGAAAACACATAAGTTACGTTTTATCGCGATATTTTTAAGGGATCAATGTGAAATGCCAAAATTTTAACCGATAAGTCTAGACGAGAGACATTAAATTTTGCACGGATATTCCTCAATACTAAATGTTGTCCAAGATCTCCTCTGCGAAGAATTAATTTATCGCTATCCCGCGTGCACTATGCGATTCTCCGGGAAAAAGTATCCTATTTTATGTTATCCTAGTTACCTAAAAACTATCTGTACACCAAATTTCTACGAAATCAGTTCATCTGTTTTAGCGTATAAAAGTAACTGAACTGAAGGGTCCCAAAAATCAAATGCACCACTCGTTGCACAATAGTAGTTTATTCAAGTACGTATGCAGTACATTCCAATACTTGCTTGCTACGACGAAACAATAACAATTTGAATGCTTTATAGAAATTCAGGCAGACTAACGATAGCTAGTTTATACATAGGTATAACGACATCTATGAGACAATTTACAAATTACTGAATTTTTAGAAAAAGGTATATAAATTGTAATTTAAGCTACATCACGGTGTTTAGTACATTTTTTATAACACAACAAACATTATTTTACATTAAAGTAGTGCACAATAACACACAAGATCTGGTGAAACTAGCACCATCTGTTATCTAGTAGACGAACCATATTTCACTAATACGAACCCAAATACATTTTATAAAATATTAAGATTAGATACTTATGCACGCGTTAACAGTAACAAACAGTGCGATTAAAACGCGCCCAATAATTGTCGACCTAGAATGTATCACAATAAAATAAGGGTTGAATTATCATGCACATTATTGTCATTCATTCCGAGTCGGCAATTTAAGGTCATATTTTAATCACCCACGTAACAAATCATCATCATCCCAGCCTGTATACAGGCTTCCTCTGAGAATGAGAGGGCTTGGGCCGTAGTTCCCACGCGGGCCCAGTGCGGATTGGGAACTTCACGCACACCATTGAATTTATTCGGAGGTGTATGCAGGTTTCCTCACGATGTTTTCCTTCGCCGTAAAGCTCATGGTAAATTACAAATGTGATTTCGCACATAAATTCCGAAAAACTCAGGTGCGAGCCCGGGCTCGAACCCACGAGCCTCTGCTTGAGAGATCATTGCTCAAACCACTAGGCCACCACGGCTTCACGTAACACATACCCATACATTCATCATCATCATTTAAGCCGAAAGTCGTCCACTGCTGAACATAGGCCTCCCCCAAGGCTCACCAAGCAGATCGGTCCCGTGCCATCCGCATCCAACGCGATCCCGCAACCTTAACCAGGTCGTCGCTCTAACTTGTTGTTCCGGTCCGTGGACGCCACTCGAGAACCTTTTTGCCCCATCCACCATCAGTTCTACGAGCGATGTGCCCTGCCCACTGCCACATGAGTTTGGCGATTCTTCGAGCTATGTCGGTGACTATAGTTCATACCTATACATTAATCCGCAAAAACTTTCGCGTTTCTATTATCAGTAAGATACCTTCATTAAACAGAGGAAACTATTACACATACAAAGCTATTATACGTATATTACATTAGACTGAGCCTGGGGCAAATCGTGTCGCTTTACGAACTCATCGTGTACGACCAATATATCATGGCCCCCGTGTTTGTAGAAAATAGTGGATGCAATAGTTCAATACGACTGGATTTTCTTACCATTGTGTGTTACACAATCATTATGGTGTTGAAGCAATCAACATTTTCCGGTTGTTATGGTGTTGGTAAGTACTTCATTCTTACAGTTACGTGCATAGACATAGAAATATTATTAGCTTATAGCTTACCACTTTCGGATATTATTTTGATCGGCATTGTAAAACAAATTTAATCTTTATTATTTTAAAACCGGATAAGTGCGAGCCGTTTGCACCCGAAGGATGTGCCTAGGTACAGACAAAATGGGTTCTTGGTGTGGTCACGCCATTTTAATTTTTATTATTTATAGCCATAGTCAGCCATAGTAAAACCTAAACATAAACTATGCTGTGTGGAGCGCAATTAATATTGTTCGATCTTTTTTATTTGTCTAATTGTTTGCGTAACGTAAAAAAAGGCAATTTATTCAAATGACTTGTAACATGAAACCGATAATTTTGCCTCAATCAACCAATTATTTCAACTCAACTATGACAAAAATTCAAAACGTCAAGTGAGATAGGTCAACGAGCGTCACCACGTAAATATAAATCTGTAGAATAAACCTATGCTCCCTCCTGTACGATAGTCATGAGTAGTCAATGTACAGTTAGCAACGGTGCCAGCGGATTTCCTGGGTTCGGTTCCCAGGCGGCACTGGAATGGCTCTTGATTCATATGAGCTTGTTTTTTATTTGTTGATCTCTGTAGAAGCTGCAAGGTTTATCGTTTTTAAATGATAATTATTCTAGATAGTGTAGAGTTATCATTAGAACGATACGATATACGAACATAAACTTGACACATTTTTTTACATATTTTTATAAGATTAACATTTTAACAAGTTAGCATTGGTTCTGACGAAATTTGAGTTACTAATTGAGCTGAAAAAAAAATCAACTTTTAATGGGGACTTTCCATGTTTTACATTTTTCTTTTATTGTTTGTTGTTTTAGTGGTCAATAGTTACATAAAAATTTCAAATATCTATTACGGTTCAAAATGATTAATCCTTGAGACAGACTTGCGATATAGACAGCGTGTAACTTAGGGATGGTTGTCACAATTCGGATACAGAACCCTCAAAAAGCACAGGCATTTAAAAGTATGTAATAAAAAGAATTGCTAACTTCGCACTGATTTAATCCTTCTGAAAAGCTCTATGACTGCTCGCGCAGTTCCAAATTTAAATTAACGAAATTGCGAAAAACAAAAACACACTGGCAACTTTTATACAAACGGCTCACATTTCAAATTCAGAACTTATTTCCACCGGGTCATATACTAACAAGAAATGTCCGTTAAAAGCTTAGATGTGCTTTTCGCTAAATAAACTTTGCTAATTTAAACAAATTGGAGCTAAAAGGCCAAGTTTACACAAAACACGCTACTAGCTAGTTGGGCAAAAACAGAGACAAATCATACAAGCCGAGGTAGTTATTACGTAATATGAATCGCTATCGCAGTTTCTATAATTTGACGTTTAAACCACACTAGCAAACATTTTATTGAAGGTAACATTGATACGGTAAAATATTAAGGAAAACATAACAGTCATGAATATTAAACACACTTGAAATTTTGATAGGTTAAGATTACCTGTAACTATTTCACTTTTCGTTCCCACAATTGTTAACGATAAAAAATGTACGTGGTGAGTGTGACAATTGATTTGACTAACAATTACCTGTACTCATTGTAAATAAACTTAGTAACAGACACCTGTCATCACACTATTGTAACGAACCAATCGCCAACGACAATAAAATTGATTGACTTGTACAAACAAAAGCAAGCCCAATTTTGGGTAGAACCTTGTCGTTAGTAAATAGGCTGATATTGGCTGATGAACTGTTTTAGTCAAGAAAGTTAATCAGTAGAAAATTAAATGACCGAATCCTAGTATAATAAAAGAGAATGTAAGTTGGTTTGTTTGTTTCACACTTCAACCGATTCCCGCGAAATTCGGCATAGACATATTTAATTCGAACCCTGGGAAGGGCATAAAATAGCTTTTATCCCGGTTAATGGTATATCTCTCACGGGATAACGATAAACGAATTCTTGACAAACGAAGTCAAAGACATCAATTAGTAAGATAATTTATCGCGGGAACTTTAAAATTTTCAGGATAAAAGCTAGTCCGAGAGTCTTAAATTATCTGCGTATTAAAAGCTATAAACTTTAAGCGTAAAAGCGTAACAAACAATCATATTCGCATTTATAATATTAGATAGGAATAAGAAAAACAATCATCATAATTAAAACTAAAATCGAACTTGTTGCTTAAAAACTAAATAACATTAAAATTGGCCGTTGTGGCATGGTGCCCAACAGGCTGGCAGTGTTCCCTCGTTGAATAGCAATGCCGATTCGTTGAGAAAATATAACTGCCGGCCCTTTGGCTCCTAGTTGTATCGACCAGACGCTTTGGCACTTCTTTGAGGAACCGAAGAATCAGTTTTTTTCTTCTAAGTACCAAATAAAAATTTAAAAATCGAAACTTGCAAAATAAATGAACAAATTGATTTATGAATCTGTTTTATTTTTGCTACGTTCCTAGTTACAACATTATTTTAATCAATATCTGATTGATTACCAAAGCTCGAACCATAATAATTGTATTGTATAATTGCAAAACAAATACTGAAATATTACAAGATGCAATAGATAGAGTTATGTTTATTAACTAAAGATGATATTTTCGCACTCAGCATTTGACATTTTAAATCGCATTTCGGCCATAACTTTGTCGTAGTGAAATTTTAGCGACATTTTATATCAACTATTTTTTTTAAATCGACCTTAATGTACTGAAACAATTACTTTGCTCACCCGCGACCTTTTGGGTGAGCGAAGTAATTGTTTCAATTCATTAATATGGACCTCCGCAAAGTAACGCCTGATCCAATAAATTAAATCGACCTGTTTCAAAAAAAATATACCTCATTGAGTTACTTGCCGGATTTTTCTCCAGAGGGTTTTTTCAAACCGGTGGTAGTTTCTTCACCTAATTTTTATAAAAATAATATGTTGAAATTAATTACGGCCAGGAAATGTATCAAGAACTATAATATTCTGAGCTGTCTCACGATAAATTACAATGATAATTTAAAAATTGAATAAGTCTCTATTACATCGCATTTCAGTTCCAAGTTGTAATAAAATTGTCTTGCGTTGATTACTCCGAGCTCTGCTGATTACAAAAGTTGAAGGCAATACCGATAGCGATGAGTATACATCACTAACATGACTAACAAACCCGGGTTCAGTTAATGAAGGCTTCACTAATCCCGCGGACTATTTGTCCCGACACCGCGACATTAGTGTTGCCCAGGGCAACTCAGGCGCCTGATTAGTTTAGATCAAAAATGTACCAGGGAATCATAACATAAAGTAGCGTTAACTACACCCGTGGAAATTTCTAGAAATCCTATGTTAATATACTAACGTCTTTTTGAAAGTCGAGCTCTTTTTAAGATTAAATCGACCAGCAATTGAACCCTAGTGGGTTTTTTTAGACACTGCGTTGTCTGTCAGTCTGTCAGTTGCGGATCTTTTTTTATGTAATAAATAGCGTTCTAAACACTTGATTTTACTGAACTGCTTTGATTTAAGGGAAACAAGAATTAATTAGACTAAATTAGATTAGATTTATTTATTTCATGATAAAAATTACGATGTTTTGCATTGATGTCAAAATTATAAGAATT
This sequence comes from Archips xylosteana, assembly GCA_947563465.1. Classification (NCBI taxonomy): domain Eukaryota; kingdom Metazoa; phylum Arthropoda; class Insecta; order Lepidoptera; family Tortricidae; genus Archips; species Archips xylosteana. The sequence continues at coordinate 21,991,293 of OX387345.1, read as the reverse complement.
CATAAGTACCATGATCGTGAAAAAGAATCTTAAACAAAAATAATTCATACGTAATAGATAATATTTCAAAAATTGACAGCAATAAAATGTTCTTCCAATAAGGACCGTCGTTATACAAAAAGTGAAAAAAGAAAAACACTGCTAATATAACTATCACTATGTCAACGTCATACATTATAAATATTACAACTCCCAATAAGGTTTATCACATCAGGGGCCTGTTGCATAACAAAGTACAACTAATATTACGAGTACAAGTGGAGCTCTCGCTTCAGTTATATTAACTAGAAAGGGAGTTCCGCTTGTAATATAAGTTGTACTTTGTTATGCAGCAGGCCCCTGAATTTAAAAATAATTATTTAATGTAGAACCAAAACAGAAAACACACAATTTTTTCTACAATAATTATAAAAAAAAAATGTTCTTGTATTCCTTAAGTAGAAAGGGTTATTCCACAAAACATTTCTGAGTTTACATCTAAACGTTTCATCAGATGATTCAGTCTTAGTCCTTAATAAGCGTGTATAAAACGTATGTTGTTGAAAAGTCGTGTAATAATTACAATAGTTACGTCGTCAATTGTATTGGTCTGGCACATCTGCTCCGCTTGATTTGATTAGTTGCCCTTACCCTCATACCACCTAAGTAAGGTGCCAACGGGGCGAGAGTATTTCTCAAGGGAGTTTTTCTAATTTTCCCCGTACCTAGTTGCCGGATCATTTGCTTGCCTAATTTATTAATAAGCCGGCTCATTGCATGTAATTCTATCAAAGATTTATTTATACAAGCGGTGTGTTTAAAAGTAGATGCTACTTGAAAGTTGGTTCGTTGGTTGTTTGGTTTTGCTCTGAAATGTGGTGTTTTCAAGTAAGTTTTTATGTTGAATTAATACGTTTGGGTTACGTTTACGTAAGTTAAATCACTATGGAGTTCTTTGTTAGTCTCCCTGTGTCTCTACGCCGAAGTAACACACATTCACATATTTTTCGTAAACAATATCTGAATTGTGATGATTTCATGAATAACCAATCATAATTCCTATGTCCAACACACATATGTAGTTATTGTACCGTTACCAATTTTTTAACAAACCAATTTGAAAACACCTTCAAAATAACACGCCCGACGTCAACCCCTTAAGACTTTAAGCCTGGCAAGCCTCCATTGTGACCTCATTATGGAATCCTCCATTTTCCCTCAATCTTCAAAGTCCTTATTAAAAAACAGGTACCAGGAGCCCATGAGAGCCGCGGTGGTTTTGCAAAGACACGTCCCGGCGCGGCCTCGCATAACGCTGAACCTCGTTTGCATTCGCCTAGACCGAGCTAATGACTAATATGAAATATAGCCAACGTAATTACATACTAGCAGTGCTGCTGTGGTGGGAATGAACGGAAGTGTGTAAAAGTTGTAACATAGAGTAACTTACACTCGTATGTCCTACGTATTATACCGGCATGCGTTCTTGTTTAAGTTAAAAAATGTATAATTCTCAAAATCAATTCATCGAAAGATCCATCGAAAAATGCAACCGCCAGACAAACTCAGAGACTTTGTTTGTGGTATTTTTGTCTGAAAATTCAAATTGACTTTGTGAAATTAAATTGTTACATTTTAAAAGAGAATACGTATCAACGAAACTCAATGAAAGTAGAATCATAATGATCGCCATTAAAGGTTTATCTTTCACATCTAATAGGCCCAAATCAGCATCTTTACAAACTGCATGCGTGGGTATACTATTCGTTGTACCATTATTCGTAAAGTTTCATTATTCGTAACGCTATGACGTCACAAAGCTATGAATGAATCGAGAAAGAATTAGGCCGGAGGCGGTCTGAAAGCAGAATATAAGATGGGCGGATAATCGAAAGTTAGACGAGTGAAATTGCTTTTACGCGCGTAAAAACCTTTGACGTTACATTACAACGCTGTTTAGAATTGAAATTTGTTGTAGTTGGTCTTCAAATCTAAAGAATGAAAACGCTATGAATGAATGAAACGATATTAAGCATCTTCTAATGGCGAGCAGGCATTTTCTGAAGAAGTGAACCCGCATCTTTGTCTACATTTTTACTTACCATTAGGCGTGATTGTTGTTCTTTTCATGCATTATTTTTTATTTCAGCCCATTTTAAGGTCCTGATTTTAAGACTGACCCGATACAGTTAGAATTAAAAAAATAAAAGTATTTGAAAGTGTAGAGAATTTTAAAATTTGCATGTCATATTTTGACAGAAGCGTATAAGACTATTTTTCCTACGAATGTGGTAAACTGCAGGTTGAGTGGAATCCGTATTGTATGGGAATCACGAATAGGAAGAATCGCGTTTGTGTAATCGATCGTATAATTCAAATAAACCTCGTGTGCATTTTGACTACAATCGCATCTGATGGTAAATTAAGACGTGGAAGATGAATCTCCCTAGATCTGAAGACGGCCAGATTGCATTGTTCTGGAACATGGACGCAGGCAGGGAATTCCTCTCGCCAGTTTTCCGATACTAGAGGACGACGCCACCATTCTCGTTGCATAATGGACGAATCGAGCGACATTTTGGATCACAGAATCGACGCCCGAGGGACTGAACTGCCGATACGTTGTCTAATTGTCTGTGCAACTCTATGGCGGTGGATTTTAGGTCGCTGGTGTCAGGTGATATTTTTAACATATATGGGGCTGCGTTGAGGCCGTACCGAGCTTCTTGCACTAATCGATTTTAGGTAATCTATGCACTCGTGTATGTTATGTAAGCATGAGAGCGGCTAGAATCAAAGCCGTGCGTAAGCGCAAGCGACACAAGTTCCCCGTCCGATGGGAAGTACGACGGCTCAAGATGGGTTAGTCAGACCGCGCGTGTATGGGTAATGCCACCAGAGTTGAGGCCACGCACACAACCACATCTCATGTAATGACAGCGGGATTTTGACGTCGTGTTGCCGTTAAACGCCAACACAACGTCAAAATCCCGCTGTCATTACACGAGATGTAGTTGTGTGCGTGGCCTCAACTCTGGTGGCGTTACCTATATTTAGGAATTTTGAAAGAAAGAAAGAAAGAAAGAAAATACATTTATTTACAACATCACAAGACACATCATCAATATTTTACAAAACATAAGGCAACACTAAAGCTAAAGATAGAATGTGTCATTGCGGTTGCAAATCGGACACTGGCTCAGCATAATGCTGAGGCGTTTAAAACATCCCAGCGCTGATTTTCATCGTATTACTAAAACAAATACATATTTTAAAAATTTAGCATCACTAAGCCCTAGAAAACATCTTGTTTCGTTCCCTGCTTATTGTTTTAAAGAAACGCGGCGTAGGGCAGGTGGAGCAAAGAGCGTAAAATAGTTCATCATAATTATTTGAGATATTGTAACTCCGTATGTTGAAGATTGAAACCGGAAGACGATTGCGGATAGGCCCCCCACAAGGAGGACTGATGATCAGGTCGCAGGAGGCAGGCAGGAGGTGATTGGACGTCTTTCAACTGACAATGTTGATGACTATGACTGTGGTATGCTCACATTTTTTTCTTTTTTTACAGATCCAGAGTGATGACAGTCTACTTTCCCTGCAGGCAACTTTCCTGGTAAGAAAATAAACCGTTAAAGGATTAATTTCAACTCGCAACCTTCAGACTTGTTCGTGCCATTTACTTTTACTGCAGCTAAGCTACACCAATAATGTACTTTATTGGCAAAGCAATAACATCGAAAATCCAATGGTCTTACTGCGAACGCACTATCGCATCGATATCGACAGTATATCGTCAACGGGTCGGAAAATCGCCAAAGTCGAACGTCTTCCATTACCCGTATTAGAACGCGATCGGTATCACTAGCCCGGCTAACCCTCAGTTATACGGGTTTTATTTTACTATCGTAGGTATCCTACTGTATGTTAGTATGTTTTTTGGATGAAGTTTTGAAATAAAAAAGGTGGTCTCTGGCAGTTGTGCCATAGTTTGGGGGACATGTCTTATCCCTCTTGGCACGAGCCTTTGCACATTTACATCAGTTTCTGTACTGGAGGAAATCCTTTTAAGGGATAAGTTCGCCTTTGTACATGTGTTTCTCGCAATATTATCGGTTAATTTCATGTTTTATGTATAATGAAGAGTTTCACATAAGTACAAACAGAATAATACATTTGCGTGGTTGTTAGGTTTTGTAGCAAAGGTCTGTTGAAACTGACAGGTTGATCAAAGTTTCATATCATAATCGTTTCTTTGCTGATTTGGAACCATGTCGTGATATGCGCATTTTTTTTTAATCCTGTGTTATTTTTGAAATGATTCATTTGATATCACGAATAAAAGTTTTCTTTCTTTCTTTCAAAATAAAAACCGGTCAAGTGCGAGTCGGACTCGCGCAGCGCGGGTTCCGTACATGTTTGTAGGTAACTCAAAATATACTCTACTAGCGTCCCGCCCCGGCTTCGCGCGTGTGCATGCATGTATTATACATATAAACCTTCCTTTAAAATCACTCTATCTATTAAAAAAAACCGCATCAAAATCCGTTACTTAGTTTAAAAGATCTTACTTAGCATACAATAGGACAGACAGACAGCGGGAAGCGACTTTGTTTTATACTATGTAGTGATAAATGGCCATATCTACAAAAATCCAGTGTTAGCCGAGCTCTGTTTCTAAGCAAATCCAGTGTGTGATAATTTTATTCGGTTGTTTGAGATCCAGTATAATTTAATATTTGATAACAGTCAATGCCCCCTCGCCTAGCTACGGCAAAAACCCAATAATTTCTGGTCGAGATATCAAAAACAAAGGCACACGTGGCATTCCCTTCCGGGACATTTTTAGAGTCCCACTAATATTAAAAATATGTGAGCGCACCCCTGCTTTTATTAGAACTGTGATTTCGACTTGTTTTTGATATTAATACTTGAAACCAATACCCACATAATAATTTTAAACATACAACAACCGTGAGACTCATAGTAAAAAAATACGGATAACTCATGTCTATTGATCGAGTTTAGCTAGACATGTTTCGGTATGCTTAGTATAAGTATTACTTCACCAAATACTTCTCGATCGCGTTTACGATAAAATTTCAATTACAATGGAAACTTATACTAAGCATACGGGTTAATCCGTAGCCCTTCATCACAGAGCACAGCACTGCTGCCGCCAAGCGCGACAACTACGTTAGTAGACGTGAGTTATTCGTATTTTTTTCAGTATTACATAATTATAAACGTGAAAGTTTGTATGGATGGATGGATGTGTGGATGTTTGTTACTTTGTCACGCTAAAACGATTTGATGGATTCTTATAGGAAGGAAAGTAAAGATTTTTTGTAACCTGGATTAACATATAGGATACTTTATATCCCGGAAAATTGCATTTTTCCCGAGGGAAAGCGATAAACGAATTCTTCGCAGAAGGAGTCGCGAGCAACAGTTAGTAAACAATAATTCCAAAACGCAACTCTTATCAAAAAAACATTTTATTTCGCATTCAATATTTCTTTCTGTCTAACTGTATAAGATACTGACAGAAAGCGCGTTAGTTAATATGGGCAACCAGGTCGTCGCTCCATCTTGTTGGAGGGCTACTAACACCGCGTCATCCGGTCCGTGGACGCCATCCGAGCACTTTTCGGCCCCACGGCCGTCAGTTCTACGAGCGATGTACCCTGCCCACTGCCGCTTGAGTCTAACGATGGCGTCTATACCGGTGACTTTAGTCGGTATTTTTACAATACGTATCATCATCATCGTCATTTCTCCCTCATTGACGCCCAAACATTACCTACGGTTTTTTTTTTTTTTTTTAATGAGTCGCCAGAGGGGCCAAAGATGCGAAGTCTTTGCTGTTTTTTAACTTTAGGGTAGGAAGAGTGACTTGTGCTCGGGAAAAATCCCTTCGGACGAACTGGGAATGGAGGGCCCAGACAGTGTCCGACTCACGGACTAAAAAACCCGGTCACAAGTCCCCTTCTCTATTGATTATTAATACAAAAAACGTGTGCTTTATATTTTGAGGAGGGGAGGGGTAGGGAGGGGACTTAATCTACCCACAGTGTCCTGCCTCAGCCATTTGCTGGAAGGCCGGGAGAGGAGCATGCATTCTCCCGCTGGGCACTGGGGGGTGCGTAGGTCGGTCTTTTATGTTTTTACCCGTTGGTTTATTCCTTGACCGACCCTCGCCCGTTTCTGTACATTTACTTAGAGCTATTGGTTGGGTTGGTGGGATTTCCTGTCATATGCATTTATCTATAACTACGGGCTTCCTTTCTTTTGCCCTGCGATGGAAGGGTGGGTCGGAGATCTTTTGGGCCCATTGTGTGGCTTTGGATGCCATCTTTTGGGTGGGGCTACCCTTTATGCCTGATGGTTTTTTGGGATGCTGTGTGTTTTTTTTCGCTTGTCTCCTAGCGCTACCCTCTTTTCGTTACCGCTTCCATCGATAGTTTTCCTGCTATAATAATTCGGAGGGATGAGGAGTGTCCCCCGGACGGCTGGACGCCCCAGTGTCTCACAAGGGTCATGTGGAGCCCAGCGGATCCATACCCCAGCCAATGCTGAAGGGCCAGAGAAGAAACTTTTAGTCTCGCCTACGGTTGGAAGCGACTTGCATCCACCCTAAACCTGCGGTCTTCACCAAATCGTCCGTCCATCTCGTTGATGGACGTCCCACGCTGCGCTTGCGAGTCCGTGGTCTCCATAAAATACATATGCGGAACCTTTTATTCGTCAGTCCGACTCGTGCGCACGGGAACTTCCGGTGCACTGGGATTGTGTTAGAAGCGAGATGACCGATATGAGTCGATTCGAGCTTAAAAACGGGGGAGGGACGGGTGCCGTAAGTCATAAGAGGCAGCGAGTTAAAATGATTAACGTTATATTTACATCAATACTAATATTATAAATGGAAAAGTGTGTTTGTTTGTCCTTCTTTCATGTCAAAACTGAGCGACGCATCAGATTTTTTGTATGGACATAGTTAAAGGGCTGGAGAGTGTCATAGTTACTTTTTACCACGGGAAAATACGTTTTAATCTACTTCAGCAGGGGCGAAGCCACAGGCATCAGCTAGTTAGATATATTTTAATATAGGTACATATTTTAAAAAAATATATTATGTCCAAGGCTTCGTCTGTCACAAATAAACTTTCGCGAAGAATATTTATAACCATAGAGTTTGACCGAATAAAAGTTACGGTAACATTTTTATCAGATTCACTGGCGGGAACAAATATATTTTTCATCACACTTGCTCGTCAATGGCGTTATTCCATGCCTGTATACTAAAAGACAATGGCCTGAATTGTTCTTAAGGGAGTTATGGATTTACGTACAGTTTTTCTATCTAACTTTAGTTTTAAAATTTGCAAATAAGTCATTTCAGACTAAGGAGGTTTCAAGTCAGCCAACGTTTTATTTATATCTTTAAAACTTAGCTATAACCCAATTTTACAACACAAAACTACGCTTATCGCTTTATCTACGCTTCATGAAAATTCGTTATTTTTATATTTTAAATTTATATCAAATAGTTTTGCAATAATTTTAGTAAATATTTTTTTAACATGTTGGCAGAATCTGGCTGTATGACCATTCGAATTCTAAACTAAACACAGTTTATATTATCTATGGTAGATGACTCGAAAAAAGTGACAATCTGTATTGGCGGGTAGCCATTATTTTATTCAATTTAAGTGTTTAGAGACTAAATAATTTTATTTTTGGATTTTTTTCCTCGCAATGTGATGAAAATCATTGTGTATATCACGGGCAGTAAGGGTTCGGCGTCGGGCTTCTAATAGACTCTCGTTAGTAATCCCCTACTTACGGCCCTAGATGCACAATGTACTATTTGTGACTTTCGCCTAGTGCCGCTGTTGTAGTTTGGTTGTCATTTGAACTCACATGAGTGTTCGGTTTTCTATAGCTCGAAGAATTGCCAGAATCAAGTGGCAGTGGGCAGGGCACATCGCTCGAAGAACTGATGGCCGATGGGGCAAAAAGGTTCTCGAGTGGCGTCCACGGACCGGAAGACGCAGTGTAGGTAGGCCTCCGACCAGATGGAGCGACGTCCTGGTTAAGATGGCGGGATCACGTTGGATGCGGATGGCGCGAGACCGATATGTTTAGCGAGCCTTGGGGGTGGCCTATGTCCAGCAGTCGACGTCTTTCGGCTGAAATGTTGATGAATGAGCGTTTGTGGCACCTGAAAAGTCTCGACAGTTCACTCGGACAAGGCCATCTATGGATTACAGACGAAATTAAATTAACACGTCTTCCCGGAAGAAAGTTATTAATTCTAGAACAACGGTCTCTATTGTTTAAAGTTAAAATTATTATCCTACGGGAACGTTTACCGGGATATTAAGTATCCTACATCTCTATCCAGATTTTTGTACATCAGAGATGAAAATTAACGTACAGATTCTGAACGTTAAGATTCATCCAAGTCCGTTTACTCGTTATTGCGTATTGACTAACTAACACGCAAATATACAAACTAATTTAAATCAATATCAAGATTTGCCACGCATATAATAATCACTCAATAATTATTAGTTAAACCGTTTAAATGAGTCGTCGCTCGCTCGGTACAGGGGCTGGGGGGTATGACAAATGGGGCCGGGAGAGGTGCGGGCGGCAGGTACACGAGGCGCGCACGCGGGCGTGGACTCATTTAATCGGTTTAGCTATAGTTGTCCGCATACACTAAACATCCTCGTGACTCTCCTCCCCTACACCATTGCCCCTATTGTCCCAGCATCCGGAATCCCGTATTGCCCGCTCCGGACATTGTTTAGCGCGCCGGCAAAATATTGCCGGAAAAGCGGTGGCAACGGCAAAAGGCGTATTGGTGACGTTTGACAAGTTGCCGGTTCACCGGTTTTTTCGAACATTAAATTTCGCTCTAAATAATGTGTATTTCAACTACTGACAACTTTTTAATAGTAATTGCAAATTCATTACGGAAGTTAAGGAATAGTTTATTTGCCATCATCATCATTTCAGCCAAAAGACGTCCACTGCTGAACATAGGCATCCAAGGCTCGCCAAATAGATCGGTCCCGTGCCATCTGCACCCAACGCGATCCCACTACCTTAACCAGGTCGTCACAGTTTATTTGTGTTTATTTGTAATTCATCTTCTTACCAGCGTATACATATACGCCCCACTGGAATGCACAGATCTACGCTCAGAATGAGAGGGTTTGGACCGTAATTCCCACGCGAGCCCAGTGTAGATTGGGAACCTCACACACACTTCAAATCTGACAAACTTGGAATTTAGAGATAACCCATTTTATATTCCTCCACGGCACAGCTAGCTAGTCAGTCAATATTGATTGTTTCAAGTACTGTCGGCCAAAAAGTGGTCTACCAGTTTTGAAAAAAGTTTCTTTGAGATCTAAATATCACTAAAGTTGACTTTTCTAACTGAGTGAAGTTACTGTCTGTCATAATTTTATTGCAAGATAAAATCGATTTCGTCGTATCAAGTCGTGTATCTAAATCACTGATTCCCAAAGTGGTCCAGGGGGGTCCACGGGAGACTCGAAGGGATTTAGATTTAGATCCAATCTTCACAATTTTGTCGAGTTTTGGGAATATGGTACAAATGTAGCTGCAAGGGGTCGACCGGAACCAGCTAAATTTTGAAAGTGGTCTATGAGAAAAAAAGTTTGATTTAAATGAACTTCAACCATTCGGTGATAGACCATATTTTTGGCCGACCGTACGTAATTAGATAGAAACAAATTCCATAACAAATTCTTTGAAACCTCATGCCATTAGTTGAGCTTCAGATAAATATTACGATACTATCGACCGGTTTTGTATGATCAACGGAAGATAACGGTAAATTATCTCGCCATATTCAATTGGAATCATAACAGTTATTAATCGGTCTTTATACGAACTAACAGTTAATATATTTCTTAATAAAAAGTTATCTCCCGTGGGAATTAAACGAGTTATGATCTTGCGTGTCTCTTTACCTTTCGCGGTATAATAGCTGGAAATATTTAAATGCAAATAGATTGATTATCATCATCATTTCAGCCGAAAGACGTCCACTGCCGAACATAGGTCTCCCTCAATTCTCGCCAAACAGATCGGTCCTGCGCAATTCACATCCAACGCGTTCCCGCAACCTTAATCAGGTCGTTGGAGGCCTACTTACACTGCGTCTTCCAATCCGTGGACGCCACTCGAGAACCTTTTGGCCCCATCGGCCGTCAATTCTGCGAGCGATGTGCCCAGCCCACTGCCACTTGAGTTTGGCAATTCTTCGAACTAATGATAAATGTTCGTCTGTGAATAATTCGTTTATTTTTATCCCGCGGGAACTACGTTATTTTTCGGGATAAAAACTAACCTATGTCCTTCTATCTACATACCAAATTTCATCTGAATCGGTTCTGATGTTGAATGATGTGTGTGAAATTCCCGATATGCTTTTGGCCCACGTAAGAATTACGGCCCAAACCTCTCACATTCTGTTAGGAACCCTGTGCTCTGCAGTGAAATGTGTACAAGCTGGGATGACTAGTGAGTCACTTATTCCAACAACCTCATAAATTATGGATCCATCGAATTGAAAAAAAGGTCAGGGCAGTAAAACCCTGGACAGCTTCTAAAAAACTCATCTTAAAACAAAGTTGCGAAGTTGCGAATGGTTGTGGTGGTTGACTTAGTGCAAGGTGCGCCCTGACTACCACTATCTTACTCTCTAAGTCTGCTGCCAAGCAACAATCTATGTGTTGGTATGGTTGCTATATGGAGATTAAGACAACCGTTCAACGGTAATTTCAAATTACTAGTCGCGGGAATGACGTAGGGTGACAGCACCAGTAATATACAAGAACCAATTATGGACATTTTTTTTCCGTGATCCCACATTTTAAGAAACAGCCACACTACATTTTTAAACTATCGACACTATGCTCAGATAACTGATGGTCATGACTGGTAAACTCCATGAATGGTGGGCTATAAGGCATTGAATATTTGCTGTCCATCACTGGGTAACTACTGTGCTTAACACAACATGATTGGGTGCCGTCATCCTTGCATAGTTTTTACGGTAAACGATTTTTTCTAAGCCGGAGTCGCGGACAACAACGATCGTTAACAAGTTTTTAAGTTGAAGACATTTATTATTCTATAATGTTTATTTCTTACTATTTACTTAAGTACTACTACTAGGTTTTGTCCCCGCTGCAAAACTCTATATCTCATAAAAATAATTAATTAATTTTGCGAAGAAGCCCTTAATTGCTCTCCCACGGGTACTATATAATTTTCAGGGATAGAACTAGATAATTAGATAATTCCCAAGGCCTCAAATTATCTCCATACCAAATTTCATTTAAATCTGTTCATACGCGTATAGTTAGGATAAGGCGGTATGCAAAATTTCCAAGGCAAATTCCTATATAAGAATGGGAATAGCCATGCAAAATTTCACCACCAGGTCGTCGCTCCATCTTGTTGGAGGCCTACCTACACTGCGTCTTCCGGGCCGCGGACGCCACTCGAGAATCTTTCGGCCCCATCCGCCGTCAGTTCTACGGGCGATGTGCCCTGCCCACTGCCACTTAAGTCTAGCGATTCTTCGAGCTATGTCCGTAACTTTAGTTCTTGCGCGGACCTGGTGAAGGTGGCGGGAATGCGTTGGATGCGGATGGCGCAGGGCCGATCTGTTTGGCGAGCCTTGGGGGAGGCCTATTCAGCAGTGGACGTCTTTCGGCTGAAATGATGATGATGATGATGATGATGCAAAATTTAGGCTAAGAATTAATAAGTAAGTGAGTCACTCCTTTTTTTAAATTGTATAGAAGATAACAGTACCTCAGTTACGATGCTTATGTATTTTTGCAGAAATAATATAATCCAATATGTGTTGCGGAGCTTTGCAACAAAAAGCCATAACAAACTACGCATACGGGAAAAGGAACTTGGTAGTTTTTATTCCCTTATAAACTAGGCGATTGAATAGTGGGGTAAGCCAGGATTTTACTGTCTGGATGTTTCCACAGTTTAAGTACGGCTTCTCGTATTAACGTCGTTAAGTTCACTTGACCTTATAAAATAACAATTGAGCGTGAATAAGTGTATTAAGTTAACTTACAGCTTGATTTTTATCTTGCACTAACTTTTTCTAGCGACTTGTGATATGTGACAAAAGTCACGAACGACTCCCGTGCCCTATTTTGCGAGAAATTCCAAAATGGCATTCTCGCTGTATCTCTATGATCCTAAGATGATATCTGCAAAGCTGTCTCCATATCAGCTACATCTACAATTAAAGAGATAAGGTTACTTTGAATCCAATATATCTGTATCATTTATTCTTTATCCCGGAGGATTTTACCCGAAAAAATTTCTACAAAGTATTTTCTTTTTGTTAAAAAAAAGTTGAAGATAATGGGTAAAGTCTTTACCAAGTCTTGGCGTAAATATTTTGTTTTATTTAACAACAGGCAGCAATACAAACAATACATAGAAGCTTACCACTTAGACTAAAACAACTCATCTCTCACTCAACGCAAATTTAGTTTCTCAAAATTGACGAGAAAATAACTGATAAGATAACTCACCCGCGTTTGAGCCAAATATAAACTTTATCGTTTATTTTGTCTCATTACTGTTTCAAAATGTGAAGAAAGCAGAAAAATATTTCGTAACTTTTATTAGTACGCTCGTTCACAAAAGACGCATTTAAAAAACTAAACAAAAACTTCTGAACATTTTCCATACATCAAAATAGAAATAAAACTGTCCCATCCCAACCATGGAAGAACCAACGAAGGGTGTAAATACGAGTTCTTCAACTACATAATATACATTATGTACGGGGGCTGATCAAACACAGGTTAACTTTTCCATGCAACAAAGGGTCCTTTATCCCGGGGGAATTCCATCGGGTCATCTCCCCCTAATGTCGTATTGTAAATTACGCCGTTTTTCCTACAAATACGATAAAGGAATGAGACAAGATTAGGCTAATCTTAGAAACAGCATAAGTGACTTAGATCTGCCGTGAAATACATACAACCTTACAAAAAGATGTTACTGTAGTTGTAAGTTGAGAACTAAGTAAATTATGGATTAATGAACTTGGCAAAGACTAACTGATAAATCCATTAAAACTAATAAGAATAAATTTAAAAAGAGCTTCCCGCGGCATGGAGCCAAAGATGCTAGCAACATTTCTTTGCTTTATAGCATCCTCGATACGGTTGTGCGAAGAAGTTGCCAGCTCTTCGGTTCCCAGACCACTGGGAACCGAAGAGCTGGCAACTTCTTTCCTTCTTTTCTTTTCTTACTGCCACCAGGCAGTAAGTAGTTTCATCAGCAAATCTTTGAATAGAATTTGGGCGCTGGGAACCCACGAACCTAAGGTCTCAACCTCTAAAGCCAAGACATCTGTATTTGTAGCGCTTTACTTTCAATTAACTACAAAAACCCGTGCAACTAAGTAATATCATGATTCAATTCCACGTCAAGCTTTTCACAACAAATCGATTGACCACAAAAAATCGATTGTACACGTTACTGTCGATTTATCATCTGTTACATAATTCATCGCGCTTGTGAATGTTTCTCACATGTTCATTCACTTTCGTTTGTAAAAAGTTAATCGATTCATGAATTCGATTACGATAAGCTCCGATTAATCGAGTTGGATTCGCTCGTTGTTTTGTATCGGCTGGGATTTGATTTGTTCCGTTTGTCTTTGGTTTGAATCTTAAATACCTAAGTGTTGTTTGTAATAATAGATCGTGATATGGAGTATAAGCTACATGGCTGGTAAATTGTTTTATGTTAGGGCTATATTAAATCTAAATGGAACAGAAATCTGATATGCTGAAGAATTTTAATAGTTTTAACAACACTATCAGCTATACCGTTAGTTACAGGATGTTACGGTGTAAATGTAGGATATGTGGCGTTGCCTACATTTTAACATGCAAAAGTTGAATTTAATTCTTAATAACATTATTTATATTGTAATTTAGATATTCATTCTTAAAAAAATATGTATGCAAGTGCAAGTCCTTTTGTGTTTTAATGTATTTTACAAATCGAACATGTTTTAACGTATACAATGTATAATCAAATTTTATAATCAAAAAGTAGCTTATTAAAGAGCCAATCTAATTTTAACTCTAATTTTCTTCGAGCAAAGCCCAAATTAGTTTTAACAAGCAAAACAAGCATGTAGGGTTTAACGTCACATCATTTTTACTTCAACATTAAACAATGAACGCTTCTCCCTCGACACAAGGTTTAAATTCTCTTTGAACATAAAGTATTGACTTGAGCTTTTGAAGTTGAACTTTAGAAAGTAAATAATAAAGTTCAAAAAGCTTTGTTTTAGGGTTTAGGAAGTAATTAAGTATAGTTCGTGATGGTTGCGGATAAGATCGGTGCACGCGATTCATGGCAGCGATAATTTGCAGAATATTAGTACATTTTCATTTCTGATTTATTTCTATATGTTTACAAGGCTTTTAATGGCATTTGGTGATCTCAATTGAGTGATTATGTGAACTTTTAGAATTTAAACCTTTTTACTATGAAGCAAGGTAAATAAAGGAACCTCCTAGTAAAAAAAAAAAAATATATAGATCTACGAGTAACTTCAAAAGAAAAAAAAATAGCAAAGGTATAAATTTTTCCCCTAAAAAATTCGAATAAAGGCATATCCCGGGACTGTGTAAAATTCCCACGGGAAATTTATTTATTTATTTATTTATTTATTATGGTTTGCCAACAGGTAAAATACTATAAAACTTGCACTACAACATATTAATAGTTAAGAAATGGAAGAGTATTCACCCAATTACAGGCAAACACAGCATGCATTAAACATAAACATACGCATGTCGCAAAAGACAAATTACTACAAAACAACACTTACGACATGAGCTAGTAACCATAAACAAACGATGTCGCAAACAGCAACCAGTTTAAAATAACTAACATCTTTGTCGCAACAACAGAATTACTCTTTCAAAAACCTTCGTCGTAAATAAAAGATCTGGCAAAGCCAAAGGGAAAATGGCTGCAAACAACGTGAATATGGCGTGGAATGTACTTGTACAGTCGGCTCACGTGCCCGAACTTCTTTCGTGATATCACCGGCTGTGAAGTTGGCAAGTATCGAGCCGACTATACTTTAAGACGATGCGTTGAGAAAGATGTACAGCAGGTCAGAATTAGATCGGCAAATTAAAAGTGCAGTACCCGGCGATAAAAATTGCACATCGGCCTTTAGCAAGAGACAATTCGTAGTTTACGACTATTTCCGAACACTGGCGACCGTCCATCAGTCGCCGTATTTATTAAGTGACGTTTGATATGAAATAAATACTGCACTCCTTTGATCAATTATAACTGAAGATACACATTGCCGAACAAAATCCCCTTCAAAGAATGTCCGAACTATTTTATTTGTTTGCATAACAAATAAAATCATCACCTACACAGAAATTTGAACCTAGTCTTTACTTCATTACAGTCGAATTTCGGTAGCGGCAAAACTCCACTTGACAGCTAAACTTGACAATTTCACGCAACGTTCTGAGAAAGAAGAAGGCCACTTTTATCAAAGTGGCGCTCATTTGGCTCGGACATTTTCGGGCGCGCGACTGTGGATCTACAGTTATAATTGATCAAAGCTGCACTCCATGGACTTAATTAGTTCACGTCAAATTAATGACATGCAAACTTTTGATATCTGTAGAGCGTTGTTGCAACTACTAGAAAAAGGATAGTCAAAAAAGAGATTAGAGTATAATATTAAAAGACACCTATTTTTTCATAAATTTAAATTTTCAAAACATCTCAATATCATCTATTTCACTATCTGTGCTCTCAATTTGGTCAATATCACTGTCACTAGCAGCCGTATTTATTTTTAGTCTATCAGTGTAATCCATCATACAATTTAAATTTGGGGGGTTTCAATAACTCTATATTATATATTTTCACCGGAACGCGTCCGTACCCTACGGCACCTGAACAACGACTGACAAACGTCACATAAGTAGTGTGTGACAACGCTATACGAAGCCGACATTTGCCGAGTCTTTTTCCAAAGACCGATGTGCAATCTTTACGGCAAAAATCTTGCAAGAGATCGCGTCGAAGCGATAAGGTTGCCCATTGCTTACCTTATTTCTTTTTTTTCATGTACTTACTGTATTGTATTATTTGTGGTGTACTCTTTATTGTACAATAAAGAGTCATTGTATTGTATTGTATTGTACAGCCGGGTACTGTATCACAGAACTAATAATCACAAGTTAAAGGATCACAGTTGAGTTTTGTCGTATCTATTATCACTATCATCATCCCAGCCTATATAAGTCCCACTGCAGGCCACAGGCCTCCTCTCAGAATGAAATGGCTTAGACCGTAGCTCCCACGCGGGCCTAGTGCTGATTGGAAACTTCATACACGCCATTGGATTTTTTCTCAGCTGTGTGCAGGTTTCCGCAGCTCATGGTAAATTTCAAATTTAATTTTGCATATAAATTCCGTAAAACAATAACTTGAGAGTCAAGTCAAATCACTAGGCCACGATCGGATGTTTAGTGTATTTTCTTCCAAAATTGATGTCACTAGATTCCGCCATTTTTGCTATCAATACCCACACTTTCTTCGTGTTTAAATAGAAAAGGAAATTATGGTGCTTATCAGTGAAATCTCTACAAGTAACATATTTTTTGAGAAATTAATTTCGCTAACCATTGAGCTGAAGCTTTGATCAATTATAACTGTAGATCCACAGTCGCGCGCCCGAAAATGTCCGAGCCAAATGAGCGCCACTTTGATAAAAGTGGCCTACTTTTTTCTCAGAACGTTGCGTGAAATTGTCAAGTTTAGCTGTCAAGTGGAGTTTTGCCGCTACCGAAATTCGACTGTAATGAAGTAAAGACTAGGTTCAAATTTCTGTGTAGGTGATGATTTTATTTGTTACGCAACCAAATAAAAAAGTTCGGACATTCTTTGAAGGGGATTTTTTTCGGCAATGTGTATCTTCAGTTATAATTGATCAAAGAGCTGAAGTATGATTTATTTATTTAGCTAGCTGTTTTGCTATATGCGCCTAGCGCTTTTAGCTCAGGCGCAAGCCACACAGAAGAGACGTGGGACGTGGGCGCGTCGCAGCCCGCGTCTCCACCCCGTCTCTTCTGTCAGCTTTGGATCGTGACGCTTCTATACATTTAGTATGAAAACTGAAAAAACTATTTATCTAAAACCTTCATGCCGTTTTTATTTATCGATTCTGTTCTTTAAAACGTTATTTCGGTTACGGAAATTTGCGTGACACTTGTTTTTGGACTTTCTTAACTGCATAATTTCGAGTTAACTGCAAACCCAGAGATAAGTAGCTCAAAATGTATGAAACTAAGCTGTCATCCCTAATTCCGGGTTTACTGACCCTAGATCGTGCAAGCGGCCTTAAGTCTTCGCACATCGTTCTAAGTTTTCCTGGCAATGAGACCTACTGTAACTCGCATCTTTGCGCCTTTAGCCAAGTATCGTGAAATGCAGTTTACAAGGCCGCTTAAGTACAGAACGTTGTTGAGTGCTACGTGAATTAGAGCGTTAATGAATAGCATTGTGTTTTATAGGATATCTTGGGTCTTATCTCGCATTGACATTTATTGCGAACTGTTCGAGATATTCGCGATCGTTAAAGCTTTTGAATCTGTAGCGATATAAATGCAGGATGTGCTGAGGTGGTCTAACTGTTCAAGATACCGTTCTACGAGCATAATCAAGCTTTATACTAAGAAATTCGATCTTTGAACTTTGTATCGTGCCCTTCTTTTCACACTAATAGTATTAAAGAGAAAAGTGAAAAGGATGGCACGATACGAATTTCGAATTTCATAGTCCCCCAGACCCATTTTTACACATGCATATTTTTTTTTCAGCGCCTGAACTGAACATAAAATTATAACGACTTGTTAGTTAGAGGAGGGCAGGCGGGTGATTGTGTCTTAATAAATAAATAACACGAAGTCTGTACCATTATCCATAAAAACTGCAGAAAAATCATGTCTGTTGTATGGGAGCCCCATTAAATATTTGTTTCATTTTCATTTAATTATTTATTTTTAAAGTCAATATATAACTAAAAATCATATTCTGTGATTCCCAGCGCTGGTCTCTTTTCTGGGTTTTTTTTCTGTGTATCCATGTTTCAGTTTGTATTTAGTATGAAAATATTCTGTGAATGTTTCAAGCGTCTACCTGTTGCCGTTATCAATATCGAGCAAAAACGAGCATAATATCACGGTTGTTGTATGGGAGCCCCCTTAAAAATTAATTTTATTCTGTTTTCATTTTTAAATTTTCAACTGTCTAGCTATTACGGTACATGAGATACAGCCTGGTGACAGACGGACAAATGGACAGACGGACGGACAGCGGAGCCTCAGTAGTTTTTACACTTTGGGTACGGAACCCTAAAAATCGTTGGACAATCGACACCAATTGACCTAGACTCAAAGTAAGCAAAGCTTGTGGTATGGGTAGTAGAACCCGGATAAACATTCTTGAATAGACCCTGCGTCTTCCGGTGCGTGGACGCCACTCGAGAACCTTTTTGCCCCATCGGCCATCAGTTTCTACAAGCGATGTGCGATGTGCTTCATTCGACAAGATTTCATATTTCTAATGCTATAATTTATTTATTTATTTATTTTTATTTATTTATTTATTTACATTATCACTTACACTATCATTACAGGAATAAAAAACCTAAGGCGATAGAGAAGGCCTTTAACAACACAATTATTTACTATATTTAACGTTCATAACATATTATATGTAAGGCAACACTTTTGAATTCACTCAGAGTGCAATGAAACAGGTCAACTGAATCGGCTATCTGGTTGAGAGTAGCGAGGGCGCGTGTGAAGGGCGCCTTGCCCAGCAAGTTGGTCCTGCCGCGCGGCACGGCCAGCAGCGGCGGCTGGCGCCGGCGCCCCGCGTAGTTATCGGGAGCGCACAGGTTTATGCACTTCAATACGTCTGGATTGTTCCGCTTGCCCCGAATTAATTCCAAAATATAGGTAACCAATGCGAGGTCCCGCCTGGTTTCTAGTTTATTGTATCCGACCATTCCTATTACGAATAATGTTGGGTACATTAAGGGGAAATAGGGGTAAACCGAGTACATCCTCATGTATAAGTATCTGGTAAACTTATTCTGGATCTTCTCTAGCATGAGGATGTACTTAGCTTCATGCGGTGCCCAGATTATCGCATTGCTTTCCAATATACTCCTCACCAGAGCATTGTACAGAGCGCATATAGCCCTGATGCTATTAAAGCCCTCTGCTCGACGGAGTATAAAACCTAGCCTTCTGAAGGCTTTTTTACAGACATTGACAATATGATTACGAAACGTTAGCTCACTGTCTACATCCACCCCCAGGTCTCTCACCGTTGTAACCCTCCTGAGTGGTACCCCATCTACAGCATAATCATAATTAATAGCAGCTCTTGCCCTACTAAATTTCATTACTGTACACTTAGATATATTGAAGGAGAGTTTGCTTCTTTGGCTCCAAGCAACAACCCTGTCTATCTCTTTCTGAAACCTCTCCGCATCTGACTCGCTTGTCACCGCCTGCAGCAACTTCAGGTCGTCCGCGAACAGCAGACAAGTGGCCTCTTCTACGACTTCCGGCAAATCATTTATCATTATGATAAATTCCAGTGGGCCCAAATTACTCCCCTGACTCACTCCTGACCGAGTATAATAGGGGTCGGATTTGTAACCACCATAATCTACAAACTGTTGCCTGTCCTTCATGTAACTAGCAAAAAAACGGAGTGTTCGCGGGGTGCAGCCAACCGCCGCCAACTTCTCAAGCAAGATATCATTGTCGACCATATCGAAAGCTTTTCTGAAATCGAAGTAGGCAGCATCGACCTGTATCCCCGCGTCCACCTTAGGAACTACGCATGTAACAAAGTTAAGTAAATTACTTGTAGTACTACGACCTGGGCGAAAGCCATGCTGCGTCTCTGATAGTTGAGCACTCATTTGCTGAAACACACAACTCTGTACCACTGACTCGAATACCTTCGCCGGCGTCGACAGAATAGCCACCGGTCTACAGCCGCTAACATCATTACCCTGGCCGCTTTTAGGCACCGGCACAACTCGCGTTACCTTCCACTGGCTAGGAAAAAGCGAGTACTGAATGCACAAGTTAAATATGTGCAGTAGCGGCTCAGCCAACACCGCTCGACAGTCTCTGACCACATACGCAGGTATGCCATCAGGTCCCGCCGAGCGCTTCGGCTTGAGGCGATCTAGCGCTTTCTCCACCTGGTTCAGTTTTATTTGCCCAATATGCACCCGCGCACTCCCCGCCCTGCTCGCCGCCACCGCCGCGTCTACATTTAGTTTTGGCATTTGCGAATCATATACAGACCGAAAAAAGGTAGCTAGCTCTTTGGCACACTGAGAATTAGGAATAATGTTACCATCTTTTGTTATTTTATTACGTGTCTTAGCCTTTCCCTTTGATCCTACGTACCTCCAGAAACTTTTGGGATCCCTAGCAAGTTCCCTTTGAATTTTATCCTGATGGTAAGAGTGCGCCCCTTCGATTAATCGTTTTACATTAGCCCTACATTTCGCAAACCTTTCGTAATCACATTGCAATCCACTCGCCTTATATCGCTTATGAAGCCTCCCTTTAGCATCTATGCTGCGAATTACCTCCGCAGTATACCATTCTGGGTAGCTGTACCTGGAATTTATCCCCTTTTGTCTCTTTTTAGGCACACAATCTTCCAACATCTGATTAATGGTGTTATAAAAAAACTGCAGCGCTTCCTCAGGATTATTAATAGTATAGAGTTTGCCCCAGTCGGTATCCAACATTAAAGAATACAAGAGGGAAAAATTTGCTTTGTTGAAATTCCATTGCAATGGTATCGGCTCATCCTGGACATTCGTCTCCCCTCCGCCACCCGCCAGCCGCAGCTCGACCGCGAGCGGCGGGTGATGCGTGTCCACCGGCACCAGCGGCTCGTCGGCGCCGCTCACACGCACCCCGCCCACTGTACTCAACACTAAATCCAACTGTCGATCATTACAATTAGGAACTTTATTGCTCTGAGTGAATTCACAAAAGGCCATAAAATATTCAAAATAATTATTAACATTTGCATTGGCTGAATATAAATTGAAATCTCCCATCACAATAGTTTCCTTATATTTAATACATAACTGTTCAATTATCCTAAACAGATTCATATACTCCGATTCACTACTACTTGGGGGTATATAAATTACACAAAACAAAAACAACAATTTATTTTTAAAATGAACGGTAGCAGCAACTAATTCAAATGAACTGCTGTTAACATTGACATCTCCGGGCAAAGATATTTGACGCAGCTCGTACTCGTGTGTGGCCACTAAAAACGCGCCGCCCTGTTTGCGTCCGTCCGCTCGATCACATCTAATAATGTTATAATTCGGCGGTACAATCTCTGCGTCTTGGATGGATTCATTACAACCTGTTTCTGTCACCGCCAATAAATCTGCACTTGAAGCTTCTACGTTAGTAATGAAGTAATTAAGTTTAGTTCGAAGACCCCGAACATTTTGGAACATTATGTCAATTTTTTTACCCGGCTTTATGTGACTGTTTGTTATGTCTCCGAAACCAAACCCATTCACTAACTTCAGCATTTACTGGCCACACCTCAGGCTGTGACAGGCGATTGAAGACTTGTTCCGGTACACTTACAATAAATGAAGCATAGCCACGCTCAGTTTTGTGGTTGACTTTTTCAATTTTAGCCACCACCTCCGAACCACAGACAGTCTTCACAAATGCGAATAGTTTTTCCACGGTAGTTTCTGAATGCAGTCGCCATACATGGAGGTGCTTTTTTCGCTCCATAGCTTGAATTTCCTTAACAGAGGTATTTTGACCTCTAATAATTTCTTTAGATTGGCGCCTTTTCGCCTTCACATTATTCTTGTCGGCTTCTTCGTTTGTTTTCATCGAAGCCCGTTTCGCAGTTTTCGTGGCTCCACTCGTATGATTATCCACCTGACCGTCCTTTACTTTTGTCGGACTACCGCTTGCTACTTCGGAATATGACATTTTGTTTGTCAACACAGTATTGGTAGAGACGTCCGACGTCGGTTTCGGTATACTGGTGCTTATGATGTTTTCGAGCTCTCGATTACGAACAGTCAATATGTTTAACTGAATTTTTAGTTCATCAACATCAACAAGTTTTTCAACAAGTACCCTCGTTTTGGCTTGTAGATCACGCAGTTCTGTTTTAGTTGTATTGCATATATCTTTAATATGGTTTATTGCCGTGGCCTGAGTATCCAATCGAGTAATAACCTCCTCTCGGAATGCCCTGAGTTCGGCCAGTAGTGTTGCTTGCCCGTCCGCCTCCTGCGGCTGGGCCTGGGCCTTACCGCGACTGCCGCGCTGAGTGTTAACGTTATCACAAGGGGTGTAGGTCTTGACGATTGCCGGTGAACGGACAGGAGTATTAACATTGCTGCGTTTAGGGTTCGCGCACACACATTCTGGACACACCCATTGATCCTTGTAATCTTTCGAAAAATTGACAAACAATTCTCGTTCGATCGCAAGACACCTCAGATCGTATAACTTCTTGCAATTTTTACTTGAGCACTCCATGAAGGATAAATCACTTATAGTTCCACAACAAGCACTGCATTTAGAGGACATTATCAATTTTAATGAATAATTTCAAACAGAGTATGCTAAAAATACATCCGCTCGCTTCGGAGGGTAGGTAGTTAATTTTTTTTTGATTCGTTCTCTGTATCCTGTTTGGAAAGAGAAAGACGCTGATAGTTTTAAATTTTCACTAGGATTATTAATTAATTTATAACAACTTTTTTAAGATGTGCTTGTTCTAAAAGGGCATAACTCCAAAACTACATTACTTTTGTCTAGTCTCTATTTAAAAAAAGTGATGACGTAAATCTGACGTTGAGGTTTGTTATCAAATTTAAAATTATTACAGTTCTTTTTTCTGGCGTAAAGGGCAAAGGGAACAAATCTATTCTGTGGTAGGTAGTATTGGTAAATTCAGATACATTTTTTTAATTTCTTTTATTTTTTAAATATGGAGAAATAAATTATAATAAATATTTTTCCGTGTTTAGAAGGCAAAACTCTTTCGATTCCTGTAGTAAGTAAGTGTCAAATAGGCTGTTACTAATATTGTCTATTCCCAATACCTACGCGTCACAAGCAAGGAACGCAGCGAGCTCTCGGTTTCCCGACCGCTGGGCAAAGGAAAACTACTTCTTGCTCAATGATTTTGATTAATTATATTCTTCGTTGGAGCACGTATTAACGAGCCAGCAGCTAGAGGCAGTAAGGCGATGATAAATAGCGGAGTGACGTGTGCCCGGCTGCTTAGTGAAGAATGAGCTCGTGACGTCGAGATTTCTTCTCGTTCCCTGCACTACCCCTTTCGGCGGCGGCAGTCACCATCATCATTTCAATCGGAACACGTTCATTGCTAAACATAGGCCAACAAGGTTCGCCAAACAGACCGATCCTTGACAGGACAGCTTGAGGTCCCAGGTTCGATCTCCGAAAGAACAAATATTCATCATCATCATCATCCCAGCTTGAGAGCTTGATGAGAGGGCTTGGGCCGTAGTTCCCACGCGGTTCTAGTGCGATTGGGAACTTTACACACACCATTGAATTTATTCTCAGGTTTCCTCACTATGTTTTCCTTCACCGTAAAAACTAAAAGCTCATGATAAATTTGAAATATAATTATCGCATTTGAATTCCGAAAAACTCAGTGCCTGGATTTGAACCCATGACTCTCTGCTTGAGAGCCTACAGGCCAAACTACTGAGCCACCACGGCTAACGCATTACGTACACGAGTTACATGGCTGCTCAATGGAATGAAAAACAACCCTCCTTCGACAGTCGGGTGAAAACGCGCTGTAAACGCGCGTTCCTAAAATGCGCGTCGATGACGCTTTCAAAAAACGCGTTGCGCAAAGGCTACCCGTCGCGTTGTTAAATGCAACACTTATTTCACGCGCCATTATCCGGGGGCCTACCATGTTGTGATTAATAAGTGTCGTTGACATTTTAATTGACCCCCGGCACTCTTTGTTGCCCGGGATAGGGACCCTCGATCGTTCAAGTGTGTGTTCGTACCTACGCGGATGCTCTTTTGTTTTTATGCTTCTCTTTTACTCGCACTGGCTGATGACTAGAGCAACCTGTGTCTTGTAAATATGACGGATATAAAAAATGTATAGAGGGCGTTGTCAAAACGTTTTGCTGTCATCTGGTTATTTAGTGATACGCCAACGTATTATTCCAGAAAAAAACTAAATGCCTGTTACTTTCAATTGAAGTTGCTTATTTTTTTGTTTATACTGAAGTTAATTACCTTTTAGCTTACTTGATTTAGCTTAATTTAAATTATGATTAATTTTTTTCCCAACACTACCTTAACGAACGTTTACCCATCGATAAATTGATTAACAAGTAAACTACTCTATCGACTATAACGAAATAACTCACTTAAGTTGTTATAAAATATTTTCGCGAACAACACGCCGTTTACGCGAAACGGAACGTACGTTTAAAAATAAGCTGTAAAAAACATCGTGCTTTTTAAAAGCTTATATAATGCAAGCCTGGACAAAGAACCAACTAGGTTTTCCCGCGCAAAATTATTAAAATGGCTGCCATAACGTCATTAGAGTTGGCCCACGCACGATTCTGCATGCATCTACATTTTAAAGTCAGGCTATTCGAGTTCCAAATTTTTAGAAAATACAGATTTAAACCTGCATAACGATTCAAATACGCTTAAATTAAACAGTCATCAAGTAAAGCAAAAACTTGAAACCGCAAAATCTGTGACAGACGATTTGCTGCATTAAATTATGGTAATTTTGTCATAATGCTTTTACAATAAAGCTCTAGCAAAAAAGGAACAGCAGTGACGTGTTAATTCTTATTTGATTCCTCGTAACACGCCTTAGCTTATCTAGTTTTGTCTCTCTCATTCCTAGCAATTTCATCCTTTGAACGTTGTTCTAAGGTTGATAATGCTAAAGTCGTACACCCAGTAGACATATTGCAATTTAATGACAGCTCAGAACTGGTTAGTGAGCAAAAAATGTCACATCGCCGGTGATGTCATGATATATGTGAGCATTAGCTATAAATAGACTTTGATAATTTGATTCGAACGCAGGAAGCGATATAAGGATTGGATAAAAAGTATCGATTAAACTATTTTTTTAACTAAATTTTTTTTTATTTTTTGGTCAGGTTTAGCCAGACTTTTAATGGTGACCTTTATGATAAGTAGGACAATACGGCCGAAATAAAGGTTGTTTTACCTGATTAAAAATAGACATAAGAAATATATCAATTAAAACAAGGGGATTTGCTTAATATCAGAGATAAGACAGACAAGGGATAGGGTGGTTGGTTCTAATCTAATTATAAGGGTATTCCTAAAGTCTTTTGTTAGAGTAGACAGTGTAATATGGCATTGCACGCTCATTGTTTTAACGAAGCTCGGAGACAAAGCTTGCTGTGACCACTGACCGTAAATAACAAACCCCTGGCCATCAACACCAAATATAGATAAAATATAATTCCCAGAGTCGTATCCAACACGAACGCCTATAAACTAACCGCAACGAGACAAAGTCCCATAATTCACGATGAATTGTGGTGATCAAACACGCGAAGTCGCAAACTATTATATTTAAGACCGAATCGGAGTGGAACTGATTCATAATCGATTCAGTTTGTAGTAGCACAACACTATTGGATGAGGTCATCATCGACAGGTGGGCGGCAGTGGCATTTGAATTTAGAACGATTTGAATTTGGTTTTAGTTTTTTATGCGCCAGTTCGATTTGTTTGTCCTCGAAAAAGTTTGGTTTTGATTTTTAATTTTATTTGAACAACGGGACTTTGATTACATCTGTTGTGCCAGGTTTTTCCTCAACGTTGCTTATAAATATTTTATTTAACAAACAATAGATATAACAATTATGCTAAACTATATCTTCGCTACCGTATTGTATCCATTCTACCATATTAAACTAGGTTTTTATAATTTATTCAAAGTCAATTTCATAGTAAATTTCTGAATTAATTAAGTATTTTTATTACAGGGTAATTATTTATTCACTTTTTGTTAAAGTTATGTTATTGTTTGGCTTCACATAATTGTTTAACCCACATAAATTGACATCAATATGCGTACAACACAACACATGCGCTCAACACATGCTGAGTAGAGACCCTTTTTCGGTGACAATTGGTGTCACTACCTTTACAAACTTGTGTTATTAGTTGTTAATGTTGTTTTCTACTGTTTGGTGGTGGTACTCTTGTAACCTGAAATAAAATATTTTTCTTTCTTTCTTTCTTTCTTTCAAAGTTTTTTGCGTTTTGTAGCGACTTCGAGCGCCATCTAGTATTAGTAAGAGGAATCACTAAATTCTAAATCGCACTAGGTATAGAAGTTTCTCAACTCAGATGCATAAATACAAGTTCCAACTCTCATCCTTGGGACTTCGGTCCCCAGACATATAACAACTATCTCGAGAAAGATCTCTCTAATGCGGCAACCTCACATTTTCATAGATTTTATTACACTGCGGGAATCTACATGAAACGTAATATTGTTGAACCTACAGTTTCTGCAGTAACCCATATTTCGAGTACCTAATTACCGTCATTTCAGATTCTCAAACGGGAAACAAACATACTTAATTATGGCTTTTAGCCTTCTTTAGCCGCCCTGCGTTTTTAGCTTGCATTTCTATTCACTTTATTCTTTGTTCTGTGCATTCTCAGACACGGCTGCATACCTAACCAATTCAATTCTTCACTCGCTTTTAGTCCACTGAAAGCCAGTCACATTACTGCTGCATCGGTACCCTAAATACCTACTAACCGGCTCACCTTACAGGATGCGCTGAGTAAACATGATAACGAAACTGACGTCATTACTAAGACATTACACCCGCGCCGACGTGTTCGTAGAATTATCGAGAACGTTCTAGATGATACTTGAATAACCATGTAAAAAATTGACAGTCGACACTAACAAAAATTTGTACTTTAAAGCTTCATTTCGCAAAAGAATCGCTAATTTACTTTTAGGGAGTTGACAAGATAACGCGTAAAAGAATAATTCTAGGAAAAAACACTTTATTTTAGTCTTGAAAACTAAATTAATTTTCATTTTTTTAATGTCAAAGAAAAAGCACGTCAAAGTTTGGTAGTGGGAGTCTGTGACGTCACGTCTAAGTAAAATGTACCAAGGCGAGACGTCACACGAAAAAAAAACACGTGACCAATATTTTTGAAATTCACTTTTAGAAATTTATTTTAGGAACATAGCATATGCATAATTTAGCATATGATACAGTTAACCTTTGATCAATTATAACTGAAGATACACATTGCCGAATAAAATCCCCTTCAAAGAATGTCCGAACTTTTTTATTTGGTTGCGTAACAAATAAAATCATCACCTACACAGAAATTTGAACCTAGTCTTTACTTCATTACAGTCGAATTTCGGTAGCGGCAAAACTCCACTTGACAGCTAAACTTGACAATTTCACGCAACGTTCTGAGAAAAAAGAAGGCCACTTTTATCAAAGTGGCGCTCATTTGGCTCGGACATTTTCGGGCGCGCGACTGTGGATCTACAGTTATAATTGATCAAAGCAGTTAACCAAAGAAAAAGCTAAGAAAAAGTCAATGTCGTATCAGGAGCTGAAACGTTGGGAGAGAACCGAACATCATCATCATTTCAGCTACATTGATGCCCAATTATTACGATTGGAAGCGATTTGCATCCACCCTGAACCTGCGGCCTTCACCAAATCGTCCGTCCATCTCGTTGGTGGACGTCCCACGCTGCGCTTGCCAGTCCGTGGTCTCCAATCCAGAACTTTTGGGCCCCAACGGCCATCTGTTCTGCGTGCTACCTGGCCTGCCCATTGCCATTTCAACGAGCTAATCCGTTTGGCTATGTCGGTAACCCCAGTTCTTCTACGGATCTCCTCGTTTCTGATTTAAACCGAACAGAGTGGCGATTACTCCACCGACAAGACCTGGGCTCTTAAGTCGATGATGATGACAGTCAACCAATTTGATTCCTAGGCCACCATGGGACCTTGTCATTGTGACATTTTACGTCAATGGATAAGCAAACTAGTTGTTTTGCTTGTTGTTGTTATAATCAAACTAGCTGTTGCCCGCGACTCAGTCTGCGAAAAATAGGGGTAGGTATAAAAAATAGCCTACGACCTAATCTCAGATCTACCAAATATGGAGAAAAAAAAACATAAAAATCGATCAACACGAGACTGCGATCACCGTCGTGCACGGTCCCAATACTACTCTGATCCTATGCTATTAGCGAAGCCATAAGTAGTATCGTCATAAACAGTTTAGACGACCAGATGGCCTAGTGGTTAGAGAACCTGAACGAAGCTTGAGGTCCCGGGTTCGATTCCCGTGTCGGGGCAGATATTTGTATGAAAAGTACGAATGTTTGCTCTCAGGTCATGGGTGTTTAATATGTATTTAAGAATGTATCTATCTATTTAAGTATGTTTATCCGTTGCTTAGTATCCATAACACAAGCTTTGCTTATGTAGCTTACTTTGGGACTAGGTCAATTGGTGTGAATTGTCCCGTGATATTATTTATTTATTTAAGCAGATTACGATCGCGATCTTAATCGTCCATACAAACCCTTACTCCAAGCTACGCTAAACGGTTTTCTCTGCACTTACACGCACGAGATTTTTATACAGGGTGGATGACGACGGGGGACCTTCTCGAAAACAAGTGATAGTGTTGCTTAAACTGAACAACTTTCTCCAAGGAACTTAGGTCGAAAAACGAAAAAAAAAAATTCAGACTCCCATACAAAATGTATTGGTTAGCTGACCGACTTACTATGGAAAGGCGAAAAAAAAATTCGTTTTTCGACCTATGTTCCTTGGAGAAAGTTGTTCAGTTTGCAACACTATCACCTGTTTTCGGGAAGGTCCCCCGTCGTCATCCACCCTGTATATTAAAAGACTAAATGATTGTCCATTCATAAAAACTTACTTTCGTCTTTATTGTAAAAGTCCACTTGCTTTTGTGTTAAATTTACCAGCTAACATAAACGGTCAATGGCGTCTAAACGAACTCCTATATTAACGAGTAGCAAATTACCTGCGGTTCCCGATGCATGTAGCTACAAACATGCCTTGTATTACTATCTCGTCTTTCGCCGACTTCCTTCCTTCCCCGTCTGTTTCATGTTGGGCCGAGCTGCGGTGGCTTAAGGCATAAGAGGCTGATATATGCAGTTTTATTTAAGTTTTACAGATCAAAACGCAATACTTATTAGAATGAGCAGCTATAATTTAGTGTTATCATTATTAGTTTGAGCTACGCTCGAAATCTCGTATTGCTAACGGAGGCGTAAAGATGGCCGAGTTAAGGTAGAACTGGGCTGGACATTTCTGTCGAATGAACCTAGTCCATCAGGCCAAAGGTGCCAGGGAATGGGTCCCTAGCTCCATAAATGAAGGTAGAGGGATGACCTAGATGTTTATCGTTTGAGATGACGGGAGCTCGCCTTTGACAGGTGAGATTGGAGCAAGAGAGGAGAGGACTTTGCTTAGCAGTGGTGCACAAAATTAGGCTAGTTAAAAGTATTACTTTCAAGTGTTTATTTATTCTTTCACTTTTATGTAGGTCTGCTATCTATTTATTTGTCAATGTCATATCCAACCGATGATGTAACCGGACTAATGGACTAGCGTATGCGTACGCGTCTATGAAGTTAGAGGCTAGTTATGTTCGGCGGAAATTTTAGCGCGATATCATGCCTTCAACACCTAAAAATGTTTATGCGACGCTGCTATAGCCATATTAACTTCAGAGAGACAAAATTTTGTGATTCGCATAATAAACTAAAAAAAAAAACTTGTTAATATAATTATCACGTTTGCTTCTCATATTTCCTGACAAACTGCTCGTCTACAACTAATTTTTTGTAATCAAATCCAATAGGTGTAATAATACGTACATTAATCAAGTCAGACTATTTCGATTTGACTATAGGTATAAAAAGGCCACAGAATACCACGGCTGTACCTTAAGACATTGTCATATTCATCCGTTTGTACAGTTCAACAAACAGGATGGCTTGATCTAATTTGTAGATGCTACAGTTCAGCAGCCACTGACACTCAAAGGCTTCATTTGCCGCTACCGCCGCCGCTTCCGCTCCCGCTCCCGCCGCCAACTCGCGCGCAATCTCGAAGATTGCTCGTGGCCGCATCCCCGAATAACGCGATTAAGCGAATGAAAGGGCCAAGCCGAACAAAAGCAAATGTGATTACGAGTTGTCGACCGGCAGAAATAGGTAATATTTCTCTTGGATTTCGTAGGTTTTAATGTGCGCTTTCGTTTAGCCGTTGTTTATTTTACGACACGAAGTTTTCTGCACAGAATCAGGGCTGCTCCTGGATATACGTTACACTAGATACCTATGTAACAAGCAGTGGCGGACGTGAAAATTTTTGCAAGTGGAGCAAAAGGAAACCTAAAAATCCCATTTATCCTCTTCTTGAAAGTACTGGAAGAGAAGTGTTTGGTAACTTTGAAAGTTAATCAATCCGGTGGGAATCGAATTGTTAGTACCCTTCGCCACTGCTATCTTGTCAACGTAGTTAGAACACAGAATTGCGGGTAGTATGACCTTCACATTGTTGCTGTCATCGTACTCGGTAATCTTTCCGCCAAGCAATGTTTGCGCTGGTTTATCCTAGAGCTGACAGCTGGTAAAACTACTGGGACATCAGGTTTTTATCTTAACCTTCTAGACAACGCATCAGCAATCCTCTGATGCTGCTGATTCGTGTGGGCGATTATATTATAGGTGTTCATGGGCGGCGATGAAAGCTTTCATCAGGTGACACGCCTGCTTGTTTGTCCCCTAAAAAAAGACTCGAGAGCGAATATTAGTATTTCTTATATAATTTAAAAAAAATCTCTCTATTTCATAAAAAAGACCGGTTCTGTGAAGTCGGTTTACGGATGATAGTTTAACGTGACAACGTCATAAGAAAACATTCAAATCCCCCCCCCCCCCGCCGCTCTCTTGCAACTGGCCTGCTTCGCTTCTCTGTAGAATGTAACGTTACAATGAGTCATGTTTTTCCGTGTATGCAGCCGGCGTTCATCGATTTATAAGGGCCGGCGCTCACTGACGGCATGGCACGGCATGGCATTTTATTACTATCAAGTTATTTTGAATCTTGTTTCAATGAGTTTAGAATTCATGTTACTTTATTGGTTATGCGTTGCGTCATCCCTCGGCACGTCGCGGCATCGTGGTACCGAAATAAAGTAACATGAATTCTAAACTCATTGAAATAAGATTCAAAATAGCTTGATAGTAATAAAATGCCATGCCGTGCCATGCCGTCAGTGAGCGCCGGCCCTTAGACGTTGTCACGTCAAAATAAAAAAAACTAAGTAGGTACCTACTACAAACTTCTACTTAGAGTGTCCCCACATCTATGGACGCGGAATTGGCTTCAACCGATCGGAAAAACCTTTATGTTAACACAGTAAGAGCGAAAGAAAAAGACGTTGATCGGCTCGGCTACGCGGGCCGAATTGAGCCGAGCAGATCGGCATCTTTTTCGCTCTTATTGCGTTGACATTAAGGTTTTTCCGATCGGCAAAAGCCGATTCCGCGTGGACAGATTGTGGGGAGAACCTTAGACCCTTAATTTCTCTCCATCATCATCATCTTCTTATATTTTTTAACAGACTTATAAAAAAGATGCAGGTTCTCAAATCGGTTGTATGTTCTTTTTCTTCTTTATCTGCTTTTACCGAGGATCAAACCTTCCCAGGCTTCCTCAAGCAGTCAGGTTCTCTAACCACTAGGATATCCGGCCGCCATTAGTCAAATAGAAGAGCTACTAGTATAGCTTCAAGTTTCGAAGTTATAAGCATATATTCCACACAGGATTCCACATTAAATCCCGCGAGCTACCACTATTCCAAGATCTAAGTGATATTAAAGCGGAATGAAAATTGAATGTTGCGTCTCACTCCTCCACTTAACGCGTAATGTGCAGGATGAAAAGGAACATCGGAAGCATACGGGAGGCAGTCCTGTATTTTTTCTACCAATTTTGTACTGAATTAATCTAATTTTGACCAGTTATTTATTGATCAACTTGCCTTAACCCGGTTGTAACGATTCCCATTAAACCATTAGATTCGGCGGTCATCGAAATTCCGGGATTTCACTTAATTCCCATGGGGATACGAAAAATTTACATCGTGGACTTCATTTGCATTGTATGAAGATCACCCGTGCAAAGTTTCTCTCTAAACTTAGTGTTGAAGATTTTGGAATTATAATTTCAATACCTGAAATAAAACTAAGTTCGCGTCCAGGTATGTACCTACTCGTACATATCAAATTTTGTCCAGCTATTTTAGCGTAAAGGAGTAACAAGCACGTGCCATTTATTTTTAATTATAAAGGCTTTGTAATTCTATGGCATAAATTTTAGTGCGGTTTAAATAACAACAAAAAAAAACACAAAAATCACAATCACAAAAACAAAATCAATTGATCTGAAACACAATTTTATTTTTAACAACTTTTACGTGTTTTTGAACAGCTCCATCGTTACGTACGGCACTTTG
The DNA here is from genome assembly GCA_947563465.1 of Archips xylosteana. Classification (NCBI taxonomy): domain Eukaryota; kingdom Metazoa; phylum Arthropoda; class Insecta; order Lepidoptera; family Tortricidae; genus Archips; species Archips xylosteana. Next base: position 21,958,474 of record OX387345.1, on the reverse strand, counting down.
CTGGTTTGGGACCATTTCGTGATATGCGAATTTTTTACTTTCTTTCTTGTTTTATTTGAATTTGTTTGGTATCACGAATAAACTTTTTCTTGCTTTCCTTCTTTACTGAAGTGACTGACATTCAGAGTCCATAAAGTATTAGGGGAATATTATTATTGTTATCATTTTCATCTCGACTACTTCAGACTCATCGCTGCCTCCCGTACTAGTAGGTAATATCGTTAGCACATCGCTTGAAACATTTCGAATAGCGCTCAGCTCGTTATTCTGAATTTATCGTCTTCCTTCAATCGCCGGTCGGGGACTAACTAAGGCTCTTGACTTCTAATCAGGTTCTTGACAGGTGTGCTCATATGAGCAGAAGGGCGGTTATGTTTGCGTGTCTAGTTTTTGCATCTAGAAGGTTGGGCTGTAGCCGCTGATTTCACTTGCACGTGCCTAAAATACCACACGTTCTCAAAATACTACATTACCTATTTACCATATTTCTAATAGCTTACCAGTGTCTCGTTGCACTGCATTACTAAATCGAAGAATGGAATTTCTTATTTTGGATATCTGGGGTGGAAAAATCAGCCCTGCAACAGATGGAAGGATCATAGACAAATCGTAATATTTTGGGAATAATCTTGCGTCAATTCTCAGGTATTTACGTTCGATCCCTAGACGTTTTTATTTGTTTGCATTTTAATCATATGAATCTAAATTGCACACGGGACTCTTCACCCTGCCGGCCCCGGGCATCTTAATACCCGCATCGATTTGCTGCCTGCAATTATAGCAAATTGCCCCCGATCCAATCCTAGTGAACATAGCGGAGGCTTAAACTTCGCGACGGCTTAATTCCCCCGCACGGCAGTATCCAGTAATCGATATAATAACCACTTGCAAGGAAGCTGCGTGCTTGCGAACCCACAATCTCAAATCCGCTTTTAAAGCGCTAATTATTTTTAACCGTCCAGCTTTAGGTGTATCTGCTGCGGAGTGTTTTAGTAGTAGAGATAGCGGGCGCGACCCGCGACCGCGCATTATCACACCGCGCCAACGACGCCGGCCGCCGCGATATCGCGATTTGCATGAAATGAGTTCCCTAACACGAGTTCGCCGCACCGCCTCGCTCGTCTAGCGTACCGTTTCAAAATATTAAGCAAATACGAGAATCCGCGAGCGCATTTCATTACGAATTGTTTTATTATTCCCGCCGGTCACGGAACAGAATTGGAATTCTTAGACGGCCCGGCGGGGACGGGCTGCGCCGAGCGAGATTTTGCTTATTAAAAAGGTCGACGAGTTGTAGCTCCTTTATGAAGATTCCATCGCGGAGTCACGAGCGGCGCGGGCGCTGCCTTGCGGTGAATTAATGCGGTGCGGTGGATTAATTCACCGGCCGCGTGATAAGCAAAAATGTAGCCGGCCGCTGCCCGCGCTGATCTGGGAATAATGGCAGCGGAGATTTATCGGCCAGCGGCTCGGGGCGTGATTGACGCGCGCTCGATCCACGATGTACCAGTAATTAAAAGTTGGCGCGAACTACCTCAAGTTACTTCGTTACCTCCGAATGCATAAACTTGTACTAATTAGAGCGGAATTCTTTCGCAGCGGCGCCGCCAAGATTTGGAAGTTGTCGACGGCTCGCGGAGAAGTTCGACGGCGGCGGAGTGTCGCAGCTTTAATTGAGAATCTTGGGGAATTCGCTTTGTCGGGAAATTCGTTTCGTTGCAGAACAAACGGTGACTATGTAGACAATTTCGCGAAGTTTTTGCCAGGCGGCCCGTCGGTGCGGGACAGGTAAACACACGTATAATGAAAGGGAAATTCATGGCGCCGGCAGCCCTTGGTTGGGGGCGGAAAGGCACATAAGACGAAGTTACATTAATGCCGTCGGGTGGAAAAGGCGTTCCGTGGTAGGCGCGTTAATTAACCAAGAATTTACTGTATTCAAACGGCGCCTCCGTAAAGTTTAAGTCAAAACCCCGAAACTTGCTTCCAAATTTGTTTTGCGTCTTCTGAAACGGATTTTCATTAACTTTACGAGTCGGACGCATTACGTATGTTTGACTGAGGGCGCATTAGTGCTGCGGTCTCGTGACACTCTACTAATCCGGCGAACGTTCGAGTTTTGGCTAATTCCGAGGCGCATAAGGCCCGAATTCGGTCCAATTATAAGTGGGGTCGGTTCAAATTCGGACCAATTAGATGAGCCAACGAACTGTGTCGCACTCGGGAGCAGTTTTGTCGGCAATATAATTTATTAGGGCGGCTCGAAGTTGCCGGCTTTAACCCTTAAAGACTCGAGTGAAATTTGATTACGGCCGCTTTAAACGTGTCCCCTTCGCCGTACTCAAAGTTTTAAATGGATGAGCTGGCCGTGGTCGCGCTGGACAACCGGCTGAAATGCAAGCGACCGCTACTCAGAATGAGCTATTATTAAAACTGTCATTTTTAGGGGTAGATCCAGGAATCCCTTTTGTTCTCAATCATCCATCCGTCTGTTTCTCCCTCCGTCACAGAGCTACAGACCTTATATAATATTTCTTAACCGTAGACGCTTAAAATTTTGAATGTGTATCGTCATCATTCGAAAGAACATGTGATACCTCTTGCTGTTATAATACCTGCCGTGTTCTTATTGAATACAAATTATGAATGATTTGATTTATTGATTAATGTCCACTGTTGGACATTAGGTTACCCGAAATAACGTCATTATGACCGTCCTGCGCCGCCCGCATCAGCGAAACTCCTGCGACCTTCTCCAGTTCATTATGTACCTTGTAGTGAGCCTACCCGCGCTGTGACTTCCGCGACGTGATCACCACTCAAGAGTACATACATACACAGTTAAATTACTTAACATAAGGTAAGCTTACCATGATCGACACCTCAACGCCCAGTAGATGACACCCATCTGTCACCTCTCTTACTATGACATAAGATTGAAGGTGCCATGTGTGTCTGGCCCAATGGTCAGTGTTGAGCACAGGGACATCTACCTTACTCCTGTTTACACTTAGCTAGTGTTTCACTGAAGACATAATATTTCTAGCTAAAATCAAAATGAAAACGACATAGTCCGCATCGAGCGACAGGCGGATCATCAAATTAACAAATCATTTATTCCAATCCAAACGCTCCAATTGTCCTATCAGTCACGTCCGCTACGCCCGCAGTACAGCAGCAGCATAAACGTCAACAGTAAAACTGTTTACAATTTTTCATGTCACAAAAGCGTCAGTCTACATAAAGAACAAATCACGCGAATGAAAGGACTCCGCGAATTGCTAGGAGAGAACGAGACAGCAAGTATTTCAATACACACTAAGAGGCTGGAAAAGGAATACCGCTTAGAAATTTCCCCCGAAAGGACATTCCTTTCAAATCAATTAAATTCTTTTGTCGTTTTTCTCGTGATTATTTTCTTAAGTCAGTCATAGGAGGGCTGATCGGGGAAGGGACATCAAAAAGCCTCCGATCCAATCGTCTTACCTCGCAGCTCGAGTCGACAAGGGCCAATTAATGGTTCTGAAATTGATTCGCCAGAATTGTGGGCCTTTGTAAACGGTGTTATTGGCATCGGCCGATCGCCGTTTGAAGTCCCAATTTTGTCTTTTTAGAAGAATGTGATTTGAGAGTGACGTGTTTTTTCTCGGTTATGAATACACGTTGGGGAAAAGTTATTTTTAAAAAATTATACAATGAGGGCAGCCAAGGTCCATGGCAGCGATTTGGACGACATCTGAAAATGTTTTTTTTTTTTCAATAATAAATTACTTTTAGTTTTCCCTTTCTCTTTTACCGATTCAACTATATATATTGAACTCCACAAAGTAACGTTTGAATCAATCAATAGTTGTTTATTAGCTGTTGTTTTACAATCCTTACGAACCTCTTTTTTATACTCTATTAAAGTAGCTTAAGTACTTATAAAATATCCAAGTATACTTTAGTGTCATTTAAATTTCAGCAGTTTCTTTTCAAAACAAAATCATCTACGTAGCTTCTCACAGCCAATTCAAACTACATCTCCTGGAGTGATAAATCATTAAAATTACTTGCGAGCCCCTTGATTAATCAATTAATCACCCGTGATTGGCTCGTGTACTCGAATGATAGGGTCTCTGCGACCCGGCACGAAAGGGTTGATTTATGGCAAAATAATAGTCTGCTGGGGAATTTCAAGTGTTAACCTAACTTTAACTTAACTTTAACTTGGTGTTATGTACGAGGCTCAGTAACTTAGATTGTTAACATGCTTTTAAGGTTTGGACGGTGATGGATTGATTTGCCTTCGTTACTTTACTAATTAATTTACATAGACCCGCAAAAAAAAAGTTTAAACCATTTTTTTTATTTACTCTTTAAACTTTTCTTGTCTATCTATACGCCACGTATATAAGAAGTGTTACACCTACTATAAAATAAATATTTAAAAACATGAACGTTCATATTACTTTGTGAAAGAAACATCTATTACAAATAAAAATACTCTCTGAAATGAACCTAAAAATCACAGTCATGAAACTCTCACCATCAATTCTCGCTGTCTTATTCATAGACTAAGAAATAATAAAAAAATAAGAGTGAAAGAGTAACAAACTTTCATATCTATAGTACCGTCGCGGAATGAAAATGTTCGTCTCTTTTCGACTCTATGTCAACGAGTTAAGGTTGAAAAGTGACGAACCTTTTCATTCCGCGACTATCCTTGTATAAAAAGGAATCCCAATTTCCCTTGGTCACGCTAACTATAGAGAACGACTTACCGATTCCATTCATCTTTTTTTAAGGATTCCCAACACCCTGTAGAATGTTCTTACGGGAAAATAATCCCACGGGTTAAGGAATACACGGGATAAATAATCCATATGACGTAACCTTACCTCCGTAACTGTAGCTTTCATAGAGACTTCAAACTTGATCATCTTTTAGGATCATAATAGTGCAGTGTGAAGAGATTTTTGGAATTTCCCACGGGATAGAGACAACAGGAGTTGTTCATAAACTTTTATCTCTGCGCAGACGAAGTCTAGTTTATAATATAACTAGCGACCCGCCCGGCTTCGCACGGGTGCAACTATATTATGAATGTATTATACATATAAACCTTCCTCTTGAATCATTCTATCTATTAAAAAAACTAATCAAAATCCGTTGCGTAGTTTTAAGGATCTAAGCATACATAAGGACAGAGAGCGGGAAGCGACTTTGTTTTATACTATGTAGTGATTTAGTTAAAATGGGTTTGGGCGGGCTACTTGTGCCGACACGACGCACGGTGGAGCAAGCGCGTTTTGGAGTGGAGACGCCAGCTAGGTAAAAGAAGTGTGGGTAGACCGCCTGCCCGATGGTCCGATGACATCAGGAAGACAGCATGACAATCTGGAAGATTAAAACGTACAGCCAATCTGGATGGAGAAAGAATGAAGAATTCGCCTAAAGGTAGGGGAAAACGCGCTGAAGAAAAAGAAGAATATAATTAAGCACTATTTTGTTTCCGCGAGAGACAATTAAAACGAAAGATTCTTACTTGACTTCCATCAAAATGTGTCCTAGTCATCACCACCTAAATACTAAAACTACAATAATATAAGCATACGTAACTCATAGTTATCTCTATCAGTAACTTGAGCCATGGCATCCCTGAGGCTCCGCTGCATTTTGGGCGTGCATTAGCAACACATTAGCAACGTTGGAGCTTCGGGCATCACTCTGCATCTAATAACCTAAATGAACTTAGGATGTTAGATTTCTTAGAGCGGTAATGGAAGTCTCTCGAGGATGTGAGATGTGAAGATAGCTGTGTTAATGACAAGACGGGATAAGGATGACACTAATCAACTGACGTACTTTTTATGAACTGACAAAACAATCTCCCATATATTTTAGTACCGCATTACTTAGTGTTCACGGATCCCAAGTAAATAATACCACTGTTTTCTATAGCCATCATCATCGTCATTTTAACAGAAAGACGTCCACTGCTGAACAAAGGCCTCCCCCAACATTCGCCAAACAGACCGATCCTGTGCCATCCGTATACAACGCATTCCCGCAACCTTAACCAGGTCGTCGCACCATCTTGTTGGAGGCCTACGCTGTGTCTTCCAATCCGTGGGCGCTATTCAAGAACCTTTTGGTTCCATCGGCCAACAGTTCTAAGTACGATCAATGTGCCCTGCCTACTGCCAATTGAGTCAGGCGATTCTTCGAGTATTTCGGTAACCTTAGTTCTTGCACGGATTTCATCATTTCTGGTGCGATTCCGTAGAGGAACTCTGAGTATAGCCTCCTCCATCGCCCTCTGCGTGACCTTGAACTTTGTTATGTTTCCTATGGTTAGCAGCCACGTCTCAGTTGCAAGTTTTTAGAAAGAAAACTCTGTAGAAAACTGGACACAAAAAGACATAAGGCATCTAAATCGTTTCACACGCACACAAGCAATAATTCACCAACTCACGGTACCACTTTGTTTGATTATACTCGTATATGCAAGATTCTTCATTCTTCCGCGAACGCGTAATTAAACTTCTAGCATCTCATTATCGATAGACATATCGCAGATAAACCAAACTTCCACGCAAAATCCCGAGCAAATAGTCAATAGATATCCAGTAAATCGTCAAACTTTATGAGTAATGTTATGAAGACCGTCTATAACATCGTTAGTCACATGAACCTCAACCCCATAACCCGCAGAGCTAATAATGAGAGAAATAATGAGAGAAAGAGAAAAAGAAAAGAAAAAAGCAACCGTTACTGACTGATCTATCAAGGCCCAGCTCAAATCACTTAACGGTAACGTAACGGTGCTAAAATTTGGCATGCAGATAGCTATTACGACGTAGGCATCCGCTAAGAAGGGATTTTTCAAAATTCCTATGGGATAGGGAATAAATGGGATTTATATTTTCGCTTCAAATGGCCTTATCTCCGTAACTTTAATTATTAGAGACTTCAAATTTGGCATGCAAGTAGTAAAATTCGGAAAATTCCACGAAGGTAAAACTCAGATTTATATATTCAATTCAATGGGATCCTATCACAGTGATCATTCCTTTAGGATGATATAGGTGCATTAAAAAGAAATTTTTGGAATTTACCGCGGGATAGAGATCGGGAATTGGCCATAAATTTAATTTGTGTGAGGACGAAGTCGCAGGAAAAAGCTAGTCATGTATATTTCCTTCCGTAATCCTTACTAATAAAAATGTAAAAGTAACACTGTCTGTGTGTTACCTTTGCACGCTTAAACCGTTGAAGCTGATTTAGATGATGATATGGAGATAGTTTGAGACCCAGGGAAGGACATAGGATAGTTTATAGAATTTTTTGCAGCAAAGATAGGCTATGTTAGCCATCTTAGAGCGCATGAGCGCTAGTGTAATTATTAATTAAGAGTCGAAATGGTCGCCATAGCCGAAATTGGTCGGATCATTCATTCAGTTTTTATCCCGAAAAATGCCATAGTTTTCGCGGGACAGCAATAGACGAATTCTTCGCGTACGGAGTCGCGGGAAACAGCTTGTCTCCTATAATTTTACTGACGATCGGAGAAACCAGTGTGAACCTAACTACAAAGCTTAAGGTCCCGGTTTCCAGTCGGGCAGATATTATCTATAATAATAATAATAATAATAGCTTTCAAAAAAAATAAACCTTATGCAAATCGGTTGCAAATGTTTGCTCTCACGTCTTGGGTGCTTAATATGTATTTAAGTATGTTTATCCGTTGCCTAGTACCCATAACACAAGCTTTGCTTACTTTGGGACTAGGACAATTGGTGTCAAGTGGGCTGTGATATTTATTTATTTATTTAGAGCGTCGTCTTGAAAGCCGCGGTAATTCAACGTTGTTGAACAACGCCCTCTAGTCTCGTTTGAAGTTAAAATATCTCTGAGAATATTATTTATCCTATGTCTCAATCAAAATTACTCGTGACCACGGCCGCTACAATGCGGTCGAAACGTCGAGGTAATTTCCATGAGGCATAATTTTGTTCGACATAAGGTTCAAAATCGCGCTGAAAATGGCTGCCTCGCGAGGCAGTTCGCTCAGTGGAGATCCGACTATTAAGTTCCGAAAAATATTATAGTTATGAGTGAGAATCGTAAAAGTTCAAAACATTATCCATACTAATATTAAAAATGGGAGCGTGTGTCTGACTGTCGGTTTGTTGCCTTACGCTTAAGCTGCTGAACAGATTTAGATAAAATTTGGTATAGTTAGAGACCCTGGGATGGACATAGGATAGTTTTATCCCGGAAAAATGCATAGTTCCTGGTGATAGCAATAAACGAATTCTTTGCAGACGGAGTCATGGGCTACAGCTAGGAATAGATAGATGGCTTTGTAGACACATGCGCGGTCCATTTTTAGCTCGCGGGACACTTCTGTTCCTCTTGCTAGTTCTATGCCATAACTTTTGCTACCGTAGAGTTGTTTAACACTCATAATTTATCAGCATATAGCCCATTAACTCGGGAAGAATAAGGAACGCCACATCTCGGGAAAATATGGATAGATGACCTAATTTCGGTTTCTGTAAGGACATCTGAGCGTCCGTGGACGGTTGTGGCGATAGACGATGTTTGCGCATCTTGTGGGTTACTTGATTGTGGAGAAATGTTTGTTGTGGTTTCATAGCTAGTGTGACCAGAATATGGATGAGTTAGTGTATTTTTTAACCCCCGACACAAAAAGAGGGGTGTTATAAGTTTGACCGCCCTGTGTATGTATGTGATTGTTTTTATTTATTTATTCATTTATTAGGTAAGTCATGTAAGTACATAATATATATAATCAGGTGTTACAATAGATATTTATGTCAGTCCATGACGCCCTGTAAGGGCACAATATAATAATTATAACTAATAATTATTTATAACTAAGTTTATGATTAGCTTATATTAAAAAATTATACGGAATTAAAATTATTATTAGTATAATAATCAAAATCATTATATAGCTATTTTTTATGTTAAATATTTTTAAAGATAAAAAATGCTGTAAATTAAAGTCAACATTTATTTATTAATAATTACAAAAATCTCCAATGTGAAATATAATTACAGACTATAACAGGCGAAGCTAAGAACTTGTAAAAATACATAGCACACCCGCACGATCTTATCTATGTTTAGTACACGTGTACTAAATAAAGTAAGCTCGCCATTCACTGCAGCGCCTCGGAAAGGTTTTTAGCCGGAAGAGAATAAAAAGCTTCCCCTATGCTGTACAACAGTTAAGTAGCTCCGATATACGACTACACCCTTAAGTGTTAGGTCTAGCACGCAAACTACTGAACCAGGAAGAGTCTAGACTTTTAGTAAATACAGGGTAATATCACAGATTACATAATAGTTACTTCGTAACAGATACTGCATCCCGTACAAAATCTTGGTACTTACCGCGATTGTAGCCACAGATTATACTACTCCGTCTCCTTAAGAATGTGTGCGTGCCGACAGTGACAAGGGCTGGCAGTTTGGATTAAAAATTTTTTTCTACATGTTGTTTTACCATTTTGTCGGGATAATTGCTATACATTATATCCATGCAAATTTTCTAGCACTAATATTCTTTAAGCTAAGCCATGGACGGACAAAGAGACAGACGGTCATGGCGAAACTATAAAGGTTCCGTTTTTGCCATTTTAGCTCTGGAATCCTAACAAAAAAGGATATTTATTGTAATGCGCAGAACACATTGCTATGCTCACAGTACCCTAGCGTTATACTAAATACGAAGGTCATCTTTCGAACTTCGCATCGTGCCATCCCGCTCACGCTTATAGCTTTTTATAGAAGAGTAAGAGGGACAGCACGATACGAACTTCCAAATTGTTATATTAGCTATTAATTCTAGCATAGTCATATTAAAATTTGCCCCCTGTTTCACCATTCACTTATAAAAGTCCAGCCGGCATATTTTTTCCGTGGAACACGAATGAACGTGCGTCGGCGCGCGCTTGTGACAACCTACTGGAATTTCGATCTTAGCAGATCGTCCCCGCGGTAGGTAAATATCGCGCGTAAGAACATGGCATGCATGAGGCCTGGTGATATGCTATGGGCTGTATCGGTGTAAGGCCGACTATTAGTTACCTGTCAGATATGAAGTATCTTTTTTATTTATTTTTCAACTTCATTTTTTATTACTTTTACGGTCATCCCATGAAACCATATATTTCAAACTAAATACAAACTGAAATATAGATGCACAGAAAAAACCCCAGGTCTGGAAGACCAGTGATGGTGTAGGGGTAAGCACGCAGCACGGAACGCTGAGGACCTGGGTTCGATTCCCAGCATTGGTCTTTTTTCTGTGCATCTATATTTCAGTTTGTATTTAGTTTGAAATATATTAGTTACCTTGTCACTTTTGTCGATGTGCTTGTTTTCTGTAGACGTCGAGGTAGAGGGTCGTGGGTTCGAACACGGGGTCGCAGCTTTTAAGTTTTTCGGAATTTTTGTGCGATTTTTTTTAATTTAATTTTATTTAAGCTTTACCGGTGAAGAAAAGGATCTTAAGAAAACCTTGCACATACCTGTGCAGAAATTCAATGGTGTGTGTGAAGTTCTCAATCCGCTCTGGGCACGCGTGAGAACTACAGTGCAAACCCTCGTTCTAAGAGGAGGCTTGTGCTCAGCAATGCGACGTACACACGTACTTAATTGTAATACTGAAAACTAAGAATCATAAATGGTGACACAGACATTCTCACAAACACAAGATGGAGTAGGTACAGCAATAGCTTACTAAAAAATAATTTCACGTCATGAATAAAGACATTTTCGAGTGTTTCATTGCGTGGCACAGTAACCGTGTAATATGATCTCAGAACACAATATATGTACCTGATAGCAATAATAACATGTCTTTGTAAGTCACGAAACAATCACAATACCAGCAATTTCAAGGCATATCAAGTTTCTAAAGCGGCGTTACTCAGTCAACATTGAGAAATACTTAAACAATTCTTAAATTGACATTATCTCAGATCAAATTTTCGGTTGGATTCCGTCGGCGGCTACGGTCTGTATTGTATCGATTCCCTGGACGCAAGCCAAGGCATTGTCGGTATGGCTAACTTATGGCGATTTGAAAAAAGAACTTCTGTCACTGGCCAGTGCGAAATAACTTTGCGGGCGATGGTTTTGTTTTTAAAAATAAAATGCTGTGTTGCCAGCCAGTAGCAGGAAATAACGTCAGCGTGTAATAAGGGTGTTTATTAAGGGTGGCAAATGGTTTTAAAAATAACTTTACTTTAATGTAAAAACTGTTGTAATCCGAATCAAAACTTTATCTATTGTATGTGATAAATTTGTGTATTGTGAAAGTATAACACTTATAATAGCTCTAAGGGAGCTTGTTTGTATGACTAACCGATATCCTAGTGTTTAAATGAAAGAATCCACATCATAATATAATTTTATACATTTATGAATCGAGTATTATGTATATGTTTTCATTAATATTCTTTTATCAAATCAAGTTCTGGAATAAGTATTTAAAATTATAAATAATTGATACAGACCTCTACAATATATTCTGATCACGCGATGTTATCTTTTAGAGAATTTAAAAATCATCTTCTTTTTAGGTAACAAAAATAAAATGCAACACACTTTTCCACTAACATAATTTCATGTCTAATTCAATGTGCCAAATTTCCAAAAATAAATATCCCCTAAATTCAAAAACCCCCGAATCCCCCTACCCAGCGATTCGTATCGACAATCTCGCTCCTCAAGGCAACAGTTTAAATTTATCAAATTATACCCGAAAATTGTTTAGCGCGGCTGTTTGCAAGTGTCAAATCAAATTTATTTATGACGGATTTGCTCCCCGCCACACCTGGGCGTAGGGTGGCCACGCTAATCCCGGTGATCCGGGTAATTCCCGGTTATAAAACGCGATTCCGGCGCGCGCCGTCACGTGATACTCGTATACTTTGTTTTTGGTTATTTAATTACATGCGGTGAGATTGAAAACATAAATGTGTCGCTTGAATGTTTTATTGTTCGTAGAATTTTATTTTTTGATGTAACCTTTTTGTTCAATATTTTTATAGCTGTATTTATACCATCTTTAAGTACCTCTTTTCTACTTGTCAGTTTAATTGATCGCTCATTTATATAATTACTATTTATCTGTTTAATTACATTGTTGATACATTGTTTGTTCATTCTGAGAGGAGGCTTGTGCCCTGCAGTGGGACGTTTATAGGCTGGTATGATGATGATGATGACTGTTTAAAAAGTCGAGGGAGCCTAGTGGTATGATGGGCTTTCAAGCAGAGATTCGGGGTTCTAACCTGCAGGCTTACACCTCTGAGGCTTTCCAAATTAATGTGCGAAATTACATTTGAAATGCACCATGGTGAACTGAAGGAAACGTGCACACATTACATTAGCAAAGAAATTAAATGGTGTGAGTGAAGTTCCCAATCCGCACTGAACACGAGTTGGATCTACGGCCCGAGCCATTCTATTCTGAAAAGAGTCTTGTGTCCTGCGGTGGGACGTACAGAGACTGGGATGATAAATATGTTTTTTTTTACTAAACTTGTTCAAAATGACGCACATAACGTACAGTACACATTGTGCTACAAAGTGGTTTTATAACCTACGTATTCCAAATAATTCAGATACAAATTAACTACAACACATACTTGTGACCTTTCTGTCTAGCTATTTCTAACTACAAAACCCACGCCCTGCCTTCCAATCATCTTTACATTGTGTTTTAACCTATACAACCACAATGAAATTAATCTCGTTAATTATTCTACAAGCAATCATCAGACCATCGCCCTCGATCCATTAACTTTAAACCAAAATACCCAGATATCCCGGTATTCCCGGTTTAAGTCCCGGTTCGAGAGCCGGTATTGGGTTTATTGGGCACCCTAGCCGGATTACACGGCTAGTATCGCTACGGTCGGTGCAAGACATTAGGCAATAATTGAAGACCACAACACAGTTTACAATGCACTATTATAACCCTTAATAAACAGTTTAGAGATTACATTAACCAACAACTTTGAAGGTGTACGCTATGAAATTCATTGCTCGAATAAATTCAAGTGATAACCAGCAGAGCCCGGGGAATTTATCGCAAAAGAAATACGGAAATTAAACAAAATGCAATAGAGTCGCCATAATGTATGTATGATTATTGTTATTAGGAGATACATTCGTAATTAGAATTTCACCTATTTTAACACGAAAACCATTCACTCCTTTGAAGAGTCTAAAGGTTATGTCAAGATTATTAATTGAAGCCCCCAAATACTAAAAAAATATTTAGAACAACTTTGCCACATAACAAATTATGAAAACGATGCATGCCCACGAAATTAATCCCTGTTTCCCTAAGTCACGCCATAGCCTGAGAACAACTTTATTGGTTTCATTCTTCTTTATTTTTCAAGTTTTCTAATACAATGTTAGAAGGATCTAAAGGCAAAAATAAAGCAAGAAAATCGCGGAGAAAATAAGAAAATTTCAGAAATCTTAAAGAGTGACTGATACCTATGATGATGATGAATGTTTGGATATTACGGACGGTATTAGATATATTAAAAACTGAAATGGAATTTCTGTCTTTGAACCGGGAACTAGGATTTTTTTGACTGTACAATCAGATGCTGAAAGAGCCGAGTGATCGTACAGTCACGGAACGAAAAGGTTCGTCACTTTTCAACTCTATGTCAACGAGTTTAGATCGAAAAGTGACGAACCTTTTAATTCCGCGACTTTACCATTCGGCTGTACCAGTACGGCCGTAAAGTGTCCGGGACTGTGTTACGCGCTTGTCCGGGGGTAATGAGACGGTACAAAAATCCCGTAGAAGCCTGTCCGGGGTGATTAGGACGCCATGCGGAGATGCTCTGGTCATTGTACACTGCTGGAACAAATATATTGTAGCAACGATTTAGACGGACCTTGAGCGTCCTTTTTTAATATATATATTTTTTTATTTAAACTGTTTGTTTTGGAATTTAAATACACTTTCGTTACATTATTTAACTTCTAAATCCTTAAGTTAATAGCCTATTGAACGTCCCACGTAAAAAAAAACACGCAAAAAAGCTGTGGTGGCTACTTAGCTATAGGTCAAACCGCTAGGCCACCACGGCTTCGGCTTCAGCTGTTTTTCTTGTTATCTGTTAATTTCATTTATTTTATGTACAATAAAGAGTACATAATAATTAGACATCGGTAACTCGTGGCAATTAGGTAGCACTAGTGATGAGACACGTTTTTCAAGTGCCTTTTCAGATAAGATAACATAATTCTTTAAAATTGAAAGGTCACATTTATTACCGAGACTACATCCAAAAGGTAAACTTGTTTATCAAAAGCTAAAAATAGCATTATTAAAAAATCCAGGATATCTTACAATAGTAATTTTTAATTAGTTACAAAATAAAGAAGTTGAAATCAAAGAGAACACCAACAAATTTACGCAAGAATGCTTTTTACAAGCTTTTATTTAACTTGCAATGTTTGTATGTATGTATGTATGTATGTACGGGTCAAACTTTGGAAGTCGATTTTGACCCACTTCCAGTGGTCGGATTGGCTTGAAATTTGGTATACTTATGTAGGTTGGATGACAATGCAAGTACAGTCAACAAAAAAGCTTGCAATAAAAATGAAATTTTTAACAAAAACTTTTTTTTATACCAACACACTCAAATAGGAGACGTAGGAGAACTTCTAAAAATTTTGAACAAATATTTATTGTCTATCACGAAAGTCAAATATAATGGTTGAAAAATTTCTTGTAATTGGTTTCTTTGCTCGATTCGTACAGAGAAACAGTCACTTCACTAGTCTGTCCGAAACGTCAAATGCTACCTAAATGCCACGAGTTACCGATGTCTAATAATAATGCCAGTGGGCAGTGTGCCGATACAGCAACACTTAAGTCATCTTCGTTATCACGCGTCGCAGGCGAACTAATCTACCGTTAAATGCCATTATGCCCCTCGAAGATGCCCTACAAACAATACTTTACGACTATCCGAATAGCGTATATTATGTCTGTTATGAAACAGATTTCTGATTTTATTTTATTGTTTTACGGATATATTTTTAGCCCGAGCCCAAGCAGAAGGAGAGGAAGCACAGCTCCAGCAGTAGGTATAATATAGGGTATCCTAAAACTCCATGGCTTACGATTTTACAAGGAACTGAAACAATTACTTTGCTCACCCGCGACCTTACGATAGTTACGTTTATGCAAGAAATGTGTGTTCATGCAGTTCCTCCACCTCCACACTGTACGAACACACACAAATCACACAAACCCAACCATCACCACCAGCAAACTACACTGACGCGTTTCGAACTCAACCACACCAGCACCACAACCGTATGCTATGCTACCAAATGTTAAACTAACAAACCAAAACAAATGTTTTAACTTGTCACTGTAACTTCTTAAGTTAAGTACCCTACCCCAAGTAGTTTCTTGCATAAACGTAACTATCGTAAGGTCACGGGTGAGCAAAATAATTGTTTCAGTTCATTAATATGGACCTCCGCAAAGTAACGCCTGATTCAATAAATTAGATATTACAAGGGCTTTGGGTTCTAGTCTGGACAGATCAGCCAGACACCTATTTATAGGTAGCTGTGGTGAGCTCAATGAATAGTTCGTAATTGAATCCCGATGTTTGGCAGGAGATAGCGTCGGCGAATAAACCTATGAATGCGATTGATTTTGCGCATCAGTTTTGTAGGTAGGATCATTATATAGGTAAATATACACCTACAGGAAGTCCCAAAACTCAACAATAACCTGGTACCAGACGAAAGGCCAAGTTAGCACACTTCTGGAAAAAATAAAAAATCCATGTCACTTTGTACATAAAGCGATATAAATTTTTTTCGAAAATAAATCTAAATACTAAAAGTGATATCTTATGTGGCTCTATTATCGCTAAACTAAGTGTCATGGATTTTTTCTAATTTTTTCTAGATCTGGTATGACGTGATCTCTCATCCAGTAGTTCTCGTTGAGTTTTAGAACAACCTGAATTTGTGTAAATAAGTTTTTCAAAGAGGACCAATTATTTATTTTTAAAAAATACATGTTACAAGAACTCTAAGAGGTGCACCGTCGTTGAAGCAAGGAAATATTCGAGCTGAACCTGAGCTTTTTCCCACATATACTCAAAAATGTTATTTAAAAAAAAAAAAAAACATTTTTAATGTGCAGTAGGTACCAAGTTTCAGGTCTATTCCATTAACCGCTGAAGAGTCTCCTGCGGAAACGACCCTGGCCAGACCACCAGAATTTCACTACACCAACATAAATATGTATGTCAAATCTTAGCTCAATCGGATACAGAGAAAAACACTATTTTAATATTTTTTGACTGTGACTAGAGAGTCTCGAGAGTGAGTTAAGAAATACCAAAAAGCAAACCAGCTGTAACGGCCCGTATTTTCAAACCCATGAAAAATCCAGCCAAAATGCAGAATGCAACTTTAAGTTTCATGATACCGGCCAAAGTCCAGTTTAGAAGAGATTGCATCCATTCAACATTCGTCCTAAATGGGAAAACAACTTGAACTCGGGTAAAACTCGAACTGCTGGATCTTTGAATGTTTCTAAACGAAATCTGCCGTGCGTTTTCTTTGCATTTTATTCAAACAGTCGGATATTAAATCCTTCTAAAATTCTTACTTACTGTAAATGCAAAGTGTGTATGAGTATGCTTGCGTGTATTTGTGTGTTTATTACTCCTTCACGATGAAATGGATTTGGAAGAAACATGGTTTGTAGATAACCAGAGGTCTGGATAATACCTACATAGGACACTTTCCACACGGTCGGTGTGATGGCCCATCGATAGCTGCAACGCATCTACACGATGGCGATTGGCGACGTTCAGTTGTAATCTTATGTGATCCTTTGACACCGTCGCCATCCCATGACCATCGCACGCGCCATAAGCCATCCGACACCACTACGCCTTCCACACGCTGGCCCATCATAGTGGACCATCGCGATGGCCCGTCCTGTAGTGCCAGCATAAAATGCCGAAATCTTAATCGCTAAACAGACTTCACTGAGTTGATTACCGCACGCAACATATGTGTCTGCAACAGTGGAAAGAACATGGTACATAGTCGGCCGCACTCGGCAAGCGACAGGCAGCTGCCACCGCCTCTACATAGCCACAGCAGTAGGCCGTAAGACTAATGTGAAGACGACGTTCGTTCGGCCAAGTTTGAATCAAAGTTCGGCGGACGTATTAGGTGAACGAAGTAGTGTATTTGCCGCATTATGAAAGTTTGCACAGACGTCATCATACAGCGTAAATGAAGAGTACGTTGTAATTTAGCAAAATCCCGGGCGTGCGCTTAATGTACGACCACGTAATTGTCAACCTTGAATGAAGGATAATACACGACCTGATTCAAACCTTTAGGACAATTTTTATGAATGACGACACGAATTCCAGCGAAAAGTATAGTTTTGTAACGAAACCTAAATTCAACCCATGCATGGCAATACTGATCAGTTTAATCGTATTTGGTGTCTTACAAACCAGGCCATAAAATCCGAAAAAAAAATCGTATTTGGTGGTAAAAGCTCTTAGTTCATTGATACGAAACACCGTAAAGTAACGCCGGAATCGTTTGCCTTATTGCCGATCATCAGCATAACTCGAGCTACCCTAACTTTTCCCATCTCACCCATAAAATAATTTCCATTCCATCACAAAAGCCATTTAACTTCAACCGAACGTCATAACACATCGCGTCAGTTACACAATCAAAACGATCCCAGTCTGAATACCCAATTCGAAATGCAATACCGCACGATTGTATCGCAATTCATTTTGTCACACGACTAGAATAGTCCCCTGGAAGGCGTCGTATCAGATATAGTATTCCCTAAGCCAAACGCAACTTGAACTCGGTTTGCATTTTGAAGAGAATCGATCGCCGCGATGTACGAATACACTTTGAAACATCGAATTTATCGCGGACTTGTTTATGCATTCGATTCTTTTACGAAGGACGCAGTGCATAGTCGGATGGGGGAGGAGAATACATAAAACTCAGAAATAATATCTGAATAGTGTCTGACCAAAGCTTCGGTTTCGGTATCGGCGAGTTTTATAGTAATTCTACAAGCTTTTCAAACAGCTATCAGTATCCTGTCGCTATTAAAGAAATGAGCCACACTTAGCGGAAGATTTTTAGCTCATTTCATAATAGCATACTGATAACGATTGAAACGCTCGTAGAACTTCCCTATAACGTGAAATTGGAGTTTGGTTTCGGCGCTATCTATTGAAATTGCGGCCAAATTTGAAACTATTTTTATACGACAAAGTTGAAGTTAAACTTCGTTTCCTGCCTACTCACGCTAACGTTACTTAACAAGAGAGTAAGAGAGACGGTATGATTGAAACCTCGAATTACTGAGAAGCCCCCTTGGGTTAGTGTGCTTCTCTTTTTGTGCAATTTAAATGATAGAATCTTCCGTTCTTTTTAAGTTTTAATGTACTATTCAAAATATGCAACATATCGCCACTGCCAGGATGGTGGCTGCGGGCTGGTACCTGTCTACTGTCAGCCAGTGGAGGCCCTGTCCAACACGGCACGGGGCAAAATGGAGATTTTTTATACAGTACAGGCTTGCTTTGACCACAACCACGCCTGATGGAAAGCAAAGATGAGGTCTTCGATGGAGCACGCTTGCCTAGTAAATGCTCATTCACCCTAGACTTGAAAACGGCCAGATTAAAGTGTTGAGGGAACATAAACACAGATAGGGAATTCCAATCCTCAGCTGTGCGGTTGATGAAGAAAGAGCGAAAACGCTTTGTGCGGATTTTGGGAATATTGATAACAGGTGGAAACCCCGCCTATAGAATACCGATAGGCAAGCAACTCCTCTGCGCTGGCGAAAAATCCACATCACAGACGACGCCGATGAGCCTCTTCGCTTATGTTGCTACATACATAGCCAATTTCCATAACCTTGTGCGTTATTGAAAGGGATCAAAAGCAAAAACTAAAAGCCACGGCAACGTAAAGCTCTATAAATACCTAACGTGCTCATAAAACACAAGTCACGTTTATTAAAAGGGAACATCACGTGGAGTCACGCCACGAATCCGATTCGTTGCCGGAGCCGTTCCCTCGGGAGCCGAAAAAACGCCGTAGAGAATGTTAACTTACAGCCTTCGCACCAAAGACAAACAAGACAGACAGTGTTAAGCTGTTTTATTTTAACGTGGGAGTAAAGTGGGTCGTGTAGTTGAATAATAATCTGATGCTTCCGCAAAAAAGCCATCCGCTTCCAATGCGTCCCGACAACCTTAACCAGGTCGTATCTCCATCTCGTTGGAGGCCTACTTACACTGCGTCTTCTGGTCCGTGGACGCCATTCGAGAACCTTTCGATCCCATCGGCCATCAGTTCTACGAGCGATGTGTCCACTGCCATTTGAGCCTGGCTATTGGTGTGAATAATAATTAATTCCTTATTAGTAAAATTGCACATGCACTACCATTCCTGTGCTATTAGTGTCTCCTTTCAGGGTTCTTATTTGACTCTATACTTACACACCTATTTTAAAAACTCATGTACCTACGACGTGAAATGCAGTACCTAAAACATTTGAATTTTGTCCATCTGAGAGCCCTCAAGAACGCGTGGAAGGAAATATCAGATTGAATGTGAGCTTTAGAAAAATTGAGTTTCTAAGTTCACTCAATTAAAAGATACAGACTTTTGGTAATGTTCTTTACACAAAATCTGTGGTAACCAAAACTTTTTAGGTACTTCCCGTTTAAAGAATTATGAAAGTTGCCGACAAGTAGAGGAAAAAGCCCAAAAATTACTAAACCGTAAAAAATAACGAAGTGAATAATTATTTATTATTACTGGCTTTTAAATTGCACTTGGCTGGTTTTTCTCATAATTTTATTATATAGAACTCTCAATGCAGCTTTTTTCAACGTTTCCATAAATTTGTGACTCCATTCCAATATTGAATTTCTTGCTGGCAGTCTAGTGAATGACCGTTTCGAATTAGAAATATTATTTTGATTAGACCTTGAGGTCGTTCACATATAAATACTAGTTCATTAAATGAGACTGTTTAAATTTAATTTATTTTCTAAAACGTGTTATTAAAATAATTGCATTCTGTCGATTCTAAATTTAAATGTGACCCGACAAAGGTCGCGTATAAATCAAAAACAAATGACGGTAGCTTCATTGCCGATTAGTTTTAAATTTAGAACGCAGGGCTGAATTTAAAAAAAGAAACAAAAGCTGACAAGTTTTATTTGAAATTGGACAATACATAAATTATGTTTATCTTCCATTATTTGTTGGTTTGTTAAAGTCAAATCTCGAATATTAATAAATTTTACCTAGTTTTAATGATTAGATTGACTTGAAATTTTGTACGAACAGTTTGGAAGGCAATGCAAGGACAGATACCAAAAAGTATAAAAAATATACTTGAAGTGATGAATAATTACGTATATAAGTATCAACACCACAGGCCCATACCATTAAGTTTTTTCTTTGTCTAACGAATAACTAAAAATCTCTATAGGTAAATAACCAAATTGATTCCTAATTTGATATTTTGAATACAACACGTGTATAACTCAAAGTCTCACGCGTATCGATCTGTTAACTAGCCCCTTATTTATTATAGGATTACAAGTCATTTGAATAATTTTGTAATAGCCTCCCACATAATTTATGATAATCCAAATAAGTGAAAATGTATCTAAAATACGCTGCTTTTATAAAACATGCATTTAGTTCCTTGTCATTTTAGGATGAACTATTGCTTATTAAATGTCACGATGAGAGTGACAAAGTTCTCGACAGGAAATCGAATGAATATTACGTCATTTGATTGAACTTTACACATATTTTTATTTATTGCAACCCTTTGGACTTCGAAAGCTGAAATTTTGCACAGTGGTCAATAAGGACTAAAGAGTTTGCAAAATTTAGTTTGCAGAGTTCTATACTGCAAAGGCAATGCCGCAAATACAAGCTAGTCGTAAATAAGGGGTAAATATATAGGTAAACTTAAAATCACACATTTATCGTCACAACTTAGTCTTCGATTAACACAGCACAGATTGTATAAAAATCAACAAAAGCTGTATTTTTACTCATAGGTATAATTTTACGCCTCGATTAAAATCAAGTATGTTTTGTTAACGGAATATAAAATAACAATAATTTTCTTGTCCGCCTCAGAAAGCGGACAAACAAACACCCATTCTTTACATAAGAGACGTCGGCTGCTGCCACTTATCATTTGTAGTGCTATCTCGATCAACACTGACAAGCTGGATGAGATAGATACAAGTTATAGAATAATAGCGAATATAAATAAATATGACGGGCCAATTTACACCGATTGACTTAGTCCCAAAGCAAGTTAGCTTGTGTCACGGATACACATACTTAAATAGATATTAAACATCCAAGACTCGTGAGCAACCATTGGTATATTTTATATCTAATATCTGCCCCGACCTGGGATGGAACCACTAGGCCATCCGGTCGTCAAATAATATACAAAAAATTATGAACTTTTTTAGGCAATATACCAGCCAGCTTTAATATTTTAGTATTGAAAAAAATGGTAGTAATTCCAAACACCTACTAAAATAAATGAAATGATATGAAAACAATCGTGTACTGCCTTTTCAGCGAATTATTTTTCGCAAACTGATTCATTTGGCAAATGTTTCATTTCCCAAATGTTATTTTTTTATGAAACTGTAAACTATTCAGGATATATTTCAGGATTATCCTGTAGGTTAGGTTAGGTTAGGTTAGGTTTGTTTTATAACAATCCTGAAAAGTATACAGTTTCAGAAAAAATAAACATTTGGGAAACGAAACATTTGCCAAATGAATCATTTTGCGAAAAATTTTTCGCCGAAACATTAGTAAACCGAAAACAATGCATTTTATTAATTTTAGAGATCATGTTTCATAGTAATATTTGCTGCTTAAGACCTACACAATCGATATCTAAATAGAAATAATGTTAGTTTTATTTTTCAAAACGTCCGGGTTCGATTCCCGAGTTGAGTACAAGTTTTTTTTTAAATGTATGAATGCAGTTTTTCTTATTATTAAAATCGATGACATGATTCCTAAGAACAGATCTTCGTATGTCTTATGTTTTCAGACTTTCCCATAATGACCGATCTAAATGAGCTACCCTGTATATTGTACTTATACATACACATAGTAGTCTAGCTCAAACGAAATACCTCCAGTGGATTAGTCAACTTGCACTTGGCCGTTTTCTTTTATTGAGCGCGAGAGGGAGAGAGAGGGATTAACTCGCTCGCTATTCACTAATAAGATTATGATCCTGACATAGGTAATTTAAGAAAAGTGAGAACTTTTAGTCTACTATAATCTCGTACCAAAGTTAAAAAGTAAAAAAAAATCTATGGCTCAAAACCCTTTGGCTCACCAACTTTTTTATCACTTGTATTTTCTGTATTTTAATCGCTTTGAGTTCGCTGCTTTGACCACCGGGAGCACCGGTTCTCTGCCAGACGCTCGGTCGCGCCACCTGGCTGATTCATGGACCCACTAAATTCAAATTACGAACCAGTCTTGTCTCTTGTCATGTTTTCTTTTTCTGTATAAATTAAATGGCATTCATGTCCACCAGTCTGTAATAAGACCTGTTTCGCGCGTTGTTTTATTTTTAAACGTTTCAATTTCGTCGTGAGAATTTCGGCCAGTTTCAATTAAATTTCGAATGAACATCAAAGGGATTTATGGTCCTTAACGGCATCGCGTAATTTTTGGACCAGAAATTGAAGTAAAAACTTTTTGTTTTTAACACGCTTTATATTAGCTTGGGTTGTAACTAACTATGTATGTATGTAACGGAATCTTTGAGCATAATTTTCACCCACTTCCCGGTTTCCGATTGAGCTGAAATTTTGCGCATATGTGTAAATTGGATGACAATGCAATATTATTGTAACATGGAGCTGATCTGATGATGGAGCTGGATGGTGGCCATAGGAACTATGTAATAAAATAACACAATCCCGTCGAGTTAGGGCTCGTTTGATTCGTCTTGACGAGCACTTTGATCTCAGATGGTAACCAGGGTCTGATGATGGAGCTGGAAGATGGCCAAAGGCACTCCACAGTAAAACGACACAACCCCATCGAGTTTGGGCTCGTTTGATTCGTCTTGACGAGCACTTTGATCCCATATGGTAACCAGGGTCTGATGATGGAGCTGGAAGATGGCCAAAGGCACTCCACAATAAAACGACACAACCCCATCGAGTTGGGCTCGTTTGTTTCGTCTTGACGAGCACTTTGATCCCAGATGGTAACCAGGGTCTGATGATGGAGCTGGAAGATGGCCAAAGGCACTCCACAATAAAACGACACAACCCCACCGAGTTTGGGCTCGTTTGATTCGTTTTGACGAGTACTTTGGTCCTAGATGGTAACAAGGGTCTGATGATGGAGCTGGAAGGGGGGCAGGTGGCGGGGGGGGGGGGGGGGGAATGGGGTGGGGGTAAGGGGGTCGGGGGTTTAGAGGGTTGAGGGTAAGGGTGTGGCGGTTGGGGTTAGGGGGTGGGGGGGTTAGGGGGGGTTTGGGGAAAATAGGGTGGGGGTGTTTGGGGGTTCGGGGGTTAGGGATTTTGGGGGTTGTGGAAAATGGGGAGGGGGTAAGAGGCCTAGATGGTAACAAGGGTTTGATGATGGAGCTGGAAGGGGGGTAGGTGGAGGGGTGGGGGGTTGAAGGGAAATGGGAGGGGAAGGAGGTTTAAGGGGTTGGGGTTAAGGGTGTGGGGTGTTGGAGGGGTTCGTGGGTTAGGGAGGTTGGGGGGGTTGTGGGAAATGGGGAGGGGGTAAGGGGGGTTCGGGGTTGGGGTTTTAGGGGGTTGGGGTTGGGGGGTAAGGGGGGTTGGGGATAGGGGTTTGGGGGAAGTTTGAGGAAATGGGGTGGGGGTTGGGGTTAGGTGTTTGGGGGGGTTGGGGAAATGGGTTGGGGGATGTTGGGGGGTTGGGTTTAGGGGGTTGGGGGGTCTCTTTTTAGCACATGGAAACTGTCACTGTAAAAAAAATGCAACTAAAAAATAGAAAATAAATAATAGTTTAAAAAAACTAAAAAACACGCTTTAAAAAAATAAAAATAAAAAGTAAAAATAAATTAATAAATTTCAATTCACTATTCTTATAGTGCAGTAAAAAATCTTAATAAGCAATTATTATATTGTTATAACCAGATCAAAATTTGTAAACAATTCTAAATATTGATAAAATAAATAATAATAGTTTAAAATATTTTATTGTAAAAAAAGCGTGGGGTGCTTTTTAAGATGTTATCAAAATGATAATCCTTGACAATTGACACCATGCACCCCACGCTTTTTTTACAATAAAATATTTTAAACTATTATTATTTATTTTATCAATATTTAGAATTGTTTACAAATTTTGATCTGGTTATAACAATATAATAATTGCTTATTAAGATTTTTTACTGCACTATAAGAATAGTGAATTGAAATTTATTAATTTATTTTTACTTTTTATTTTTATTTTTTTAAAGCGTGTTTTTTAGTTTTTTTAAACTATTATTTATTGTATTTAAGCATAAGAGTTTGTTCAATCTGAAACAAGACATGTCAACACGCACTTTGAGATCTCAGTATAGAAGTAGGATTCATAGGCCATTTTCAAGACTCAAACTGTCTTCAAAAAATTCCTATATCATGTGTATTGACATATTTAATAAACTGCCAGACACATTTAAGGATAACAACTTAGAAACATTTATTAGTTTAACGAAACAATGGCTGTTGAGAAATCGAAGGAAACCTTCAAGTTTTACAGGCAAACCTATGGTGATTTTAGCTTTTTTAGCATCAAATGAAGTATTTGCATTCAGAAAGTATCATTTGGTAAACAGGACCTGATGAAGAAGACCGCTCATGGCCAACGGAACTCCTGAACGAGTCAAATCTTGCAAGTTAAATTTGACAGTGAGGAAATTTTTGTGCTTTTCTTACTCAGAATCAAGAGCACTATTGTTTTTGATGATTAAAAAATGTCCCTGCTTTTCCATACTTTTATTTTGTGTCACTTTTGCGACGACCCATATAAACTAGGTATATGAAAAATACCGGCCAAGTACGAGTCGGACTCGCGCACGAAGGGTTCCGTAGGTACCATTGTCTATAAGAACGGCAAAAAATGCACGTTTGTCGTATGGGAGCCCCCTTAAATATTTGTTTTATATTAATTTAATTATTTATTTTCAAAGTGAATACGTGTAACTGAATATTCTGTAAATATTTCAAGCGTCTACCTGTTGCCGTTATCAATATCGAACAAAAACGACCAAAAAAAAATCATGTTTGTTGTATGGGAGCCCCCTTAAATATTTATTTTATTCTGATTTTTCGTATATATTTGTTTTTATAGCGGCAACCCAAATACATCATCTGCGAAAATTTCAACTGTCTAGCTATCACGGTTCATGAGATACAGCCTGGTGACAGACGGACGGACGGACGGACAGCGAAGTCTCAGTAATAGGGTTCCGTTTTTACCCTTTGGGTACGGAACCCTAAAAACGTCACAAAACTGACCTAAAAAATAAAAAACTTTTTTCTTTATGACAATGAATTGTACTAGTGATTTTGAATAAGAAAACCCCAAAATTACTTCATAAAAAAAACTAAAGGGTACACTTTTAAAAAAAATGCCCTTCTATGTTTATATACATATTTCATCATCATTCTCATCATCCCAGCCTATATAGATACATCCCACTCTGCAGGGCACAGGCCTCCTCTCAGAATGAAAAGGCTTGGCTTCCCATGAGAGAGGACCCATAGTGCGGATTGGGAACTTCACTCATACAATTTAATTTCTTCGCAGGTGTTGGCAAGTTTATTGAATAACTAAGGTATATCTTGTCTTCTGTGGTGTAGTCTCCAGATTTTCATATGTTCTTTCATGTCAATGTGTTCAGGAATAAACAAGTTAAATGTGTTAAACGATACCTATCGGTGGGGCTATTTGGGGCACGTGGATCTTCTCACGTAGGAAATTTCGTCCCTGGCTGTCTTTGTGAAGTTTTTGATCACGATTTTTTTTTTGAAGCTTAATTTAGATAGATTAGTAATTCGTATTCATTCATATATACTTTATAACTGTTGCCCGCGACTCCGTCTGCGAAGAATGATAGGGGTATGAAAAATAGATGTTGACCGATTCTCAGACCTACCCGATATGCACACAAAATTTCATGAGAATCGATCGAGCCATTTTGGAGGAGTTTGGTAACAAACACCGCGACACGAGAATTTTATACAGGGTGACATCGAAGACGTAATACAAAATTATATTTTCTAGATCCACTCATGATTACGATCAACTTTTATTATGGGACCAACTTCGAAAACGTAAAACACAAAATCGACGTCTCCATACAAATTGCGAAACCAGTTGATTGCTTTTAGTATGGGAGGCTCAATTTTTTTCTACCGATTTCGATATTACTCCCATAACCATCCAGACAGAAAAGATACGCGCCCCCTATTTCTGTGCCTTTTGGCCATTCTAATTATAGGCGGAACAGTTTTTGTATACGTGCAAGTAGACAGTTGAATAAACTAACGAAGGAGCTTGATATTGACGTGTTTAATGGCGAGGTACCTCGTAGAAACGTAATTTTTAATTTCATTTTATTTAGAAACGGTAATGATTAAACACGTGAAAAAAATATATGTTGCTTTTGAGACCTTTCTGTAAGTACGTCGGGCACTCGTTACATAATTGGACAAACTTCGCTCGATAGAAAAAAAATCCAAACATACCCCTTTTTTGTACCTTTAAACTCATTTCATTTCAATATTATACTACTTGATGTATTGAAAGTCACATCAAAATAAACGTCTGTAATGATGTAATGTCCGTCGGGTTTAATTTTGTTAATTTTGTAAAACATATAATACTTAACTCAATATTAACGAAATTCACGGCACGATTTACTGGCGCCCCGCTGCCAGCCCGCCGCTCAGTCCCGAGCGGAACGTGTTGGAGGTCGGACGCATGCCAATTTTTGAAGCGCTCCACATTACGACTAAATATCCTTGATGTGGGTAGTAGTATCATCATTTATTTCTGTTATTTATCACTATTCAATGTAACCGCCACACACAAAAAGAAACACCCATCCACGCAACTATACACAGTACACAGTGTACAAAGAAAAACAGTACGAGCACAGAGTAAAAATGTAACCAGTTATTCAACTTCATACTAGAGCGCCCGAATCAACGCACGCACACAGCCAAACGTATTACACGGCCGCTAAGTAATCTTCGGAATACAAAACAATGCTGCAGCCCACGCAGCGCGCCGTCTATGACGCTTACCTGTGTGCGTGCGTCGATTCGGGCTCTCTAGAATGAAGTTGAATAACTGGTTACATTTTTACTCTGTGGTACGGGTCTATCAAATTTTTTACAAGTGCCTGTAATATAAATTCGCATTTATTGACAAAATTGCCACATTACAAAGTTTACTAATGGTACCGCTGCAATCGCCGAAATGATA
Source organism: Archips xylosteana (assembly GCA_947563465.1). Classification (NCBI taxonomy): domain Eukaryota; kingdom Metazoa; phylum Arthropoda; class Insecta; order Lepidoptera; family Tortricidae; genus Archips; species Archips xylosteana. The sequence goes on along the minus strand of OX387345.1, from coordinate 21,930,826 downwards.
ATTCTTATTATTTCAGCATGAAGGTGACAAAGATGACTGTTTCACACATCTAAATATACACGATGATTTTTAATCGGTGATCAGGAATTGAAAAATCTTGATCCCTAGACAAAATGGAATTTAATAGTGTCACAGTTTAGGTTTAGGCCTTGCGGAGAGGAATTAAAACATAAAGAACAAGTCTAGACGTTTATTAGAACGCTAACTGTGAACAAGCAAGAGACTAGAGAGGGTCGTAGGTTTTAAGCACTTGAGTGGGATACGCTTTCCCCGGACAGACACTGCCCTGGATTCAGGAGACCGTAGGACGCGCTGCGGGCGTCGCAGGTGGATCTTCAAGGTCGTTTGCTGTGTTGCAGAGCTGAGGCCAGGGTGCTTCAGGGCTCGGAGTGTGCTGATGGCGAGGAGCCAAGAGGCGGAGACTGCAGTATCGTTCGGCGGTTTAACCCCGACTTGGTTGCCCAATATCGGGCAGAGTATCCACTGGGATGATTTATTTGGTAGTATAGGTAGACTGTTTTCTTGACAGTGGTGTTCAGATTCAAAATGTCCAAATTTTTTGGCGGCACTGGGTTTTAAAGACAAAATTAGGTCACGCCCCTCGAGATAACGCTAACCGTAATTTGTGTGATGTGTTTTGACAGTTCGTGCCACAGAGAAGACTCTGCGCAACAAAACGATGTACTTAATTTATTTGGCCTTCCTCATTATTTAATTAATTAAATATTTAGGAAAGACAAGAGCTCAGATTTTGTCCGTATTTACTTAATTATATTAAATAAATACGTCCAAAAAATCATAGCAGCGGAAAGTTTGATAATAGCGCCATCTAGTGCTCGCGGGGTAAGGCTCGTTGCATTGAATCGAACTAACTTCGTTAGGATATTGTTAATTAAGTCCAAAAACAAAACCAAAGAATCATATTGTCCCAATTGCATTGTGACAGTACCTCCCTCTCCGCGGAGGATTTTTTCGTCTTAGCGAAAAAATCCGCCTGAGAAAAATCCCTAACGTAACACATTCAAAATAACCTATCAATCCTATCATACTTCCTAACATACTTCATTCATTCAACCTAGCACAGGCAGGTCTGCCGTTTAAGACACTGCAAGACCCTACGCTACGAGAAAATGGCGAGATGGTAAAGAGGTAGTAATTAGGAGACACAGCCGCCAATCTAGACAAGGGTTGCCAACCGCCCTTATAAGATTATCCAGCACTACGCGCAAGGTTTAGCTGCCTGGCCGCGCAACGCTAGACATAGCTTTCATTAGGCGTTTTTAAGGAGTTGAAATTAGTAAAGACCGCTCCGGCAAAGGCTTTGGATTAAGACTAGCATTGGTAGTGAAGTAATTGTGTCGACCTAAGGAACTAGTGTACGTACACAAAGCAACTAGAACTTTTATAACTTAGAGATAAATAATATTAAACACGGGAACCATGTGTATAGTTTATTCCTAACACGCGGCTAGTATTTGTTAAATTTAAGTAGTTAACTATAATTAGTGCGTCTCACTCTGTCGAGGTAGACGCTAAGGTAGTCACAACGATCACGAACGAGTCGATGCGTTTTCATTTTAAAACTAGATTAAAACATACAGAAGAGTATTTTACGAGTAGGCGCAAAATATTTATAAGTAATGTTAAGTCGTTGACCTTGCTATGCAGTAGCGTTGTTTAAGGTAAACAAACTTGACGATACGATTGAGAACATAAAACAGGGTAGTTAGCGCGGCGCGACAATTACTGCAACCCTCTTTTTTAACTTAAGGTATCATGGACCGAGCCCACGACATTAACGTAATAAGAGTGCAACGTTGTTACAATAATAAAAGTACATTTTATAATTATGATGAAAATTAAGTCTTCTGTGTAGGAATAGTACTAATTGTTGCTAAATCGTTCTTAACGAGGTTATTTATTCGTACGTTATTTAAAGGTTATGTTGAAGTTTATTACTATTTATTGCCTGGAGTTAATTTCAGATCCTTTATGTGCCATACGCCTAAATCCTTGCCAGACATATCTTGTAGTTCAAATATTAACGGTGACCTTTTCTTGGAAATACGGCATTTCATAAATTTAGGTGCAAGTTTTTTACTGAAATACTGCGATTTATCACTTAAATAAAAGGTTCGCTTCCATACAATGTCTCCTACTTCAAAGTTTGCAGGCTTACGTCGTAAGTTATAGCGACGCACATTCTTTTGGTGCGCGTAGTATAATGAATGTTGCACTTTGTCGAATATATTAGTGAGGAAACCTGCATTCTGAGCGTAAACATCGCGTGGAAGGAATAATAATTCATCGCCTAGGTCGTTTTCCAAATAGTGTGAGCCGCATGTCACGAGCTCCCTGCCGCGTACTAGAAATGCTGGTGTATAACCTGTGGTTTCGTTAACCGAGTTATTCATCGCAAATTGTATCTTAGGTAAATTAGTATCCCAAGACCTCTGGTCGTTTTCCACAAAGGTCGACACGCAGGTCAAGGCAGTTTTATTATATCGTTCGCAATCGTTTATATGTGGAGAATATTTTGCTGTGAAAAACTGGTTTGGGACCTTATATTTGTCTAGTAATACTTTTAATTCGCGACTAATAAACTGGGAACCATTGTCCATGTAAATAGTTTGTGGTACACCGTGCACCAAGAAAATCGATTCTTCTAAGTGTTTTACGACTATAGAGGCTGTGGCTTTCCTAACGGGAAATAAAAAACAATATTTAGAAAAACAACAGGTTACTACCAATAAATAACTGTTTCGTTTTCTGCTAACTGGAAGCGGGCCTACGAAGTCTATGGACAGAACCTGGAACGGTCTAGCACAGTGTTTAGGGCGGCCCATATGACCTAACGTTGCATGTGTAGGATGTTTGTAAGCTAAGCATGTATCGCAAGCAGATATAAATTTCGTTATGTCCTTATACATGCCTAACCAGTAATATTTAAGTGCTACACGGTGATAGGTTTTAAAGGCACCTAGATGACCGGCTGTAGGTTCTGCGTGATTTTCCTTTATGACCTGATTCCTTAATTCTTGAGGAACGACCTCTTTCCATAGGAACTCCGTAGTTAAGTTATTATTGGACTTAGTTAATCTATACAAGGAGTTGTTAACTACTTTTAGGTTAGGGTAACCTTGAGGCGTATTGATGCAACCGTTAAATAGATCGACGTACCATTTATCTTTTGAGGTTAAGTATGAATTAGCAATATTTATTGCAGACACCGGAACGGCTCTGGACAACGAGTCAGGAATGACATTGTCTTTTCCGCGACGATGTAATATTTCGAAATCAAAAGACGATAAACGAATACCCCAACGGGCTAGGCGGCCGGTAGGGTTATTAAGGGTTAAGAACCATTTTAAAGATGAATGGTCAGTATAGACTTTAAATGTTTTGCCGTTCTCCAAGTAGCAACGCCAATGTTCTAATGCCGCGAGTACGGCTAACGTTTCACGTTCCGTTACACTGTAGTTCTTCTCACAAGCTGTTAATGACCGACTCATATACGCCACTGGGTGTTCTTCGTTGTCAACGACTTGACAAAGCATAGCGCCGACGCCATAGTTACTCGCGTCCGTGTGTACTTCGAATGGCAAGTCGAAATTAGGGCATGAAAGAACCGGTGTTGTTACGAGGCAGTGTTTAAGTTTTTTGAACGACTCATTAGCTTCGCTGGTCCAAGAAAATGGCGGTGCGCCCTTTTTATTCGAAGTTAATTTGTTTAATGGACCAGCAAGCGTACTAAAGTTTGGTACGAAACGACGGTACCAGGAAGCAGTACCTAAAAATCTTTTTACGTCCTTCGGTGAAGTTGGTGTAGGGTAGTTTACGATAGAATTTACTTTATCGGAATCGGTGCGTAAACCGCGCGAGTCTACTACGTAACCGAGGTATTTTAACGAGTCTCTAAAAAATTGTGATTTTTCGTAATTAATAGTGAGACCCGCTTCTTTAAGCTTAGATAGAACGCGTAAAAGTAGGGTCACGTGTTCTTCGAAAGAATTGCTGACGCAGACTATGTCATCCAAATAGCAAAAAACCTTCATTTCAAATTCAACTCCGAAAATTCTATCAACCAGTCGCTGCTGGGAGGCTGGAGCGTTAGTGAGGCCGAAGGCCATTGTTTTAAAACAGAAGGTACCTCGAGAAGGCACAAAGAATGCGGTTTTAGTTTTATCCGCGTTATCAATAGGAATTTGCCAAAAAGCTTTTGATAAATCAATACTAGATAAGAACTTAGCATCCCTTAGGTTAACTAAAATTTCTGAAATGTAAGGTAAGCTGTAGGCATCCTTTTTAGTTACTGAATTTAATTTACGGCTATCCAGACAGAATCTAGGTTTCCCATCCTTTTTATTAACAACGAGTACTGGAGATGACCACGCGCTTTCACAAGGCTCAATGACATCTAGGTTTAGCATTTCGTCGACCTGGTCGTTAACTATACGGAGCTTCTCAGGTGACATTCGATAAAAACGTTGACGAATCGGTTGAGCGTCTCCAGTATCGATACGATGTGTAATTAACGTAGTACGTCCGAGACCTTTTCTCTCGTAAGAAATATTATTAAATTGGGAAATGACGTTATCGGCTTGAATGCGCTGTGACTGACTCAACCCGGTGTACGACTGTAAGTTCTGAGTATCTGGGAACCCCTCTGAGTGCTTAGTAGTACACTCATTTACCCTAATACTATATAAATATTTAGGGCAAATTTTGAAAGCGCGCCAAAAGTCAACCCCTAGAATGAGTGAGGTCTCGATCCCCGGAACCACGTGAAACCTAATTGAGTGAGTCACACGCTCAAAAGTTACGTCGAGATCAAAATAACCTACACTCCTCAAATGTTGACCGCCAGCCGCGACTATCTGTATAGAATCATCGTCTGACATACGATGGCCTAATTTAATTAGATTCGTATGAAAGTTTCTTCCCATCAATGTTACAGCCGATCCAGAGTCCAAGAGGCCAGATACCTCTAATCCACCTAAAGATATAGTAGCATAAGGTCGTGAATCCGATAAGGAAGGAGGGGGCAAAATAGTAGCTAAGTTATAAGAGTTAAAAAAGTTTCTTATGAAGTCTACCCACTTTAGCCAGTCGTCATTTTTATTAAAGTGGCTAGTATTCCGCCCCGCTACTAGTTTTTTGAATTGGGGTTTGTAGTTGATTGCGGTTGAGTAGTTTTAAAACATTGCGGACAGTTAGATGCATTGTAACCTGTCAAGCCACAACGGAAACACAGTAGTGTACGCGGAGCGCGACAAAGTCTTAAAGAATGTGCATTAGTGCGACAACGCGGACAGAATGGTTTATTATTATTATTATATTGTGAATTTAAAGCGCTGACGGGATAGTTAGATTTAAAATTGTGATGCGAACTCTTATTAGCGTTGTTACTTGGATACTGTTTAAACTGGGAATGGTTATAAGAAACCGGTTTATTATAGGCAAATTCCGGAGCCAGAGTATCAGAATTAGGACGAGGTGGTTCTTTAAATTGAGACATTCGTGCGTGAACGATTTCATAATTGTGGCATCTTTCCCTTAGCTCGTCTACGGTTTCAATCATACCCGCAGTGGCTATAATGGTAGCATAGTAAGGCCGTATATTATGAAGAATTATTTCCAGCTTTTCTTCCTCAGAAAAGGGCACCGATAATCTTGAAAACATGCCGTTCATTATAGATAGGTAGATAGTTATATTCTCAGACTCGCCTTGAGTACGAGCACGGATCTCAGCCTTAAGTCGGTAGTCGTAATCTAATTGACTAAAAACGCTAATTAAACGCGACGCTAAATCTTCCCAACTATTGATTGTGCTTCTAACGGAACGGAACCAATGCAGTGCCTCTCCGTCAAATATTTCGGTTGCAAATAAAAGGAATTTTTCTGAATTAATATTACGGGCTAGCATAAATTCTTGTACTCTGAGAACAAAAGCGCGCGGACAAGTTTTTCCGTTATATTTCAATTTTGAAAAATCAGAAGTTACTCCGCGATCGCACGTAACCAGAATATTTGTTGGAGGCTGCATCGACTGCGAAGGCGCATCGCTGTGACTAGCTAAATTATTATACGCGGCCGTACTAGGTCGCATTTCGGCCAAGTCCTTGCCTAAGTCCTGGAATAAACTATAACATGTAGTTAACGTGACGGAATCCTCGGCAGATTCTGGTGAAATCCTCCTTAGACGGTGGTAAATATGGTTTAATAGATTTTCGGTACGTTCATACAATCCCTCATTGAAGGTAGATTTAAGTGTTGTAATGTTAGACTGGGCTTTAAGTAAACTAACCCTAACCCCGGTAATATCCTCCGAAATTTCGAGGCCTGATTCCAGAATATCTCCCGTGGGCATAGATGACGCTAGCTTTACTATTTGTTTACGTAATTCTTGCACAGAGTCTGCGGGTGTAGAACCACGAATTAAGACTTCATAAGTTAGCTCATTCTTTTGAAGTGACAAATACTTGATTTCGTACATATTAGATATTTAGATTAAGTGATAGCGTTGAAGTTAATAATTAGCTGATAATGAAATTTAGAAAAATAACAAATTATAAGGCGCGTGCCAAGCGACAGCTTATAAAAAGAATGTAGTACTGTACTGAAGTTAAATTTACTAAAAAAAACAGTCTTAACGATACTTTGTGATAGTGATCGTTAAAATTTAAGGTATAGTTTTAGGTGATTAAGTAAAATGCCTACTGGGGTAGTCTCCAATAGCAAATATCAAGTGATTTGACTATTCCGTACGTTACAAACAAGGAGTAATCTAAGTATGTACCTTCCCACTCAATTATATCCTCGCAGTAGATAGAAGTTAAAGAAAAATAAGTAGAGTAGTGTTGCCTATATTTATTTTAGAACGATTTGGATGAAATGTAGCATGCAGTGGTTGTAGGTTAAATAACCGTTGGTTATTAACTTCCGATTTTGTATGAAATTTTCCGTTGTAGAATAACGGTTGGCAGTTAAGTTAAAAATTAGGTAGGTAGTTCAATTTAAAATTGGGCAGTTAAATTTGAAAAAAAAACGTTACAAATTTAAAAAAACCGTTGAGATGACAACCACTGGGCAACGAAATGCCCTTTATTCGCCTCTTACGAAACCTAGGTGCAAAAGGGTGGCACTATTCTTAACCGGAACCACACGGTGATTAGAAAAGTGATAAAAAGAATATTACTTACTGCGAGACACAAGTAGTAGGAAAGTGCACAAAATACCAACACAAACACAACGAATAAAACCAGAAAAAAACGTTTCCCAACTCAAGACCACGTTAAGAGGCGCCACTTGTCACTGTTTAGGTTTAGGCCTTGCGGAGAGGAATTAAAACATAAAGAACAAGTCTAGACGTTTATTAGAACGCTAACTGTGAACAAGCAAGAGACTAGAGAGGGTCGTAGGTTTTAAGCACTTGAGTGGGATACGCTTTCCCCGGACAGACACTGCCCTGGATTCAGGAGACCGTAGGACGCGCTGCGGGCGTCGCAGGTGGATCTTCAAGGTCGTTTGCTGTGTTGCAGAGCTGAGGCCAGGGTGCTTCAGGGCTCGGAGTGTGCTGATGGCGAGGAGCCAAGAGGCGGAGACTGCAGTATCGTTCGGCGGTTTAACCCCGACTTGGTTGCCCAATATCGGGCAGAGTATCCACTGGGATGATTTATTTGGTAGTATAGGTAGACTGTTTTCTTGACAGTGGTGTTCAGATTCAAAATGTCCAAATTTTTTGGCGGCACTGGGTTTTAAAGACAAAATTAGGTCACGCCCCTCGAGATAACGCTAACCGTAATTTGTGTGATGTGTTTTGACAGTTCGTGCCACAGAGAAGACTCTGCGCAACAAAACGATGTACTTAATTTATTTGGCCTTCCTCATTATTTAATTAATTAAATATTTAGGAAAGACAAGAGCTCAGATTTTGTCCGTATTTACTTAATTATATTAAATAAATACGTCCAAAAAATCATAGCAGCGGAAAGTTTGATAATAGCGCCATCTAGTGCTCGCGGGGTAAGGCTCGTTGCATTGAATCGAACTAACTTCGTTAGGATATTGTTAATTAAGTCCAAAAACAAAACCAAAGAATCATATTGTCCCAATTGCATTGTGACAATAGATGAGATCTTAAAGCAATGAGGTCTCTGGTAAATTAATAAATAAAAAAAAGTTAAAACTTCTTCCATCCACCGAATGCATGGTCATCCTACATTTGTTTTAGTTAAGTAGTTCCGTCAAGTGTCATCGCTTTGGCGGGAAATTTGACAGGTCTCACGAAAATAAATAATAGTTTAAAAAAACTAAAAAACACGCTTTAAAAAAATAAAAATAAAAAGTAAAAATAAATTAATAAATTTCAATTCACTATTCTTATAGTGCAGTAAAAAATCTTAATAAGCAATTATTATATTGTTATAACCAGATCAAAATTTGTAAACAATTCTAAATATTGATAAAATAAATAATAATAGTTTAAAATATTTTATTGTAAAAAAAGCGTGGGGTGCATGGTGTCAATTGTCAAGGATTATCATTTTGATAACATCTTAAAAAGCACCCCACGCTTTTTTTACAATAAAATATTTTAAACTATTATTATTTATTTTATCAATATTTAGAATTGTTTACAAATTTTGATCTGGTTATAACAATATAATAATTGCTTATTAAGATTTTTTACTGCACTATAATTATTTCGGGATTATCCCGAAGCTCGCCACTTTATTCTTACTTATTTCATCTAATACAGCCATACTCAAAGTGTGTTCCGCGGAACCCTAGGGTTCCGCGATACCCCTATATGGGTTACGCAAGAATTGAAAAAAAAATTCAAAATACCTCTCTCTGGTCGACCGTTCGTTCTGACGCGCGGCGTATCACGTGAATCGATATCACTATTGTTTTATTGTAGGGTTCCGTCAAGTATTTCGCTTTCCAAAAGGGTTCCGTCACCAAAAAAGATTGAGAACCGCTGATCTAATATATAAAAATCTCGTGTCACGGTGTTTGTTATCAAACTCCTCCGAAACGGCTTGACCGATTTTTATGAAACTTTATTCTCCGTATTCGGTAGGTCTGAGAAAAGGTCGTAGGCTATTTTTTATCTTCGCAGACGGAGTCGCGGGCAACAGCTAGTATTTATATATAAAAACACCTTTAACCGTAGGTAAGTCTTTGATTGCGTGCTACGATTTTCTCGAAGGATCAAATAGCCAGCAAGCAGACTTAACGTTTGACTGGAGTGTTTTCTAAAAATCTATTTCATTAAAATTACTTTGTCATTTTCCAGAGCATATCCCCGGGATTGGTAGACACGGATATGTTGGCATCAGACCCGCCGCGGCCGGCGCACGTGCCGGCGCTGAGGCCTGAAGATGTGGCTGATGCCGTGCTTTATGCTGTCTCCACGTCGCCACACGTCAATGTGAGCAAATTATCCCAAAGATGACTCGCGAGCAGTTGACTCCTCTTGACTCTCTCTCTCTTTCTGTTGGCTGGTTGTTTTTGAGGTGTCTCCTTGAGTTGCCGATATTCGTATGAGCAGAGATCTAATTTTCCAGAAGGTGACCCGCTTGCTCGTTTGCCTCCCTCTTATAACAAATAATTGTAATAATGGTAGTATATGTACGTATATATCGCAACTACACAACTAATACTACTAGAAACATAGGGCAGCAAAGTCCCATCTTACAGACTGGCTAAAAACAAAAAGTCGTTTGTGGGAAAATGCGTAAGTTTTTTTAATAAAATTCCTAAAACTATAATATGCAACCAAACAGATGCTAAATTCGAAACCATCGTCCAGAAAAAAATAATATCTAAGACGTACCTACTATAAAATTAATGATTACATCATAGACAGGATGCTTGAAAATAATTCTGACACAGTATACGTGTTATATTTTTTTGTTGTTGAGTTTCTTGTCGGATTCTTCTCGACAGGGTTTTTCCGAACGGTACCTCTACCATGAGTTACACTAGTTTGCAGTGACCGTACTCGCTAGCAACGGCGTAAATGATTTGTATAGAGAATTGTGTACAGCGCCTCTAGCGGTCACTTACGGAAGTACAATTCTCCATACAAATCATTTACGCCGTCGCTAGCGAGTACGGTCACTGTAAACTAGTGTAACTCATGGTAGAGGTACCGGTAGATTCTTTGACTTTCGTGCTTGAGCCTAACGTTAATAAAGAAGTTTTGATATTTTTATACTAAATACAAACTGAAAAATGGATACACAGAAAAAACCCAGAAAAAGAGACCCAGCGCTGGGAATCGACCCAGGTCAAGCTGCTGCAAGCTGAGGACCGGGGTTCGATTCTCAGCGCTGGTCTCTTTTTCTCGGTTTTTTTCCGTGTATCCATGTTTCAGTTTGTATTTAGTATAAAAATATTAAGATTTCACGGGATGACCGTAAAAGTAAAAAATTTGGAGTTAAAAATACAAAAAGACTCCAAAAAACCAATATTGAAAGAAGTTTTGATTGAAAGAAAGAAAGAAAGAAAAAGAAAGAAAAATTTTATTCGTGATATAAAAAAAAATAACAGGAATAAAACACATAAAAAAATGCACATACCTACCACGAAAAGGTCCCAAATCAGCAAAGTGCCGATCTTGTGAAAGGCGCTGATCTTCCTTTGGGACCATCACACCATCCATACATTGAAAAAACAATAAACATAAAGTACAAAGTAAACGTAAGGTAGTAGTGTATTGACTTTGAATATTTATCTTGAATATTTATCTCTTTATTTATTTGAATTATTTAGTTATCGTGTGCATTTTCCTCCACAATTTCTTAGGTTTTACTGGATAACGGTACTCACCAATGAAATATAATTCTTTTTGAACCGCTATCCTCCCATAATTTTTGGGTAGTTAACTTCGTCACAGAACTGGGAAAAAATAAGTAGGTATGCTGCGCGTTTATGTTTTGGTTCACGTGTCATTTTTATTCTTCTTATTATTAAATCTGTGCTTGCAACCAACTTAGGTACTTTTATGTTTTATGGGTTTTGTACCTAACTAAAGGGTGTGCAATGCAACGGGACTCCATTACTAAGCCCACGCTGCCTGTCTGTCATAGAGCTGTATATTTTGAAAGGTAATGGGTAAACATTTAAAATTGTAAATAGGTATGTATTGCTAATAAATAAATAGCTTTTGCAATTAAAAAAACAAAAGAAATGGTATGGACCCTTCGTGCGCGAGTGTGACTCGTACTTGTTTTTATTTAGCGTTCTTTATTTTTAACTCGCCTGGCGGTTCGTATTTTTATAACAACCTTTAACAGAAGAAGGCTATTTTCTTACGTCTGGACATTAAATAATTGACTAGAATGCATCCTAGTGTTAACCTGTAAATAAACTGAAACCAAACTGAAACAATTACCTGAAGTAATTGTTTCAGTTCATTGATAAGTATGGATCTCCGCAAAGTAACGCCTGATTCCATAAATTATTTAGCCACAAAACTTTAAAAAAAATTTAAAAATAAAACAACTTTTTGTTTCAGATCAACGAATTGACCATAACGCCTGTTGGAGGGAAGAGACTTTAAATTGCCGGAGAAGTTATCTGCTCTGATATTATGACTACAATAAATACTATTAACCTTAGTTTTCTTGGTTACTAATTGATATTTTCACAATTAATATAGGAACATGATTCGATACGACCTAAATAATATGTATTAGCAAGGTATTAGAAACAAAATAAACATACTTACCTACCTGTTTTATTGCGCTGTAAAGCCTCATTCTAGTACTAAAGTACCTATGTGCAAAAATTAATAAAAGTATCTAATTTAAAGGGCCATTTTCCAATTTTATGCAGAACACTCTGTTACTTTTTACTAATTTCTGTGGAGCTTGAAAATGACCCGAAAACGATATATACTTTCTTAAAATTTTGGGTTTTGGGGAGATTTTTCGTGTACATACAAGTCTAATATAAGATAAATAGGCACATAATACAGACGTCCTAATCCTAATATAATAATAAATCATTGGACGATTGACACCAATTGACCTATACCGAACTAAGCAAATCTTGTACTATGGGTACCTACTGAATAGAAACGGATAAACATACTTTCTAATATACAGGCTGACATCTAAGACGTAATACAAAATTATATTTTCTGGATCCACTCATGATTACGATCAACTTTTATTATTTATTTATTTATTTATTTATTTCTTTATGGAGAACCAACAGCTTGTTTATACATCTTAAACATTACAGTAAATACAGAAAGCCAATTACAGGTTCTCGCCGACAATTACAGAGTAACAATAAGGCAGTATGCCCACACAGAGTCCCTTCGGACACACAAAAAATAAAAAAGAAAAAAAAACTACTTAGCTTAGTGACAAAATAATTCAGCACTATTTTAGCGGCGGAGAAAAAATATTCAAGTCACTAACTTAACACACTTAATCAACAGTAAGGTACAACGCTCAATGCACGCTCTTAAAGTATCGATTCACCAGATTACGTCTCAAGGTGTCAGTGTTAAGGCGAGGTTCTTGAAGCGCGCCACGTTAATTTACACCCCGCACCCCGCCCGCGCAAAAGCTACGATCGCCGCGCGCGCCGTGAACTCGCCGACGGAGGTCACGCCTGCCAGCCACAGTGTAATATAATTTACAGTATTGTAAGTTGCGACCGAGACCAAGATCACGCTGTAATTTAAATGTTTAGGTGCAATTACTTAGATTACTTTTGTGTTATAAATGTAAAATATGAAACGTTTTCGAAGTGGATACTTCTTTGTCCGCAGCTTGTACAGTTCCAGAATTTCAGTTAGATACAAAACTAAACCATAATGGCGCTAAAATACAAATAACGTTAGGTGTCGGTCATTCTTCACGGATCAAGTGGTCAAAAATATGTATACACTCGCAGGAGCCTCGTAAGCCATATGACATCATACTTCTCACGCTATCACACACTACAACAATTGCTAAAAGTGGCACTGTGTCGGTAGTCAGCGGTCTAAGTCAATATTGTAAAAACCGAATTTGAGATTTATGAAAAAATGAGCGTATACATAGTGGTCGGCAGTGAAGAAGTAAATCCTGACACCTGTCATTTCCATATAGTTTATAACCTAAAAGTCACTGAGATTATAAACTTTTGGAAAATGATAGGTGTCAGGAGTCCACAATATTAAATTACAAAATCGATGTCATTTTTGTAATTAACGTCCCAAAAAAAAACATAAAAACGACACCCATATTGATATTTAGATATTTCAACCCCATCGCACCCCACCGGGGAGATGGTATTTCACGTCCGCCACGTTGGATTTTAAAATTGTTGTTGTTTTCGTAGCCAGCGCGACCCGATAAGGTCCCTAAACCATAGAAACAATACCCATGTTGATTTCCAGACCTTCTCACCCCATTGCCCTCTTTTAGGGGTTGATTTCCCAAAAAACCTAAAACACGTGTTTACTCATTTATCGTTAGTACTCCTGAAAAATTTGGAATAAAATAGTCTAACTAGTAATCTTGTTTCCCCATACAAACTTCGGACCCCCGTCTCACCCCCTTAAGTTGTGAATTTTGAAAAATCCTTTCTTAGTGCACCTCTAGACCTTATAAGGAACCTTTTGGCAATTTGGAATCTCTAGACCTAGCCGTTTGGGCTGTGCGTTGATATTTCAGTCAGTCAGTCAGTTTCTTCTTTTATACACGATGATTTTTAATCGGTGATCAGAAACCAATTTTTCTAGATCAGTATTCGATGGCGACCACGTTTAAGTCGCAGTTACACGACAAAATCCATCTATTTTTTTAAACAATAATTATTTGGAAAATCATTTTTTAACTAAAATTATTGTCACCCTACGCATGGTTTAGTCTATGAGCCTGAAACCTCTTTGAACAAGTCAGTTTCTTCAACAAACTTTGACGTGAGACCTGTCAAATTTCCCGCCAAAGCGATGACACTTGACGGAACTACTTAACTAAAACAAATGTAGGATGACCATGCATTCGGTGGATGGAAGAAGTTTTAACTTTTTTTAACACGCTTTATTAACACGCTTTATATTAGCTTGGGTTGTAACTAACTATGTATGTATGTAACGGAATCTTTGAGCATAATTTTCACCCACTTCCCGGTTTCCGATTGAGCTGAAATTTTGCGCATATGTGTAAATTGGATGACAATGCAATATTATTGTAACATGGAGCTGATCTGATGATGGAGCTGGATGGTGGCCATAGGAACTATGTAATAAAATAACACAATCCCGTCGAGTTAGGGCTCGTTTGATTCGTCTTGACGAGCACTTTGATCTCAGATGGTAACCAGGGTCTGATGATGGAGCTGGAAGATGGCCAAAGGCACTCCACAGTAAAACGACACAACCCCATCGAGTTTGGGCTCGTTTGATTCGTCTTGACGAGCACTTTGATCCCATATGGTAACCAGGGTCTGATGATGGAGCTGGAAGATGGCCAAAGGCACTCCACAATAAAACGACACAACCCCATCGAGTTGGGCTCGTTTGTTTCGTCTTGACGAGCACTTTGATCCCAGATGGTAACCAGGGTCTGATGATGGAGCTGGAAGATGGCCAAAGGCACTCCACAATAAAACGACACAACCCCACCGAGTTTGGGCTCGTTTGATTCGTTTTGACGAGTACTTTGGTCCTAGATGGTAACAAGGGTCTGATGATGGAGCTGGAAGGGGGGCAGGTGGCGGGGGGGGGGGGGGGGAATGGGGTGGGGGTAAGGGGGTCGGGGGTTTAGAGGGTTGAGGGTAAGGGTGTGGCGGTTGGGGTTAGGGGGTGGGGGGGTTAGGGGGGGTTTGGGGAAAATAGGGTGGGGGTGTTTGGGGGTTCGGGGGTTAGGGATTTTGGGGGTTGTGGAAAATGGGGAGGGGGTAAGAGGCCTAGATGGTAACAAGGGTTTGATGATGGAGCTGGAAGGGGGGTAGGTGGAGGGGTGGGGGGTTGAAGGGAAATGGGAGGGGAAGGAGGTTTAAGGGGTTGGGGTTAAGGGTGTGGGGTGTTGGAGGGGTTCGTGGGTTAGGGAGGTTGGGGGGGTTGTGGGAAATGGGGAGGGGGTAAGGGGGGTTCGGGGTTGGGGTTTTAGGGGGTTGGGGTTGGGGGGTAAGGGGGGTTGGGGATAGGGGTTTGGGGGAAGTTTGAGGAAATGGGGTGGGGGTTGGGGTTAGGTGTTTGGGGGGGTTGGGGAAATGGGTTGGGGGATGTTGGGGGGTTGGGTTTAGGGGGTTGGGGGGTCTCTTTTTAGCACATGGAAACTGTCACTGTAAAAAAAATGCAACTAAAAAATAGAAAATAAATAATAGTTTAAAAAAACTAAAAAACACGCTTTAAAAAAATAAAAATAAAAAGTAAAAATAAATTAATAAATTTCAATTCACTATTCTTATAGTGCAGTAAAAAATCTTAATAAGCAATTATTATATTGTTATAACCAGATCAAAATTTGTAAACAATTCTAAATATTGATAAAATAAATAATAATAGTTTAAAATATTTTATTGTAAAAAAAGCGTGGGGTGCTTTTTAAGATGTTATCAAAATGATAATCCTTGACAATTGACACCATGCACCCCACGCTTTTTTTACAATAAAATATTTTAAACTATTATTATTTATTTTATCAATATTTAGAATTGTTTACAAATTTTGATCTGGTTATAACAATATAATAATTGCTTATTAAGATTTTTTACTGCACTATAAGAATAGTGAATTGAAATTTATTAATTTATTTTTACTTTTTATTTTTTTTCATCCGGCAACATTTATATATACGCCTACGATATTGCGGAACACTTTTGTATTTTTTAGATCCGACATTTAAGTTCTTTACTCATAATATCCTTTTACTCGGAAATTTCCTTACAAAACGTAAAAGCTTTGGTAAAGATAACAAATTATACCAAACGCCAGTACCTACTTTTTGCTAAGGGAATAAACTTAAACTTCTAGTACAAAGGTTGCCATGCTGGGCCTAAGTTAATAGTAATACCTATACCTTAACAAGGTTGTAGGTACATACTTAGACCTAAAGTGACATACGTACAAAGGTGCAATAATGATATAAAAAAATATATACATTTTAATAACTAATTTTAGTTGTACCTACTTACCTTGCAGAAATATACCTTGAAGAAATTTAAGTTTATTACCGCAGATATTTGAGGCATTAATAAAGCACTATTTTTACCTAAATTACGGGAAATTAATGAATGCGTGGAATAAAAACAAGTGAGCTCATGTCTTAACAAGAATGAAGCGTGAAGCACATATAAATTTAAACCTTACATTATCACTCTTAGGCGTATTTTTACACTGACAGAAAATTGTAAAGGTTGTACGAGTGAATGAATGACATATCCGCCGACGCAGAAACCCGTTCAGGAGAAATTACATTCACTCATTTAGGTCTTCAGTGTTTTATGACAAACAAAAGAGTTTTCTAAAGCCAGAAGATTGTGTGCATAAAATGAAATACGATACGGGATTTTAAACTTACTCTTTTGCGTTTACAAATTTTAAAGTCGTTAGAATTACAATTTTAATTCATAGTAGCCTAGGTTTGACTTTTTAGCAGAGGGCCGTGGGTTCGAGCCCGTGCTCGCACCTCTGAGTTTTTCGGAATATACGAGCGAAATTACATTCTAAATTTACTATGCTCTTAACGGCGAAGGAAAACATCGTGAGCCTGCACACAAAGGTGTGTGAAGTTCCCAACCCGCGCTGAGGCCGCGTGGGCACGGCCCAAGCCCTCTCTGTGCCCTGCAGTGTGACGTATATAGCCTGGGTTGATGATGACTTATTAATAAATTGATAGAGATTTGGATACGGGTTCGGAATTACTCGGGTTTAGAATAATCCATTTCTTCCGGGAACGGATGTCGTAAGAAGCGACTGAGGACATAGGTTAAGGTATATTCTGAGGACGTAGGTTAACGAACTAAACGAAGCAAAATACGACCTTTTACCATTTCATTCTACTATCATATGTGCGAGAGAGAGTTAAATCTATGTGACACATACGTTTTCATGTCCTTCTTCTCTGAAACATAAATCACACAGACAATCACAAACACTACACAAGATATTAACACCATTAAAATCTATGTATAGGCTTTAAACTGGCTTAAAGAACTGAAGTTTTCTGAACACCCTGTATTCAAAGGGTTCACGAGTTCATTAATTACACAGCACCCTGTGCAGTTCCGCCCTGTTTGAACCCACAGTCAGTCATAAACACTTGTAACTCGAGAACAAATCCAAACTTCCAGAACATTACCGACTAATATTAAGCAAGCAGTTAAGGGTAGTAAGGCTGTTTCAGACTGATCATCGTCATCATCCCAGACACAGGCCTCGTCTCAGAATGAGAGGGCTTGGGTCGTAGCTCCCACACAGGCCCAGTGCGGATTGGAAACTTCACACAGACCATTTAACTTCTACGCGGGTGTGTACAGGCTCACGATACGTTTTTCTTATAACGGTAAAGCTCGTGGTAAATTTGAAATGTAATTTCGGACATAAATTCTGAAAAACTCAAAGGTACGAGCCCCGGCTCGAACTCATGACCATCTGCTTGATGAGGCCATAGGTCAAACAATTTTCTGAGAGGATTTCTGTGCCCTGCCGTGTGCCGTAAAGCCGATATGTAAATAAAATTGTACCTACAGGTATTATCGTGTCATTATCGGAACTTTTTCCAATGACTCTTTTTGTGAGACTCGTTTAGAGCATTTCTATTTTTCCTTGTAATCAATTAAGAAATTGTTAATAGGGAGTTAAAATTAGTTCGTTTTAGTTACGCACTTTTTCAGGCCTTTACAATGAAAAAAACGTAACAAACCGGATAATTCTTCAATTCTTGTTAAACATTGCTAAACTTTGTATAATTTATTGAATCAGGCGTTACTTTGCGGAGGTCCATATTAATGAACTAAAACAATTACTTTGCTTACCCGCGACCTTACAATAGTTACGTTTATGCAAGAAATGTGTGTTCATGCAGTTCCTCCACCTCCACACTGTACGAACACACACATATCACATAAACCCAACCATCACCACCACTGATGATGTGGTGATGGTTGGGTTTATGTGATTTGTGTGTGTTCGTACAGTGTGGAGGTGGAGGAACTGCATGAACACACATTTCTTGCATAAACGTAACTATTGTAAGGTCGCGGGTGAGCAAAGTAATTGTTTTAGTTCATTGCTAAACTTCTCCGATTTGTTACGTTTTTTTTATTGTAAAGGCTTAAAAAAGTGCGTAACGAAACGGACTCAATTTTAACTCCCTATTAACAATTTCTTAATTGGTTACAAGGAAAAATAGAAATGCCCTTTAACCTGATTCAATAGATCTTCACCGTAATAAAAACGGTTAACACATTTATCGATACAAAAATAATTCACGAAATATTTTATTGCTAAATTATCTCGACGTTCCGACTAAATTGCGCAGCGGACGTGGTCACGAGTCAACTCAAATCAAGTAAGTAGTTCGAGAAAAATATTAGTTATAAGTGAGAATCACTGAAGTTTAAAACCCTTTACATTTAAGAAGACAAGTACAATGCCACGGTCTGCTTTTGACAAACACTTTCACTAATTACAGTCCAGACCATCATCGTAAACTCGGATGGCCGGCATACTTGCCCTCGCGTGCGAAGGGAACTTTACTTCCCAAGAATGTGCGGCCGCCCTAATGGCAAGGAAATAGTATGCAGCGACCCTAAAGTTTAGGGCTGCGCATGCGATAGTATTGTCACTTGATCTATGTTGCGGGAAGTGTACCATTAGCTAATGTAGGGGCTGTATGTAGCACTTACGATATCTATATGGTTTAAACAAAATACTATCGTAACTTGAAGCATTTTTCTCGTCGACTGCTGGTGACGTCATCATCATCATCATCCCAGCTAAACGTCCTACTGCAGGGCACAGGCCTCCTCACAGAATAAGAGGGCTTGGGCCGTAGTTCCCACGCGGGCCCAGTGCGGATTGGAAACTTGACACACACCATTGAATTTCTTCGCAGATAGTGGTAGAGCCATGTTGTAGCTAGCCGCTGCATCACGAATGGGCCGGCTCGTCCGGGGTAGTACCACCCTCTCACAGAACACCGGCGTGAAGCAGAAGTACTCCCTGCTGCGTTTCGTACGGTCAGTGAGAGCGCAGGGGGCCCAATACCTCTCCCCCTCCCCTATTCCCTCTGTTTTTTCCTTAGGGCTGACAACGCACTGGCATCGCGTAAAGCGCTGCGGGTGTTTATGGACAGTGGTGATCATTTAACATCAGGTGACCCACTAGTTCGTTTGTCTGGCCTCTATAACATAAAAAAAAAAGATGTATGCAGGTTTCCTCACAATGTTTTCCTTCACCGTAAAGCTCATGGTAAATTACAATAAAAAATTTAATAAAAATCGGTATTTGTGTCAATACAATTCAAATATTATTGAACACCAAAAACATCACAGTAGTGACATAATAATAATTATTATATTTTAGATATCGAAAAATATCACCGTCTGATTAAAGTTCGCCAGAAAAAATATGCGGAAAACACTGCGAAAACCTTTATACTTCACATTCAGCTTTTAAAAGACATACATATTCCATTATACATGTTGTTCGTTAATGACTTTACAGTTAATTCACCGCTCACCCCTTCGCGAGCTCATTAGCGCGATAAAGCCCGCAATATAAAAGAGTGACGTGGCGCTTCTCGGCCATTCATCACGACCGGTATTGCCAGCTTAAAAAAAACGTAAATATTCCCGAAAACCCCATGTAGCAGTATAATAAAACCCTCAAATTCATACGCAAATAGTTAAAAGTTTATTGCAATCGCATTTTAAAACCAATATTGACAAATTAAATATTGAACGGTCCTGAAAGTCGTGTCATATATGTGGTGGTGAGAAAGCAATCTTTACCCTAAAAATGTGTAGCACAGGTGACATTTTTTTTGTTTTTAGGTGCTCGAACGTGTCTCGTTTGTTTCAGACGTCCTTAAACCGGCACAAACTGTAGTAATTATAGTTAAGGTAGACGCACATTGTATATGTACCGGCATTTGGAGTAAATAAACAGTCTTTAACTTAATGACCTAGTTTCACTACACGAACTATATTTTAAAGAAATCTAATAACGATGTATAATAGGCAACGAAAGAAATTAAAACGCCATTAGCTATTTACACTAACAAGACACTGTGATAGTCAGCATTACTGTTTAAATTCTGATGCACTGTCATAAAAAATGCTACAGCACTTACTTGGCCGACTACACAACATTTCCCTTAATTTCGGGGAAAATCCCCCAAAATCGCGGCTTTGCGTTGTTTCACCAAGGGGGCAGGCAGGCGTATTTTACGGAGCTTTCAACGATGAATAGGTTTTTCGGTTTCAATGATTGATTTGAGAATCGACTCTTTTGTAAAAGAGTTTTGATTGGTTCGCAAGTTTGAAAACGTTAAGCGTAGAATATTGAAAATTGCAAACTGGATCGGATATGATCATATTTTTTGAATGGAATATCTTGTTTTAAACTTGCGTGATTTTCACTCATAATTACTATACTAAACGGGACTTTTCACGCAATTCATATTTACCTCGACGTTTCGGCCACATTGCAGCAGCCGTGGTCACGAGTTAACTGAGTTAAAATAACTTGAGTTGGAATATCTTGTGTATTAACGATCAAAAAGGTGTAATTAGCACCTAAAACATCAATCAATTAAATACATACGACTTTCATAATAGTTCTGTAGTGGAAGAGCCATATTGTAGCTAGCCGCTGCATCACGAATGGGCTGGCTCGTCCGGGGCAGTACCATCCTCTCACAGAACACCGGCGTGAAGCAGTAGTACTCCTGCTGCGTTTCGTACGGCCAGTAAAAGCACCGGGGGTCCAATACCTCTCCGGTTCCGTTATTCCCTCTCCTTTTTAAAAGCCGGCAACAGATCAGTGACTCTCTTTGAGTTGTTGACCCGCTTGCTCGTTTGCCTCCTTCTAATAATAAAAAATAAGTAATAAAAATGAATACAAACGACTTCAATACTTAAACGGTAACGAATACTAAGGTGTCAACAAAGTCAACATTACAGTTATGTGTTGACATAATGTTTGTTGCCAATACAATTGACAAAGGTGAACTTATCTTAATAACAGATTTTTACCAGCTATCCTTTGAGTGGACGTATAATATAACTTTTTGTATTCTGTGAAGTCGATATAATATGTGATTTCCTATTAGGCAAATCTATATAATGTAAATATCCTAGTGTTTGACAAATACTAATCTAGATAAGTAAATATTTATATTACAGGAGACCTTCATTAATTTTCATTAATATCGACGTATTCGTATGTAACGTTATTATATTATGTACGATCATCCGCTAAACATCAATCAGGGCAGATGTTGCTTGTAATCTCCTTTACATAACTTATGAATGACGAAGCTGCTCATCGTACTCATAAATGTTAATTAATTCACAAAATTGTGTTCATTAATGCATTTAGTGTCAATTAACTTTAAATTTTTATGGCCAATAAAATCAACCCGCATTTTGAGTAATTTGTTTCTAAATTTGGAAAAATGATTTTATTTTATGAATAAGCAGGTACCTAGTATTTTCCCGCGGTTCTGTTCGCATAAACCATTAGATCTGGCCGTCGAATTGAAATCCAGGATTTGACTAAAAATTATATCTATCCATCCATCCCAGCCTATATACGTCCCACTGCAGAGCACAGGCCTCCTCTCAGAATGAGAGGGCTTGGGCCATAGTTCCCACGCGGGCCCAGTGCGGATCAGGGACTTCACACACACCATTGAATTTCAGGTTTTCCTTCACCGTAAAGCTCATGGTAAATTTCGAATGTAATTTCGCACATAAATTGCGAAAAACTCAGGGGTGCGAGCCGGGATTTGAACCCACGACCCTCTGCTTGAGAGGCCATAGGTCAAACTGCTAAGCCACCACGGCTTATAAAAGTTATATCGTGGTCTTTATTAACATGGTATTACGAAAACCCGGGCAAAATTTCACGTCTCTAGACTCAGCGGTTCAGATTTTGGGATTTTACATAAATCTCGTGAGAATATCGGGATAAAAATTAGCCTATGTGTTATTCCAGACGCCCCGCTATCTTCCTACCAAATTTCATTGAAATCCGTGCTGCCGTATTAGCGTGAAGTAACAAACACATTACATTTGTAATTTACCATGAGTTTTACAGTGAAGGAAAAACCGTTATACAGCTGGGAAGAAATTCAATGGTGTGTGTGAAGTACCCAATTCGCACTGGGCCCGCGTGGGAACTAAGACCCAAGCCCTCTCATTCTGAGAGGAGGCCTGTGCACTGCAGTGGGACGTATATAGATTGGGATGATGATGATGATGAACAAACACATAAATGCGCTCACGGACGCATTCTTTTTTACATAGAATAGAATAGAATAGAAAAACGTTTATTCAGACAACACATCGCAACAAAAAAAAAAATTAACAAAATGAGAAAGAAAAAAAAAATAGAATGAGAAGAATGAGAATTCATATGATAAAATTGATAATATTTCTAATATTAATTGGAGGTATAATTTTGATTGATTGTTGTATTTTTTGTTTCAGATCCATACTTCTACATAATGACAAGTATAGACGCTAGGCTTAGCGAGGTAAGTAATTTTATTTTTTATCTACTAGCTGTTGCCCGCGACTCTGTCTACGAAGAATTAATTTATTGAATCAGGCGTTACTTTGCGGAGGTCCATAATATTAATGAACTGAAACAATTACTTTGCTCACCCGCGACCTTACGATAGCTACGTTTATGTAAAAAACGCGTGTTCATGCAGTTCCTCCACCTCCACACAGTATAAACACACACAAATCACACAAACCCATCTAACACCACCACCAAACTACACAAACGCGTTCCGAACTCAACCAGAGCTCATCTTCGGAGTACCGAAACTGTTCACTGTGCTATTAAACGTTAGACTAACATTAGAGTCTAAAATTAGAATCTAAAATTAGAGTCTAACATTAGAGTCTAACATAAGAGTCTAACATTATAGTCTTACATTAGAGTCTAACATTAGAGACTAACATTAGAGTCTAACATTAACAACTTAATTAGAAATTATTCGACTACGCAGCTGCCATAAGCAACTGTGCATTACTTATTCATATAGAGTACATAAGATTATGGTAAAAGTGCCCTTGCGCAGTGACAGAACATAAGCATACACTTAACTTTGCGCGTGCGGCGATTGTCCGCGCTGCGTTCGCTCCGGCCACGAGCGTATAATCGGACCAATATGGCCGCCATGCGCAATAAAATGCGGTCATATGGTAAATGGGCTTAAAATATTACTTCATGTTGGATCTCACGCTCCTAATGACGGATTTAGTAATAATTTAGGTAGGATTTTAATATCGTTGAAATTAGTTGAGAATTATTCTACTTAAATGTTAAGTTTGTCAGTGTGTATGTTTGTATGTTTCACGCAAAAACTGTAAAACGGATTTCGAGGAGATTTGGTACACATGTAGTTTTTAACTTGGATTAACGTATGCAATACGTGTATCACGGAAAATTGCATATTACCTGAGGGATAGAGGCACCACAACTCGTCGCAGACGAAGTCACGTGTAAAATCTAGCTTTAAATAAAAACCTAAATAAGATCTAGGACTTAAAATAGACTAGACAGCATTATCAGATAATGTTCTTTCTGGCAGAATGACAGCTACTCTATTTTTTTCTTAAAAATAATGTTTTGACGGCGATCTGGCCTAGTGGTTAGAAAACTTGACTACAACTAAAACTTGACTACAAAGCTCGAGGTCCCGGGTTCGATCCCAAGTTGGGGCAGGATTAGGTATGAAAAATATGAATATTTTTTTGCTCTCGGGTCTTGGATGTTTAATATATCTATTTGAGTATGTTCATCCGTTGCCTAGTATAGGCAAGGAAACTGAATCGCGTAGGTATCAGGGTGGAACCTTTTTACACCTAATTTAACGATGATTTCTTTGGCAGGTGTATGGAATGTCAACTAGACATTTGCAATGAAAAGGGTTCACCCTGGTACGTGATAAGTTACATAATTGTTATACTAAACCGGATTTATCACGCAAACAATATTTTATCTCGACGTTTCGGCCACACTGCAGCAAAACGTTCTACGATGGGTCAGAAATTATATGGTTCGACTGTACGATGGGCTGCAAAAGTGCATGGACATCTCGTGGCGATAATCGCGTGAGCAGTGTTTGATCGTTTGATATTATTAACATACCCGCGCGCGCGCGCGCTCACGCGATTATCGCCCCGAGATGTCCATGCACTTTTGCAGCCCACCGTACCTACACATTCCATCAAATAGCACAAAAACCGGCCAAGTGCGAGTCGGTCGGACTTGCGCACGAAGGGTTCCGTACCATTATCTATAAAAACGGAAAAAAAATCACGTTTGTTGTATGGGAGCCCCCCATAAATATTTGTTTTATTTTAATTTAATTCTTTATTTTTAAAGTTAATATACAACTTTAAGGGATAAGTTCGCCTTTGTACATCTGTTTTTCTTGTTAACTGTTATTTTTCATGTTTTACGTACAATAAAGAGTATTACATACATACATACAACTAAATATTCTGTGAATATTTCAAGTATCAACCTGTTGCCGTTATCAATATCGAGCAAAAACGAGCAAAAAAATGACGTTTGTTGTATGGGATGGGAGCCCTATTAAATATTTATTTTACCTATTCTGATTTTTAGTATTAGCCCTAAAAGCAGCTACTGAATAAAATTCAATTTAAAAAGAAAAACATATAAAAGAAAATAAAGATCTTTAAATAAACATTTATACCAATTGAACGATTCAATCTTTACTATCGCGCTATATAAAACCCCCATTACAATTCCACGTTTATACCCTCCGTGAAATCTGTGGCTCTAGTGAAAAAGGGGTTAAGTCTGCAGAAATTAAACAGCTATTTTCTATTTTATGTGTAAAGGGGGCTAAGTCGAAATCAGCTGTTCAACTTCTGAAGACTAAACCCCTTTTTCACTAGAGCCACAGAAATAAACACTTTATTTATTTTTTATGCAGTGAGTACACGCCTTAAGCTATGTACATACGTAATGCGGATTCAATGCACCTGTATAAAATCACATTCACGAATGCACGATGCGGCCATTCTGTTTTACCGTGGGGCTAAGCGAAAGGCGGCAGCGAGAGCTGAACAATTACCATAGACAATGAAAATGACGGTGCTGGCTGAAAATCAGCGCTGGGGTGCTATAAACGCCTCAGCATTATGCTGAGCCATTGTCCGATTTGCAACCGCAATGACACATTCTATCTTTAGCTTTCGTGTTGTCTTTTGTTTTGTAAAATATTGATGATGTGTCTTGTGTTGTTGTAAATAAATATATTTCTTTCTTTCTTTCTTTAAAATGATACTTCAAGATAGTGAGGAAGTGTTTTTATAACGCTGGACTTCAGTCTGTCTGGAACAGATGGTATAAATTCATTGCCATTCCTTAATAAATATTTTGACTTTGTCGTCAATGTTGCTGCTACTGCTCTTTTTAACCGACTGCAAATAAAGTCACTCAGAGGGCGATGGAGAGGGCTATGCTTGGAGTTTCTCTGCGGGATCGCATTAGAAATGATGAAATCCGCGCAAGAACTAAAGTCACGGACATAGCTCGAGACGACGAGACGACGAGTCGGTGACGAGAGCTGTATGATTATTTGTTTGTTTATAATTACTATACTAAACGGGACTTATCACGCAAATAATATTCACCTCGACGTTTAGGCCACATTGCAGCAGCCGTGGTCACGAGTTAACAATGAGTTTGCAATGTGGCCGAAACGTCGAGGTAAATATTATTTGCGTGATAAGTCCCGTTTAGTATAGTAATAATTATAATTATGAGTGAAAATCACGAAAGTTTAAAACAGTATTTTTTTTGTTTGTTTGACAGATCGTGTTCTCAAAGTGGTTTCTTAACTTATTTTTCACTAATATAATATTATACACGTGAAAGTCTGTATTAAATGTGGATGTGTGGATGTTTTTTACTCTTTCACGCTAAAACTGTTAAACGGATTCTGATGAAATTTGACGCACAGATAGTTTATTAACCTGAATTAACACATAGGATACTTTTTATCCCGGAAAATTGCATAGTTCCCGCGGGGCAGCGATAAACTAATTTGGCCGAGCACACTTTATTCACATAAAGTTGACTGTGACATCACATATAATAATAATAGTTGCCTAAATAAAAAACTCTCAATATATCTCTATACATGCATCGTAATCACGGATGGACGAAGGTTTTGCCCACAGTGCTTAAATTCGCCAACTTCTTAACACTTGCACCAAAATTAAGGCAATGCTACACTGTTGCACTGGAATAGCTTAGCATAAATATAAGCCCGCGACCACATGCGACCTCCCTGGGAACCGGCGTCTGCGCACAACTCTAACCCTTATTCAAACAATCGACAAAGAATAATCTGCCTCGAAAATAGACCTTACTCACTAAATATACAGACGCTTATTCTTTGTTAAAATAATACATTACACTACAGTATTTGGTAAAGGGTTAAAGGCCGTTGATATTTCACGATGTTATTGTACGTTTGTGTTACTAATTCGGCCATTTTCGAAACTGCTGAAGACTTTGTTCTATTCCAGCGTACTTTATAAAGAACAAAGCAATAGTAAATATAACTGCCGAATGTGCTATATAAAGTACAGATATTCAATAGAAGAACTAAAATATGCTGAAATAAATTACAAACCTAGTGACTTTTGTGTGAAATTTAAGCACGGTATCTGTAAAAGTTAATCAGAACTTAGAAATATAATAAAAAACCGACAATTTTTATGTCGATGATAGCTTGTTCAGTGTCTAACATTGGTTAAGTGAAACTGCATGTTGCACCTACGGCTGGCTAGAAGTTTAATACCCTAATCTAATACATATGTACTAAGTACAGGATCTTTGATATTTAGCTATGTATTTGAAAAGTTGTCCTAAATTCATATAGATCATAAGCGAACTCAAGTGTCGACATTTATACAGTATTTATTACTTTAATATTCTTAGTAAGATTTCAAACATAACAGATCTGATATCTTAGTCATAAACATTCAGAACGTGTCGACTAAATATACATTTCGACTTCAAACGCGTAATCCAAATATTAATCACCGCAAACCGACGTGAATTTACTCAATTCATTAGCGCAACTAATCGATTAATTTGTCCAGCGACTATCGAATAGTTTTCAATCAGCGATCCAAATCGAGTTGTGCTACGGCGCATCGATCCGCGAATGCGTTTGAATTCGATTATGAAACCTGATATTATGTTGGAGAATTGAAACAGTTATTAATATAGGACCCTGCATCTGATAGATACGCTGTTATTATTGATTTTATATCGGTTTTGCCACTTATTAAGTCTTAGCTTACTTTTAAAAGCCAATTCGCAAAAAAAAGTGACGTGAAGAGCTTATTTAGCTAAATATACATATGTCAATTACCCTAGCCCAGTCTGTAACGAAACATCAGATTTAATTGCCCAAAAATGAGTTATTGCAGCGTTTGTGCATGAAAAAGGATTAATTTTATACACTCACCGGTAATAATTTAGTTACATATATTTACTTATCAGTGAGTGAGAACAATAATCTAGTAAAACGTATGAATAAACAAAAAACATGTGCGCGTACAGGTCGTGAAAAGAGGAAAACGCTTCTAGAAGGCTCGGTTGTAGAAGAAAAATAGGACGATAAAAAAAATATTCCTCTTATTTCTTTGTTTTTAAGCACAAAATGGTTAATACTTAAAAATATCTTCGTACGTATCAATTACACAATAAAACAATTTAATTTAATTTAAGTAAAAACAATTTTTCCGTCCCTCTAGCACTAATAATAAAGTGTACTTTTTGTAGTGCATTGGGTTGTGATTTTGTGAACACTATACCCGTTAGTAAAATTCGGGACTTATTTAAAAAGAAAAAATAAAATAGTTTCGACGTTAGTTTCAAAGGTCTTAGTTTAGAATCTAACTAACTTGTAAAAATAATTAGTACCTAATGTACAAATAAAGATTTCAGTCTTTTAATTAGCAAGTAAAACACTAAGTATTACTTCAAATAAATCAAAGCTAACATTTTGCTGACAGTCCAAATACCAGGGCCTAATGAAGCACTATTTGTACTAGATTGATTAAACTAAGCCTAAACTAATAACAAGGTTACTCCTCCCTTTTTCTAATTAATCCTCTTTGATAATTCTGACCTTGACCTTGAATATATTTCTCTTAATAGCGAAATATGTTTTAGGTTTCTTCTTTTTCTTAATACACCTTAGTTTGGGATAGTTGTATTATACCAAGGATGATATACATAGACTGGATTGGCAGTCGCCTATTAGTCGATTATTAAATCTAGATGGCGCTGAAATATAGCCAGAGGCTTTGAAGGCAAAACAATAAGACTACAGATTTTTCATATTACTACAAATGTATTATTTTTCAAATGTTTTTTTTTTTTGTATTTTTTTTGCATAATAAATATAGACTGGGATGATGATGATGATGATGACTTCCATCGCCGTTCAACGGGGAAAAGCAGCAAGTGTATTAGGCACCTCTGCGCCTGGCACAATTCGGGGCGGGTTATTTAACTGACTATATGTCCACAGGAGAGACACGAACGAAAAAATGAGCAAGACCCAATGCATGACGGCATAACATCTGCCAAGAGAAATATTTCTCTATTGTAGCTACAACAGAGAAATATTTCTCTTGGCAGATGTTATGCAGAAAGTCGCCACAGACTTTCCAACCTCCATTATTTTATTTTTTTTTATTATGAGAAGCTCCTGTTCTTTAAAAAGGACATTTACAATAGTTTTCTCTACGCTAGTGTTGTAACATGAAGCAGGTATTTGAAAGCTCGATGTGTCTTAAATATTTATGTGAGCTTCGCACAGGAACGAGTGCACAGTGAACGAACTATTATTATGAGAAGCTCCTGTTCTTTAAAAAGGACATTTACAATAGTTTTCTCTACGCTAGTGTTGTAACATGAAGCAGGTATTTGAAAGCTCGATGTGTCTTAAATATTTATGTGAGCTTCGCACAGGAACGAGTGCACAGTGAACGAACTATTATTATGAGAAGCTCCTGTTCTTTAAAAAGGACATTTACAATAGTTTTCTCTACGCTAGTGTTGTAACATGAAGCAGGTATTTGAAAGCTTGATGTGTCTTAAATATTTATGTGAGCTTCGCACAGGAACAAGTGCACAGTGAACGAACTATTATTATGAGAAGCTCCTGTTCTTTAAAAAGGACATTTACAATAGTTTTCTCTACGCTAGTGTTGTAACATGAAGCAGGTATTTGAAAGCTCGATGTGTCTTAAATATTTATGTGAGCTTCGCACAGGAACGAGTGCACAGTGAACGAACTATTATTATGAGAAGCTCCTGTTCTTTAAAAAGGACATTTACAATAGTTTTCTCTACGCTAGTGTTGTAACATGAAGCAGGTATTTGAAAGCTCGATGTGTCTTAAATATTTATGTGAGCTTCGCACAGGAACGAGTGCACAGTGAACGAACTAGTATGACCCACTTTTGAAGATCGATAGTTGTTAATAAGGTTACTGATAGGACCATTGTAAATTATTATAAGGGTTCGTACCTTGAAAAGAAAACAGGAATGCTCCTAGGGTTACTTTTTTTAGGGTTCCGTACCCAAAGGGCAAAAACGAGACCCTATTACTGAGACTCTGATGTCCGTCCGTCTGTCTGTCTGTCCGTCTGTCACCAAGCTGTATATCATGAACCGTGATAGCTAGACAGTTGAAATTTTCACAGATGATGTATTTCGGTTGCCGCTATAATAACAAATTAATACTAAAAAACAGAATAAAAATATTTAAAGGGGGCTCCCATATAACAAAAGTTATTTTTTTGCCCTTTTTATAGGTAATGGTACGGAACCCTTCGTGCGCGAGTCCGACTCGCACTTGGCCGGTTTGAATATTATTTTTTTTACTTTGGTGTACGTCATAAAGTCTAATAGGAGTCCAGTTAGAACACTACCTCTATTTAACGGGGTATGTATTACAATACCTAAGTACGAAAGACCGAATGTATTAAAACATCGAATGGGTCAAAAGACCGACACGATTTTTTTCTGAAACCGTTAACTTTTTAAGATTGTTATAAAACAAACCTAACCTAACCTAATGGGTTCTGTATGATGCCGTTTTAATAAATTCTGAGAAGTTTACGGTTTCAGAAAAAAATCGTGTCGGTCTTTTGACCCATTCGATGTTTTAATACATTCGGTCTTTCGTACTTCGGTATTGTAATACATACCCATTTAACGACCAGCATTGAAGGAAAATAACATGATATTATTATTGTTATAAGCCTTCTATCAGATATTTCACAAATAGTTAGATTCTTTAGACGATTCAAATTTATACAATATCTGTGTGCTTTGTTATAGCAAAGGCCTCCCCCGACTGACTCCACTTTTCTCTTTCTCTGGCTAGTGATGTCCAAGTACCACCCGCCACTGCCTTAGTTTCGTCAACCCATCGCCTAAGTTAACGCATGTGTACTACCCGTACTCACATATGGATGCCAAACGTGGGCGCTCAACAAATCGCACTACATGAAACTTGAGACCTGTCAAAACGCTATGATGAGAAGTATGATGGGGAAAAGACTAAAAGACAAAATAAGAACTACAACGATTAGGAAATACACAAGAACAAAAGATGTCACGCTAACCATCAAAAAGCTCAAGTGGAAATGGGCAGGTCATACTATTAGGGGAATGGACAAGTGGTCGAAATTGGTGATGAACTGGTACACAGGTACACCCGACGACCAGATGGCCTAGTGGTTAGAGAACCTGACTACGAAGCTTGAGGTCCCGGGTTCGATTCCCGTGTCGGGGCAGATATTTGTATGAAAAATACGAATGTTTGTTCTCGGGTCTTGGGTGTTTAATATGTATTTAAGTATGTATCTATCTATATAAGTATGTTTATCCGTTGCCTAGTACCCATAACACAAGCTTTACTTAGCTTACTTTGGGACTAGGTCAATGGGTGTGAATTGTCCCGTGATATTTATTTTTATTTTTTATTTTTATTTTTTACAGGTAACAGGAGAAGAAATAACATGATAACAAGTAATAAATTGTACCTATGTGCGATCTGATAATTCAAACCCTCATGTTATTTCCAAAAAAATATTTCGGTGTTTGTTGAATTCGGCACGTAATGTCAAACATAATATTGCCACAATCAAAAATGTTTGAAAGTGCCATTTTTGTTCTCAAGTGTAAGTAGCATAATATTTGCACCGAACCCGTAACATAGCGACAACGCAGTATCTAACAGCGCGTATGATCCCTTATGTTTTAAGGTGGGGTTCATTCTTTACAGTAAACGTTACTACCAAGCTCATCCAGTATAACCAAGAGCTATGATTACATGTGATTTGTTAGAGCTCACGAGTCAAGATATGCTGGTTATAATTTTTTTTTTGCGCGGGGGTTTTTGATAAAAATATTACGGCCAAGGGTTAAGACGTAACGGGGTATCATTGTGTTTGTGCCGTGTAGGGTGCGCCCTTTGATGTGATAAGCTATGTTTCCTTTTTTGACGTCGGTAAACAGGGTACGATAGTATGCCAACATATTGGGAATACGTAATTGGCTCAGCGAATATTGCTTCTTTGAAGGGGGTACTATGTCGTGTGAAGAGTTGAAGATTTATTTTGATTTATTGGTAACTAGCTTTTGCCCGTGACTTCGTCCGCGCAGAATCCAAATTTAGTGTTCAGTTTCTTCATCTCTTTTTTTGAATAAAGCGAAAAGCCGATCAACATCCAAAAAATTTTTAGTTGCCAAAAAAGAATTTTAATTTTAAGCGTCGTTCAATTTTTTATCGAAAAGCAGCAGCATCGACTTGCACCGCCGAATTCCAAATTAAAAAATAACTGGCAACATCCACCGCGTGCCTGATCGCCCCCCTAGCTCTTCTAAAACAAACGCATTGCGAATATTCACACATTCCTTACAGGGCTCCGATTCCGGAAACAAAGCCTGCGAAATTCCTTGGCGCATTGTGTTTACACTGCGAGTGCAGCAGACAGCGTACTACACGAAAATAACCGCGGAGCGTAAAACGGAACGGCCCGAATATTCCTGGCCATTCGAGCCGAGTTGCCACAGATTAGATTTGTACAGAAGTTGTTTACATAATATTTTGATAGTTTGAGTGTTGATGATGTCTCCAATTAATCGTGCAGCACGAAACGCGAACGGAGCGTCTCCGTTTCAGCTTGAAGAAAAAAAGTTGTCGCATGTCAGTCCGGATGTCTAGCGGATGTCGTCCGGCTGTTCTCAACGCTTTTCGTAAAAATGAAATTTTGTGACCATTTAAGTATTTTTTGTTTTAGTTTTTTTTTTTCTAAATGACGGAGCTATGTGGGTTTAAAACGTATTCAGCCTTTTCGAAAAACTCGTGAGGTCTGCAGCTAACAGAGTCGCTATTAATTACTGTTTGTATACTTACTTGCATAATATTGTCATAATATTTCTTATCGCCATCATTTTTGTACATCTAATCCATTTTTGATCTGATATTTTTCATGATTACTCTTGATAACTCGATTGTTTATCATTTAAGTCATAATTTGACTGAAACTTATACATTTCTAATTTATGTCAAATGAACCTTTTTAATTCGAATACGCTGTGTCCATGCTGTACTAGGATGGAGCTGCGAACGCGATTATTGCAGCTCCAACGGCGCGATTAACCCCCAGTGGCGTGCTTTTGTCGTCGTTCGAATTTCGAATACGTACTTTTTCGATGGCCAGTAATAGCCGTTGCGATAAAACGGCCAGCCTTAAATCCAAATTTGAATTTTACAAAAACATTCCTAGGTTTCGCTTTTTTATTGGTTTTAGCCAGCCATATAGGACATTTAAAAAAGTTAACGTCGACCATAGAGAATATTTTCACGGAGCTGTTTAATTTTACGAAATGCAGTAAGACTGTAAATTATGTAATCTTATTATTTTTAAATAGACAAATTTATTTTAATTCCCGATGGTTCTAACATTTGGGCTGCAGTTTTGTTTACCACCTGTAGCATGGCCCTGATTCGACAAATGAGGTGGCGACAGATTCGCGTTAGTCCGGAAGCAGGTATGACCTAACTAGTAATTAATCTACCTTGACGATAGCATACATCGTGTTTTCTTTGATAAACGGCTTAGTACTTCGATAGAAACTAATTATTTTTTTGCCTTTTACATAATGAATAAATATTTTCTTTATTTTTATTTTTAGTTCTTGAATATCCCGGATCGCCGAAGACCTGGGTTCAATCCCCGGCTTCAGCCGAATATTCTGTTTTGTTTCAACATGTTGTAAAAATGAAATATGTTGTAATTATTGAAAAATGAAATTTAGTTTATTTTTCTCAGTTTTTATTGTTATTAAGTTAAGCGCAATTCTTTCCCGATCCCAATAAAACTTTACCGGCATTTTACAGAAATTTTATTTGCTAACGGTACCACGTAAGTGCATCCTGGCTCGGTGCCAATGCATTTTTTATTGCACCGACACGCGATGATGCGGCGTCATAACTTTTCATCATCAACATCAGCTAGAAAACTTAAAAAGAAAACATTCATTCTGCAAATAGGCTGCAAAGGGCTTTTTTATATGTCACTTTTTAAACATGAAACTACCGTGAGACTCACTCATAGTGAAAATAAACGGATTAGCCCGAAACATGTCGAGCTAAACTCGTTTTAAGACGTGAGTGATCCGTTTATTTTCAAAGTCACTTTTCTTTTAAATTACGAGCGCTTTCGTAAATAAAATCATTGCCAAGAAGAATGCGCCGCAAGAATATTTGAACAAGGGCCTCCTTAAAACACCACAATGAACAATAACTAGTCACCTGCAGCCACCGGTTGTCAGTCTACCTAATGGAGAGCTTCCCAACGCCTCGCCTTCCGGTTCGTGGCCGCCACTCGAGAACCTCTCCCGCAATAGTTACCTGTTCTTCAAGCTATTTCGGATTCTATCGCACAAAGAAACCTCAAGAAGAAGAAGAAGTAGCTCGTTGCGCGACCCTAAGCCTCTTTAAGAGGTCAGTCAAGCACCATGTCTCAGAGCCATATGTCTTGCAACTCGCTCTAGTTGAAGACTTTAGTCTTCAAGCACTGCGGAATTTTAAAAGAGAACACATCACGAAGTTCCCTAACGCTGCTCATCCGAGTTGGATACTTCATTGCTTTGAGCCATGACGCTAACGCTATAACTTTTATTACTCGTCAAACAAAACGTTGTGGTGCACGGAACATATAGCGTGATACTTGCGGACGTGCGGTTGTAAATCTTCTGTGGTCCAGTTGAAATAGTGCCAACAGGTCTTCAATCCCAGCGTGACTTTCAAAGTGGCACAAAGGAAGATTTAGACAGCTAAAATTAAATACAGTAACATTTAAACTAAAATTAAGTTTAAGAGGCCATAATATATATGGCCTCCCAAACGCGAGGTTGGTAAGTTCGAACCAGAGTTCGCTCCTCTGAGTTACATTTGCAAAGAAATTCAATGGTGCGTGTGATGTTAGCAATTCAGACAAGGCCCGCGTAGGAACTACTGCCCAGCTTTCTCATTCTATGCCCTGAAGGACGTAGGTATAACCGTATAACTAACCCTTTGACTAGCAGTAGAAGTCGTTGCCTGATATGATGATGAGCATTTTATACCAAATATTACAGCTACCTATACCAAATGTTATATCTACCATTACACACCCCATTATATTTGAAATTTACCACGAGCATTACGGTGAAGGAA
The DNA here is from genome assembly GCA_947563465.1 of Archips xylosteana. Lineage (NCBI taxonomy): Eukaryota > Metazoa > Arthropoda > Insecta > Lepidoptera > Tortricidae > Archips > Archips xylosteana. Next base: position 21,895,823 of record OX387345.1, on the reverse strand, counting down.
AACATCGCAACCTGCAGACACCTGAGAAGAAATTCAATGGTGTGTGTGAAGTTCCCGATCTGCATTGGGCCCGCATGGGAACTACGGCCCAAGCCGTTTCATTATGAGAGGTGGCCCGTTCCCTACAGTGAACTTGTAAAGGCTGGGATGATGATGATGATGATGACACACCTCACACTTGCACTGTTTCAGCTAGCGCCTATTTTCTTACACTTCTACGCGCTCTTGATACACAGCGTACATAGCGTGCACCCATTTTGTTCACGCCCTTATTTGCTTTCTTCCACAGTGTCTGATGCCAAAGGTATTAGATTAGCTTACGTGACATCGTTAATGAGCTGTAAGCCTTGAGGGACCCTCGTCTGACATCGCAGCCACCCCGCGGGATCAACATCCTTTGCGATCTCACGCTCATTTTTAATTAATCTGCGAGACGTTACAGCGTCCTTTTTTTCGTGCACACCGTGTTTTATTCCGCTAACTTCAATATATTTCTTGGTACATTCACATAAACTACCTGAAAAGTCGTTTTCTAAACAAACTTTTATACTTAATTAAATACTCAACTGATGATCAATGTAAAAGACGCTTTATAGTTAGCAACAGTTAGCGTCAAGTATTAAATAATTTATTGTATCAAGCGTTACTTTGCGGAGGTCCATATTAATGAACTGAAACAATTAAGTACTTAGCTCACCCGCGACCTTGCGATAGTTACGTTTATGTAAGAAATGCGTGTTCATGCAGTTCCTCCACCTCCACAATGTACGAACACACACAAACCCAACTATCACCACCACCAAACTACGCTGACGCGTTTTGAAATCAATCAGAGCTCATCTTCGGAGTAGGTATACCACGACCGTTCACTACGCTACCAAATGGCATGACATGAGTGGTAGGTGGGCAGGGCACATTGCTCGTAGAACCGACGGCCGAAGGCAGTGAAGGTGAAGTCACATCTATCAGCATCGAATCGCATTTAGCCGGATGATTTCGGACACACTATACGCATCGAAAGAAAGAAAGAAAGAAAGAAAATACATTTATTTACAACAACACAAGACACATAAATATTTTTACAAAAAGAACAATATAAAGGCTAAACAAAAAAAGTGTCATTGCGGTTGTAAATTGGACACTGGCTCAGCATAATGCTGAGGCGTTTATAACACCTCAGCGCTGATTTTCAGCCAGCACCGTCGGTAATACCCGGAACGCCACACAGATAGATAAACTGTACACTTATAAATATAAAGCGATAAACTACATAAACTACATGCGTAAATGGATAATTTGTAGATCATAAAAGCAAATAATTTCAACAAAATTACTTAATAATAAATTAGTATAACTCACTCGCAATCGCAAGTTAAAGTATGCTGTTACATGTTTTCAGCTGCTAAAGGGTGCGTTCGCATGCTTTTATCTGCTAAAGGATGCCACATGCTTCAGTACCTACGCTTATACGTTACGCCGCAGTTGAAGTTGAAAACCGTTCAGGATAGGTCAACTATAAACGTTATTGTCCTATCGTGTATTCTAGAAGCAATTGAAAGGAAAAAACGCAAAAGACGAAGGACGTGGATCAATCCACTATAGAAAACTAGGGTTATCAATGGAAGTTTTGTAACACTTTAATTTGCGTAAGCAGCCTTTCTCATTTGCAAGCATCCCGGCTCACGCTTAAGCAACCGTTATCAATCGCAAGCGTCATGTCTCAAGCGTAAGCAACTATTCTCATTCGCAAGCATCTAGTCTCACGTCTTAAGCAGCCGTTCTCATGCTTTATCTTAAATAAGCATTCTTCAGTATGTTAAATGGATAGCTACACTTATACGCATTTAATGCTGAAGCTGAATCGATGCGGAAGGGTGAATTGATGCGGACGCATCTTCATACAATATTGCGTTTTTGTATTACAAAATGCGATTCGATGCTGATAGATGTGACTTCACCCTTAGGTTCTCAAGAGACGACCGCGAACTAAGACATGGAGTAGGAAGGTCCCAACAAAACGGATCGCAGAAACCACTTGGATACGAACAGCACTGTACTGATCGTTGTGGAACTGTCCTATGTCCAGCAGTCGAGTCAGAGACGTCATACGTCGTCGTGTGGTTATACGATGCTGATATACCTGGGTGACATCGCTTATGGGCAAACCGTGAGGGACCCTCATCCATCAGACATCGCAGCCGCCCCGCGGGGCCCACATCCTTTGCTAATACGTACACACACCACATCCTTTGCTAGTATGCTCGGTTTTATGTGAGACAATGTAATAATGTGAGACAAGTGCGTGTTTAAGGAGATTAAAAAGATTCGAGTTGGATATTTTATGTATGTTATGAAGTGTTACGATTTCGGTGAATTAATTTAATGTTGACAATGGATTTGAACGGCGAGTTTTCGCAATGGTTTTAAGGGTTTAATTTCAAAACAAATATATATAATACGGCATAAAGGAAAAAAGCCGCAGTAGCCTAGTGGTTCTACCTAATGGCCTCTCAAGCAGAGGGTCATGTGTTTAATCTCGGGTTCGCACCTCTGACTTTTTCAGAATTTACGTGCGAAATTATATTTGAAATTTACTATGAGCTTTACGGTGAAGGAAAACATCGTGAAGAAACCGAATGATTGGTGTAACGTTCCTAATCCGCGCTTGAGAACTACGACTCAAGCCCTCTCATTCTGAGAAAAGGCCTGTGCCCTTCAGTGGGACGCATGTAGGCTGTGATGATGATGATGATGATAATAACTAAAATACTATTTTAAATTCCAACGTGAAGTAAGTTGAACTTAATTTTAATTAGTTTAGCATTGTTTTCATACAAACACAACTCATTTAAAACTCGTAACAGCCATTAATTAGTACACCTAGTTTCTGGTCGCGACTTTCTCGTACAATAAAATTAGTTCACGCTATCTCGTCGGGAAATATAGTTCTCTGCCGTGAAAAATGAGCTCTTCTTCTCTATTTTTATGTAATTTCCATACAAAACATGTACGTTCAAAGTGCTCCATCCATAAATAGATATAAAAAGTTGAAACGGTAACTCAAAAATGTAAATTATTATCAAAATGGTCGGACTTCATCTGGTCTTAAATTTGTGTGCAGCCATTTTCCATAATTTTACTATTGCCTGTCGTAATTGCACAAAGCTGTATAACATGACATAAGCGACAGAACTAATAAATATCCGTAGAAATTAATTATTCGTAACTGTCACATTTTTGACGTAAAATGCTTGAATATGGTGACAATTTCGTATAAAAAAGTTCATTTGAAATTCATTTTTGTTTCGTTAGTGTAGGTAGCATTGTGTCCTTACTTATTACGCTTAAAAATGCGTTAAATACGAGATATATAATTAATTACAACATTTTATAGAGTTTCTTGCCGGATTCTTCTCATTAGAGGTATTTCCGAAGCGATAGTAGGCTTGGACTTTTTGATAATCATGCTTGTTGTTATGTACCTATTACTATAGGCTAAATTCAATTAAGATATTTTGCCTTTGACTTGCCTTAGCAAGTGATTACAGCTCAGGATTTACATAATTAACGTGCAAAGCCGTGAAGCCTAGTGGTTTGACATATGGCCTCTCAAGCAGAGGGTCGTGGGTTCAAATCCCGGCTCGCACCTCTGAGTTTTTCGGAATTTATGTGCGAAATTACGTTTGTAATTTACCATGAGCTTTACGATGAAGGAAAATGTCTTGAGGAAACCTGTATACACCTGCGAAGAAATTCAATGGTGTGTGTGAAGTTCCCAATTCGCACTGGGCCCGCGTGGGAACTACGGCCCAAGCCCTCTCATTCTGAGAAGACTGGAACGAATGAACGAGAAAAGGAACGACGAAAGGAACACGCAGACAATAAAGCAGTAAAAACAATCACACTAACGCACGGAACATATAAAATAAAATCCCTACCTAAATGGAATCAGACAAATTGCAACTAAAATCAAATTGTTCGTACAAAATCAAACTTTTATATAACTTGGCAGCGCTCCACTCGGCTGCAGATCATCCGTTATAAAAGCTACTTTCCACTGAATTATGCAAATACAGTACCCAATTTATTGTTACGTAAGTTGGTAAGTAAATTTTTAGTGCTTGTCAATTTAATGGTCCGGTAACTGCAGTAGGTAAATCAATGGAAAATGATCACCACCGCCCATAATATCAACAATAAATATCAACAACTCAAAGAGATTTAAATGTAGCATTTCGTGTGCTATGCCTCCCCCTTTGGGGATACACGTGATATTACCTTTCAGACTCTTTCTCATGTGCTCTATTTTACGTTTGCAGTACGTAGAGTTAGACCAAGATAATTCTGCAACGATTTTGATAGCACAAGCACACGCAGTGTATGTGTTATTAATACGTCATAATTTCATAGAAGTTTGACGTTTAATATAACACTTGCCCTGCGTGTGCTATCAAAATCGTTGCAGACTTATCAACTCATCATGGTCTGACTCTAGAATAAATCCCCCCTTTATCTAAACGAAGAACCGTAACTTAAACAGCTTTTATAAACGAAGTAGCTCTATTTCTCGCCTTCGCTCCCATAGGAGAATAAAACATTTGGAAACTCTCTACCTCGTGGAAATTACGATTTTTTTTAACCCACACGCGTCCACCATACTAAAATTAGTAAAATTTATTTTTATGCGGGATAAGTCCTAGAGACTTCAGTAGTAGTCTCTAGGACATTTCCCGCAAAAAAAAGTTAGGGACTAACGTAGTCCCAGGGACGCGTGACGGGTTAAGGTAAACGTATCCATGGTCGACACCTCAACGCCCAGTAGATGATACCCATCTGTCACCTCTCTTACTATGACATAAGATTGAAGGTGCCATGTATTGGGTCAGTGTCGAGCACAGGAACATTTACTTACTACTATGATTCGTAAGGAATCTTTTTTCAAGTCAATATAATTTGGTCTAATAAAATGGTTACAGTAACATTTTTAAAACACAACTTTCAATCGGACAACGCCATCTATTGATTGGAAACGAAGTTAACACGACATTTTCAAAGCCATGGTAATTCAATGTCCTTGGACAGCGCCTTTTATTCTTGTTTATCCTACGGGATATTAAATATAGAATTTCTCAACCCAGATTTTGTATTAGTTTCATCCAAATTTAAATTAAGTAACTAACATCCAAACATCTCAACATTCAAACATCTTCACATTTCTCATTTAAAATAATAAGTAAGACAGAAATTCGCTTTTGAAACGCACATAAAGAAAACTAAAAGTGACATTTAAATCATTTAATCATTAATCACTTTTAATTTACACTAACAGCGCTAATCGCAAGATCAATCGTTTGCGGACCCGACTTATCGACTCGGCGTGGGCAACACTATCGTGATTTATAGTGACGTCCCCCATGACTTATCGACATCGACACTTGACTCGTTTGAATATTTGAATATTTTATTAGGAAATGTGAATATTTTATTCAGCTGTAGATTGTATGTGATTTGAAATAAAAGTATAAGTTGGAGAATCGTATGATTTAAATATTTGTTTTTTAGCGCAACAAATATCTAAATGTCGAGGTTTTCTTTTTTTTAAATTTGTTTATCTCAACAAACTGCAAAACAAACAGTCTGCCGGCGAAATACAACTCCTTATTTTTAATTGTTATGTTTTTAAATACGAACTCGTTCTACAACTATATTCCATTATACTTAGCCGGAGGTACTAATTTACTTCTATTTATTTTCACCAAGAAAAGTGTAAAAAGGACATTTATTTTTGGACTGTTATGTCCATAGCATATCTATCAAACACGCTTTTAATTTGTATCAAATGCTCCCTTATTAAAGACCCTTACTAATATAGTCTGTTTCAGAGAATTTTTTGTTGAAAATTCGTGGTATTTAGATATCTTCTTGTTCGTTGTCGGCAGTAATTACATTGGTTTCTTATCTCATATGTAACGTTATTGATTAAGGATATATATGTCTTAAGTCAGATTAAATTTTGTATTTGTGATATTATTAAAGTTTAAATTGTTCATACCGAAATAATTTTTAAATTAGTTACAGAACAACACTTCACCTAAAGTTCTTCACTCGACTTTGGTAAAAGGTGACCATAAAATAAAGTTAGTGGTATAATTAGAGTGCTTTAACTTCAGAACGTTTTAGCGTTGCTAATTCTGAACCAACGTTTGTATAACTGCACTAAAGATGGGATGCGTCATAGAGGTTAAAGACTTTGAAAACTTTATAAATAGAGTCAAGAAATGCTTGCGAACATTGTTAGGTGTTTGTTACAAATATTTTTGTCTGCGTTTTGCAGCTACAGTCTAGTTAGGTAGATCTTCAAGAAGGCCTCTCGGCGAATCCGTCTCGGATGGGCAGTGTTCGGGAAGTTATCTAATACCTTCACGTCCAAAATACCGCAGTGCCTCAATACGAAAGTTTTTTTATCAGTGTATCCAGTGCAGCCATACGGAAATGGGACGTAGTCGGTTACAGTCGGCCTATTTAAGAAAGCTCGAAGTCACTTGCACCTCTGAGTCTTTCAAAATTTATGTGCTAAATTACATTTGAATTTTACCATGAGCTTTACGGTGAAGGAAAACATCGTGAGGAAACCTGCACATACCTGAGAAGAAATTCAATGGTATGTGTGAAGTTCCCAATCAGCACTGGGCCCAAATCGGACCAACGATCTGGTAAAGGGCACAGGAACCACTTACAATTAGATGCGGGCAGCACAGGACTAATTGCTGTGGAACTCTTTGGCGAAAGCCTTTGTCCAGTAGTGGATGTTTTTCGGCCAGTATAATGATGTGATTTTAACTGCTGGGTGCGTTTTAAATGGTACAACACAATATGGAAATTTTATTCTTAGGTCGCTACTCAATGTAAAGAATGTAAGGATACATTATAATCAGTGGCGTGGGGATATAATCACTCGCTTCCCACTTAGATGCCTAAACTTTTGATGGCAAAGATCATGTATTTTAACGGCGCTGTTGTATCCAAAGACATCCACGCTTAAAAAATGCAATGGTGATTTCATTCATGTGACTGCTTGTATTTGCCGTACAAGAACCAGTTAACTATAGAAAGACTAAGATAACACACGCTTTGCTATGTCAAGCGGCGCTGCAGGTGTGAATTACTCAGAATACGTCAAAGCTAAGTGAAACAGCTGCGTCATGTACAGTCAAGTGTAAAAATATGAGTGCACACAACTTGCTCATTCATAAATATGTCCCATAGCTCTTATGTCGTCGAATTAAGGTATAGGTATATAATGATGGGAGGATTAAATCGATACTTATTTTTGCACTTGACCGTACAAAAACTTAACTAAATATGGCGGAGGATCTTCAGTTCGAGCCCAAACTTGCACCTCTGTATAGGTAACGCCACCAGAGTTGAGGCCACGCGCACAACCACATCTCATGTAATGACAGCGGGATTTTGACGTTGTGTTGTCGTTAAACGTCAACACAACGTCAAAATCCCGCTGTCGCTACATGAGATGTGGTTGTGTGCGTGGCCTCAACTCTGGTGGCGTTACCTATATATTTCGGAACTTTGTTTATTTATTTATTATCTTTGTGCGGAATACACGTGGAAATTAATAGCTGAAACTTTCTCAAGAGAGGAACGAAGGTTGTGCCCAGAGTGTTGAATAAAGTTGATATTTTTTTTGTTTTCAAATTTACATTTTTAGCAAACCACACATCCTTATTTTTATATGCAGGCAGTAGATACATAGTCATGGGACTACGAGAAACAGTTCTCCCTCGTGGTCCCATAAATGGGACAAAATAATGGGACCACGAAAAAACGGGGACGAAATTTTGCACACAGATAACTATCTGTGTCTTATATGTTAATCCAGATTATAAACTTATGACCTGGGTTAACATATAAGACACTTTTTATCCCAGAAAATTGCATGATTCCCGCGAGATAATGATAAATTAATTATTCGCAGACGGAGTCTAAGACAACAACAGCTAGTTCTGAACTAAAATCTAAAACCCCTACCGTCCAATTAAAATTTATATGACTTCAAACAAACCTCAAGTTATAGTGAGGCCGCTGTCCCTCCACGATGCATAAAGCGACACTAACGCCATCTAGGTGTGGTCGTGAACTTGTGACGTGCTTTAAGGAGTTTGTCTGTGAAGTTAGATACACGCTGTGGCTTCAGCATTGTTTGAAAATACGGTGTTTACGAGTTAGGACGTTTCCACACTAATTTTACTGCGCAGGCTTTTAGGTGTTTTAAATAGAATCCAGAATGTTTTATAGAAAGTTATCTTATCAGTGAACACCAAAAAAATTTGTGTGCATTATTTGATGATTAAAGTACACGGTATCAAAGGCGAATCAAAAATTTCTAGATAAGAGCTTTTAAAAGCGTCGAGTTTTACTCATTATCATCATCATTTCAGCCGAAAGAAGTCTACTGCTAAACATAGTCCGAGAGGCTCACCAAACAGATCGGTCCTGCGCCATCCGCATCCAACGCGTTCCCGCACCCTTAAGTTGATTAGAGGCCTACCTAGGCTATCTATACTGCGTCTTTCGGGCCGAGGACGCCACTTTTTTTTCCTGAATTTTACTTACACACTTCCGTGCGTCTAGCTAGACATCTTTGAACTATAAGCTCGCATCGAAAACATAAAATATTAAAGATAATGTTACTAACAAGACATCTTTATTTTTGTAAACTTGTTTGCCTGTGTTGCCATAGGCAAGTCGTCCCACGCCAATACCAAGCACGCCTCCCAATTTAACAGTGGGTTTAGTCTTGTGTTAGCCATAATAATCGTAATTTATTCCATCAACGAATCTATTATGTCTTCATTACTTTTTATTGTTCGTTTATTCTTAGAAAGTTGGGTTAAATTACAACAATTTTAAAACATTAGTTGAGAATTAGTTATAATTTGTTGTAACATCAAAGCATTTAGGATTGCGTGGACATATCAAATTTATACTTAAATTGATTATATCTACTCTATAGTTCACTTAGATTCAAGGGCGGATCCACCGTTGTGGGCACAATGGACATGCCCACAACCCTAATAGACTTGTGACGACACACTTTTACGGTCTATTGAGATGGATAAAATGAAAAAAAAAACAATGAATCGTGCGTGAGTCATGGTTTGTTCATGAGCGAGTTCGTACTCCGACTCGCACTTGGCCGATTTTCGGCTGGCTCTGTGACCACAACCATTTTTGAGGGCTAGATCCGCGCCTGCTTAGATTAGAATCCATTTTTGTTTTAGTAGGTGTACAGTCGAAGATATGTATACTTACAGCCACCGTGTCGGACTTTATGGCTAGTGACGTAGAGTTGTATAAATATTTTTGATGCCTTGATAACGTACCTACATACTATATTTATAAATAAACTAGACTTCCGTCCGCAGCTTCGCCCGCGATAAATTAATTTTCCCGTAGGAAAAGGTATTTTCCCGCGATAAAAAGTAGCCTATGTCACTCAGTGATAATGTTGCTTTCTAACGGCAAAAGAATTTTTGAAATCGGTCCAGTGGTTTCGGAGCCTATTCAATGCAAACAAACAAACAATCAAATCTTTCCTCTTTATATTAGTATATAAATAATAAGTGTGAAAGTTACTCTGTCTGTCTCTTTGTCTAACAAGTCCAAAGACAGCTAGATTACGGCTACATGAAATTCCTAGTCCGCACTGGACCCACGTGGATAATACGGCACAAGCCCTCGTATTCTGAGAGGAGGCCTGTGCCCTCCTGTGGAACGTTTGCTAGGTTAAGGAGTCACAAAGCCTATATCAAGTCGCAATAGGTAACTGCCATATTTTCTTGACAGATGATTCAGGCAGTAGGTAATTCAGGCCATTCAGTATAGCTGTGGTGGCCTAGTGGTTTTACCTACTATGGCCTCTTAAGCAGAGGGTCGTGGGTTCAAATCCCCGCTCGCACCGCTGAGTTTTTCGGAATTTATGGCGAAATTACATTTAAAATCTACCATGAGCTTTACGGTGAAGGAAAACATCGTAAGGAAACCTGCATACACCTGCGAAGAGATTCTATGATGTGTGTGAAGTTCCCAATGCGCATTGGGCCCGCGTGGGAACTAAGGCCCAACTCCTCTCATTTTGAGAGGAGGCCTGTGCGCTGCAGTGGGACGTATACGGGCTGGGATGATGATGATGGATGATGATGAGGTAATTCAGATATTTATGTAAACAGCCTTAAGCCTCTATTGCATCGTCGATTCAACATTCTTATTTAGTATTCGAACGTTGAATCACTTATTCAATTCGTGTATGAGGAACTCGGGTTCCGACAATAGGGACGGTTCTTCCGTAAGCGCGACACGATTGCGCCAAAAAATACATTACAGAAGAATTTCATTCCCACGATTGACTGCGTCAATAAAGAGTCGGGAAAAATATTATGCAAAGAAGAAAAACTCAGTGAAATAAACTGAAGTGAAACGCGCGAGTGAATATTCCGCAGTTGGAAATGTTCAGTTATTTTGATTTAGTCCCGGTATCAGTTCGCGGGCGCCCCCCGGGATCTCACCTGGCCTGACGATTTTAATAAAATAACATTTCCCGCCTCGCGCAATATCGGGGCGGCGGCGATCCGCCGTGCTCCGTTTTTATTAATCCGAATTATGGTAATGCTTTCACACGCGCTAACTGCCGCTTGTCGGCGGTCCTGTGATTTACACGGACACCATGTAAAAAACACCCTAAAAGCCACTTGTGACGTGCTTGTGACCTTTGTATTGCTTTGCTCTGTACTTAATTAGCGGCCTGCGAAATTCCACCATCGCACCTCCCACCGAAAATCTAAGTTCCATCGTCACCATCTCGATGTTTGGCGGTCTACTGTACGTTTTTTTCGGCACCTCCTGCCACGTACATTAAAATTGTGGAATCAACTTTCGGCAGTAGTGTTTCCAGACAATTATGGCATAGAGGCTTTCCATTTGCAAGAAGTATAAACTTCCTTTACAGATCAGTGATTCTCCGCTCCCTTCAGATGACCCGCTTGCTTGTTTTCCTTCCTCTCATAATTAAAAAATATCGTTCATTGCGATCGTATTACATTACAGTTACATTACAGCTACGCGGTGAACGCTCATCTTAAGCGTCTTGCTCATTTGTACTCCATCGCTAGGACATTCGGTTAACCTGTAACTAACTTGTAATGTAACACTCAAAGGGATTCGCATACAACCAATAACGGAGTGGAGCAGCTCGGCTCACTGGATTGACTGCTGTAATGCTCGGGATGTATCGTGTTACATTACACTGAAATGTTACAAGTCAGTCACCCTTTAACCGTCGATTGCGCAACAAAAAACCCTCTCGTTTTCCATTAAAAACAAAGTGATGCCCAGAATTTTTAATTAAGCTTCGATCTCCATCGCTCAACGTATCCGGAGGAACTTGCAATTTACTTAACAAAACAAAGCTAGCATTTGCCGATAGAAGCCTTAGTGGCCGAGTGGTTTGGCCGATGGTCACTCAAGCAGAAGATCGTGGGTTCGAACCCGGGCTCGCGCCTCTAAGTTTTTCGGAATTTATGTGTGAAATTACATTTCCAATTTACCATGACTTTGACAGTGAAGGAATCGTGAGGAAACCTGGATGCATCAGAGAAGAAAAAAATAGTGATGTGTGTTGTTTCCAATCTACACTGGGCCCGCGTAAGGGGATGATTTTATATAACCTGGGATGATGATGATGACGATTCTCCGCTGGTTCCTGTGCACCGAGCACTAGTAATAGACCGCCATATTTTACCCGCGCCGCTTAAGATGGCGGCTGCATCGTGGTCTCGCGTCAGCTCCCAAATTTTATGCATTACCTATCTCCCGGACGAATTCCCAGCTGTCTGGTGCAGACGCCGCGGCCACCGCTGTCAAAATATCGTTATACATTCACTGCGCTGACTAAAGTCAAGCTGTTTTGACAGAACACAGAACGGCATAATCGCGCGGTCGATTACGTCCCACGTTCATTTGCGACTGCGTCGAATTCGATAATATGAGCTGAGAAGGCTTCAGCCTAATACGGCAAACTTTTTGGGGGCTGCAAATTCGGCTCAAAAAAAATATTATTGTCTCAAAAGTTTAACAAAAATTTTAGTATACCGAATACTCAACGTCTGTATATGACAAATTACTATCCGCTTTGTAAACATCAATTTTCAAAATATTCTAATAGCGTTTCAATATTACAATTTGAATTAGAGTATCGTGTTACAACTTTGAGGTACGTACTAAATAACACGAAATTGAGGGAATTGACAAGTATATTAACTAAGACCTATCACTAACTAAAGAAAGATTAACAAAGGGGTAAAGAACTTAAAAGTTAAATTAAACCTAAACTAAAATTATGTCGAGCGCCAGGAGGGTTTATCTTGTAGACCAGGATCCCTGCCAACCCCTTTTTATAAAATGACGATATGCCGCCGGCTAGCTTAGTTGCCTATGTCCTTAAAGTGCTAGGTGCTTAACGTCCGAAGGGCATGTCCTGAGGCTAGAACAATGACTAAGTATAATTTATGAACTTATCCGTTTGATTGATCTAAATCTTAATCTAGCCTTATAGTTTTAAACTTACCCCTTCGCCGCAATAACCGTTACACTCACAAAACAGTAATGCAAAGATGAATCCCTATTCATCGCAGCAAAATTTAAATAGCACTGGCTAGATATCGCGCATTCTGTTTGCCGCGACATGCAGTCGTCCGGCAATTATTTACAATCGAACGACCGAACTGAAGCGGCTGTAGCCGAGATTAATGACTGCTAAAGAAGCAAATACGACGCGTCTGAGCCGGGACGGCGGACGCTCGCTCTCTGTCCGCCAAAAGGACAAAGGTTGGAACGGTATTGTAATAAAACATCTCTGTCGGCGAAATTACGGCCATAATAAACTGTTATTTCATCAGAGCTAATATCAAAAAGCGTGGATTTATTATGTGGCTCACCTGCATCAAATGGCTGTAGGAAAAACGCAATTACTTCATTGGGAAACTATGTCAGGATCTGCATTACAAGGGCCGATCTGGGAAACGTGACTCGCGAAATATATACGTAAAGAAACAGGCGACATTACTTAGTATTTGTTGACAAGTTACTTGGTAAACTCACTGTGAGTTTACAAGCCACAAGTTACTTGCTAAACTCACTGTGAGTTTACAAACCACAAGTTACTTAATAAACTTACGGTAAGTTTACAAGCCACTATTTACTTATTAAACTCATTGTGACTTTACAAGCCACAAGTTACTTAATGTAAGTTTACAAGCGACGAGTTACTCAGTAAACTCACTGTAAGTTTACAATCCACAAGTTGCTTAGGAAACTTTCTGTAAGTTTACAAGCCTCAAGCTACTTAGTATAGTATATCAAGTTTGCGAACTTAAGTGACATACAAGCGGGAAAACATCGCCAAACCACAAGTTTAGCACGCAAACTTGCTCATACATCTATCTAGCCCTTAAAATAAACTTGTTCTTGATTTGCCGCAATGTCGGCTGTCAGTGTCGATGCATTAGTGCATGGCGTATTTATAGCGAGCAATACGCCGGCGACAAATGGCCGTTCTAGATCCAATCGATAATTATCGCTCAACTCTACGCGAAACGAATACGTAATTGGATCGCGGAATCTGTTTCTATTCTCAACGAGTCGAATGGAACAAAAACAGATTTAGACATTTCTCACAAAGAGAAGCAGGACTAACTTCAAATAGTTGTAATGAGAAAAATGTCCTGGAAAGGCTTCCGGCTCCGCCATTAGTGCCGTCTTCCACGGCGTCGCTGTGCCAATTAGTAAGTTAGAGCACCTTAGACAACGCTGCACTTATTTTCATAGAATATAGCACGTCTAAAATGTCTTGTCATATCGTGCGGCATTCTATAAAGAGGCAAGCTGACGCACGTTGCCGCATTATGCCGCAACCGCTACGCTCTTTCTCGTCCTTTGAATTTATTGGAATTTACTGTGGCTCATGATAAATGTATTGATGGTCCATGAGCTTTTCAGTGAGGTAAAAATACCTACGAAGACATTCAATGGTATGTTTCAAGTTCTCAGTCTGCACTTGGGCCGCGTGGAAAGGACGGCCCAAGGCCTCTCATTTTGAGTAAAGGCCTGTGCCCTGCAGTGGAACGTATGTAGATATATAGGGGTGATGTCAGAGTGGTCGTGTTCATCAGGCTAAGGGCGTTCTTGAAAAAACAGTGTGGTGATCTCCTTTTGGTTTTCTCATCGCAGTGCTCCAGTCTCAAATTCTATGAGCTTATTCCTAACATGCATCGATAGAGGCGCTGCTTATTCGTAGTAACGACACGTTAATAGTAACGCTTTGGAACGTCTCTTGTATCAAAATCTTGCCCTATCACTTGTGACTCTAACTGCTGATATGCGATTGTTTATCACATTGCAGCGACTAATTCTCTGTAGCATGTGGCATGCGGTACGTGGCATGCGGCACAGACTACCGTTATCATAACGTTCCGTCGTGTGCCGCCCGAGAATACCCGAACAGTTTACGATGGAGGAATAAATAATTTTAGCGGGTCCGCTGTGAGGATGGGGATCATTTTTCATTCAGTTCATACCGGTATGAGGTTGTGAGGTGAAATGTTAAGTTAAAGGCGAGAAGCGTATTTTATTTATAAATTGATACCTCCTACGTATACTGGTATAACTGCATAATGGTGATTTTACAGTAAAGACCGTATTGTTAAACAATATGGTATAACTGCATAATGGTGATTTTACAGTAAAGACCGTATTGTTAAACAATATGGTCTTTACTGAAAATCACCATTATGCAGTTATACCAGTATACGTAGGAGGTATCGAATAATAATGCTTGGCTAATAGTTTTTTGTAGCTGTAGTAGCGACACTTGTATGTACCTTCGAAAACTCAACGATAACTTGGGATCGACCGAGAGGCCAAGAAAAAAATTGACCTCTTTTACTTAAAAGTTATTAGACATTTTTTCGAAAATATCTAATACTAAAAGTGATATGTTATGTGACTTTTTGGTTGCTTAACTAAATGACATGGACTTTTTTTTCTTATATTTCCAGAACTTGAAGTGAGTTAGTCAAATGTTACCAAGTTATCGTCAATTTTTAGAACATCCTGTATATGGCAGAATCACGTTGGGACGGCTCATAAAAAATATGTCAGTTAATTGGTGGTTGTCAAATAGCCTACTCGTCTTTTTTTTGTCAGTCTCATCTTAGTAATATTATAAACGCATAAGTTTATATGGATGGATGAACGTATGGATATTTGTTACTCTTTGACGCTAAAACGATTCGATGGATTCTAGTAAAATTTGGCACACAGATAGTTTATAACTTGAATTAACATACAGGATACTTTTAATCCCGGAAAATTGCATAATTCCCAAACGCTAAACGAATTCAGAGTCACGGGCTACAGCTAGTTTTAACATAATTATAAGGAGAAACGTTTAGGTAGATACCCTCCCCGCTACCTCTCGTAGCTTATCACACACGCCTCAACACTGTATAACGTACTCTAATACTAACATTTATTTTAACCTGCTTGACGTGACATCGTTAAGAAGGTTAAGAGTAATTAGAAAATTCTTTCAAACTTTCTTGGCACAGTTATTAATATTATTAATAGTCGGCTTTGTTTGTGCGACATTGAAATAATTAGGTGTAAAGCTACGTAACGGTTGAAATAATTGCTGATATTTTTGTTTAACATACAATACAATGACTCTTTAATTGTACACCACAAATAATACAATACAGAAAAACAAATTCAATGAAAAAAAGAAATAAGGTAAGCAACGGGCAAAGTAATGGTAACATAATTGTGATAAGAATAATAAAAGAAATGTAACGGTGTGTTTGAAGTTATCAATCCGCACTGTTATTACGTGGGAACTATGGCCCATGCCCTGTCATTCTAAGTGGAGGCCTATTCCAAGCAGTAGGTCGTATACTTTTTTTCAGTTTTAAATTTTTTTGCATGGATCTACTCAGAATCAGTAGCACTATCGATTCTAGATAGAGGAAAAAACTATCCCGAGGTCAGTTTTGTTACTTTTCAAACATTGGTGTTTGAAGGTAACAAAACCAACATTTATTTTTGTATGAAAATCTGGGGACATTTTTTTACTCCATTATAGTCGATAGTGCTATTGATTCTGATCTGAGCAGATGAATGCAAAACTTTCTAAAATCGGAGAAAAAAATACAGGGTGTCCCAAACTCAAAGATGACCTGAGGCCGTATTGTCTAAAGCTTCTGACGCTTGCCTTCGCTTTCACCATCCCTTTCTGTCATCCTTTTATACCGTTTGACAGAAATAAATAGTGATTGCGAAAGCAAGCGTCAGAAACGTTAGACAATAAGCCTGCGGTATCCGGCGAAAGGTAAAGTTATACTAGTACTAGAAAAAATTAAAAATCCATGTCACTTGGTTAAGTGATTACGGAGTCACATAACATAATACTTTTAGTACAAGATATATTTCTAAAAAATGTCTATTATCGCTTAACTGCGTGAAGCGTTAGCGTGAAGAAGTAACAAGCACACACACAGACTTTAGCGTCATGGAGTGACGACCTGGTTAAGGTTGTGAGAATGCATTGGATACGGATAGCGCACGTCTGTTTGACAAACCTAGGGGCAGTCTATGTTCATCTTTTGGCTGATGACGATGATGATGATGATGCTGATGATGATGATGATGATGATGATGATGATGATGATGATGATGATAATGATGATGATGGTGATGGTGATGGTGATGGTGATGATGATAATGACGATGATGACTTTTATGTTTTGGGAAAATGCGTCCCTACGAGACGCCAACAAAGTTGCTGGCAACAGCTAGTTTAAGCAAATAAAAGACTAAACAGACAATAGTAGTAGTCTGTTTTAGTACCATACTACAATTATAGTACCATACCGCGAAGCGTCCCAAGCACAACAATGGCCGCCCGCAATCCGCAGTATCAAAAAACAAAGAGCTATTTATCTATTAAGAGCACTAAAACCCAACACGTCGCTCGTACGTCCACACAGCCGTGGGGCGCGGGACAAAGAGGACAAAAAGGTGTCCACACGTCCGCAGGAACGTCCCGTGAAATATGGCCGTATCCCGGGATAATTTATTTAAAACAGTTCCGTCGCCGCTGCACAAAATGGATTTATTTTAATTTAAACTCATTAGATTGTTTTATTTTGTAGATTGTCGCGCGTGTAATGTTTTGTTTGTTTGTTGTCGGTCTGTAATCTTTTGCTCCTGTCAAATTTATCATAGGATTGATGCTACGCATCCCTAAGTAGTTTTGGGGCATTATTATTTTATAAATGTTTTGTCACTGTAATAAAAGTCAATGATCTCAGTGACATTCGTTGATATAAAGATAGTAAATCTCATGTTAAATACGAGGATAAAGATGATACTGATAATAATGATGATTGTTATGATGGTGATGATGACAATGATGATTACGATGACAAAGAAGAATCCTGTGCAGTTGGAACCGATTGAGGAAATCTCTCTATTGATCGATGTGATTTGATGTCTTCATACGGTATGAGGTGTATCTTTAAATACATATATCTATTGTATTTAGTTTGTAGTTTATGAAGATTTGATGCTCTCTTAAAACTTTTCCGTAAACTCTCTTAAAAACAAAACTCCTGTGCAACGCTGACGTAACTTCTCTCAAACTTTCAGACTGCATTTCGCCGTAAATTACCATATTAAATCTTAAAATTATAATGTATATTAATCGTACTTCTACTATTTTAGTTTCCGTGTTATAAAATGCAGAAGCGCAGATGTCAGGTTGTTCCGCATTGGACTGACAAATCTTAGCCATCCCAGTCCTGACAAATACTTTCCGTGATTGGCAGCAAGGGTTTAACCGGGATCGTAAAGAGGGACATAGAGCTTGGCTTATTTGTAAAAGAGTAAGGCAATTTTGTATGCAGATGTAGATTTGTTGTGGTTAAGATTTGACGAAAGACTTTTGTTGTTTACATTGAAGAGGGATGGAAAAAGGTTACAGATATTCATAAGACATAATACACACATTTAATTTTATACTAAAGAATAGTTTCAAACTCCGACTCTAAATATCCTAGTAATTTTGAAGGAAATTTTTACTGTAGACTCTTTGTGAAGTGTTCCTAAACATAAGCAAACAAATAAAAGATAACTTTCTTCTTTTCCAGAGGACAGACAACGAACTATATGACTGCAACGATCAACAGAAAATGGCTGAAACGGTAAGAACACGTATTTACTGACTTAAACAAAACAATTCGATATCTTACGGAAAACAGTCTGCCACGCTCGAGGAAACGTACACAAGAAAACAATGCTTTTCCACTACTTGTCGGTACAAGTTCTTTCAAGTTAGTTAGGAAAGTGGCTGTTACATGTTTGCTAAAAATTCTCCGTCCATAAAACTGGCTACGGCTACCACTTTAGATTTATACTGCCGGATAAGTTATAGCCGAAATGGCTCGCTCGTTTTTATTTAAGGAGTCAATTCCCATTCGTCTTGACCACTTGATATATTCGTATCATATGCACGGTCTTTTTACGCAAATCCATACTCGATACCCGGGCCCCTTTGACAAATTCCGCTTTTTGCTTTACGACTCTCCGGAGCGGTAGCCGCCGTCTGCAACGGCCTACATAAAACTAGGATCTCCAATATCGCACCATCTGGTTTCTGATCATCCCGGAAAATCACTCAGAGAGGACAAATTACGGAATCTCTTTGCACCAGGACGCGGCCCTTCAAACAGCGCCCCGAATAAAATTCCTTCTTTACGACTCAGCAATGTATCGGAATGTTTCGCCCAGCGCCTAACGCGCCGACTAATTATTCCGCGCTTCCCTTCCGTAAAAACTTCCCGGTCTTTTATTTTCGTATTTGTCCTAAATTGTCAATGACTTTTGAAGGGGGTTTTTTTGCGCTTTGAAGGATACCGAAGAAAAACATAAATTAGACCGGCTTCCTTTGTTTCTTTGCGTCAAAGGGAGGAAAGTTTTAAATGTTGTTTAGCTCATTACGGTCGTGTAATCTGGACGACGCGGCAGCGCGCGATGCGCTATCGAAGCATCTCTCACCTACGACCGCAATAACGGAACGCCTAAAACAAAGCGCATAAAAGAAAGCCTCTAATAATATCGGACGCGCCCTCCGCCGGAACCATGTTGGGCTTAAATTTTCGGGTTTTTCCCGGTTTTTCGGGCGAACTTTCGGGGCTTTCCTTCCTGACTTCCTAACGCGGGTTTCGGACCTCGATTCCAAAGTTCACGCCGCGGTTTTCCGTTTTGTCTTTTGTTTGAATTTATTATAACGCTGCCGGAAGGATATTATGAACGAAAAGGTGAACTGATTTCCAAGTTTTCGTTCTTTGTGTTGAGGCGTTATTTAAAGTGTGTGTAGACACGTCGCAGTGCACGGGGGTAGAAACAAGTAAGAATTAGCCGGGAGGGTACAATGGGGTAGCGTAGACAAACAAGTTTGCGAAGGCTGCTTAACCTGCCTCTCAGCCCCCTCGCTTGACGCGCTTTCTATTCTCCGTTATCTTTAAAGAACGCATGTGCCGTAGGGGGACAAAATGAGCTCTCCAGAAACCATTATACAGCCAATGTTTGCAGAAGTTACTGCCAATAAAACACCTCGGATTCTTATTAAAAAATACTTCAACTTTGTAAAACCTAGCGTAATCTGAAGCCTTACTATTTAAGTTTGCACCGCAATAAATGAGTGTTCTTCAGACAACGTTAATAAAGACCGATACATAAGGAGAAGAATCTATTTTCAACTGGTTTGTTTTGAGAATTCCCGTGGAATATTAGTTAAATCTCCAAGAGCGAAACCACGAGTAATTATAATTTAGAATGCAACGTCTTTCTGACTAATCAAAGACATCTATGGATTCGTAGAATGCAACACGGCACCAGCAACTGACGACCCTTTACGTTCGAGGCATAAATGCTCATATTTGTGTTGAACAATATACAATCACCGCGTAATCTAAAGCGGTATAGTTCAACGTACGATTACGCAAAGGGTGCTCCATTTACCAACTCATATTTACTACAATGATACTAATTCAACTGAGCAACCCTTGCTATATTAAAGACACCCCTTTAAGCCCTCTGCACGCAATTACACCAAATATCATTTACAGTCGAGGTCTGCAGTCAACTTAGATTTAAGGGTTTGGTGCCCTTTTAAATTGCTGTGGGATGAACATAAAAATAAATAAATAAATCTTCTAATATATAAAAATCTCGTGTCACGGTGTTTGTTATCGAACTCCTCCGAAACGGCTCGACCGATTTTATGAAACATTTTTCTCCGGTAGGTCTGAGAATAGGTCGTAGGATATTTTTTATACTTACCCGTATTCTTCGCAGACGAAGTCGCGGACAACAGCTAGTAAATATAATATAAACCTTTCGGATAATAAGTATATGGGTATTTGAAAATATTTGACGTTGAAAGAATACGTTTCGTTTATATGGAAGTCGAGAGTTTGCGCGACTACATAATATTCTCCAACAGACGCGTCTTGCACTTGAATGTATAGTAGTACGGTAAAAAGCAGTTATTTCTATACCACCAAAACGTCAAAGTAAATATACGTATACACAAATTCATCGAGAGCTTTACGGATTTACGTCGTGAGGAAGCCTGCACATGTCTGAGAAGAAATTCAATGGTGTGTGTGTGTGTGTCCAATCCGCACTGAACCCGCGTGGGAACTACGTCTTAAGCCCTTTCATTCTGAGATGAGGCCTGTGCCCTGCAGTAGGACGTATATAGGATGGGATGATGATGATGATGATGATTATTATGATGATGATGATGATGATGATGATGATGATGATGATGATGATGTTAATTTACATAGAGTTCATAATTTATCATTACCATATCACTTATCAGCAAACCCTAATTAGGAGGCCAGCATAACTTATTACCCGTGCGGGCCCATAACCTGTGATAACTCAAGCAACCGGGCAATAAATAACCGGGACAAATAGCAGCGATACGGTTATCTTTTTTTTGAACCCGGCCGGTTCATCCGTCAGATAACCTGGTTACAAATGGGGGTGGAATTAAAAAGTGTATCCCTTAATTTACGCGGCGATAAGGAGGAAGTAGGTCAAAGTGTGTCGATTGATGTATTACTAGGTTTTACACGCGGCTTTAAAGCCGTGATGGCCTAGCGGTTTGACCTACGCCTGCGCCTAGCGGGGTGGCCTCTCAAGCAGAGGATCGTGCGTTCAATCGCACGTTTGAGTTTTTCGGAATTTATGTGCGAAATTACATTTGAAATCTAGTGGTAGGTAATTATGCCTGTATAAATTTTTAGTTCTTATCTTAAATGTCACTGCCATAACACGATGTTCAGTTTTTTTTAAAGGCATAGGCGTTCATGCGCAATGCATTCGAGACTTATGCCCAATTTTATAAAAATCCACTCCAACGCTCCGATTTTCTACAGCGTGTCGGCTTTAGCGTATCTGCCGATTCCGTGTCGCTCCCCCTTATTAAGGGCCCCCCGCACGTGGCTAACGTCAAACGGATCTCTCTCGAATGACTGAAGATGCCGTGTGGGACTGGCTTTAGGGTGACGGGTAAATGCGTGTTCGGATTGCTAACCCCGAAAAAATAGGCAAGAATATTTCTTGTGTGGGTTTAAATATTTGAAGCTTGAGATTGATAGAATGGCGAATTTTAAATGTGTATTTAGGGGTGCGAATAAATCACAAGCTTTAATTAAATTAAATTAATAACAATAACGTACTACTTACCTGATAATTCAAACCCTCAAGTTATTGACATAGGTTTGAATTGTGAGGTCGTGCATAATTGTCGTGCATTTATGGTCTACAAATACGGGGTCGTATTTTAATCGCATCTGTATTATGTAGGTATGAAAAGGAAAATGAATAAGAAGACAAAGTTATATAAACAATTATTTTATTTATTTACGAATTGAGTTAGATTACCTATGTCATTTGTAACGATGGAGAGTAAGACAGGTGAGGAAATTACAGGCCTATGAAGTAGTAGGTATTCTATCTTAGCACTTTTAGCTGGCAATGTGCCATCCTTGGGCGGGAGTTAGACTGTTGCGACTTACTATCAGATGACTGACTCTCTTCCAAAAAAAAACACAATTCTTTCTGTTTACCCATAACAATACAAAAAAACTGTCATCTCTTTCCCGCAAGGCACGCCGCTTTTTTTCTATCGTATCACAAAATGTAGAGACTGCTGGTCACAAGGGAGCACACATCTGTCGATGTAACTTCGAGGGTAGAGTCTCCTAGTCGATTCTGGGCGCCTGGTAGCTAGAGGTTAGTTAAGTTGGATTAGAAGGCCAAAAACGGATTATGGTGAGCTTTATTAGAGTTTTTACCCGATTACGGTAAAGAAAAAGGTAATTTGTACTCTATAGTACTTTCTAAGTTAGACGATGTGAAATTAAAAATAGTGAAAACACGTTAGTATTCTTTGAGACGGTAAGGTCCGTTGAACGCTAAAGTTTTGCTTGCGATAGGCTTATTTACCTACTTACGAGTATAGTATACAAACACAAATGTGTCACAAAATGTCAAAGTTGTCAAACGAACCTCACGGTACTAGCGTCATACAGTCACAGAGAGATCCACATTGATACCTACTACCATGTTGTTATAACAAAAGAAATTTTTTGCTAAAGAAAAATTTATATCATATCACTCTTAATAAACCAGATAAAGTTACACCTGAAGTATATGCCTGAAGCTCTATCTACATCATTTCTACATTTATGATTTAAAAAAGTAATCCCAATATAAAAGGACAATTTATTTACAAGTAAAATGGCTTATTAGACGACATTCAAACGGCAGCTTTGTAACTGAGCTCCGAAAACAGGTCCTAATTAACAGCATTCAAAGAACGTCTACAAAACTACGCTACCAGGGGGACAGAAATCTAAAGGGATCATACCACAGAATGGGAGAAAACCATCGAAAATAATACGCACGTCGGAGCACTTCCACCTGTGAAATAGAGTCAGTTTTCACTTAAATCACGAGTATTTTCCCATGGTCTTCCTAGGACCCCTCCGCTGCGTCCCGCGAGGCCGATACCACGTTAATTCTCCACCCGTATTTGAACGGCCTCGTGTTGGTTCTTTAGCAACAAACGTAAGATAGGGGACGAGCTAAGTTGGTAATTGTCAAATATTTTTGTCGAGCTCAAAGGACCAACAAGGGTGTTAAAGGATTGTGTCCAATTAGCATTCCGTAAGAGACTGTAATCAAAGTAGGTACACAGTGAAGTAAAACTTGGCGCTAACAGCAGGAAATGTTCTGTTTATAAAATTTATTTCTCGTTTTAAGCGTCTTGTTACTGCGATTAATGCCTTCCAAGTAAGACCGGCTGGACATAAATTCAAACAAGGAATTATTAGAAACGGTAAAACATATTCAAAATTCGAAATTAAATAACCAGCCAGCATCAAACAAGGTCTTTGATCGGTTTGTTATTGTAGTCAACACGTGCATCGGCCGGCTCACACGTGCCGGTACCGACTCATCGTGTAAACAGCGGTTACACTATAAAATACCTACCGACCCTGCGGAGTATCAACACCGTGCGCCAGTAATTGAATTAAGAATTCAAGCATTCCGTACTGGCTAAATGGAAATGTTGCCTTTTTTAAAATAAAATCGAAAAGGAAATGTATTCAATTTAAATTAATTCGAATTTAGTACAGTTTTTACTGATCTGATGAGCTTCCGAGCTTCAGATGATGTTTTTATGTAATTTATGAAGCAGAATATTTAATGAAAGAGCATGTTCCGCGAAAACATATACTAGGTGTCCATTGTCGTACCCGAGTAAATAATGTTTGGTATCTTATGAATATTTTTTTGTTTGTTCACTTTCTTCGGCAAATATTCGTATCGGCGTATATTCGAGCCACTATATTGTTCAATTGCGTCTAGGCCAGCACTATTGACCTACTTGGTTCAAATAATGCCTGCGTAGGAGAATAATAATCAAATGGGATGCTTACTTCATCAATAATCTTAACCTAGAGTCTGTGCCAAGTGCCAAAAGTAGTAATTGCGTTACGTAAAGGTTATCCAGTCATCTTCAGGTTGCCATCATGCCATCTTATCTTGGGGCATCCATTAAATAGCCACCTTTCTAGCTACACGCGGCAGACGTGGCCAACCCAGACTTTATACTAACTACTTCGAACATCGTATCGTTCCGTTTGTCTCGTGCTAATATATTATTAGTACGAGATTAAGCGAGACAGTACGATACGAACTTCGATTTTCGGTATAGCCCCCAGTCCTATTTGAGCCTATTTTAACCGTACTTGAACTTATGAAGTCATACATTGAACACAAACAAACTAATAAAATGATACCCATTTGTTTACTTTTATAAACCTGGCACAAACAAATAAAAGAACTCAAACTTGTTACGAATGAAATATGATCTCATTTAAAAATATTACATCTATCAAGGGCAGCAACAATAACATTGGCGTCATGAGCTTGAATGGTGTCGTTTCATTCTTTTAGCAATGTCGAGAAGTTTCACAATACCCGGTGAATGATTTTGTTCTACACGATTATGATTAGCCGAATTCTTTTGATTCATTATTCAGGTCAACTTTTATCAATGGAATGAAAAATTATCTTTGTATAAAACCAATCTTAGACGGCTTTAAGTGTTACAACAGCTATGTAGGTATCAATCTGAAATGATAAATCGACAATAATATAAAAGAAATGTTCCATCCATAAATGTTCATTTATAGTAACGGATTTTAAGACTCAATTCAAATGAGAATGCGCGTTCTAAAAAAAAAAAAATTTTCGGATCTGGCTGGCGCACAAAAAGCTTCATCTTGCGCTTCTACATCGTTAGCTTTTCAAACCTATTCACCCTGATAAAATGATACTGGCCAATTAGCCGGTAATAAACAAAATTTCTATTAAAAAACAACCCACAAACGTGGGAATAGCTAAGTTCCGACCGAGCCGACCTCGCGCGCGGCGCGTCAGATCATTATTAATTAAAACTAACATGTCATATCGAGTTTACACTGATATTAACTGATAAGTTTATAAAATGGGGGTGCCGTAATAACGTATTATTAAGGAATAAACTGTGTTATTTGCCAAGACGTTTGAATAGTACGTTCTTGAGGCAAGCTCAATAGCAGGGTTTCAGAACGTAGAAATAGACGTGTATAATTTTTGAAGAGCGCCCGAAGACAGGCTATCGATTTTTTCTGCGTCACTGCATTTCCCCATTCGTCCCTTTACTCCAGATTAAACTGTCAATTCGGACCGTTGTTTTCTTCTTTTTTACTGCAACGGAACCCTTCTTTACGGCTAAGTGAGCCGTAATTTAGGGTTCCGCAGCTGCCACCCGTGTAACGCTGATTGTATTGCGCGTGGGTGCCGCCCTTTGTGTGGATTACTAGAATGTTACTTACGAACAATCTTACCCGTCCTGCTCAGCCAAAATAAAATGAACCCTTTTCTAGACGACACACGTGCTACTCTGTTCTTTTGCAGCCCCAAGCAAAGTTTGCTTTTAATTAGGCAACTTTTTTTATGTGGCTACTCGTAACTAAGTCAAACAAAAAATCGATTATTAATTCTCAAGTTCGATGTTTGAATAGTTCAGTTGTTTACGCATTGTTTGAAAATGGAATTGAGTTTAAAATTCCAAAGTGTCGCTTCGAAACTCAAAAATGAAGGGCCGATTTTTCGGTCACCAGTTAAGCCAGAGTTAATCAAACGCGCGCTTTACACGTAATCGCTTCCTAACCCGTCCCGAAGATAAATTCGACTTGAGGCCTCTGTTTATTTTTGTTTAGACAATTGGGAGTGGCAATTAGCAGGAGACCTGCCCGGGACTTTCATTACATTAATCCCGGGAATAAATTGCGGGAGGGATAAATTAAGTCGCGAGTTAAACCGAGCACTTAGCACCGGAATTAACCGACGCTTAATTGAAACTAGAAGAGTTTAAAAAACTCCGGCACTGATAAGTTGTGTAAGCTGTTTCTAAACAAAGGTTTAGTTGGCGAATCTTTTTAATGATTTTTTACTTTATGGATTGTCTGCTTGCGTTTATCTTCAAGATAAATAGTTTTGTAATGTTTACTTTGGCCTCTTTCTTTTCTTTGCTACTATTATTAGCTGTTTTTCTTGGCATTTGCATCTATTTACTTTTATGAGCTAATTTATATTCTCATTTATATCGATCTCAAATAATTCTAAACCAAAACAGTCTTCAATTCGTACAAATTAACAATAACAATTTTATTTTGTTTACACTCGTAACAGTAAATAAATAAACATCAAAGCCAAACAAAATGGCGACGTCAAATAGATTTTAACCAAAATTCGAACGAAAGCGGTGACACGTGACATTGTATTGTAGTAGTTCTCGTAATAATGGCATCCGTTTCACCCCAACCTTGGGCTTGTTTCACAAAGCTGGAAACTTAAATGAAGTTCTGTAAAGTGCAATTTTTATAACTTTTATTTCAATACTATATGAAAAAAACCCTCCTATATAAATCCCTCTCCCATTTTAATTCCAGGAAAATATATACCTATGTCACTCGTGGAACTGAGACGAATCTAATGACACCTTACACTTCAAAATCCATTGAGCCGTTCAGGCTACAGGGCGTGCCAAAAATGATACATACATATATAAATTAACCCTCCTTTGACAGTCAGGTGAAAACAAACGATAAAAAGGTACCCTTACACTGTCTTGAAAAACAATGTCAAATATACCAACAGAAATTTTGAACGACAAAGCCGCATTTTACATACGTATTCTAGGGCACAACAGTTGAAATAAGTCTAAGTTCACTTTAATGGCACTTTCATATACGCGTGCAATTGTCAAACATGCATACACTAACGACGATGATGGTTAAGAAATTAAAAATGACGTGAAATATACCTAAAGTAACAAAGTTACTAGTAATTTTGTGAAACTGGCTCCCCGAGTAATCCCCGATCGGAGCACCGGCCCGCAGTCGCCGCGTGCGGCTATTGTGTCAAAAACGCTCGTTTTCGCACGATCTGTCAATAAAATAAACAAAATATTTCGTTTATCGGTAGAGTGATATAAATAGAATGAAATACGCGGGAATTATTTTGTTTTTGAACTTGCCGCGTACCGAAAATATGAATGAGATTGTTGTATGAGCTTTTTTTAATCGAATATTATTTATTTTATTAGCAGTACGGCTTCTCACCGAATCTAAGATTATTTAAAAGCGAAAAAGTTTTTCGGGTGCGCCGGTGGGATTCGAACCCACGTCTCCTGGGTATGCGCCCCAACGGGTGTTCTACCAATTGAACCACGTCGCATCCAACCGACACCCCCGAAATTCTTAATCGCTTACATACGCCAACAGTGGCGTGTGGTAACATCTATCGCAACTATTAGAAGCTACGACTCCTACGTTCCAAATTACATTGGAAATGCGTAAGAAATGATGTACCACATCTATTTATTCAAATATTATTTATTTTATTAGCAGTACGGCTGCTCACCGAATCTAAGATTATTTAAAAGCGAAAAAGTTTTTCGGGTGCGCCGGTGGGATTCGAACCCACGTCTCCTGGGTATGGCTGGTTTTTTTTTAATCGATCAAGGCAACACAATCAAGATTTTTTGTTTATCCATAGTTTGCCAATGGGCCCCAATTACACAGTCACAGGGCTGTATCTTCTGAACCGAATGACAATAATTGCTATTACATTTCATTTTTAATTTCTACTTCGTTCAAGAACTTCGTTTGACAGACTTCAATGATAACTTTAATTCAAAAGCCATCCTTCTTAAAAGAAAACAAGAGGCAGTCAGGGAGAACGCGACCACTAGAAAAACTAGTCCCATTATTTACCAAATGGGAATTCTCTGTTTGTGTCCTCAATTTCCCGTTTAATTTAATTGTCTTTGCCATTATCTTATCTGAAATAGTTTGGGTCTCAGTGCCGCCAAGCTGTGTTGTCTGGTGGATAAATTTCGAACCAAGGTGACTTGGGACTTAGAATGTAAGGGTTGTGCGTCAGTGGCGCCACTCTCGAGTGCATTAACAACTTTGTAGTGAAATGTTTATTTTGTTCCGGCACTACGTTGACTACTTGAAAGAGTTCGTTTTTTTGATATTCACAGTGTTTTGTTATTTTCATACCCTTTTATTATAATTGAACTTCTGAAAGATTGTGAGTCATCAATTTAATTAAATACCTAGTTCACAGATAATTATATCAGCAACATTTATGCTGTTCTGGAAAAGTGGCTAAGTAAGGGGTTCCCAAAGTTTTTTCACGGCGCCCTTGCAGCTAGGGAGCCCAGCTAGTTGAAAAAGGCTACAATTGCTTGTAAAATTTTCCGGGTTAACTCTTGGATACTTAATACGGTTCCCCATAATGCCGCGGTGCATCGTTTGGGAACCCCCAGACTAAATAGTTAAATGTATTAAGTAGAAAATATCCATACCGGAGCATGGATAGGCCCTCCACAAGGTGGACTGATAACCTGGTGAAGGTCGCCAGAATCCAATGGTGGGTAACGCTGGACTTCTCATTGTAGCGTTCTTTCAGGGAGTAGCAGAGGCAACAATGAACGTCTTTCGGCTGAAGATAAAGCGGAAAACAATGAAAGCCAGTGTAAATACTCGCTTACAATCGCACTAACGACATCATCATCCATTTAAAATTATTACCCTTGTCGGTAGAGTAATGCCACTTATATCTTTTCCACTAACAACAGGTGTAATAAGTAATTACTGCTTATAAGTCATAGTGCTCAATGTAATAAAAGTTTCGTTTACTTCGTGCATGGATAAATCTGCTAGCGTTTCAACCGCTATCAGTACCCTGTAGCATATATTGAAGAAATGAGCCACACTGAGAGGATGGTTTTTATTAAAACGATTCTGTGCTAGCGGTACAATTTGAATTTGTTCGAATTTCATGCTAACTGTGGCTTATTTGTTCAGTATATGCGACAGGATACTTTCGTAAAACTGCCCAGATTTCTCCTAAAAACCTACATACTTATTTCCTTCTTACTGTTTAGTTGTTTTAAATTCTTTGTCGTGCTGTCGGAATTCAAGTTATTCTCACGAGCTAGTCAGCTAACCTTACAGAAACCATAAATATTCTTAGTCATCTAAAGAATTCGCTTTGTTCACTACTTAGATCACTTTGGCGCATGTAAAATAAACCTTGAATCTAAGTGTTCCTTTATTTATACGGCAATTAAAAGATTGCAAAGATAAGGTCAAATAGGATGACAGTAATAAATTGTGCTGTGACAAGATTTACATCGTCGATTATATGGAAAACAATTTGTTTTTAATGCTAATAATAACTTTGTCTAAGAACTGCAAGTTTTTCTACATCATCATCGTCATCATCATCGGTATCATCATTTCAGCCGAAAGACCTTTTGAGCGATAAGACCGCCTATTGTCTGCCTGATTTTTTAATGTTATTATTATTTTTTTCTGTACTTTTTTTTTGGTGCTCAATAAAGAATATTTGTATTGTATTGTATTGTATTGTATTGTATTGTATGGTTTGGTTAACTATTGGTTAAAACCCCATCTAGTTGCATTGCCGACCCAGGGTCTAGGATAGGAATTAATGTAGGAAGGTATATTATCATGCTTGTAAAGGTAAAATTTTATAAGATAATACAAATATATCAATACAATTTCAAAGTACTACCAGCAAAAAATCTTGTATCAAAGAGGATGATAACTTTTTAATTATTATGTTTACTTATATTTGAGATCTGAGCGCTTATTGTCTAACGCGAGGGCGCTTCATTCACTACTTCTTTCGCAATATACACTATTTTTTTCTGTCAAACGGTATAAGATGATGACAGAAAGAGACGATGATGCGATTATGAGCGACCGTGCCTTAGACAAGATGGCGTCTGATCATCATACTCTTGAGACAAAATGACACATAATACATAACCCGTAAGTTAGTCCCGTTAAAATCGCTAAACCAAATAGGTTTGATTTTATTTTAAGCTCTCATAATAAAGCTTTATACAATAACTTTTACAAAAAATGTAGAGTGAAATAAGTAATCGAACAAAAAACTAGTTTCGACTAAATGAATTAGCGATATGTTTATTCCTTTTATTCATTTTAAAACAGTTCATCTCAACTTATCTAATTATTATTATTATTATTTGGACGACCAAATGGCCTAGTGGTTAGAGAACCTGACTATGAAGCTAAGTTTAGTTAGCTTGGGTGTATGAAAAATACGAATATTTGCTCTCGGGTCATTGGTATTTAATATGTATTTAAATATGTATCTATGTATATAAGTATGTTTATCCGTTGCCTGCTACCCATAACACAAGCTTTGTTTAGTTTGGGACTAGGTCAATGGGTGTGAATTGTACCGTGATTTTATTTTACTATAAGTCATACAATACTACTACAGATAACTAAACTCCAAAGAAACGTGTAAGATAAACTTCATCTTTATAACCACTAAACTCTTCAGGGCGGAAATGATGTCGGCCGCGAACAAACTGCAATCGTAACAGTCGATCAAAGTCGGGTGGCGATTGAAGTCAAACGCACTCGTCGCGCCAGTAACTAATGTCCCCGCTCTCCCCAATTGGCCAGACCGGCACATTACACGAAGCCCAGGGAATTTTGCGTCTTTATCAAAAATATTGGCATTTTAATGTAAAATTGGGTTATAAGGGTGTTTTTTTTAATGGATGTTTTTTAGGGTTCCGAACTCAAAGGGTAAAAACGGGAACCCTATTACTGAGGCTCCGCTGTCCGTCCGTCCGTCCGTCCGTCCGTCCGTCCGTCAGTCAACAGGCTGTATCTCGGGAACCGTGATAGCTAGAGAGTTGAAATTTTCACAGATGTTGTATTTCGGTTGCCGCTATAACTACAAATACTAAAAAATGGAATAAAACAAACATTTAAAGGGGCTCTCATACAAGTAACATGATTTTTTTGCTCGTTTTTGCTCGATATTGATAACGGCAACAGGTAGACACTTGAAATATTCACAGTATATTTAATTATATATTGACTTTAAAAATAAATCATTAAATTAAAATTAAAAAAATATTTAAGGGGGCTCCCATACAACAAACGTGTTTTTTTATAGATAATTGTACGGAACCCTTCGTGCGCGAGTCCGACTCGCACTTGGCCGGTTTTTTGAGTTACAATCGGGCTACTAGATTTTTGCACACTCCTGCTCTGAGTTGATTTGCAATGATTGACTTGAATTTTAGAACACATCCCGGCAGCCTTATTGTCTAACGCTTCTGACGCTTGCCTTCGCAATCACTATTTCTTTCTGTCAAACGTCATAAAATGATGACAGAAAGAGACAGTGAAAGCGAAGGCAAGCGTCAGAAGCGTTTAGACAATACGGCCTCGGGAATGGTAGTAGTTATGAATGAAAATAATGTTAAACTCATTATACAAAACTAAGGGTGGTTAGTAAAGGCGAAGGTTTTCTTTTTAATCGGGATTTTATTGAGAAATAAGAAAAATAAGAGCTTAGAAAAAAAAGCGGAAAAACTCTATAATTTTAGGTTGTTTAGCTCTTGCAGCTTATTCATTAGTACAATTACAATTCATATTAAGGTCTGAAACAGAAACTAATAAGGATTCAAGTTGCAGCTTATATTGGCCGAGAAAATGACGGATTAGTGAAAAAAAAAATAATAAAATAATGGGCATTTACTGAGCAACTGTAAGTATTTTCCCTTATCATCAAGCATAAAGAAAAAAGTACAAATGACGAGACGAACGTTTTTTTTTTCATCTGGCTACACCTTCTGTTCCAATATACTCGATATTTAGCGTATTATCTGCCTTAATTTTTATTTTTGCAATGTCACTGCACTGTTTTTGGTGTTCAATACACAATATTTTTGTATTGTATTGTATTTAGGAAACGTTCTTATTTTCCGAGGTCACAGTTAATTCGACAACTATAACTAACATATTCAAATCATTAGAGCGTCAGCGTGACCACAAATCAGGGATTAGCGAGTTGATGTTCGCTAACTGCGGTTTGATTAGCGGATGTAACCGACGCGTGTGCTACTGGGCCTTGTTCTAGTTAGCAGTTAGATGCTGAGCAAACAATAAACATCGTGTAACTTATCTATCCATACTAACACTAATACTAATAATATTATAAATGCGAAA
This sequence comes from Archips xylosteana, assembly GCA_947563465.1. Lineage (NCBI taxonomy): Eukaryota > Metazoa > Arthropoda > Insecta > Lepidoptera > Tortricidae > Archips > Archips xylosteana. The sequence goes on along the minus strand of OX387345.1, from coordinate 21,863,466 downwards.
GTGTGTCTGTCTATCTGTCCGTCGTCTGTCCGTCAAAAAATTCATGATGGTTTTAAAATGTAATTTGGCACATCAATTACGAAAACCTCATGATTTATTGTGGTGGAGTTCGAACCTGTACTCTGCTTGCTACTAGACTACCACAGTTCTAACTAAAACTTAGCATGAATTCAAATTACAATAGTACCTTAACTAAGGAACAAGAAAAAACTTTTCTTCCACGTACCTCAATCGGCACTTAATAAATCATGAACTTACCGTATCCTGGTCTCGGCACCAAATTGTAACGACCCCCATTGTCACCGAAATTACAACCCTGCAACAATATTAATATCCTTCTATTCGGCATTCAGGAACTCGAGTTACTCTAATTAAAACGTTCAAATTGGTTAACTTTAGGTAATGTATGGTCTTGAAATACTTATGAGACCGGAACCTTTGATCTCGGAACGCCAAGTTAGTATAATAAATTATTAATACAGTTCTTCGGGAAGGCTTGGTGCTTGATGTAAGTAAAAATCGTGTCAGCCTGTTATTAATTAGGAATTGTTTTCTCAAGGATTTATTGTTAAGATTTTTTAATTAATCTAAATTAGTTTTTGTTAACAGTTCACAGTTGAAAAAAACGTATCGTACAAATTTCTACAGATCCATGTTCTGCGAATATAAAGCTTCTTTACAACAAAGCTTAAAAATTACATGTAAATCTCGATAGCGAATCATAAAATACCACCCTCATTTGAATCTCACTTTCATTTAATATCTGCAGAAAACGCAAATTATATCACCATTAAAGATATTTTGCATCACAAAGAAAAGTGAAAAGAAATCGTTTTCCTTTATTTTTTCACGCGAACGTTATTTTCGAACAATCGAATTGATTTTTATTTCGAAGAAATGTCCGCCTTATTTCGGCACGTGTATCTTGAACGGCTTTTGTTGAAACCAATTTTTTATTTCTATAAATATTTGCTTTGCGTTCTATATATAACTCATGATTTATTTTGGTAGTATCTGAACCATTCCTTTATTTGTTTATGTTTCACTAACACTAGTGTAAGCATTATCATACATTTGACAAACACCATGCACCTCACATAATTTATAAGTAATACTAACAAAATAAATGATGGATCATAGTTATCTGAATAAATAAATTTTATTATTATTATTATTATATTTTTATTTCATTGTATGTGGGTACTTATATACTCTCGATCATAACATATCGAAACTGCCAATTTAATTGGTTCAAACTTCTATTTTCAAAAAACAAATGCAGCTCACTCGAGATTCCAATTTCAAACTTCAGTTTTTCTTTTATCCGCTTGAAATGCATCCACTATCAAAATCCTGGCAGCCTGTGCGTTCGAAACTTACATCAAAAGTCCATTCCAGGCCAGCATCGATACGTCTTGAGACTCTCAAACTGTCGGCTACGGAACGTCTCCACCTTTTGAAATTCAACGATGTTTTAATGGCCACTATCGGGTTGCCTCGATTGAATCCTTTTTTTTTTAGCTTCCGCTCTTGAGCTTTGACAGAGCCCGATATTGCTTTGCCTCGGCTTTTATTTACCGTCTGAATGGTATGAGTCCGAAGTTTACTTCCAATAAGTAGTTTGCTTTCACTTGCTTTACATTTCGAGATTAAAATAAGTTTCGTGACTAGCTTTAGCTATAACCCAATTCAGCATTTGCAGTGCCATTGAATTCGATAAGTACTTCTACATTTAACATTAAGCTGTAAATATAAGCCAGATTTAGCGAAATCCAGTTTTTCGGGAGTCATCCACACACGGATTTGTTTAGCGCGAACACTTCTATCACAGAGGACTATTACCTGTCACTGGCCAGCGAAACCGGCCGTATTTGTTAATTGAACTGACAATTCAAACTACGAACGACTTTGTTCTATTTTCAAATCCTGATCGAAATGGAAGAGACTCAGACTTCGCGAGCTTTCAAATATCGAACACAATTTATTCGAATTCAATTGTTAAAATCATTAGCTGCCTAAACAATTTAAGCGGCCAGTAATAATAATTAATTACCGAAACTATCCCAGTACAACCATTCGTGTTGAGAATCCTCAATCAAACTATTTCAATATTTACCGTGGCAATATTTACGTCATTGCGCTATGCAAATGTTCTCAGTCCTCGATAAACAAAGCGATTGTCGTCTCGTTTAAGGCATCGTCGGATTAACTTTCCGTTAATGAAACCGTTACTACGCTCATTGTGCGAGGGTATTTTATCGTGCGATCTCTATACAAAATAAATCGGCTCACCTACTGTTCTGTTAGAAAATATGGCGAGCGGGCTTAATTAAAAACTGTTCGTTACGCGCGGCCTTGCCTTGCTTGTTTTAAAGTTGCGACAGATATAAGGAAGTAGGTACTTTGTTCGTGGAACTTGTTAACTTTGGGTATTAGGAAAATGAGTTGGAAGAAAAATTTATGTAATGCCGTCAGACGTCATCGTTTACGGAGCGTTTTGAGCAGCGTCCCGCACAAAGTTAACTTCCTGGGAGCGAAAGGCTTCTAACAGGAAAAGTTAGCTCGAACCCAAACAGCGACTCGAATGGAATGAGTGGAAGAATAAGAAAACAAAACGCGATCGGCACAATGGGCGTTTAAAAATCAACAAAAATATTGTTCGACGCCGATAAGTTCCGGGTTGCTAACGACTCGCGAAGAGAGTCGGGTCCAGTTCATTATTTTCGAAAGAGAACGTTACGGGTTCTCTTTTTCATTTTCGGCTCCCTCGTTCCATAAAGGCTGATGTATGATTAAAGTTTGCTTGCGTTGCGTATATCGGAACGTTGGGGCCGTTTGTTTTTCTGACAAAAAGAACAAGACCGCGCGACCATCGAACCTAGCCCAGTAGAATTTCTTTACCATAATTTACTTGCTCTATTTTCAGATCCACTGATTTTGACATACAATTTGATAATGATATCAAATTTAGGCTATAAATAAAACCTAAGAACGTCGAAATTATTCCTATTAAATGACGTTGTGAACAGACCAAAGTTTTCCCTACTCCCAAGTGTATACCTATACTCACCACGACGACCAGATGGCCTAGTGGTTAGAGACCCTGACTATGAAGCTTGAGGTCCCGGGTTCGATTCCCGTGTCGGGGCAGATATTTGTATGAAAAATACGAATGTTTGTTCTCGGGTCTTGGGTGTTTGATATGTATTTAAGTATGTATCTATCTATATAAGTATGTTTATCCGTTGCCTAGTACCCATAACACAAGCTTTGCTAAGCTTACTTTGGGACTAGGTCAATTGGTGTGAATTGTCCCGTGATATTTATTTATTTATTATTTATTTATTTATTTACTCTTACATGAGTAGGTTCATGATAATAAACAACAGACTTGTATATTTTCAGAATAAACTACAGAAGTGACACTAACTAACTGGACTTTTGACGCTTAGCGTTCATAACTTGATACAAAACCATAATATTTTCATTACTTTTGTCCTTAACGACGTCCGCATAATTCCCAGGCCATTTCTCCAGCCGTCAACAGTATATTCACACGTTGTATATCAAAGGAAGCGGGCTATTACGGGCCATGCTTCACCTCCAAGTTACGACGTCGGCGAATAGCAATTATTTTTAGCAACGTGAACACCCATAATTACCACTTGGTTCCTTCCTACATTAATAATAATTAGCACTCTCTCGCCTACAATAATTCAATCGTACTCGACTTCTCCAGGGTTAGGCGGTAATTTAATTAAAATATTCGACAACCCTGAGAAACGGAGATGCGACTCATTTTAAATTTGAAGCACTCAGGTACTGGTTCGCGCGAATTAAATTTGAATTTGGAATTGTCGTCTCAATATGACAAAATAAAATTGAAAGTGGCCAGCCAAGATGCACTTCATACGTCTGATGAGGTCTGTCACCTGTATTTTTATGCTGCTACCATAAACTTTGTGAAACCGTCTCATCCTTTTGTAGAGGAGTATTCTAATGTTGACCTAAGTTAGAACAAGAATCTATCTCATTTCCCCACATTTAGGATTCATTGTTGTTATAATGAGTTTGTGTTGTTTGTTGCTTTGTTAAGTCCATTAGAACTTCGTTTAATGCTGTTTACGAATGTTCCATATTACCAACGCTTTTACCAGACAACGGTAGAAGACTCCAGACCACCTGTCAACGGAGTTGTTTCCAGCAGCGAAACCCGAAACCCTAGCTTGTTAACGTAACAAGAATTAATTTAGATTACAATCTGTACCTCGAGATTTCTTTCGCAAGAAATATCGCGCCATGATAGCGGAGGCAGCATTGTGATCTATCCGAAAGGCGGGCATTAAATTCTGTGGAAGCGTTTTAGTGCCCTCGAAGCGCTGGCGGCGTCCATAAACTAATGTTATTCGGTCTGTTATGTGCCTTGCGGGAGCAAGGAGGGCTCGCCGCGGACCCGACTCGACCCATAAATTTTTCATGAAGCAGCCATTTTGCGACGAGCAAGAGTGGTGATTGAAAAAAGCGTTCCGCGATATTGCCTCGCCGATGGGCTAGAGCGACTGCCACTGTCTCGGATGCGCGCCGATCTGAAATTGGAATGCGTTCGGCAAATTAAAATGGCCAGTGTTATTGTTTTTTTTTTCTAAATAATTTTTCGTAAGTGCCAGTGTCAATTGCCGTAAGAAAAAATATTGGTGCGTTATCCTCAATGGCAGAGATATTTTAACTTTTTTTTTGTTTATTGCACAAAATGTGTTGTAGCAATGGTGCAGCGGGTCGCAGCATTAATATTGTTAACTGCATTAAAAGTTAAAATTTTTTGAAAAATCAATATAATTTTTATGCCAAGCCAAACCACCCAGTTGAGCATAGCTGCTCTATAAATTAATTTTCAAATATCAATTGCATGATTTCGGTAAAATTATGAATTTGAATCGCTCAAAATGTACTATTGTCTTTTAGTTGAGAGTTGAGTTAATATTGACAAAAATAATTAAGCACGTATTTCATTCAACACTAAAAATGGATAAATGAGATCGTGAATCTCGGTAACATTTTCATCTAAATAATGAAATGAAAATCCTTATTGTAATAACTTCTCAGTTTACGAAAGCAAAGGCAATCTGCGGAGAGGAGGGAAAGCAAAATGGAAACAGGCTTGGATAGCCCCAAGTCAGCATAATTGATAGGGCGGTCCATTAATACCCCGCTCGCCCCGAGCGGGCAAAACAATACTGGCGAATTACAAACGTTGCCACATCTGCGAAATTTTAAGTTTATTTTTATAACGAATGCTAATACACATGGTATCCCCCGTTGAGAATAAAATTCAAAATAACTCAACTTAATTTAACTCCACTATTCAACAATCCAACACTTAACCACAGAGTATGAAAACTTTTTCAATCAATTTTATTAATAAAACTTTCGGATTCCATTTTCAAATTCGAATAATAGTTCGTTCGAATCGCGACTCTGCGGGTTCGATATACGGGGTGTTGTTATTCGTAACTATCCTAACATTATTGAGATGAATTCTGGCGTTATAATTTGTATTAGCATTCAGTTATGAATCAATTCCGTGTCCACCCCAGCCGCTGTATAATCAATCAGCGCAATGCAAATAAGGCTCGCAACAGGCGGCTTGAGACCCTGTTTTTGGTGAGCTCCGGGCGTTGAGATAGGTTGGGATTAGTGGCGAGATTTGGTACCGAAATACTTATTTAGGATCAAAGTGAGACTATGGTTTTAAGGGCTTGGACACTTTTAACGTTTTCTTTGATTTCCGGGGGATTCGAAATTCGAAGTTCGTATCGTGCCTCTCGCTGTCCTATTAACTATTAGCGTGACAGGGACAGCATGAATAGCATGATGCAAAATTCGAATTTTGAACTTCAGAGTGCTCGCTTTATCGTGTTAATTATTGGCAACCAACTGTTCTCATACATAATATTTCACGGTTTAACACAAACGCTTTTAGCTACCAGGAAAAATGGCGCCTTCCTTCACTTTCACATAAATCACACATACTCACCTATTACAAATGCCACATAAAATGCTAAGTTGATAACGCAATATAATAATTTTGTTTTCTTTTTCAGGTAAGTCGCTGAAACATGAACTACCAGACAGGTGACAAGCGTTAACCACTTTTCAGTCCAGTACATGAAAAAAAAAACTAAGTAAAAATACCAAGTAAAAATACTCGGACACAAATACTTCATCCCCGCGATCAAAATGCGGTGAGACGGACGGTCCGTGTAGTCCCGGCGACATGTGGCCCGGGATGGAATATTAATTGCTTCGCGTTTCTTGTGACGTTTTACTGCGGCCATGTTTGACAATCTGTGACAGCGAATGTTGAATAGAAATTAATTACGAGTTATATTAATTAATGTTACACGGCACCATTTGATTATATGTGGAATAATATCACAAGCTGTTAAATATTTTTAACTTGCAAATTGCAATATTCGTATGTAAAGGAAGTCCGTTTCAAACATTGCAAATCTCATCTACGTATGTATAGTGGTCGGATTTACTTGATATTTGCTATAGAATGTGTAGATTGAATAACAATGCAAGTGCAGTCAGCGCAAAAAGCTTGCATTTAAAAAACAAAGCTTATGTTTATATATTAGTAGGCAACTCAACGAATACGGGTCTTTTTTTTTCGGACAAATGAGGAGAGCTTTTTCGAATTCAACGGCCAATAATGGCAGTACTTTCAATGTTGGGGTTGTCCATGGATAGTGGCAATGCTTTCGAATCACTTCGTTTCACATAATTTAATTCGTCATTTTTACACTTGCCGTACTGTACGTAAAATATGTAGAAGCATGCTGTTTTCAGGATTTTTGAAATGGCGTCTTATAGAATACCGTAGGTTAGATTAGTTTAATAACGATTCTGAAGAAAACTCTGATTCAGAAATAAATTACTTTATGACAAAATAAATGAAATGGAAATTATGGAAAACCATGAATTATGTTATGGCATATGAAATTCGGGCATACGATAGAAAACCCGATCCCTTACCGTCCTGACACGTAATAAAAATTAAATCGAAGAATTAGATAAATCACCATGTATATCATATAGCAAACAACTTTTTTTTTAAATGGCAGCGTGTCAGCCGTATCGTTTTGCTTTGTTCCAGAGGCTTTTATTTCTCAGCTGCCAGTCAGAAAAGGGCATTAGATAAGCAGTTCAGGAATCTGTTAAAACAGTTCGTCCTAAACTTAACTTTCCATAATTTATTTTGTCTTAAAATCTCGTTAGCTGCTTTGATATTATCCAAAGTCTTTATGGCCTTAATTGAGCTCTAGAGATTGTCTTGTCTTCCTACTAATATTATAAATGTGAAAGTTGGTGAATATGTGCGTGCGCGTGTGTTTGTGTTATTGGTCTTTCGCGCTAAAACGGCTGGGTGAATACTATGTAAACACAAAAATAATACAAAATAAAATCAAATTATCCGTTTAAAACCCCCATATCAACTGTTAGGCTCTTAAATTAAATACCAGCTTAATTTTAGGTCTAATTTAAATTTGGAGCCGGTTTTACGCTTCAAACCCAAAACGTGTCCACATTATGTCGACTAGGTCCTCCCTTCTCCTGAAAGGTCTGAGCTGTAGGCTTTAGTGGTATAATCTGTACGGGCACCGTTTTCATTTTGCCTTTCCACGGACTTGTCAACGCCGGCGCTGCTATTTAAACCAGGTTTAACTTCAAGTTATTTATGATACAGTTTAAAATTCTTCTGGAGCTTTTGATGCCTCAAAAAGACTTATTTTCGCTTCAGTGGCACTTTGAAACTGTATCTCGAGAAGATAAAGTCCAAAATTGATTTAGTTTGAAATGTTTAAGAAAATTCTATTTTTATTTTGCTGGATGATCTTTTTAAAAGAATGTTTAAGGGATCGTTAAAAGACTAGACAGGTTTAATATCAGATTGAACGGGGTAGTTACAATAGGGATGACGACTGGGTTAAAAATTGGTCATTCTAATTAGTCCGTCATTTAGATTATGGGAAAATATGGTACACGTATTTTTTGGTTTATCAAATTATTAAAAAACGACAAAGATATAGATCATCAAACTTCCGGAGTGGGGGCTTGTGACGTCACCCTTAGGTAAAAATTGTACCATATAGTGACGTCACTCGAAACTTCTAAGCACTGTATCCTCCTCATTTTTTGTTTGTCAAACAAAAGAAAAAATACGTGTACAATATTTTTTAATAATCTTACTGACGGACTAAACAGTTTTTTTTAGTCGTCTAGCCTATTGTAGAACAACTTTCATTTTCCGGGATAAAAGTATGCTATATGTTACTAATACTCGTATGTAAATCTCAGGAAAACTTAGTTATAGGTAAACCGTTTAAATGAGTCTGCCCGCGCGGTACAGGGGCTGGGGGGTATGTCAAAAGGGAACGGGAGAGGTCCGGGAGACGAGCGCGCCTCGTGTGCCTGCCGGCCGCACTCTCTCGGCCCTCTTTGTCGTCTACCCCCGCGCTACAGTTCCCCGCGGGCGAAGACTCGAACGGTTTAGCTGTAGTTTAGTTAGATTCGTTTTAGCTATAGGTATTTAATAGCCCTAAGTTATTATGGATTAATACCATTTATTGTTATGGAGGAGCGGTGCCTCCTGACGCAAGCATATTTTTTTTAATAGGAGGCTCCAACAACCTCGCCTGTTTATACCATCTAAAAAACCCAAATGAACTATTTTAATTTTCATTTTAATCCAGGTTTTAAAATATTGTTAAGTATGTAAATTATTGTAAAGTAAATTTATGATTTTTTTTCAAGCTTTAGAACATCTTCGTACTGAAATATGTCGCTCCATAATCTGCACACTTTACCATTGACAATGTAATTTCATATAGGTACTAGCTGTTGCCCGCGACTCCGTCCGCGGAGAATAGTATTGGTTTGTAGTACATGCTATGTATCAGAGATGGCGCTGTATGTGAAAAAAGATTTTCCCGCTTTTCTGTTGAAATTTTTCCTGAATTTTCTGTGCTATAAACCTCACGGAGCCCGAGACCTTTCCAACGAATGCAAAACCGTGGAAATCGGTTCGTGCGTTCTGGAGTTATAGCGTCAGGAAGGAAAACCCGACTTATTTTTATATAGTAGATTAATTCATAAAACAACAATTCACGACAAGATTCTTCGACGTTCATAGGAGCATCAATTGATGCCTAAATTGAATAAAGAATTTTGACTTTGACTTTGAACGTATTATGTCTTTATTCGTTAAGTAATCGCGGTTTGATAATGCTGTTTTGCCTCTGCCGTTGCATATTTAAGTGTTACGATTTTCCATGCACCGGATATCCGCGTCATCTCACTCCTTTCACGTCCCTTCATAAATTTACTACATCACAGAAACCCTAGAGAATTTATTTACGAACCCTATGCATTTTATAAAATATATTTTACCTACACTCCAGACAACACTTTATAAGCTTGAGAGCGTAACACGAAAGTTCTGATGTACGACCTTTACTGGAAATATTGTTGGAAACATTCAATTTGTCATGTTTATGTTTGTATAGAAGCATCGAGACAAGCAATACCTCATATTCTATGACTTGTTCTTTTAGTACATCGGCGATGTTCACGCTTTTTATTGGATAAATATTGGTACTAAGGATATTACAGTATATCGACACATCAACATCATCAAGGCGTGGTAGCTGAATGGTTTGACCTATGGCTTCTCAAGTAGAGGGGCGTTGGTTCGAACCTTTAAGTTTTTCGTAATTTACCTGCGAAATTTACATTTGAAATTTATCATGAGCTATATTTACTGAGAAGAAAAACATCGTGAGGGCTGTACATGCTTGCAAAGAAATTCAATAGTGTGTGTGAAGTTTCCAATCCGTACTGGGCCCGTGTGGGAACAATGGTCCTAGCCCTCTCGTTCTGAGAGGAGGTCTATGCCCTACAGTGCGACGCATGGTGATGGTGAATCAAGAAAATCCTTTGCCATCCGTGTCGTTATGTTTATTAATATAAATAAATAAATAAATATTAGGTGACAATCTTACACAAATCGACCTAGTTCCCAAACTAAGCAAAGCTTGTACTATGGGTACTAGACGACGATAAACATACTTATATAGATAAATAAATACTTAAATACATAGAAAACATCCATAACTCAGGAACAAATATTCGTGCTCATCACACAAATAAATGCCCTTACCGGGATTTGAACCTCTTGCTTTGCTTGCTTTGCTTTGGATTTGGACCTCTTGCTTCGTAGGCAGGGTCACTACCAACTAGGCTAAAGCAGTCGTTAAATCAGTTGTATATCAGTTGTACCTACTGTACGGTAAATCCTCTTGTGATCTTTTTGTTATTTTTCTTCTTCTTATAGCTCTCCATTACTGGAGGTCTGTCGTCAGCTTTGCGAACTGTTCCCAGTCTCTTGCCAAGCAAAATAGGTCTTCGACGCCGGCTATTCCTGTCTGTTTGCGGATGTTACGAAGCCAGGACTTCTTTCTTCTCCCACCACGCCTCTTTCCCCCCACTTTGCCCAACTGTGAATTTTCTGATCTGCCATAAAAAATGGCTTCGCTTACTTTATCGACCATACAACTTTGAATCGTCCTTGTGAAGCGACCCCACTGTTCCCAAAGCACAACAAGATAACCCAAATTCGAAATGGTAATGGTAAGATACACTTCTCAACTGTTATTCGGCGAAATTAAATATCAACTTGCTAGATTCCTGGAAAAACCCGCCTTCGGGCACTTCCGAAGTTCTACGAAGTTTCCCGAAATAAACCCGCTTCCTTAATTTTGCGCGAAAATCAGAATCATTTTCGCAAGTACAAGGAGTTTTGTTAACAGTATAATGCGGGCTGAATTTCATCATCATCATCATCATCATCATTTCAGCCAAAAGACGTCCACTGCTGAACATAGCCCCCCCCCCCCCCCCCCCCAAGGCTTGCCAAACAGATCGGTCCCGCAATGAACAATCCGCATCCAACCAGGTCGTCGCTCTATCTTGTTGGAGGCCTACCTACACTGCGTCTTCTGGTCCGTGGACGCCACTCGAGAACCTTTTTGCCCCATCGGCCATCAGTTCTACGAGCTGAATTTGAATTTGTCTGAATGAAATGTCTGATCGGTATTCTTAAAATTCAAATCCTAATGGCAATTACATGAGTATTTGAACTATCAGGTCATGCATTTGCGGTCGACAAATACAGTTCAAATTGGTTAAAATAGGACCTCCTATTTTATCCGCACTCAGCAACAATTCCGTTCAAAAGATTTGATAGTAAGCTCATGTTTATCGTCATAAAACATTCATGTTTATGTATACCTAGTGATACAAATAAAGTGGCGTATGGTATGCAGAGAGAAACTAAACAAAAATATTAATAATCTATTCGTTGTTAGATCGTATCGAAGAAATTACGCGAAAGGCGGTTTTTCACGGACGGTTTGCCACGGAACGACTTGAAGATGTGAAATACATTTTCATACCTATTATTATTTTATTTACAGCCTCCCAACACAGCCTTGAGATCCTTTTAAGCACTTTGATTGGAATAAGGGCCCTCGTTACACAACAGTCCTTGAATTGTAACGGTACACTTATTATTTTTAATAAAGCCGTAGGAAAACGTGTCAGCCTGCGACCTCTGTAATAAATTTCTCATCAAAAGCGGTCGAAAAGGAGGGCTCTTAAAAAATAACAAAACAATTCGTTCCCTCATGAATCCATAATTCAGCGAAGTAAATCGGCGACCGGAAACTGTGTAACCGCCGCTTCCTGTTACGTTTCGTTGAGCCGGCCCGAGACGCTAGCTGGGTTCCGCAGGGCAATAAAGAAACCCTGGAATTCTAGACGTCATCATCATCCTATTAGCTTACGTCCACTAGAGGGCACCGATCTCTCAGAATGACAGGACTTTGGCCGTAGCCCCCACTTTAAACTTCAAACGCACCATTGAATTTCTCCGCAGGAAATATCAAATTAAAAAAAATCAGAGGTGTGAGACCGGGCTTGAGCCCACGGCCCTCTGCTTGAGAGGCTATAGGTCAAAGGCTATCACGGCTATTTTGCTAGAATTCGGAATTCTAAACTTAAATTTGCTTTATTTCAGCACGATGCCTGCTGCTAATTGAGTTTGTAACGACGCGACTTTTGTAATAAAAACACTGTATTTTAGCCATGACAACCAGATTCATTTTCAGTTAACTGCAAAATTAGATTTATAGCTGCTTTAAAACAAATAAATGCCCTTAAATTAAATTAACTCGATGGTGTTGACATAAAAGTGACGGCCAACTAGCAATTGCCATACTTGGTATTTGAAAACTTGAAACACAGTCTGCAAAAAAGCTTGTCTTAAAAACGAAATTATCAACAAAAACTTATTTCAAATTAAGAACACTATTGTCCAGCCACGTTTCCCGCTTGGCAACGGTTCTCAAGATGGCGGCCAGCGGATGGCCGCGGGCGAATATTTCCACGACGCTCTGGAGACGCTCTTCCGGATTCCGGGGAAGCTTGGGATACCAGCCTTTTTTGGAAGATCTAGATGTGTTTTATGTGTGAATAATTCTCCTGAAGAAAAAGTGGGATTGCTACTTTTGTGGAGCGGTCGAAATATTGAGGAAATAAAAATGTGCCTTCCTGCCTCAATAGTGTGTTCGATTTAATGGAGACGATTTCACAAATATTTGGGACTTAACATTACAGAGAGTAGTGAAATGGGCTGTTAGTCTGTTTTAGTTGCCAGCAGTTTAGCTGTCAAAAAGCCTGGATGTAAATATTGTTCTAAAGCATTACAAAGGCCATAATGTCGCAACGTTATGTCAGTTACACGAAATTAGTCAAATAATGTAAATTCGGCTTTACATTTATTGTTAGCTCCTTGGAACTGGAGGAAAAAAAATCATCATTACTTCTACCTTATAGGTGATCCAGAGCTGGGCAAAGGCCTGCTCTTTCTCTTTCTACCCCTCTCTTTCGCAAAACATTACCATTTTGGCTCGAAACGTTCCAAATCGCCCCGCCATCTCACATTCAAATGATGAAATCCACGCAAGAACTTAAGCCACCAACATAGCTCAAAGAATCGTCAGATGCAAGTGCCATTGGGCAGGGCACATCGCTCGTAGAACTGATGGCCGAAGGGGCCGAAAGGTTCTCGAATGGCGTCCACGGACCGGAAGACGCGGTGTAGGTAGGCCTCTAACAAGATAAAGTGACGATCTGGTTGAGGGTGCGGTTGAGAACCGGTCTATTTGTGAACCTTGGCCTTCGTCTTTCGGCTGAAATGATTGATGAAGATGATGACCTCCTTTTTGATCTGTCTCTGCTCTGGTACTCACTCTTACTATGCAGTAAAAATTACATCTAAAAATTGTACTTATACAATTCATATAAATGTTAGACTTAGTATAAAATAAAGCGCGGAGTAAGACAATCTCATACAACTTTAGTGCTACTTCATCCATCGTAAATCAGTCGCGATGCTACTGTCTTGTAGTAGAAATAAAATGTGTTTATTTCAGTGCTCAGCGAAACAAAATGAGCGTGGAGATTGAAAATTATTTATCTACTATAAAACTTAACTGCCGGTCCGTCTAGAGTCTAGACGATGTCCGTCTGTAGGCATAAAATCACTGATTCGATTTGCATTTGGTCGGTTTCAAGACAATTTTCAGTTGCAGCAGAGGAAATAAAACTTACATTGTATCGTGGAATGTCTCCTTACTCTGCCCGTAGAAAATCGGTACAACTAAATGGCGTAATATTTCAAGAACTGGTAGAAGCTTTAGGATAGGTATTTGAGGCAGTGTAAGAAGTTGTACAATAGGTTCTTCCTTTATAATATACTATCCTACTAACATCATAAATGAGAAGGTTTCGCACCTTCGGTAGAACAAGCGCATAATTCCAATGGACAATAATAGACAATTATGCCTATGTCCTATCGAAGGTAAGACATGTTGACAAAACAAATTACTCAATCACGCATCACGCAATAACAGTTGAATGGAGTTAGATGACACTTAGCGTACAGATAAACAAAGATCTTGAGTAAGACTCCAGGACTGGAGTAAGGCCCGGGTAGACCAGATACGTGTGCGTGTCACACACCAGTTGTAATGGACGAAACTGTTAGAAAGATGGTACAACATCTGCACGCATCTAGTGCACCATCTTTCTTACAGTTTCATTTTTTACAACTGGTGTGAGTGACATGCATACGCATCTGGTCCGCGCCAGCCTTTAAATAAGATGCTGCCAGTAATGCTGTCCCGTGGCTAAGTATTTTACCTTTTAACCTTTTGAACGCCGCACATCGTTTTGTTACGTGAACGAATTTTATTCTTATGCGGATGCGGGTAGGTTAATTTTTGTATTACCGTATTGTCGTCTATAGCTGACACTGGCGTTCAAAAGGCAAGAATTGAGGGCGCTGTCTAAGAAAGACGAAGTAACTCAGCTTTCAAGATATAACGCATTCAATTCTTATGCAGTCCGATCGAACGTTGGGTTTTAAAAATGTCACCGTAACCTTTTTTCAGGCCAGGCAAGACTGTAAATGTTTCTTGTGAATATATTTCTAATGCAGGCGAAGCCGTGGGTTAAATCTAGTTGTTAATAATAATAATAATTTTATTTAATCAGACAACAAGGATCCATATAATAATATTAGTATTTCACTTACGACTATGTTAGTATACATATTGGACAAGTGACATTGTGTTTTTAACTAAATTTTGCATAAAAGAGCACTCATCTCTCACAGCTATCGTCTTCAGGAGGCTGCTAGTGCTGCCACGTATTCTTATCAGAAGCGATGCCATTTTTTAGGGTTTTTTCCGTAGTATAGTGTTAAAGCTGTCTACTCGCACCAAGCATGCAGAACCTCATTTTTATGAAGAAAAAAAAACAAGATATTAAATAATCATAAATGTAATAGTTAAAATGAAAAGAAAGAAAACATTTATTTGTGACAACATGGAGAAAAACAATAAAATAAGAAGAATGAAATAAAAAATGCAAACGTCACAAAATGAAAATTTGATTGCTTTGTTCGATGTAAGACCATGAAGATAAATCTATCGCGAAAAACTAGCCCTAGTACGGTCGGCATCAAAAGTAGCTGGTCACTTTTGTACTTTGTCGTCATAACACATTGTCAATCAAGAATGACGTTTTGCACCTACATAACTGTAAAGCGACTAGGTACAAAAGTGAACAGCTACTTTTAATGCTGGCTGTACGTAATGTCAAGATTGGTTTTTTGCAGTCTTATTGTATTTTTATTTTTCAACTCCAATTTTTTTACTTTTACGGTCATCCCGTGAAATCCATGTCATACTAAATACAAACTGAAACATGGAGCACAGAAAAACCCAGAAAATGTCCAAATGTTGTCCAGTTGGGCCTGGTGGACCAGTTGTGGTGTAGGGGTTTAGCACACAGCACGGAATGCTGAGGACCTGGGTTCGATTCCCAGAGCTGGTCTTTTTTCTAGGTTTTTCTGTGCATCCATGTTTCAGTTTATATTTAGTAGGATATATGTAACTATATGTACGTAATGTGTTGCAAAATTGGATAGTTCGTATTATCCTTTCATTGGTATTAACGAAGTCCGTATTAACCTTCCATTAGAGTATTAACCAATTGAAGAATAATACTGTCTATAAAAGGAGGTGCGTAAATAGAGATATTAAACCTCTATTCACGAATTACTCTAGTAAACCCCGACCATTTCCCCAAACTTTTATTCAAATACGCGTCTAAACTCCGCGGTGCCGTGTCCAGCTTCTCTTTTTATTTATTGCCACCTGGCACTCTGACACCCGCTAGAGTGCTCTAGCTGCCGCTGACACTTTATTATTAACGGTGTCGTGCAGTGTCGAGAGCAGTTGCTTGTCGACTCCCAAACTTGTGATATGTGGGTCTGCGATGGACGTTAAATGTTATAATTTGTGCTCTAAGCACTAAATGCGGTTGTTACTTATTTATGGGAACATAAATCGTGTAGTTTATGACATGTGCTTGCGATTTTAATAACTAAACGGGCCAGCTTATATAGAGTGTCCCAAAACTCTACGAAATCCTGGAACTGAGTGAGAGGTCAAGTTACACCAGTTAAGTAAAAAAAAAGATAAATATTGAGTTCTTGTTTTTATACAATAGGCTTGCGTCTGTGAGGCATTACAAACGTGAAAGTTTGTATGGATGGATGGATGTGTGGAAGTTTGTTACTCTTTCACGCTAAAATGGTTTGACGGATTCTGATGAAATTTGGCACACAGATAGTTTATAACCTGGATATATATATGGGATTTGAATAAATATGGGATACTTTTTATCCCGCAAAATGGCACAGTTTCCGAGGGATAGCGATCGAATTCTGCCTTTGCTTACTTTGGTACTAGGTCAATTGGTGTGAATTTTCCCGTGATTTTTATATTTATTTATTACTGTTTTTTTAATTCTAAAGGACCTTTTACATCGACAGTGAACTCAACATCGATTTATTATGTATGAAAAAGATTTTTTTCGGTATGGCCAAAAACTTAATCACCAGATAGTTTTCTATCAATGTCCCAAGCCACTTGTCGAAATCAACGGATATCGTAGGAAGCACGATGTATAACTAACTAACTATAACCATGAGTTCCTTGTTGACCCTAGCCCGCATCGGTCTAATTCTGCCGGGTAACGCGGGCAGGCCCCGGTAAATATTTGACCTGGTAATATTGACCCCACACCTAGGTCTCCACTCCAAGGTATGGAGCAAGTGGGCGGAGGAAGCGAGCGAAGGAAGGAAGCGAAGTCAAACCACTAAACTACCACAAACTTAAGAAAATTTAATCATTTCCAGCTTAAAAAAAAATAAAAAATAAATTATATGTGTTTATTTCATAACAATTATACAATTATGATATACCTAGCTAGTCTTTATTTTAAAAGATTTTAATTGCTAGGCTATGAGTTGCCCTTAATAAATAAATTCTTGATTATGTTTTTCATGTTCTTAGGATTGCTAGTTATTTTATCAATTGTAGTCCTGGGAAAATTATTTAGTGTTTGAGGAAGGTAGTAGGACCAGATCCAGATCCAGATTTTGGAATGATGAAGTGATTAGTCCTCAGACTCGGTGGAGCGATGATCTTCGCAAGGCGGCTGGCAAGAGTTGGATGAGAGTGGCCGAGGATCGTGCTATTCGTTCTCAGTGGCGTGCCATGGGAGAGGCCTATGTCCAGCAGTGGACGAACATAGGCTGATGATGATGAAGTGATTACTATTATCTAGGCTTCGGAGTTTTTTTGATCTGTCATATCTAACTAATTCTCCCAGTCTATCCTTATATTCTAAAGCTATGGCTAATTTGACTTTATCAAATACATTCATAATTCTGCAGTGCTGAAACAAAGCCACCCTTCTTCAGCACAGGTCACTGACCTTGGCTAATTAGCAACAAAATAGTGAATTTCAGTTTCCAATGGTTCTATCACATTGTAAAAATTTGCACGATTAGACTGAAATTTTATTAAAAAAACAATATCTAATATATAAAAATCTCGTGTCACGGTGTTTGTTATCGAACTCCTCCAAAACGGCTCGACCGATTTTTATGAAACTTTTTTGTCTTTATTCGGTAGGTCTGAGAATAGGTCGTAGGCTATTTTATATAGGTACCCCTATTCTTCGCGGCCGGAGTCGCGGGCAACAGCTAGTTAACTATAGAGACACATCCCGCTTATATTTGCTTCCAACTTACTTAATATTGCTGTAGCGAAATAGTAATAATAAAGTATTATTTGTCATAAGTAGAAGCGTAGAAAGCACTTTGCTTTAATAAATAATGTATCTCGATCGTCCTAAGAAACCATTGAAAGCCGCAAGGTCGCCTATCGCTTCCGTCGTCTCAATATTTGTGTAAGGCCGTGAGGGAAATGATATTTATTCCGTCAACACCAATTGTTGTTAAACGTACTACATCTGAGAGCGTTTCATATAAATAAACCTTTATTTTTACAAATTTTTATTTTACTTCCAACCTATCTGGTCGCAGGTCATTTCATCAACTTCCATTGGTCAGATTGACTCCAATTTTGATATATGTAGATTCTTCTTCTCAGTCGTTCACTCTTGACAGAGTGATCGTGGTCATGAGGGGCGCTCTTCGCTGCGGTCGCTGCCTTCGCGATCCTTCTCCACCGGTCTCTATTGGTTGCCTGGCGAGCGCACTCCGCCACAGCGATCTTGGTTATGGACTTAATGGTGTCAGATGGTGTAGATAGGTCACTGGATTATTTGTTGGTGACACATTTTTATAGAAATGGCAAAAGATTTATCTATACTAATATTATAAAGCTGAAGTTTTTGTTTGTTTGTTTCTTTGTTTGGTTGAACGCGCTAATCTCAGGAACTGCAGGTTCAAATTGAAAAAATAGTTTTGTGTTCAATAGTCCATAGGCACAGCCTATAGGAAGGCTATAGACTATATAACATCACGCTACGACCAATAGGAGCGGATTATTAATGATAAACGCGGACCAAATTGCGTGCAAATAACCGAAAATGCAATCAAAATCTACAGCCAATTGTGTGAGGCGGTTGAAACGCTAGATTACTGATCCACATCATCCAAGCCTATAAACTCACAGTAGGGTACAAGCGTCCTCTCAGAATGAGAGGGCGGCCGTAGTTCCGACGCGCGCCCAGTGCGGATTGGGAACTTCTCATACGCCATTGAACTTCTTCGCAGCTTTGTGCAGCGCGATGTTTTCCTTCGCCGTAAGGGTATAAGTTGGCAGCCGACTGCAGCAGCAGACGACGTGTCGCTAGCTACGCCAACTTACACCTTTTTTCTATGAAATTCCCTCCGTAGCTAGTGTAGCTAGCGACACGTCGTCTGCTGCTGCGCCGTGCAGTTGGCTGCCAACTTATACCTTGGTATTAATGGTATTAACGGGCTAATTTCCGCAACTCGACGTCTTCTACGCGCCTATTTTGCATAACTGGCTGTAAGCACTATTCATGCCAGCCCAACTCCTTAAGGAAGCCTAGCAGACCCTTCACGTTGCCGACAACTTCCTGGAGCGACCTCGGTGACCCGAGGTGTAGTGCCCTGTAGCTCGCCACAATAGCGCACTCCAGCAGGATGTGTGAGGCCGTTTCTTCTGCCTCCATGAACGCTCTGCATAGGGGGCTGTCTGTAACACCTAAACTGTGTAAGTGTTTGTTAAGCAAGGCATGTCCAGTCAGAGCCCCGACCAGTAGTCGGAGCTGTGTTCTTCCATAACCGCGAAGTAACTTATACCTTAAAGCTCATGGTAAGTTTCAAATATCTGCTTGACAGGTCATAGGTCCAACTAGGCTTCCATGGCTTAGTAGAGCTAAGCTAGGATTAATTATTTAACCAAGTTAATCTGCTGAAACTACGGCAGCTATCAGCCGGTGGCCAAGTTAGCCGATGTTGCCGTCGAACTCGCAACTCACTGTTGTTGATTTGGAGGTAAATTCGTAAGATGTGCTAAGACACTCCAGCTTCAAAGGCATAACATCGCCCCCAGGCTGTTTACTAAGATCAACGCAAACTATTAATAATATCTATAAACTCACCACTTTACATCAAAAGAACTAAATCAAAAAGCTTCAAACTAATAACAAGCTTAATATAAAATACTAGACGAAACTTTTTAGCTTCGTTAAACTCGGTATTAACGTTAATTTAGGTGGTTACGCGTCAATATATTTTATTAAGTTCTTCGTTTTAGTCTGCGCATGGGTGTGTACTTGGCAAGTGAGTTATAATAACTATGATAAAATAATATTGTTACTAAAGATAGAAAGAAAGAAAGAAACCATTTCAGAAATAAGACAGGAATAAAATATAAAATGCGCATATCGCGAAATGGTCCCAAAAAAGCAAAGTGCTGATCTTTTTTAGGGTTCCGTACCCAAAGGGTAAAAACGGAAACCCTATTACTGAGGCTCCGCTGTCCGTCCGTCCGTCCGTCCGTCCGTCTGTCACCAGGCTGTATCTCGGGAACCGTCATAGCTATAGAGTTGAAATTTTCACAGATGATGTATTTCGGTTGCCGCTATAACAACAAATACTAAAAAATGGAATTAAATATTTTATTAGAGAGGCCAGACAAACGAACTAGTGGGTCACCTGAAGTTAAATGAACACCACTGTCCATAGACACCCGCAGCGCTTTACGCGATACCAGTGCGTTGTCGGCTGTCTTGCTTTTTATTGTACGTTGCGTTTAGACGACCAGATGGCCTAGTGGTTAGAGAACCTGACTACGAAGCTTGAGGTCCCGGGTTCGATTCCAGTGTCGGGGCAGATATTTGTATGAAAAATACGAATGTTTGTTCTCGGGTCTTGGGTGTTTAATATGTATTTAAGTACTAGCTTTTGCCCGCGACTCCGTCCGCGTGGAATTAGTAATTTGGGCAGCTTATTTTTTTTATCAATTTGCTTTTTCATCAATTATGGCTCTCCTTAGTTCCTCGATATAAAAAAAATTACCCGCACCCAAAAAAAAACTGTTCTATAAATTCTTAAGATAGACGTATCTTTCTTATTTGTGAACCGATTCAAATGAAACAAACACTAAATGTTAATCCAAGAAAATACCAACATATCAGTGACAACCGCATCCTTCTAGGTTAAGCCGTTTCTGAGATTAGCGCGCACAAACGCACAGACAAACAGACAAACAGATAAACAGACAAACAGACAATAATTCTAAAAAACATTGTTTTGGGTTCTATTGCGCTAGTAAATAGCCCTAGTGACAGTTTTTCTCAAATATCTTCAATGTACAGAGACCGACTTGTTACAGATTTATTATATGTATAGATAGATGTACCTAAATAAGTAGGTTTATCCGTTGCCTAGTACCCATAACACAAGCTTTGCTTAGCTTACTTTGGGACTAGGTCAATTGGTGTGAACTGTCCCGTGATATTTATTTATTTATTGTTGTTTGCTTATGGAATTTAATAGTTTTGATCTCACTAAGTTTAACATGTTTCATGACATGACTACAAATTATCTATTCATGTAGTCCTATGTAGTTATTAGTGTGCACATAGTATATCTGTACAGCGATCCGAGTGTCACCCTGAAAATCAGCACTGGGGTTATAAACGCCTCAGCATTGTGCTGAGCCAGCGCCCGATTTGCAAACGCAATGACAATGTCTATCTTTATCCTTCGTGTTTATTCTAATAGTAATGACATGCCTTGTGTTGTTGCAAATAAATGTATTATCTTTCTTTGTAATATTTTTCCAAAAACGCAATTTCGTAAAGTTTCAGCGTAACTACTGGAAGTCGTTTGAATCTCGACGAGGGATCACGTAATCTATCATTACACGCGGCTATTCGCGCGCGGGAACGAACGAGGGGTCGTAAAGACGCGCTACGCTCTCGAGGGTTGCCCTTACTCAAATTCGCACTAAACATCGACTTGGAAATTACGAGCGCCAGCTCCTTTTATTTATATGCCTCGTAATATTTCGGGTTGTTATTCTTGTTGCTTATTCAAATGTGTTTGGGCTATGGGCTAACACTTCTCTAAGTTTTTACAAAGCTATGATGGAGTATGATTAGATCTTTTTATACGCTTCTGTAGGTACTACTCTGTTAGCATCTAATACCTATGTATAAATATTACTAATATCGTGATTAGTAGTAATATGATTACGTATAAGAAAATCAAGTGCAGTTAATTAGAAAAACTCGCGAACTTTATGATAGGTTATCGTAGTCGTAAATATTAAAATACATAATACAAAGCCAGTGAACCGTGTTTATAAAGGTTTTGTGGTTGTATCTATTTTCTGTCTCAATGATATATTACAAAATTATTAAACACTTAGCGTAAATGTACGCTTTTATGTCTATTTACTCAGTATTTGTAACATTGGACAGATACTTTTTATTAAAATTCATAGGATCCCGTACAACTTTCATGATCGCGGTAGGTCAAAGTACTAAACTGTCTATTACTAAAATAATGATGATTCGATTTTGAGTGACACTACCATGAAGTCATCAACAGCGAACCTTTCACGTCAAAAAAACCGTAAAACCGTAACTTACCGGACAAAAGCCGATCTTTTCACGCGTATCCTCCCATAAAGCCAACCTGTACTCGATCATAACTCACGCGAGTGTCGTTTGCCCACGCTATCTTAGTAGCTCCGCAGATCTTTACGATCGCCTGATCGCGATACCAGGATAGCAGGGATAGTGAAGGGTTCACTTTAATGAGGGATCCGAAGGGTTCTGAAGACGCCACTTTGCAAGCAAAACTTAGTGTGTTGGACGGTTTGACGCGGGCTTCTAATTTATGGATGGTAAGGTGAGACGTGTCAAATTAGCGGTTGGTTGAATCAAGTGGGAAACTGTTTAACGTGTGATTTTAATAAAGGAATTAACCAATAAAGTGGTAATGCTGGCTGAATAACCTTTCCAAAACTAATCATTTTCAAAAAATCCCTTCTATCATCGTCATCTCGGCTATACGTCCCACTGCTTGACGCAGGCTCTTCTCAGAATGAGAGGGCTTGGCCCCCCCACGTGAGTCCAGTGCGGATAGAAAAATTTGCACGCACCATTGAATTTCTTCGCATTAGCGTGCAGGTTTCGTCGTGATGTTTTCCTTCACCGTAAAGCAATTCCCCTTTTCTCCCCGTCCCTTCTATATCTCAATAAAATATTTATCAAAAATTCAATTTATTTTAAAAGCTATTGAAACAATGTTAATAGAAAAATTCTACTACAAAGTTGTTACTTTACTACAGGAGTACAGAGTTCTTGGATGATCAACATAACTTAAAGATGCCCTATATATAACGTAATAATTCTATGTTAAACTGTGAATTATTAAACTTTTTATGCTTAAAATAAACTAGTTCAGGCTACTTTTCAATCACTATATCTGTCTATTCACCGCCGCCCTCGCTCCACTCGCGTAAATCATTGTCTAAACTTCGCGAATCCTTCGCGATTTATTCGGCGTCCCGATTCCGCATCTGTCCCATATCAGCGATCGGTTAATGAAACTTAAGAGAATACTCCGCGGGAATCGGGGGATCGGCGGGAATCGGGGGGAATCGGGATTCCAATATGGCGGCTGGCGGATTTATTCCCTCCTCGATACCATCGCGATACCACTCTCGCCCGCGACGACACGCGTAATTTAACTTCCCGAATACGGATTTATTCCGGTATCAAAAAGAAATTATAAGAAATCCTGTCGCCCGGAATTGTGGTCAACCGCAATAGCTCTAAGTTAATAGCTGGTTTAGATCCGAGATCTACCGAGAAATATATCTGCGGCGCTGATCCTATAATGTCCCTCCTTTTGTTCTTTAAAAAAGGCTGGAATGCGGTCAGACTGGCGATTTTATAAAGCTTCATCTGACAGTATACACGGTATCACAAAAATACTTCACAAAATTCATCCAGTGTTAGACTACCTAAGTGTGAATGAAATCTACTTCTCTGTAAAAAATACAGAAGTCTAAACGCTGTCGAAAAAAGGTATCAAAACACAGACATTTATCGCTTTATAAAAACCAACATTTCTTCATACGTAAGTATACTCTCTGATCGAGTAAGCACATTTGTTTAAGACAAAGGATATCCTCTCCATTTAACCTCACAAACGGGGTAAATAAGTCAGTAACATTTTCTATAATGTAGGTAACATTCGAGATATAGAAAAACTGCGTCCACTGAATAGGAAGAAATGTATGACGAACGTTAATAATTCTAGCAGTGGCTGAGCTACCAATCACCCTTATCTCTCACGACTCGTTAGGTTGTTCAAAGCGACCTAGATCCACAAAAAACTGGGCAAGTGTAAGCTGGAATCACGTACCGAGGGTTCCTAGTATCAAAAAAAAGTAGTAACAAAAGTATCAAACAAGAATAGGAGGGCGCTGTCCAAGAACATAAAGGTCACGAGTTGTAATTCGGGATCCACTTAAGGTTGACAGTCCTGTCATATTATATAGGAATGCAAAGGTTTTTTTTCGAAATGGGTCCCAAGTTAAAGCACGCGACTGTACAAGGTGTAAAAATATGGTTGCGTAGAACTTGCTCATAAATATGTCCCATCGCTCTCTCGTCTCATATCCAAATTTTAAACGGCTCAGGCTTAGCAATAGAATCCGCAGCACCATGCCGTTATGGAACCCTAATAAACCTTACATACTTATGCATAAAGTAAAACGTTACGCGCTAAACATTTTGTAAAAGACTTTGATATTAATGAGGCCATGGACTGGATGGACACTTCATAAATATGCTAATGTATTTTGGAGAATAAGGATTAAATTTTTCATGTGGCAAGTTTAATTATTTGGCATCATGTCTTTCAGAACCTTTTTTAGTATTAAGTTAAGAGACAATGTTAGTTCTCGCCAAAAATTGAGGTGGCGAGTCACCAGAACTTGATGGTGGGTACACAGCTTGATGGTATTATTCGTGGTAGTTCCTTTGACTGTTCCGTCGAATGAACTGTTGCGTTTATTTTTCCGAACTAGTTCTTTGACAAGAGACGAAGTGAACAACTGTTTATTAGGGTCACTTGCACAGTTCAGAGTTAAAAAATTAAATCGGTAAGCCTGGGTTAATAATAATAGTTCCATACATTTTGACACTTGTTAACCCTGGGTTAGCAGTTAACTCGGAGTTAAGTAGCTAACCCAGGTTCGCGCAAGTCGGCCTTAGTGAAAAAAATACGGATAACTCACGTCTATAATAATAAATAAATAAATATTAGGGGACAATCTTACACAAATCAACCTAGTTCCAAACTAAGCAAAGCTTGTACCATGGGTATTGACGGGTATGTATTACAATACCGAAGTACGAATGACCGAATGTATTAAAAAATCGAATGGGTCAAAAGACCGACACGATTTTTTTCTGAAACCGTAAACTTCTTAGAATTTATTAAAACGGCATCATACAGAACCCATTAGGTTAGGTTAGGTTTGTTTTATAATAATCTTAAAAAAGTAACGGTTTCAGAAAAAAATCGTGTCGGTCTTTTGACTCATTCGATGTTTTAATACATTCGGTCTTTCGTACTTCGGTATTGTAATACATACCCGTATTGACGACGATAAACATACTTGTATAGATAAATAAATACTTAAATACATAGAAAACATCCATAACTCAGGTACAAATATTCGTGCTCATCACACAAATAAATGCCCTTACCGGGATTCGAACCCAGGACCTCATGCTTCGTAGGCAGGGTCACTACCAACTAGGCTAAAGCGGTCGTTTAGGTTTAGAGGTCTATGAACGAGTTTAGCTCGACGCTAATCTACAGATTCGAATTAGGCCCTTCCCCCTGGAGCACCCGCCACGGCGGCTGCTGCCAAACGCCCACTACGCGCCACCCATCTGCTCGTGAGACTGCTCGAAGAAACTGATACCGGCGCACAACTACCCACATTTTAATTTGATATCACTAACAACATTATCCTCTAAAGGCACGTTCACACTCACCGTTGACGCAGTAAGAATATTGTTAAGAACACTGTTTCCAAACTTGAAGGTACCGACCGAAATTCGGATGACGACTAATCTCAATGGCTATACGCACTTTTCGCGAAATGAAAAACTTTTCTCTTGCCTTATCAAATCTAACTGCGTTTATTTTTCGTCTTTGTTCCTTTGCAAGAACGGAAGGAGCTACTGCGACAAGGAACAAAGGCGAAATTATCGCAGCTCTTCCTTCATCTCTTGTGAAGGAACTATAGGGACAAAAACGCTATAAGTAGTTCCTTTTAAGGAACAGCCACAGGAACTACCGCGAATAATCTTCTTCGTTTCAGCGGGAGTAGCTGCAATGCTTTCGGATGTCTCTCCATCCTTTCCCTTCTACAGATAGCATTCATCAGCGCTCGGTTGTATTTTATTATTCAGGAATTCAAACTTATGGTGACTGACGAAAGAACAGGAGCGTCTTTTCCAGTCAATTCCACAATCCGGCTAAGTACTCTTGTCGCCAATCAAGCTTCATCACCGCTCGGTGCTATTGATTACTCAGGAAGTCTCGCTTATGGTGACTGACGAAGGCACTGCAGCGTCCTTTCTAGCCAATTCCGCAACCCCGGTAAGTACTCGTGTCGCCAATCAGGCTTCATCAGCGCTCGGTTGTATTTCATTAGCCGATGTTCGGGCCCAGACGATTCGTCAACGTCTCCCAATGGCCGCCGAGACGGATGGCGGTCCAGATTGCGCAATTTGGCCCCAACACACACATTATATTAACGAGCGTGTTAATAATGTTTTGCTCAAGATCTAGGGTTTTTGCTGTAGCTCTAGCCTGTCTCAGAACAAGGATCTTACGCTTATACGGCGCGCGGATTGCCGTTGCGGCACATCTAGTCATGCTTGTGCGAATTAAAGCTTCACGCGTATTGTTTAATAACCTGCGTAAGTATTATAATAGGAAGATTTCAATACATAGCTGGAGAAATAGTCCTTATGCTGTCAATTTAGGTAGCATTAATTGTAAGTATGTGTCAGCATTTTTGCCTTTAAAATATTTTTAACTTTTACGATTTCTACTCATAATTTCAATCACACTGGGACCTTTAACGTTTTACAATTTATCGCTTATATTTTTGGCGACAATGCAACGGCTGTAACCACGAGTAAGGTAGACCTTATTGGGTAACACGTTCGTTTAGTCGCGCGAATTTTTCGATGTACCCGGTCATTCTTCTGTCACTTTACCACACTGATACACAATAATAAAAATATCCGATGATTTTTCCAATGATACGTCTCGATGCCCAAGCTATCATTGAAATTCCATGAAGTCATGAGTTTTTGGGTAAGGCCGCGGAGCGTCTCGACCGCCAGTACTTTTATGTAACAAATTACTGGTAAATAAAGTGAAAAATGCCACTGAGTTTTACAATTTAGTTAGATGGAATGCATCTTTCCGTATTTTCTTTCGTACTTTATGAATCTTTTTACTTACAATGGACAACAATCGTTACATATAAGTGCAGCGGTTGAAACGCTCCGCGGCCTTACCCTTTTATCAATCACCACGATTAAAATTCTTGTATTTATTAACTTCCACCGCCTCACGCACCACGGCACCATTCTGGAGCAGAAATGCCGTTCTGTAATTTTATGTTGGTAATTTCTTCCTTTATCTTCTCCACAATTTCAGGGTTGCAACGTTGGAAACTAACCAGGGATTTACATCAAGAAGATTAATGACGCGGTTGAACTTCCAACATAAAACTAAGACAAGTACCATCCGCAATTTTACATAAACGCTCTTACTGCCATTAAATTTTCAATCCCGAATGTAGCCGAAGTGGATCCGTTGGCTGTCGCCGCATCATAAATCTAAACTTTACAAGCTCTGTACTAAAGTAAACGACTCAGGGAATCCGCCTCGCAATTAAATAGACGGATCGTCTTACACAAAGTGCATTTTTCAGTGTTCTTGTGTTATTTGAGCGGCTGAGGCGAGCGCCATCGCTCACGTGCGATACTAGCGATCCCACAAGTCGAGATTAGCTCGCTTCTCGCCTATGCCTCCCTGGTACTTTTAACGAGTTTCTTCGGTTTACAGTACGAGTAAATACTTAAGAAAACAAAATGAGCATAGCTGATTTATGAAGTAATTGTTAACAAATTAATGTCTCGGAGCTGTTATTTTGCCTTAACGATGACAAGCGTATGTACAAACGACACACAATTTTAATATTGACTAACCAAACACGAATTAAGTCTGCCACAGTCTAGTCTAGTCATTTTGATATTCTTTAATAAATGTAAAAGTCTTTTCTATGTCATCTAAATGTTAATATAATCCAAGAATAATAAGTTTCTCAAATAAATATTTAGTTTTCTTTCTATCAAAGAACTTACAGAAAGACTTTTTAAAAACAAATCTGTTCAATTAATCTTTCTACGAGTAATAGAGACGTAGAAAGATGGCTTAGAAACGCGTCGTGAAAAAATATTAAGGCTTACGCCAGTCCGTCACTCAATACGATAGAGTTTCTCCGCCGTTTTAATAGTTATGATGACGCGACCATTTTTTTACTACTGACCTAAAACAAGACAACGACTTTTTAAAGTGGTTTGACACGAACAAGCATTTACTTTACAAACATTAATATTTTATTACTCTCATTGTTTTTTCTGATGAACAAATTTGTTTTAGAATTGCAGGCGATGATTTCAGTCAACAGCAGTAAGTCAGCAAACTTAAGATTTATTTAAATGGAGGGACTGAAAGTTGGCCAGGCGTCGCACACGCCGATGTAGATTTGGGGGTAGTTGCACTAGAGAGATCTCTCTCCAGGCAGATGTTATGCCTGGGGACCGAAGTCCAATGGATGAAAGTTGAAAGTTGTATTTATGCAGCCGAGTTGAGAAACTTCGATAGCGTGATGAAGGATTGTATAGTAGTTAGTTCCTTATGTGATGACTAGATGGCGCTAGTAGTCGCTACATCAGCCCCCCTTTTAGACCGGAGGTCGATACGAATTGCAGTGGAGTGCAGTCTGTGCGTCATGTGGGCACTTGCAAGGGCCAGTCGCTCAGAGTCTCGTCGGCGAGCATTGTTGTTCCTCTGCTACTTGTGGATGCATGCCTGTTGCGTGATTGCTCGGAGCCTTGTTGGCGAGCGTTGGTTGATTGATTGGCAAGTGGAAGTAGTGGGAGGAGGATTTGCGAACTGTAGACACCAGGCAGATAATAGATACATGCTAATGGTGCACAGTGCGGTGAGTATGGCTTGCTGTAAGACTGCGTCATCGTCCTGTGTGTCTGAAGGTTGCGTTTTTGTCCAATGTCGTGGGTCACCAATTTGGGGGTAGTTGCAATAGAGAGATCTCTCTCCAGACAGATGTTATGCCTGGGGACCGAAGTCCAATGGATGAAAGTTGGAAGTTGTATTTATGCAGCCGAGTTGAGAAACTTCGATAGCGTGATGAAGAATTGTAGTAGTTAGTTCCTTATGTGATGACTAGATGGCGCTAGTAGTCGCTACATAGACTTGGCTAAAAATATTGGCTATAGACCCCTTTGCGTTTATAATA
The DNA here is from genome assembly GCA_947563465.1 of Archips xylosteana. Taxonomy (NCBI): domain Eukaryota; kingdom Metazoa; phylum Arthropoda; class Insecta; order Lepidoptera; family Tortricidae; genus Archips; species Archips xylosteana. Next base: position 21,834,325 of record OX387345.1, on the reverse strand, counting down.
TTAGCAAGATTTAAATTTTGTTACGATTCTATTCTCTTCGGTAGTTGACACTCGAAAATACTCAGTAACTGCTACACACCATGGGCGGTGGCTGGCTAGAAGGTTATTAGAATAAAGGTGACTTTCTGAGCAGTGAACTGTAGGTAGAGCTCTCACAAAATGATTGAAATATGACATTATGTAGTTACGTTTAAAAAATCCGTGGTAGCCTAGTGGTTTGACCAACGGCCTCTCAAGCAGAGGGTCATGGGTTCAAATCCCGGCTCGCATCTCTGAGTTTATCGGAATTTATGTGCGAAATTACATTTGAAATTTAGCATGAGCTTTACGGTGAAGGAAAACATCGTGAGTATAACTGCATATACACGTGCGAAGAAATTCAATAGTGTGTGTGAAGTTCCCAATCTCCACAGAGCCCGCGTGGGAACTACGGCCAAAGCCCTCTTATTCTGAGAGGAGGCCTGTGCCCTGCAGTGGGACTTATATAGGCTGGGATGGCGTTTTGAAACCCAATGTCGCGCCAAAAATTTCCAAAACTTCACCTAAATCAGATGAGATATGCGACCTGCAGAGGAGAATAGCTAGCTGGGCATCCTGATGCCTATCAGCTTCCGCAAAAGACAACGAAAGCATTTTTTCCCAAGCTGAAACGGAGACGCTACGCTCGCATTTTACGCTCGCTCGATCAATTATGTAATTTGTGCTCAGGCGTCGTGCGCGGAAGCATGGCTCACACTACGGCCGGCAACTAGAGGCAATTTTCTATCCTATTTCAGTAGGAAGTTGGAATTATCTGCGATCAATCGGACAAAAGAGTGGAATGAACAAACTTATTTCTCGAAAGGCGGACAATTTATCACTGGCATCATTTGTTTCGGCAGCCGTCAGCTAGTATTGTTTACGGTTCGCGGAGAATGCTCAGATAGATTTGATTAAAGTACGGAGACAAAAGAAAAGTGCGTCTGTTGAGTTCTCAGGGGGGAGAGGGGGGTTAATGGCTGTCGAGAGGCAAGGGTCGTGAGTGACACTTCAAGTTGTAATCATCCCTGCTCCCTTTCACTCGTGACTTGGTATTTTTGTGAGCCTCATTAAAACTAGCGAGCTGGGGCTCGGTGGATGCCGTTGGAGAATGAATTGCGGGTTTGCATACGATATTTTCAATGGTCGAGAACTTTAAGGAAAACGGAACTTTCTATGGAAGGAAATAATTATGCTGTCTTGGTCCGCGACTCCTAACTGCGTGTTGTTAGACCATTGATTTCTTAGAGTTTTGTACCTGAATGCTGATAAACGGAACCCTAATAATGTCGGTATAATGTTCGTCTGTGTGGTATAACCGTAACAAATAGACTACTGAAATTTACATATACATAATAAATATTTATTTATATTGGTTCCAACCACAAATAGTAAAAATTAAAATAAATTAAAATTAAGGAGGGTCACAGTGTCACAGTACGTATATCTTGTTTAAAAGCATGACTCGCTAACACGACGACCTAACGGCCATTTCTAGCACATATTTTGACATTTTGTAGACACGAGTTTGTACGAAACCTTTGATGCGCGAGTGCAACTCGCACTTGGCCGTTTTTTGTTTCTGTATGTATGTTATGTATTCGTTCTAAATGTATCCAGCTCTTTGTCTCACATCTCATTTATGTTTTAACTAGCTTTATCCTGCCGCTCCGCTCCCGTAAAATAAAAAAAAATGGCTTGCTCTCAATCCCGTAATAGGAATTTAGGAAAGTCCCTTCTAGTGCACCTTTATGATCTTCAAGAAATTATGTCTGCCAGATTTCAAGTCTCTAACTCCCATGCTTCAGGCTGTGCGTTGTAATGTCAGTCAGCCAGACGTATAACTCTGTTTTTTTTTATCTATAGACTAACGTATGCCTACGATTTAGTCCTGCAAAAGAACAAGAAATCCCAATTGTTCCGCAGCCCTAAAAAAATCCTTTTATAATATGATGCTCAAGCAGCTCAAGATATATCTTTTCCGAATTTCAATTACCTAGTCAGCCTGTCCCGTTACTTATTGTTTTATTACTATAAATTACCTAGAAATTTAATAACAATTATTGGAACCGTGGCCCAATCAAATCAAATTAATTGACAGAAAATATAAAGTAGGTATAAATCTTCCTAGGTGAATTTTTCGCTTCGAGCCATTACACTAAATTTGAACCTTAATACTATGACAATACAGTTTTTTTTGAAAGATAATAGGGTAGTGTCCTGGGTAAAAAAAACACTATTACAATTAGTCCGACATTTAAATTATCAAAAAATATTGAACACGTTTTTTTTTCTTTTGTCAATTGAACAAAAAGTGACAAAGATAAAGCGCGACAAAGTTCGGGAGTGGGGGCTCGTGACGTCACGGTTCGCTAAAAAGTGTAGCGAATCGTGACGTCACGCGGAACTTCAACATACAATATCTCCGTCATTTTTTGTTCAATTCACAAAAGAAAAAATACGTGTCCAATATTTTTTGATAATTTAAATGACGAACTAATTAGATTTTTTTAGGAAACTAGCCTATTGCTCGAAGCGAAAAATTCACCTGGGAAGATTTATACTATACAAATGTTATAATTTCTACCCTTCACTGTTATAGCTTGTCTAATTTCAAATGACGCGCCCTAGGTACCACCGCATTTACGCACAGGATTTTTCATGCGATTTGTCGAAGGTGATGATGCACACTGATCATTATTCACGGAAAAGTTGACGCTCCCAAGATGAAAAGTTGTAATTAAATAATATTTGCTCGCACACATCCAAATCAACTGATATTCAGTAGAGGGGCGCGTCATTTTAGCTTAGACAAGCTCTACGCTAAAAGGTTGTTCTTAAAAAATTATTCTGTTGTACGCTATAAGTGACTTTAGTTCTTGCGCGGATTTCATCATTTCTAATGCGATCCCGCAGAGAAACTCCAAGCATAGCCCTCTCCATCGCCCTCTGAGTGACTTTGAGCTTCCTTATAAGACCCATCGTTAGCGGCCACGTCACAGTGCCATAAGTCGTCACTGGCAACACACACTGGTCAAAGACACGCTCATAGCTCGAAGAATCGCTAGACTTAAGTGGCAGTGGGCAGGGCACATCGCCCGTAGAACTGACGGCCAATGGGGCCGAAAGGTTCTCGAGTGGCGTCCGCGGACCGGAAGACGCAGTGTAGGTAGGCGTCCATCAAGATGGAGCGACGACCTGGTGAAGGTAGCGGGAACGCATTGGATGCGGATGGCGCAGGGCCGATCTGTTTGGCGAGCCTTGGGGGAGGCCTATGTTCAGCAGTGGACGTCTTTCGGCTGAAATGATGATGATGACGCTATAAGTACTAGGTACAAAGAATTATATCACGAAGAATCGTTTCGGGAATCCCCACGGAAATTTTGTAAAATCCCGCAACTTCAATTCATATACCGTACCAGATATATTGGTTAAAACACAAGCAATGCCGCGGTAAAGGCTAGTAGAATATTTTATACGTTACCTATTTAATTATTTGCCTATGTTGGGTTTCGGCCATTACGCGCTAAATAATGAACGAGTAATTAATACGGTGTATTTGTTCGAACTCAATTAGCGGCTGTTAACATATTTCTAAAGTATATTTTGGTTCGGTTAAATTATACAGGCAGGTTGGAATTTGTCAGAATAATATTATGTTTATCTGTTGTCTAGTATAGTTGGAATTTTATAAGCTGGGGGTTTAGGACTGCAGACCTCATCTGGTAATGATAACATTGATTCAGACAGATTCGTTTATTTGGCCAAGTAACATCAGTCACATTTAGCAAGTCATTATTAAAACTATTTACAATAATATAAGTACTTTATTTAATTTATTGAATCAGGCGTTACTTTGCGGAGGTTCATATTAATGAACTAAAACAATTACTTTGCTCACCCGCGACCTTACAATAGTTACGTTTATGCAAGAAATGTGTGTTCATGCAGTTCCTCCACCTCCACACTGTACGAACACACACAAATCACATAAACACAACTATCACCACCACCAAGCTACACTGACGCGTTTCGAAGCTCTGGTTGAGTTCGAAACGCGTCAGTGTAGTTTGGTGGTGGTGATAGTTGTGTTTATGTGATTTGTGTGTTCGTACAGTGTGGAGGTGGAGGAACTGCATGAACACACATTTCTTGCATAAACGTAACTATTGTAAGGTCGCGGGTGAGCAAAGTAATTGTTTTAGTTCATTAATATAAGTACTCTTAATCTAAGTGCATAAACAATTTCAGTACATCAGATTGAGACTTTTCTTTGAACAAGTCCGTGAACTCATTTATTGAATACAGTGTATGTAGTATGTAGTTCAAAAAACTGTTTTAATTTCGTCTTAATCCTATTCATATCTAATGCAGTAATTTCAAATGGTATTAAATTTATATAAACTTATTTTAATTGGTAAACCTTGTTTAAATGTTTTTCTTAATTAAGATATTGGTACGTACAATTTTTCTTTGTTTCTGGTGTTATACTTATGAATGTCTGACCATTGTTCTCGTTTGTTCTATTATGGACGCACTACAACGCCGGCGATCCACCTGGGTACCGCTTACAATGACGAAAGGCCTTTCTTAATGAGTTAAGCTTTTGCAATTTCAACCTTGTAACTTAGAGAAGACGGTAGCTATTTTTTTGTATTTTTTGTTACTTGTTCTGATTTGTTATTAGCGGTAGGCTTCAACAAACGAGAACAATGTTATCTTTACCAGATGAGTTCTGCAGTCCTAAACCCCCAGCTTATAAAATTCCAACTATACCATTGACGTACAATAAAACAACTAGACTCCCAATCGCTTAACAACAGTTCCTCAAAAAACGTCCGAGCGGCGTTATGTGTACGTATATATTAATTTATACAGATAACATTAACAGCATTCATTCAAATTAACACTTTATTTCGTAGCAGTAATGTTTAATGTCAATTGAATACGATCGTTCGAAGTAGTGACATGACGTCACGCGCTGGAAACCGCCTAAAGAGTAAAGAATGCAGTGGAGTGGTCATGCTAAGCGGAAGCTAGACTGTCTGTCTCTCTTTTTCTCGTGAATTTGATTACGGTGCGAAAGAGACATATACGAATACGGAGCGAGAAGTGACGTTGTAATCAACGCGCGGTCGAAACACAACTGAACCAAAACTCTGCACAATAGACGCGTGTGCAGACTTTTGCTTCGGACAATTTTTGAGTGTGATTGGGAGTCTAGTTGTTTTATTGTACGTCAATGAACTATACCCATAGTACAAGCTTTGCTTAGTTTGGGACTAGGTCAAAAAAAAACTGTATAGCCTAGTGGCTTGACCTGTGGCTTCTTAATCAGGTCGTGAGTTCGAGCCCGAGCTTGCACCTCTTGGTTTTTCAGAATTCATGTATGAAATTACATTCGAAATTTACCATGAGCTTTACGGCGAAGGCAAACTTCATCAGGAAAACTGCACGGATCTGCGAAAAAATTCAATGGTTCAATTCAATTCTGGGCCCGCGTGCGAACTACGGCCCAAACCCTCTCATTCTGAGAGGAGGCCTGCGCCCTGCAGTTGGACGTATATAAGCCGAGATGATGACGATTAAGACACTAACCAGCCCCTGATGCAATAGGTACCTCGCTGTTTTAAAGTACAGTTTCAAAAATGTGGAATCAAAGTCCAGCAGAGAGAAATGAATTTTATTCTATTACTGCTGTATTTTAAACTCGGTAGATGGAGCAATGTCGGTTAATTAATTGAAACTACTCTACTACGAAGACTATGGTCCCCCCCCCTTAATAAGGGGGACCGTAATCCTCGAGCACACGTGGATTTATCAACTCATAACCTTTCAATATTATGAAATTTAAAAAAAATTTATGACACTGTTTAATTAAGCCAGTTATAAACGATATCTTATAACTCAATAAATTGCTTTTTCAAGAACAATTTAAATCATCGAAATCAAAATAACGTTTTAGCTTCATCACTACATAGTATAAAACAAAGTCGCTTCCCGCTGTCTGTCTGTCCCTATGTATGCTTAGATCTTTAAAACTGTGCAACGGATGTTGATGCGGTTTTTTTTAATAGATAGAGTGATTCAAGAGGAAGGTTTATATGTATAATACATGCATAATTGCACCCGTGCGAAGCCCGGGCGGATCGCTAGTTATATACAAAATACTATTTTCCATACAAATTGAGGATCGATCGGGCAACCATACCTACAATTTAGAAAGTACAATGTAAGTGTCTGTCTGGGCAATACATTTATTATTATATCAATTCACTACATAGTATAAAACAAAGTCGCTTCCCGCTGTCTGTCCCTATGTATGCTTAGATCTTTAAAACTACGCAACGGATTTTGATGCGGTTTTTTTTTAATAGATAGAGTGATTCAAGAGGAAGGTTTATATGCATAATACATGCATAATTGCACCCGTGCGAAGCCAGCCTGGCTTAGCCAGAGCGGGTCGCTAGTTACGTAATAAATCACAAAATATTGCTAAGATTCAAGATTCAAGATTCGTTTATTTGACCAAGTAACATCAGTCACATTTAGCAAGTCATTAATACTAAATACATGCGAACAACTTTAATCTAAGTAATTAAACATTTCTGAGATATGATTTTTGGATCGTCCTCTAAACAAGTCTATAAATTCATTTATTGTATACAAAGGTTGCATTTCAAAAAACTGTTTCAATTTTCTTTTAAACTTATTTAACTCTAATGATGTTATTTCTAAAGGAATTAAATTATACAAATATATTTTTAGTGGCAAACCTTGTTTAAATGTTTTCCTTAACTTCGATTTAGGCAAATAAATTTTATTCTTGTTTCTGGTGTTGAAATTATGTACATCTGACAATTGACAATTTCATCTAAAAATTGAATGTCTCATATCCTTGGGATTTTTGTGTTGCGAAAATATGCTGTCGATTTTGATTGATCCACAAGGTTACTTGATTCGCACTAGAATCGTTAAATTGATTCGAAACCATGTGCCATTTCATTGATGTATGTTAATCCCATACAGTGTTCTAATCTGCTATTCCTAAGTGGCATCTTTAGTGGAAGATAACATGTCTCGACACACTATTAACAAGATATTAATCTACAAATGACACCTTGGTCACAGTAGCAAAGCAATTTTGTCTCCAACTTACTTGCGTTTTCATAGAAAAAAGCCTGAAACTGTTCGCACAGGCCATTAAAAAAACACTCACAGAGGTAGCCAAGTTCGAAAATGAACCTCGACTACGTTGAAAAATGTCCAACACAAAATTTATATGTCCCAACAGTTTCAAAGAAAACCTGTAGTGCAACTACGTAACAATCGAATGTATTCCTGCATCGCAAACACTGATTTAAAGCGAGAATCGGTCGAAAAGAGCGCGACGTACAAAGGCTCGCTTTTCGCTCCCGTAACGACTTCCCTCGTAGGGTTGACAACTCTAAAATTTCAAAATATTGACACATCACAAAAAAACGAACATATTTGTTACAAAATAATAGTAGAAATTATAATATACGGGACAATATTTAATGACAGAGAGTTTGCCAATTGGGAATGTTTAAAAAATTACCCATTTTTTTTTAAAGAAAAGTCAGTTATAAAAATCTTATTTCAATATTTTTTTCATTTAGTTCACTTCAAAATTAAATTAAATTCACCATCATCATCTTCATTTCAACCATAGGACGTCCACCATTAGTTGGAAGTAGCTTCCATTCAAAATAACTCTATTCCACACAGAATATTTGTACGCCTGAGGGCAAGACATAGTGTTCTATGGTATTATTTTAAGAGCTTTTGATGTACCTATGTTTTACAAATAAATTTATCATTATCATTATCATTATCATTAATAAAGTACAACTTATATTTCACGACATGTATTAATGAAGGTCACTTCTTATTTAATATTGTAATAAATGCATTACATTATATTAAACATTAAAAACTACAGAAAATGATTTAAAAAGCATTTATTTCGAAATGGTTTTCAATTTACTATTCATTACAAACAAATAGACAACCCCAATAATTGTCCATGCTTTTCCCATGCACTACATACATACAGCATCCCATATAATATACATACAAAAATCAGCTCCCAGAGTTGTGTGTGTAAATACAATGCAACTAGATTTATAAATTCCAAAAAAAACTGAGGTGTGATGTCATCACGGGTTTGAGAAACCATAGTTCAAACATGGTTTAATTAAAGCAATAGGCTAACACAGCTCTTTCACAATTTTTACTAATATTATGAATGCGAAATTTCTGACTGTATGTCGTATGTTATCTTTTCACGCTTAAATCGCTGAACCGATTTAAATGGAATTTCGCATGGACATAGTTTGAAAGCCTGTGAAGGACATAGGATAGTCTTTACCCCGGAAAAATTACATGGTTCTAATAAACTAAAGCAATTAACGTTTTTTTTTTGCAGACTGAGTTCTAGACAACCGATTACAGACGAACATGATATTCAAATTCGATTTTAACCCGGCTTTTTCTTTTGTCAAATTCAAAGGTTGGCAACCCTATGCTGGCGTCAAAATTTGACTGTGCCGATACACCTCGATAACCTCGAAGATACGAGAAATTTTGCAGCGCGAGAAATGAATATTTATACTTATGCACTTTTGTGGCGCTTTGCATAAAAATGTGTGGTTTTCTAATTAGGTTTCGCAACGAAGCTTTTTGCCCTGTTGGGGCGAAGTTAGGTTTCATTAGTGTTATGCATGGCCACTTGTATTTTGGTCTGCTGCTATGTAGCTAATTATTATTGCGCAGACTGTGCTACGCAAATTTGTACCTATTCTATGTAATAATGATATTCTTTACAGTCTAACAAGACTATTAACAAATCCACTTCACTGATAACTTCAATTTTTTTTCTTTAGATATTAAAAGTGAATTCTGACCTAATTCTGTTGATGATGGACTGACGTACTTTTTATAAGCTATCACAACACGATACAAAAAATAATGTTGTACGGCAACGTCACTTCTATGCCAACTGAATCGACTAACTGTTTATTTGTTAAAAATCAGCTAAAAATCTAATTACGCAGTTATGTAATTCTAAATTAATCTGATTTTCAAATTAATTTACAATTTTTCTTAACGAAGAAATTTTTTTGGCGAATCGCGAACCAGTCATAAAGCCTCTTTGAAAAACCCTCCCACCCCAGTGATGTATCAAAATACGTTATGTATGGTTAATTAATAATTATATTTATGTAGTAAAAACAATTCAGAAAGAGAGGGAAGGGATTGCGTCATGAAAAAAGTTGAAATAAATTATATTAGAGCATTACCTTGTACAAAACTTGATACAATTATGTTATATTTTGCACTGTCTATTTTAACTCGCAGATGTACCGAGAAAAATTAGCTCGCTAAACTAGCCAAGTTCCGGCAGGAAGTCACGGCACGGGCGGCTTCGCAATTTGCCGCTAAACAACTTGGCGTGCGCTCTGCCGGGCTCCTAGTAATGGGACTAATGGCTTAACGGAACGTGACGTTGAGATGACGTGAGGTTTTAATGTTTGTCTAAGTTAAATTTATTTTATTCATAAAACATAGGTACATTATCAGTTGAATTTTTTTGTTACCAATATTTGTGTTTCTCAAACTATGCTACTTTTCCTGACACTCAAAATATTTGATGATATTTTTAAACAACATGAAAGACTACAAGAACCGTTGCGATGCCACCGACTTTAATATTTTGTTAGCGGTCACTAGACAATAATTTTTTTTCTGGTAACATTAAACTTTTAACCAAATTACATTTTCAAAACCAGCCGGTATCTCTTTAATTCAAAGTAAAACCTGGCAACCGAGAGCCGCCAACATTTCAAAAAAAACAAATTAGAATTCCAAATTCAAAATACCCCTAACTGGCCAGACATCCGAGTGATTTTATCTCTGGAGTGGATACGAGGCAATTCGCCGGCGCGACCGCAGGCCGTGTGTTTATTACAGACAAAGCTACCCACCGATTTGCATAACAGACCGTGTCGTAATTAGAAACCATCTAGACGTGGCCTTTGTAACGTCTCGGAGGTCGCAACGGCTCCTATTTAGACCGGACTCTAAAATTCAGTCCAAATAATTGGAATTAAAACATCAGAGCTATCCACTTTTTAATGCATTTAGATGGAGCTTGATGAAGCTTTGCAGGTTTAAAAATTTGCGCTAGAAAAGTGTTTCCATTTTTAGGTTTTCGTAACCGGAGGGTGACAAACGAAACCATATTACTATCATTACGATATCCGTCTGTCCGTTTGTATTTAAGTACCTAAAGGATACACAGCTGAAATTTACATATAACTATCTTTATCCCTTGGTTTCGCCCGTGTTAGTAATCCATGAAAAAAGGGTTACCTACAGTAACATTTTTACAGCACAACGTTCGCTCGCACAACGCCATCTAGCGATTGCAGACGAAGTTAACACGACATCTTGAAAGCCGAGATACTTCGACATTAGACAGCGCCCTCTATTTTTGTATTGAGTAAAAATTATCCTATGGGAAGTCAATATCGGGATATCCTATATCGCAATCCAGATCTTTTCCTTTGTACGCCAAGTTTCATCTAACTCCGATCAGCCGTTATTGCGTGACTGACTAGCCAAAATTCAAACACCCAAACATCTTTACCAACTTTCTGAATAGAATATTCATCATCATCGTCCAATGTAGAAAATAATACCTTACTTTTAATATTGTACCTTTTTTTCTAAGTGTGTTAATAAAATTATATTCTATTCTATTCTATTCTATTCTATCATTATCCCATTCTCTGTAGGCCTCCTCTCATAGTGAGAGGGCCTGGGCCTTAGTTCCCACGCGGGCTTAGTGTGAATTAGGAACTTCACACACACCATTGAATATTCCTCACAGATGTACAACTTTGCTCACAATGTTTACCTTCACCGTAAAGTAAATTACAAAATGTAATTTCGCACGTAAATTCCGAAAAAATCCACAAACCCTCGTTTGAATCCACTGCTTTTAAACTTGATACAAATTATGTACCTACATATTTCTCAGTCATTTAATAATGGACACTTAAAATATACGGTTAAATAACTCAATTTAAGCCTCAATAGAGACATATTTCTCAAGGCAGCTGTTATGCAACTCCTAGATAGGCCATAGGGCAAATCACTAGCTAGGCTACCACGCCAAAATATTTAATACAACAAGAGCGAATAACATATAAATTAAAAGTAACTTTGTGCTAGTTAAACCGTGCGTGCTCCCGACTTCTGAAATTCCCGTTTACGTGCCTGTCTGCCGCAGGCATGGCTGTTATAAAAACTCTACAACCGGAATCGTGGCCACAATTACATGGCGAATAACATTTGATATTAATACAGCTACTATATAATAAGTTAGGGATAGTGGTTGGTCGGTACCCCCGAGTTTGAAAACAGTGTTGAATATTCGCACCGCGTCAATGGTGAGTGTGAGCGTACCTTTACAAAGTAATTTTGTTAGTGTTCAGTTGTGTGCATACCCTACATTACCCTACATTTGACAATGACAATAAAAATTACGATGGAAAGGGTTCTCGCCAACTCGTTTCTAATTTCTTGCTCATTGTCGGCGGTGTGACCAGTGCCTCTAGCTCATACCTGTTAATTTCTATGCAATTCGGAATCCAAAATTTAACGTACAAACTTTTTTAGAAATGCTCTTAACACTTTATCTAAATTGATACTAGTAAAAAAAGTGCATCTGAATTACATAACTCAGTTTCGCGAAATAAATCAGATGCGACTTTTCTTCTTATGACGGCAGTGGCTGGCATGATGACGATGACACAATTTTGTAGCACTTTCGATTGTTACTTAGGAGTGATTTTACAAATCAATCCCTATAGTGCTTATCAGGTCGTATAAGAGTTACTATAGGTCCTATACAGCAGGCTCATTAACGCGTTATGGCGAGGGCGGCGCTTAGCCGATATTCTTATTTACTGCAAATTGGACGCCTGCTGGATGTAATACGGTGTGGAATTATTGCTCCTTACCTTCATTATAGCTTTAGTACATTTGCGATCTTTTTCGTTAATCTTACTGCCAAGCAGTAGTGATTGTGCTCCTGTGTGACACTACTACTAAATTTTATTTAAATCTGTCCAACAACTTATGCGTGAAATACTAACAAACACACTTTCGCATTTATAATATTAACAGTCATCCCTCGGAACCCTAAATATCCACTCACGGAACGCTAGGACTTCGCGGAACCCACTATAGGAAGCGCTGGCAAAGACATCGTGCAATTGACATACAATCTAGGGAGTCACCCATCTTTGAGGCTTCTTGTCAAACGCAGCCACTACTAGCGGGATATGAAATAAGAGCCATTTATAATACACTGTCTTCTTATAAAGATTTTTGTTGAACTTATACCTTTGATCAATTATAACTGAAGATACACATTGCCGAACAAAATCCCCTTCAAAGAATGTCCGAACTTTTTTATTTGGTTGCGTAACAAATAAAATCATCACCTACACAGAAATTTGAACCTAGTCTTTACTTCATTACAATCGAATTTCGGTAGCGGCAAAACTCCACTTGACAGCTAAACTTGACAATTTCACGCAACGTTCTGAGAAAAAAGAAGGCCACTTTTATCAAAGTGGCGCTCATTTGGCTCGGACATTTTCGGGCGCGCGACTGTGCATCTACAGTTATAATTGATCAAAGACTTATACGACTAATCACTTCAGCGAATGCTGTTATACGACTAAAATAAAATATATGGATGTACAATTGTACAGTACATAATTTCAATCAGGTGGTTTTAAGAAAGAGTTTATTACTAGAATCGCGTCTTAGAATATTTGTTCTCTATTGAATTTTTTTTTTGGAAATAAAGGCTTAAAACTTAAAAGAAACTAAAATGTTCTTGTATAACCGTAAAACATATACGGCTGTTAAACATTGTGTATGCCAAGTTCATAGAAAACTGGTATTTGGAGCAACTCTCAGAATTGCTCAGGTTTTTTTGTAGTAAGGCTAATATTTTTCTACTTATTTATTAATAATATTAACTAAAAACTTACTTTTTGATCAAGAAATTTTAATTACAAACAATGCTCATGTCTCACCTCGTTACATAATTAAGTCTGCCCAAAAATCGACACCCAAAACAGAAATAGAAGCTACTTAAAGAAAACACGTAACAAAAAGTTCTCTAACCAAATGAATACGTAATTCGAAATTGGTGTCATACTTGAGAATATTTCAATTAATTAATAAGGCGGAACTTTGGGGCGTAACTTTGTTTTTGTTCCGAGCGTAACGACGTTATGAGTTTCCATTCAGAGACGGAGCGCATACGGAGCGGTTTCTTTGTCGCATTTCAGTCACATAATTAGCTTTTATACAGCTTTATTAATTTAATAATGTTCCATAAATATTTTTCGGGGGAATAATTGTTAGCACTTAAAGCTGATATTCTATTATTGATTTAAAATATTAAAATTTCCGTCCATCCATCCATTCCTTCCGTGGATGTAGTTAGAAGAAATAGGTACTAAAGAAACTATACTAAAGAAATAGGTTAAGGTAGGTAGGTAGGTAGGTATTATACCACTTTTGCCTTTAAACCTAAAATTGCTAAAAGTGGCCTCGAAACGTAAATGTACCCCTCTGCCTACCCCTATTGGGAATACAGGCGTGATTTTAAGTATGAATTAAAATTTAAAAAATACAACCTGACTTAAATGCGTCGTTAAGAGTCTTACTGTTTTGTCACTTTAATACTGTCGCAATATTTTTGATACAATTGCAGTTTATTCACCCACAAAGCCCCCATATCATATTAATTCTCATTATGTGTGTTATTATTGAGTAATTATATTAATAATCGTATTTCTTTGTCCCCAGAACACTGTAACGGCGCTTTCACACGGCATCAAAGTTATGGTGAGTCTACATTTCTGTGTACACGTCTTTAGTCAATCTGATTAGTACCTACATTTACCAACATTGTTTTTTTTTACATTTTTTAACTTGCCATCTCATTTTACTTTTACTAACTTTAAAAAGCTCCAACGGCATTCGAGACTCGAAGCAAAAGTTTCGCACATTCCCTTTTCAGTTTCGAAAAAGGAACACACCCCAAGTTTAAACACTCGGCGTCAAACCATTGAAGTGGACTCGATTGCGCTGCGAAGCGGTCACTTGCACTCCGACTCTTCGCCCTAATTGCGCCTCTATGTGCGATGTCCGTTCCCTAACGAACTTTACAAATGGCCAGCATTCTTTTTTCCGAGTATCCAACCTTATTTTTGAAAATGGAGCGTGGCTCCGCTGGCTGGCAAGAGAAGTTAAATAACAGAAACGTAATTCCGAGTTTGAAGAAAAAAGTAAACGAAGAAAAATTAACGGCTGGAGCAGAAGGAATATTGAAGTGTTCACCGGCTCGCGAAACAACTCATTACTCATAATTAGCCGCGTAAACTTCATTTGCTGGCCCGGTAACGGTGCCGTCTTGTTTTTTGCAATTACGCTTAATTACCTACTGAACTGTTCCATGCAATAGCTATTTGATATTACGCTGCGAATTCACGAATTACATTATACATTCTAGAATTTATGAGACAAAGCGAGGTTTAATTCTATACACGATGTTTCCATTAGTAGTAATAACTACCTAAACGGCAGCTAGAGAGCTGCTCTGCGAGCACCGACAGCGGAGTCTTATTAAAACATGACCTGGAGCAAAATAAAATTCACAAGCTTCCTTTTGTGTAACAATTCTACAAAATATTTTTTTATTTATGTAACTACATAATGTTCTAATTGTTGCCCGCGACTTCGTCCACGGACAATTCTATTTTAAAATCTCATCTGCCTCTATACCAAAACTCATCAAAATTTAATCAGCGGTGTAGGTGTGAAAACGTCACAGACAAAGTAAATCTATCTTCATCCTTAAGGCCATACAGTCTAACGAAATTCAAATCACAATCGCATTTTCCATTTCTTTCTGTGAAACGGTAAAGGATGAAAAGAGATGGTGAATGCAACCGTAAATGCCCGCGCATTAGACACCTCTGAGGCCATATATTGTCTACCGCGCGGCCGGTCGCCATGGCATTCACCGTCTCTTTCTGCCCTCATCTTATACAATTTGATCGAAAGAAGCGACGAAAACTATTGTAATTCCAAGTACGTTAGACAATAAAGCCTCTTTAAGTTCATTGTCTAACGCGCGGGCGCTTGCTATCGCATACGCTATTTCTTTCTGTCAAACGGTATAAGATGGTGACAGAAAGAGATGGTGAATCCAATTACGAGATTATTGTGCGTTAGACAATAATATCGCTTCAGATCTATGTTTCTACAAAAACATACCAACATGGCAGAGTATTGTCTTAGCGACAATCGACCCAGCCCCTACATTATAGCATCTACGACACTAATTAAGGCCTCGCATTTGACACGCCCACAACTCGCTCCCGAAAGGTTTAATCAGCGAGCGAGCAAAGCTAATACGTAATGTGACAGCTAATTTCCTGAAAGAAGCGAACCCTCAGGTTTTTATTGCCTCCTCACTATTCGGGTCACGCCGCCGCCGGCCCGGTGCACTCATCAACATGGAACTTATGAATTAAAACGTGCCCGGATTGCTTTCAGACAGTTTAGGTAGAATATAAGTGTATTTTACGGAGTGTACCATCTGATATTTAATTTGTGATCTTTTCTTACGATATTAAAATCAATAGGTTACACATACCTACTTAATATTATAACGGCTTAAACCGCTGAATGGATTTAGATAAAATTTGGTATGGACGTAGATTAAGACCCTGAGAACTAAAACGAAAAAATACGGTGAAAAAATACGGTGAAATATTATAAGCACTAAAATAACAAAACTTTTTAAAGTCCTAAACAAAACACATATCAACGAATCTCTTTTAATTAAGGAGTTGTCAGTTCAAACGTGTTTTGTAGAGACACTTTATTTCATTTTTAATTTTGCAACTATCGTAAGGTTGAGTTTACACTACGGTTGACATTTGTATGAGAGGCAACCGAAATTTAATTTCATCTAAGTGGTAACGTTGGAGCAAAAGTTCAAAATCTCGTCGGGCGACATTTAAAGAGTGACATTGCGTTATTTTCGGGTTGAAATTAAATGTCGGAATTTTTCATCTCATAACGAGTTTCTGTGTAACTTTAGCGCATGGCAAGATTATATACACGCTGTGCGGACGTATGACGATTTAATTACAAGTTAGTAAGGGGAGACAGATAATGAGGATTTTTTGATAAGTAGAATAGCACTAGATAGTGCTAGTATTGTGAAGACCATTTGACGTTACTGTCTTGCTGATTGGTTCCTTCTTCGTCGGACTCCAAGTTAGTCGGATTCCAAACTCGTCGGATTCCAAGTTCTTCGGATTATAAGTTTGTCGCTGTACACGCATGTTCGATTTGTACCTAATTCGATGAAAAATTAGGAATTAATCGCATGTTTAAACTTGGTTAGTGCTGCCGCCTATAGTTACTGCACGTTCCCTATAATACTTTTTCTCACAAAAGAAGAAACTTGACGTTTTCTCATGAAAAATAAACTTAAAAAAAAAACTAAAAACCTTAAAAAAAACGTGGAATCGAACCGAGGTCGGCTGGATCCGCGACCACCCGATTTCCAATGTGCTATTTTGATCTGCTCGAAGCTGGCGAAATTTAGCTTTGTATTCTAATGCAAACAAAAATAGCCGGAAGACACGAGTAAAAGCGATTTTCTGAAAATTAAACATAGCTAGATCAGTTTTTCATCCCCGAAAACCCCCACACACCAAATTTCATCGAAATCGTTGGAGCCGTTTCCGAGATCCTGATTATATATATACATATATACAAGAATTGCTCGTTTAAAGGTATTAGATAAATGCTTGAATACGCTAGCACAATACCGACCAAATAACAACCAAATTGTAACGACTTTGTTAGAGCTAAATTAGTGGTCCCCATCTCCTGGGGCGAAACATCTTAGTATTCGGCCCCATTCGGCCAAACTCGGTAGCCTTCGCCAATGTTCGGCAACACTCGGCGGCGATCGGAAACCGCTGAACTAATTGCAAACGGAACGCAACCACACGATCGACTTCATTAGATTAGCTATCCACGTTCGGGGCGAGGACTCTTAACTTCGCAGTGAGAAATGTTACCGGGAAGCCCTCTCGCATTTTTATAGAAATATTTAACCGTTAATCCATTTACATTCTATCTTTCAACCGAATACACCAACACCCGGCGAAAAGGCTTAGGCTCATAAAGTCCATTTCCTAGAAATGTGTTCTTTCTCTTATGGTGAACTATCTCAAAAAGCGCACTTAGCAATGGGCACGCAACAAGTGCACTTTTTTAGGTCGAGCATTTTCATTCAGTTTCGCAGTAGGTAGTTATTATATAAACGGCCATATCCACGTGTACATTTTGGGAAGTGCGCGTTTTGGAAAGGTTTACTTTTTGGGAAAAAGCACTTATTGGCAAATGCATGTCTTGTATGGTAAAGTGTGCAATCCGAGATGATTCCCTAATTGAGAAAGTGTACCTTTTGAGAGCGTACATTTTACTGAAAGTGCATTTATAGAGAAAGTACACATTTTGGGAAAGTACGTTTTCCAAGTCTAAGCTGGCGAGAAAACACGCGATGTAATGTAAAAATGACGCACCAAAACTAAATAAATACTGCATACTATAAATCTTTCTCTAGTTTGAAAAATCGCTGTGCACCGTTACATTTAACCTACGTTGTACTCGGCAATGTTTCAGGAAAAATCGACTAATCCAACAGCAGAAAAGTAAATTTTGAGCACGCTCATCAATAACCATTTTGACAGCTAAGCCGCCATTTTTCATTCGGCTTGCAGCTAGGACCCGGCGAAAATCGCGTAGTCAGAGGTCGCGTTCCAAACAAAAAGCGCTGTAAACATCAACAGTGTAACGAGAATCCGTTTTAAAACCCATTACATTGAAGCTTTAATTTCACTTCGGAATTTTCGGAGCGTAACTAACGGAGCGATGGAGTAGTGCGCGGGATTTTCCCGCAGCTAATACGGAGCGCCGCAGTAGATCAACTTCCGAGTCATTTATTCGCAAAATCGTGTTATTGCACCTCGTAGATCGCTTTACTTCGAATTATGTCTGTGTTCATTTTAAAGATTTCCGACCCATCTGATTAGGTACTTAGGCACTTTTAATAATGTTTGCTTTGATGCCTTATATTTTTGGATGATTTTACGGAGTACAGTCAAGGGCAAAAATATGTATACACTTTAGTACCTTGTCTATTTTCGTCATATTTGAACTGCCATATATGAATTGTCAGAGTGGTTAAAGTGACAAGGTACTAAAGTGTATACATATTTTTGCCCTTGACTGTACCGTTCCGTCGCTTGATGAAAAATTACTTAATACAATGTCCGTTTAACTCGATTTAAACTATGCAGTTCCACGTTTGCCCGAACCTCTCATGTGTCGTGATTTATTCAGCATTTAAACTGCTCCATTAGTGAGTTTGTTTGCTGAAATTTCACAAAGACAAATCGAGTTACAAACGTAGCGCGACGTTTATTTTGCTGCTTTCTGTTTCGCATATCTCAAATTAAATAACGTGTTGCGAGTACAAATAGTAACTCAGCGACTCACTCGGTTCATGATCGCATTAAAGGGATTCTCCGTTTGAATTTTGAAATAAGAACGATTATTTACGACAGATTCGTGGTTCGAATTTGATGGCGGTTGCCGAAGGGATCTAGGCTTCAACCGTTTTGATACTTTTGATGTTGCACTTTGTGAAGCGATTATTTCAAACTCTCGTTTATTATTTACTAACTTTATTTCGTATACTTGTTTGCTACATCCTTAGGGTTCCGTACCCGAAGGGTAAAAACGGAAACCCTATTACTGAGGCTCCGCTGTCCGTCCGTCTGTCTGTCCGTCTGTCACCAGACTGTATCTCGGGAACCGTGATAGCTAGAGAGTTGAAATTTTCACAGATGATGTATTTCGGTTGCCGCTATAAAAACAAATACTAAAAAATGGAATTAAATAAATATTTAAGGGGGCTCCCATACAACAAACATGATTTTTTTTGCTCGTTTTTGCTCGATATTGATAACGGCAACAGGTAGACACTTGAAATATTCACAGAATATTTAATTGTATATTGGCTTTAAAAATAAATCATTAAATTAAAATAAAAACTTGCTGATGAATTTGAAGTGGTCACAGGCTTAAAGCAAGGGGACGCTCTGTCACCGTTACTGTTCAATTTAGTACTTGAGTACGTCGTTCGGAAAGTGCTGGAACTTGACGTTGGAGTGGAGTTTAACGGACATCATAAGGTGATAGGATATGCCGATGACCTAGCGCTCCTCGGGAAACGGGCAGCTGATGTGAGCATCATGGCCAGGGTGCTTGAAGAGGAGGGACTGAGGGTGGGGCTCAGGATCAATTTGGGAAAAACGGAGTACCTACACATGAAAAGGTATAAAAATACTAGGGAAAAGCGTCAAGATCTTACGGCTGGAGGCTCCACGTACAAGGGTGTGGAAAAATTCAAGTACTTGGGTTGCACAGTAACTGATACTAACCGGAGGGAAGACGAAATAGATATCCGCATCCAGAATGCCCTAAGATGCTCGGCTGCGCTCTACAAGGTTTTAGTGTCCGGGATAATTAGCCGAAAAACCAAGATTCGCATCTACAAAACGATCATCAGGCCAATCTTGATGTACGGTTTTGAGTCTTGGACGCTAACGCTGAAAGAGGAGGAAAAGATCTTAGTGGCGGAGCGGAAAATCTATAGGAAGATCCTGGGACCGACCCGAGGAGATGGAGGCCAATGGAGAGTCCGAAAAAACATAGAAATCGAAGACCTGGTGGCCGAGCCCAATATTATCGGTGAAACAAAATCTGCCCGACTGCGCTGGCTGGGCCACGTTGAGAGGAGGATCGTGCCGCTAAGAGAGCATATTTGGGGCGCCCGATCGGTAAGCGGCCGGTTGGACGTCCCAGATATGGGTCTCATTCTAAGTCCCTAACATCGTTTGTCCTAATGTAATGTTTGTCCTAATGATCGTTTGTCCTAACACTTTTTTTCTCGGAAACCGTGAATTTTTCAGGAACTTTTTTGTGATTATCCTCTAGAACTCTATAGGTTAGGTTAGGTTTGTTTTATAAAAATCCAGAACAATTAATAGATTTTAAATAAAAAGAGTTAGGACAAACGATCATTAGGACAAACATTACATTAGGGCAAATAATCATTAGGGATTTAGATATAGAGCCCCCAGATATCGCTGGAGCGAGGTAGTCACAAAAGACCTGAACGCCCTAAGAAGAACCGACTGTCGTGAAGTGGTGCAGGACCGTGCTGAGTGGCGTCTTCTGATGTCGGAGGCCAAGGTCCTCTTTGGGCCCTTGAGCCAGCGCAGTAAGTAAGTAAGTAAGTAAGTAAAATAAAAAAAATATTTAAGGGGGGCTCCCATACAACAAACGTGATTTTTATAGATAACTAGCTGACCCGGCAAACATTGTTTTGCCATATTAGGGGATAAAAAATAGCCTACGTCCTATTCTCAGACCTACTGAATGTAGAGAAAAAAGTTTCATAAAAATCGGTCAAGCCGTTTCGGAGGAGTTCGGCAACAAACACCGTGACACGAGATTTTTATATATTAGATTGTACGGAACCCTTCGTGCGCGAGTCCGACTCGCACTTGGCCGGTTTTTTATTGTGTTCTTATTTATGGTATGTGCATATAATTTTTGTATCAGTAGCATATTGTAAAATAGATTTGCTATAAGTTTATGTATTAACCTATTAGGTACATAGCTCAAAAATTGACAATTTTGTTTTTTATATGTACAATATAGGCTTGCGTTTGGCCACAATCACGCCTAAAAAACTTTTGTACTATAAAAGGGTTTTTAAAAATACACGTCTAAATAAATATTTTTGCTTTAAATATTTCTATTACATAAATTCTTAATTTTCGAAACATACCTATTCGGGAATTCGTTATCGGTCGGGTGGGGTCCTATTCTCGTGCGGTTCGTTATTAAATCGCGCGGCGACGCACGCGAGCCTCCGTGACGCACTAATTGCGGGGCTCGGCAGAGGGCGCTTATTACGGCGTTCGGAACCATTTCTAGTGCTCTGTTTACACATAATTATTGAAATTAGATGGAGTTAGAGTAAACTCTTTAACATCCAAAACGAGTTATTATTGTTTTTGTAGTCGAGGTATGGTGGACATGTTTCAGATAAATCTGCAATCCTTTATCACTCTGTGCTCTATTAAGCTCCTTCAGCATAGTATAAAACTGAGATAAACAAAAGAAATAATCGGACTCATCTACTATTACCATCTGTTGAGATAGACGTCACGCACCAGTTGTAATAAATGAAACTGTAAGAAATATGGAACACGAGATACACGCACATGGTGTGCCATCTTTGTTACTGTTTCAGTCATTACAACTAGTGCGTGACACGCACACGCATCTATCTGATCTGTGCCGGTCTTAACGCACAAACCTTACGAGCAAGAGTGGAATAGAATTATGCTCATGTTATCTAGCTTTTGTCAGTCTAGAGTATCGCTTGTTTGCATCATATCTGCAGACACTGGCATTTTTTAAACTTTATTGTTTTCAGCTAAGATACCTACATATCGGTGGTCCCAAATTAGCTATTTTTCCCTCTAATTAAGTTCCTGAATACTCGCTTCGGCCACAGCCTAAGCGATAACGGTCTTAAGGGTTTAATTAACAATTTTTGTTGCGACATTATTACACTAATTAAAGCGAGTTGTTACCGTTACGAAGCAATTTTAATTTCAGAAAATACCTTAACCACCTGTACAAAGCTACCTGTTTTAATAATACATGCACATACAATTACATGTGTAGATATTTTGGGGTGGATTTATCACGCGACTGCATTCCGGTGAGATTGCCATCGGCTCAGAATATCCCCCTCGTTGGTAAAGAATGCGTGTGATGAACAAAATGGCCGTCACTTGTTTGCGAGGGTCTAGTGTGAGCACTTAGTAACCAGGTCATCTTTTTGTATTAGACTAGACACATTGTCAACACATCCCTTGAATGTCATTGGACGATTGAGAGAAAACAGTAAAAATGTACTACAACATACCCACAACATGAATATTTAAAGTAAACAATTAATTTATTTTGTCCACGCTCATTCGACAATTAACTAACGCTTCAAAAACATTTTCATTCGGTAATAACTTAACCGATAATTTACGTAAACAATAAAACTCGCGTTGAAAACGCCTCACGCAACACGAAATGACAAATGAAGACCGAGCCGAAATTCAATTTGTTTTTTTTTTCACATTTAATTATTTAGGCGGTATCATAACAAACCTAAGCTCGCGTGACGCACCCGTCACTTTTTTCTTTTTCTTTTTTCTCTTCTCATAAATAGAACGTTGTTGCCAGCTCTATTTCGTTCGAGCACGCCAGGGGGAGCCACTTTTAAATGTTGCACTAGTTTAGATTCTATCTGGCTGTTTGTATTTCGTCAACCAGCCAGCATTGCTTTTTCGTGTGATTTTTAGAATTTACCTTCTGGCTCCTCGTTGCTTAGCTTGCGAACTGCATTCGCGTACTAGAAATTTCCATATAAATTGTACTTGTATTTATGTCGGTTTGATTATGTTCATGAATTTGCAATTTTGACTTGTTTACGGCAAGATAAAAATAAAGTAGTTTTAAGTTTTAGTGTATTTGTTTTGCTGTGAAAAATTTTGGCAAATAAATTATTATTGTATTATCGTTACATTTTCGTAACGTACGGGATACGGCGATTGAAAAGTTTCAGAGCCCCACCCAAATACGAGTACTCCGTGTTTCTTAAATACACTTGTCTCGTCGTCTCTGTCACCAAGATGACGTAATAAACCCAAATTAACATCCGAACTATTTGACGACGCCACCGTATAGGTGTTTTATGGGCACGCGCAAGCTAACGGACTCGCTGCGTCGTCGTCCCTGATAATAAATGCATGTTTTATAAGCCTTTTTATCGTAGCGGAGACCTGAATTTATAGCTTTGCAGTCGTTTAACTGTTCCCACGGCAATGCTTTATCGTTTTGTTTAATTTGCCCATAAAGCATTTTCTCTAACGCTCGATTTAATTAATCTTGAAAATTTTACGCTGATACCATTTGATGAGCATATAATGGTAGGAATTCATGTTAATGCAGCGTAATAACGTGTAAGGGATAATAAAACGCTTAATTTGACGGCTGATACGCGACGGCGGCGATACGTTTCGTAAAAATGAGTTTTTAATGGACACTTCTTCGGCATCGCGGCCATGTAGCCGGTGATCGTTTTTCTATTAAGCGTAATTTCGACACGGGAAAGTGGGATATAAAGGCCCGGAGGCCCACCGTACATTCAAACGCACGTAGTTCCCTACCTAAATACCTAACTACCTATACGAATTGTTACCAAAGGGTAACCCAAACAACCAACCAGGTCTTAAACTCATTATCATCATTTTGGTTCGCCAAACAGACCAGTCCTTCGCCATCCGCATCCAACGCGTTCCCGCAATCTAAACCAGTCGTTGCTCCGTCTTGTTAGAGGCCTGCCTACACTGCGGGCTCTTTGGGTTGCCTAACAAGAATATTTCTGTCCCAAACATATGACATTCCATCGTCAAAATCCTAATATTTCAATCTACATTATACATGCAGAATCATTTCTCATCAACCAGCGCTATCTAACCAACCAATTAAATTTCCACACACACAACCACATTATGTATAGACTTAGTACAGTTCTCATGCATTCTACCCACACAGCACACTTTGTTGCCTAACATTCATCCCTTTGTCTGCACGCTTGTCGTTCCAAATTCAAACTCCCCGATTAAACCGTTTGAGGCTGTTTAACGTTAGCTCATTCGATAACGCGGAACATAAACTAAAACACGAATTTCAAATAGCGAACGTCTCTTCGGCGTTCCGGAAACGCCCAGTGCATTTGCCCGCGAATTTAGCAAAGTTATTTGGCGAACGGGGCACTGGTCACTCGCGTATTGTTCCCGACGTCCCGACCACATCGGAGCTCTGTTCCGTTTCGTGCCTCATAAAGAACCCTTTATTGCTTGCGCGGATGTGTGCGTGAGTAATCTATGCATCCTAAAATCTACTAAGAAAACTCATTTGGTCACAATGGACGGTCATAAACGCACTGTTATTCCGCTGAGCATAATTCAAGTTGCTTTTTGTTGTCTATTTTAATATTAAAGCACATGGGCGCGCTCCGAGCCGGAAGTGGCGGCCATTTCGCGCGAATCTTGTTGAATTATTCGCACAAAATGGCGGCGGCGGTCACTTGTGTACTGTCCGGTATAATTAACAGGAACTAGACGAGAGCATTACGGCGATATAAAAACCGCTAATTGTTGTTACGCGTAAATTGCTCGTTAAACCTTTCGTACGTGTTTTCTCGTTATTGTAAAAAATAGGAGAAGTTTGTTCCAAGTGAGATAAACTGCTGTCAGTATGAAGATAGCTTTAAACTGAGTTTATGACCTGAAATTAGTCTCATTGCGATGCGGGCAGCAAGATTACATTAAAATGTTATACCGTTTGTAGGCAGCGTATTTTTTAAAGCTGCAAAGGTCTTGTTACGGACAGCCACCCGAAATTTTGTAATTAGTATTGAGATTAGTCGATTTAATTATTTAAGTTTTAGTAAAAGTGTACAAGCTTGTGTAGACCGAAATAGCCGACCGCATGGTGGCGGGAATTCCCAGCGCGTCGCCAAAAAAGACTGTAAACCCAGGTAACCGACCACCCGGCGGCCGGGTTTTCCCAGCGCGTCGGTCGAAAAGCACGTGTTGGGAATACCCAACAGCCAAGGGGTGAGGGCAGCCTCCTTGGGTCTGCGAATAAAAAAAGGAGGCGCCTTCGCCCGGCCAGTCGTCGCGAAAAGTTACGAGTAGTTAGTCGACCGCAGCCACTTGCGACAGTCTTGACTGCGATCCCACTGCGATCCAACGACATTGGCTACGCTACCGGCTCGGTTAACTCGGTTTACGATTTGTTACGAAGCGAACCAATATACAGTCCACTTTTAACCGACCGTGCGTTGTTTCACTTTTCTCCCACCGACGTCACCGAGAGGAAAGCTGCAGCGCACGCCCAGCTGTGAACCCGAGGCTGTTCGACGAGTGTGTCTGGTCCTACGAATCGACTAGGACTGGATATCCGTCGCCAACAGTGTTTGGTCCTTCGAACCGGATCGATTTAACCAGCGACCCCGAACCAGCGACCCCGAACCGGATTGAGTTAACCATCCCGACCCGACCCGACGTGTTTCGACCATGGTTGTGACCCGTTCACAGGATAACTGTGAGGAGCGGCAACTTGCGCCAAGCACCGACGAACAAGCTGCCGCCGAACTACCCCCGATGACGACCGCTGCTGTGGCGGCTGCCACGACGACACCCGAGGACGTCTGGCAGCGTCAACTTGAGCGGATGGCCCACCGCGACGTCTCGCCCGCGATGTTACCCCGCGGCGAGACAAGGATGGCAACACGCGAGCCGCCGCGTGATGCCACCACCGGAGCGACGCGATGCGACGCCGTGTACTTCCCCCCGCTGACCCGCGTGGGGGGAGGGGAGGTGGGGCAGCAGGTTACGCCCCCACCTCACGCCGCATACTTCCTTCCGCTCAGCCGAGCGGGGGAAGGGGTGGTGGGGCATCCAACCCCCTCCCTACCCGAAGCCGGCTACTACCCCTCCCTCGACCACACGGGGGGAGGGGAGTATCCGCCCCTCACCGCGGCAGGGAGAAGGGAGTACCACCCCCTCACCCAAGCGGGGGGAGGGGAACTCGAGGTCCACAATCGACCACTTTTGAACGTGGGAGCAGCCGAACAGCCCGACTGGGCTGCCAACAGGGAGCGACCGCAGCGAGCCGTCGCTTTCTACGACGACCCGGCGACGCAGGCGGAACGAGCCTATGCGAGGTCGCCGGCCCCATCTCACGTATCGAATGCGACGGCCAACCGCATCCGAATGGCGGAGGAAGAGGCCGAGGAGGAGTTGCTGCGCATCAAGCAGCAGGAGATGGACCTGCAGAAGGAGCAAGTCCGTGCCAAGCTCAGGAAGCGAATCGGCATGATCGAAGCCGAGGCATCCCAGGCTGGCAGCATCATCGCACCACATGCCAAGGTGGATGATTGGCTCCGGCGCACCCCAGCGAACCCGCCGACGCCTCCACAGGCGCCCAAGGCGGAACCAACGCGGCGCTCACCGTCGCCCGCCCACGATACGAGGCGGCGCCGTTCGCCGCTAACGACACCCACACGCGAGCGTAGCGCGAGCGGGCAAAGAGGAATCGAAAAGCTCGCCGAGGCCCTGGAGAAGATGGCATGGGTGCGCCCACCACCGCGCCAAGTATACGAGCTGCCTGCCTTCTCTGGTACGGCGGGCGAGTGGCTGCCATTTCATGCGGCCTACACCGAATCGACGCGGGCGTATAATTTCACGCCCAACGACAACATGGCGCGGCTGCGCTCGTGTTTGCGCGGTGCCGCCCGAGAATCCGTCGAATCGTTGCTTCACACTGCTGCTAACCCCGATGCCGTGATGCAGACCCTCCGGCAGTGCTATGGGCGCCCAGAGGTCCTGGCATCCAAGGCCCTCGACGACCTCAAGAAGTTGCCGCGCCTAGGCTCCAGCGCGACCGAAATAAACACGTTCGCGGTGAAGCTACAAAACATCGTGACCGTACTGGGGTCACTCGAGCAGCAGGGCTATCTGGCCAGCCCCTTGCTGGCACACGATGTGATGGAGAAGCTGAGCCCGCACCTTCGTGCGCGCTTTGGAGATTTTGCGGCTGAGCAGATGTCCCTGGAGCCGCAAATCGTGACGCTGTCGCGATTCCTGATGCGCGAGGCGGACCGTGCCCTCCGCTATGCCTACACTTCGGTGGACACGACGTCCGCCGGCACCACAGCGATGCTACCACTCCGACGAGAGGCCACCCGGCCGGCTGGGCCGGCACCCCGCCCGCCAACGAAGCCCGCTACGTGGAGCGCGCCGCGGGCGGTCTACGCAACCGAGACGCAGGACGCTCGCATATCTTGCAATTGCCTCAGCTGTGGGGGCAATCACCCGACGCCGAGGTGCAAACGGATCGCCCAGATGACGGTCAATGAGCGCTGGGAGTGGGCCCGCGACAACAGGGTCTGCTTCCGGTGCCTGGACCGGCAGCACCGACGGGAGACGTGCCGTGCCCGCACCTGCGAAGTGGAGGGGTGCCGCCATGTGCACCACCCGCTACTACACTCGAACGCGGCAGCAGTGCCACGCCACACTGACGACAACAGCGAGCGTTGGTCCCCTCGCGGGCGAGCGTCGCCCGCTACTCCGGATTCGGCGTCGCCGCCCGGGATCGGGCAGGCGCCAATCGCTGACAAGCAATCGGTGACAACGGTGCGCGACACTACCAGCGAGGCCAAGATCCTGCTAAAGATGTGTCGCGTCCGGGTCAGCGGTCCCGGCGGCACGGTCGACACATTCGCGCTGCTGGACGACGGGTCAACAGTGACCCTTATCGATGAAGAGCTGGCACGCACCATCGGCGCTACCGGCCCCGCAGTACCGATGCAAATGCGGGGTATAAGCGCCACCACTGACCTGCCACACAGTCGCCGCGTGTCCATCACGGTGCAAGGACGCGGCGACGCACACAGGGTCACCGCGCGCACGGTGGAGCGCTTGGTGATCCACGAGCAGCAGCTTGGCAGGGACGTGACCCGCTTCGCCCACTTGCAGGGACTCGAGGAAGCGTGCTACGCCACAGCGACTCCGCGCCTTCTCATTGGCGCGGATAACTGGCACCTCATGATCGTCCGCGAGGCGCGGACGGGCAAACGACAGCAGCCAGCAGCGGTACGGACGGCACTGGGCTGGGTCATTTACGGCTCAGTGCCCCGGGCTATCCAGGCGAGCGTGGGCACAGAAGACGTCCTGTATGTATATAAAAACAACGATGCGACAGCTGAGGAGCTAGTGAAAAAACATTTCGCGATCGACGCGCTCGGCGTCTCACTCAGGACGAAGACGCGCCCAGAAGACGAACGCGCGAAAAAAACCTTTGAAGAAACCATACGATTTCACGGTGACCACTACGAGGTCGGGTTGCCGTGGAAAACCGACAGGTCGGTGACTCCGGCGAGCTACGCGGCAGCGCTCCAACGGCTGCGGGGCATCGAACGAAAAATGAGACGCGACCCGATTTTCGAGAACGAGTACACAGCCCAAATCAGCAACTTGCTGGAAAAGGGCTACGCCGAGCCCGCAAGCAGTGAAGACGTGTACGACCCGCGCGCCTGGGTTTTGCCGCATTTTGCGGTGAAAAACCTGAATAAACCCGGCAAGCTGCGCTTGGTCTTCGACGCGGCGAGCCGCAGTCAAGGCCGCTGCCTCAACGACTTCCTGCTGGAGGGCCCCGACCTGCTGCAGTCCCTCCCGGGCATTTTGCTGAGGTTCCGGGAGGGCCGATACGCTGTCACCGCGGACATCCAAGAGATGTTTCTCCGCATAAAGATACGGCCGGCGGACCGCCCGGCACAGATGTTTCTATGGAGGGAACCGGGTGAAGAAAACCCAAGAATGATCAAGATGTCGTCAATGATTTTCGGCGCATCTAGCTCACCATTCCTGGCGCACAGTGTGCGCAATCATAACGCCGAGCGGCACGCCGGGGAATATCCGCTGGCGTTGAATGCGATAAAGAAGAGCCATTATATGGATGACTTCGTCGATAGCTACACAACGGAGCAGGAGGCCGTCAGCGTAGCCATGGCCGTCGATGAAGTCCACTCGCGGGCCGGCTTCAGGCTGCGCGGGTGGCATACCAACAGCAGCAAATTATACGAACGAATTCAGCCCGAACTGCGGGCAACAGAACCCACAACACTGGGTCCTGGCGAGGAGCCCAAAATTCTGGGCCTCATGTGGGACCCCACCGACGACGTACTTGGGTTCAACACGGCCATGAACCGGGTGCCGAAGGAGGTGCACGACGGAGCGCGCGCGCCGACGAAGAGGGAAGCCCTGAGCGCAGTCATGTCCATTTATGACCCGCTCGGGCTCCTATCACCTTATACCATAACGGCTAAGGTAATTTTACAGGCGACGTGGCGCAAACAGGCGCCATGGGACGAGCCGCTGGACGCCGAGGACGGCGGCGCGTTCATCCAGTGGGCGCATGGCCTAGCGGCCGTTGCGGCGCTGCGCCTAAATCGATGCTACGAACGGGGCCGCTACGAGCTACACGCTTTTGTGGACGCGAGCGAGAGCGCCTACGCCGTAGCGGCCTACCTAAGGACGACCGATGCTGCCGGGGCGGTGATCACGACCTTGATTGCAGGAAGAGCCAAGGTCGCCCCCCTGCAGCAGCAGAGCATCCCGCGAATGGAGCTGCAGGCGGCCCTCGTTGGGGCCCGCTTGGTTGCCACAATTGTCGCCGAGCAACGACTGACCATGGAGCGCGTCGTCCTGTGGAGTGACTCACGAACGGTGCTATCGTGGGTCCGGGACGACGCCAAGCGGTACACGTCGTTCGTGGCGCACCGCCTTGCCGAGATCGCCGAGTTGACCCAGCCCGATCAATGGCGCTGGGTACCGACTCAGGCGAACCCGGCGGACGACGCGACGCGGGCGGACAGTGCCCGCACGATCGCCGCCACCGACCGGTGGTTCACCGGGCCCGAGTTCCTGCGTCTGCCGGAGGACCGGTGGCCGCAGGAACCTCCGATAGTGCGCGAAAACACATACAGTGCTAGTGATGTGCCCGAAAGTAATAATAAAGTGACCGCGAGTGGACACTTACCGCGAATAGAACGATTTTCGAACTATGAAAAGCTCATAAGAGCTACGGCGCGAGTGCTGCTTTTTGTAGCGAAGTGCCGGGATCGCGCTAGTGCGAGTGAGCTCTCGGTGGAGCTAATGCGACGTGCGGAGCACCTCTGGTATCAGAGGTGCCAAAGTGACAATTTTGCGGAGGAAATCCGCCTCCTCCGAAGCGGGGGGAGGCTGCCGAAGAAGAGCCGCCTCTACCCACTCGACCCCGTCCTGGAGGACGGCCTACTGCACCTACGCGGGCGAATAAATGCCGCGCCGGTGCCGGGGCTAACGAAGCGGCCCGTCATCCTGGACGGCCGCCACGCCTTCGTCCGCCTTCTAATAGAGAAGGCGCACCGCAACGCCGCCCACTCATCAAACGAGCGGGTGGTGAACGACCTGCGGCAGCAACTGTGGGTGCTGCACCTTCGCCCCACGGTGAAGAAGGTTGCGCGCACCTGCCGCACGTGTGCCGTGCGACGCGCGACGCCGCGCCCGCCGGCCATGGGCGATCTGCCGCGGGCCCGCATCGAGCCATACTGCCGGCCCTTCACCAACTGCGGAGTCGATTATTTCGGCCCACTTACAGTCACCATTGGGCGGCGGCACGAAAAGCGCTGGGTAGCGTTATTCACGTGCTTGACGACGCGCGCCGTCCACCTCGAGACAGTGGCCAGCCTGTCAACCGACTCCGCGATCATGGCGCTGCGGCGCCTGGCGGCGCGACGCGGATGGCCCCGCCTCATGTACAGTGACAACGCTACATGTTTCCGCGGGGCTGACACCGAACTACGCGCCGCTTACACCGAGTGGCTGCCAGCGCTGCGCGACTGTGCGCTACGCCACCGGATGGAGTGGCGCTTCATACCCCCTGGCGCTCCGAACCAGGGAGGGGCCTGGGAAAGGCTGGTGCGCTCCATCAAGGTCGCACTGGCCGCTACCCTGTCTTCTCGGGCCCCCAAAGAAGAGGTGCTGACAACGTTGCTGGCGGAGGCCGAGCAAACAGTTAATGCGCGGCCTCTGACGCACGTGTCGGTCGACCCATGCGACGAAGAGGCGCTTACACCGAGCCACTTCCTGCTCGGTGGACCAGCGGGGGCCCCTATCACTGGCCCCTGCGACGACGCCGATCGCCGGACCTGGCGCGCGAGCCAGGCGCTGGCTGACCACTTCTGGGCCCGCTGGGTCCGGGAGTACCTCCCGACGCTTGCCCCCCGCCGCTCTCCGAGCGGGGGCGAGCGACCGTTACGAATCGGCGACCTAGTTGTGGTCGTCGACGCGAGCCTTCCCCGGAACGTGTGGCCCCGAGGCGTCATCGAGACGGTTTTCCCTGGACCTGATGGCGGCATACGGAGTGCGGACGTGCGCACCAAGGGCGGTGTGTTCCGGCGGCCGACGACGCGGCTGGCTGTCCTCCCCACTGCAGAAGAGGCCTTCCCTACGGATGCGGCGGGGGAAGACTGTTACGGACAGCCACCCGAAATTTTGTAATTAGTATTGAGATTAGTCGATTTAATTATTTAAGTTTTAGTAAAAGTGTACAAGCTTGTGTAGACCGAAATAGCCGACCGCATGGTGGCGGGAATTCCCAGCGCGTCGCCAAAAAAGACTGTAAACCCAGGTAACCGACCACCCGGCGGCCGGGTTTTCCCAGCGCGTCGGTCGAAAAGCACGTGTTGGGAATACCCAACAGCCAAGGGGTGAGGGCAGCCTCCTTGGGTCTGCGAATAAAAAAAGGAGGCGCCTTCGCCCGGCCAGTCGTCGCGAAAAGTTACGAGTAGTTAGTCGACCGCAGCCACTTGCGACAGTCTTGACTGCGATCCCACTGCGATCCAACGACATTGGCTACGCTACCGGCTCGGTTAACTCGGTTTACGATTTGTTACGAAGCGAACCAATATACAGTCCACTTTTAACCGACCGTGCGTTGTTTCACTTTTCTCCCACCGACGTCACCGAGAGGAAAGCTGCAGCGCACGCCCAGCTGTGAACCCGAGGCTGTTCGACGAGTGTGTCTGGTCCTACGAATCGACTAGGACTGGATATCCGTCGCCAACAGGTCTCATTAGGTTTTATTAGGTTTAGGTTAATATAAAAGTAAATTTACATTGCTCGATACATAAGGGTCGTACATGTTTTGTGTGCGCGTCTCTCCAGTGGACATAGCAAAAGTTAATAGCCAATATTTTTTGGGACGCCTAGCCAACTGTCGTCCCATTTAAATAAATCTCAAGTTTGCTTACTCGGAATCGCTAATTTTATGTCCACAGGAGAGACATTTTTTCTTACGCTGTGTATGACCCAGAAAGTAGCTTTTATGAATTAATGATGGCACGCTTAATTTAGTCTCTCATATTTTTTATTTGACCAATATCCTACTAATAGTATAAATGAGAAAGTTTGCGAAGATGCTTGGATGTTTAGATGTTTGGATTTAGATGAAACTTGGCGAATAGACGTAGAAAGATCTGATTTGAGACACAAGATACCTAATATCCCGATAAGGCATTCCAGTAGGATAAAATTTTAACTTTAGACAAAGAGGGCGCTGTACAAGAATGTTGAGGTGCCTCGGCTTTCAAGTCGTGTTAACTTCGTCTGCAATCTAGATGGTGTGGTCCAAAACGTTTTACTTTAAAAATGTTGGTACCCTTTTTTTCAGGCCAGACTTTAAAATTGCAAATGTTTCTCATGAAGCTATTTCCAACGCGGGAAAACCGCGAGTTAAAAATAGCTACGCACAAAATTAAAGTGTCAAATTTATTACGAACTTTATTCGTAGAATATGTCACGAGATATTATCGTTGACTCATCAAAAATCTAATCATCTACAAACAACAATAACACGCCGCCATAATCAACTTCATGTCGTACATTACTTATAAGACATTAATCTACATGGTGCTCCAAATAGTTCGACACACTCCCGCCATCACTCATAACAATAACCGTCACACAAAACCAATAACACACTGTACACGCTAATCACCAGCTGACTTTTCAATCTAACTGTCTATCAACGGTGCTATTAATCAAGAGTCGATACTAGAGTCGATAGTCGACTCGACAACCGATTCGGTACTGGCCATCTCCCATCTTCCACCTCGTTCGGTTCAATCAACGCTCTGTCTACGGAATCAATCGATTCCTCGAGTCGATATCTGTAATTCGATTAGTGAGCTAGGGCTGGCAACACGGATAATAAATTAGGGTTGTCGGTTCGCGGTTTTGTTACTTTGCCGATTAGAGGCTGGTAGTTGTTAGATGAACATTTCGGAGGTTCCAACGTAAAAGGTAGTCTGGGTGGTCTAAAAGCTTCGTGAGTGTATTAAGACTCTCGCAAAATAATGCTTGGCCTTGTTTGTAGTACAAAAACACGGCCTGGAGCTAAAAATGAGAGATTTCGTAGAAATTTTCTTTTTAATACGTTTCATTTTACTTTAGATACTTGTTAGTACAAGACTTTTTTTTTATTATAATCATTTTTGTAGGGTTAGTTTGGTTAGGGTTGATTTTTCAATCCCCAGAGAAAAGTATCCGTCAGTTAAAACTATAGCTTTCCTTTTCTCAAGTCATAGGCAAAAAAAAGGACAGAGCTTACATAATATATCTGACAGATACTTTTATCTGGAGATTGAAAAATCGGCCCGTAAACGGTCTAGTAAAGTGTTTTTCGTTTTTGATTCAAAATTTAGTAACGCCTTTGAGGCGATACTCTTTGAAGTCTTTGAACATCGATCAATGTATTGGTAGAAATACTAGCCTTCCTCGATAAAATGTGTAGCGACTACTAGCTGCTCGGCTGCTTAAATACAACTTCCAACTTTCATCCATTGGACTTCAGTCCCCAGACATAGCATCCGCCTGGAGAGAGATCTCTCTATGGCAACCTACCCCCACAAATGGACTGCTTAACACAGTAATATTTTTCAGTTCGAACCAGTTCTTGAAATTAGCGCGTTCAACCAAACAAAAATCTCTTCGGCTTTATAATATTAATATTAGTATATTCACGGTCAAATGCCGTTTATCGAATTTAATTTACTTCCAGTAGTCATCATCGCACGAAATTCAATACAATACAATACAATACAATACGATGATTTTTTATTCGTTACTGGAAAATGTTTTTTTCTGTTATACCGTTCTTAAAGACATCACGGTAAGTGGGGCCGTTATCATACCACACGGATATTCTTGCTTTATGAAATAGCTGACGTTTTTGTTGCTACATAACATAGATATAACATGTTCAAGAAGTAATAAGGTGCGAAATGAATGTTTCCTACTTCTATAAAGACGCATTTCCTTATGAACAGAATGCGGGAAAAGCTTTATGGAGGATAGGTCAGTGGGCAATTTTTTATGTAAAGTAAAAATCTTGGCCGACGTTGGATCATCATCATTATCATCATTTCAGCTGAAAGACGTCCACTCCTGAACATAGCCCTCCCCCAAGGCTCGCCAAACAGATCGGCCCTGCGCCATCCGCATCCAATGCGTTCCCGCTACCTTCAGATCGTCGCACGACGCCGTAGAACTGACGGCCGATGGGGCCGAAAGATTCTCGAGTGGCGTCCGCGGACCGGAAGACGCAGTGTAGGTAGGCCTCCAACAAGATGGAGCGACGTTGGATATTGTTACCAAAATCCAAGTGTCAAGTAGAGCGAAAATGTTAGTTTTACAAGCTTTTATTTAACTTACAATCGTATTTATGCAAATTTTATACCTAAGTGAAATCGTACTAATATTATAAACGTAAAAGTTTGTATGGATGTATGGATGGATGTTTCTTACCCTTTCACACTAGTTAAAACAGTTTAACGGATTTAACGGATTCTAACGAAATTTGGTACAAACTGGATTAACATATAGGATACTTTTTATCCCGGAAAATTGCATAGTTCCCAAGGGATAGGGATAAACGAATTCTTTGTAGACGGAGTTGCGGGCAACAGCTAGCTTAACCCACTTCTAGTAGTCGGATTGTCTACAGATACGGATATAGTACAGTCCCAATGCGCACTGGCCCCGCGTGGGAACTACAGCCTTAAGCCCTCTCACTCTGAGAGGAGGCCTGTGCCCTGCAGTGGGACGTATATGGGCTGGGATGAAAAAGTAAAGTCAAAAAAAAAATTGTACAAGAAATGAAACTTTTAGCAACTTTTTTTGTTTTTCCCGGTGTGGATATATTAGCGTGTTCATTGCACGGTCGAGACGCTTCATCATCATCATCATCATCAGCCTATGCTGGTCCACTGGACATAGGCCTCTACCATGGCACTCCACGCCATCCTCGGCCACTCTCATCCAGCTCTTGCCAGCCGCCTTGCGAATATCATCGCTCCACCGAGTCCACCACCGAGACGCTTACCGCACAGCTTTGATCAATTATAACTGTAGATCCACAGTCGCGCGCCCGAAAATGTCCGTGCCAAATGAGCGCCACTTTGATAAAAGTGGCCTTCTTTTTTCTCAGTACGTTGCGTGAAATTGTCAAGTTTAGCTGTCAAGTGTCAACCGAAATTCGATTGTAATGAAGTAAAGACTAGGTTCAAATTTCTGTGTAGGTGATGATTTTAATTGTTATGCAAACAAGTTCGGACATTCTTTGAAGGGGATTTTGTTCGTCAATGTGTATCTTCAGTTATAATTGATCAAAGCCGCACAGCAATGAACTGACTACGCACGCATAGTATTACAAAAGTGCTCGGCTTGCCGGCAGTCACGAATATTCACATAGTCGTGGGGGGCTACGCTACTACAAAATTCGAAATTCGTAGTTCATAATCATGCCGTCCCATTCGCTCTTGTGCTTAAGACTAGCGTGAATGGAACGGCGCGGCGCGATACGAAGTTCGATAATCGAATTTCGATGTATAACACCAGATTGTAATAATGAATGCATTATTATGCCAATGAGTTGCGCTTACGCTCACATCTGTGGCTGGTCTCGCTTATCGCATTATTGGCTCTTTATTTTAGAATACAATTCCAATCAATGCAATCTTAGCTCTTATTTTCTTTTCCATAACGTACTTTTTGCTTCCGCTATGAACTCAACGTTGTTCGATAATTGGTGGATTAGCCAATTACTATTGTGACATGTGGTCAAATTTTTGTGAGGAGACAGATGGAACGTTGCGGAAAATTAGAACTACTTTGAAAGTGGCGTTCAAAATTCGGTACCCAATGGTGAAAAGTGTAACGGTAATGAAGTCATATTTTGATGATTAGCAGTACAATTAAATAACAATATTTTTCACTTCTCGAAAAAATAGCACAAATAACATCAAACTGTATCTCGGTGTTGCAATTGATAAATCAAAATGTCATCAAAAACACAGAGTTCTATCATCATAAGAAGACATGAGTCGCATATTTTCACACGCATAAGGAATAAATTAATTATCTTAATTTTAAAATAACCGTTTCGTACAAATTAATCATCTTACCTAAAGCTTAAACTCGCTAATATGCGATTGATGCAACCGACTATGCTTCCTCTGCGAATTCAACCGTGCTCTATTCAAAATAAAGTTGTTTTTTGAAAATCGGATTTAAATTGGAGTATGAAGCTTAACGATCGTTATTTAAATTTAAATTATATCTCATGTGATAGTGACTAAGGTTGAATTTAACTATAATATTTAAGAGCTAAGCTTTGTATGCAACATGCTATCAAAACGTAATCGTATAGTAATAAATCCAGTTTACGAGTGTCAGGTTGTCCGTCCGTCTGTTCACACGCCTCATTATTATACATGAGAGTGAAATATCTAAAACATGTTTATTTAATATTTAACAGGAAGTTTCGAAAATTATGTTGTTAGGGTTATTTTAATTAGTCAAACTAGTTAAAGTATAATGTTATGCGTGTCGAATTAGAACTAGAACGGGTTTTCTCTTACTTTGTCTTCGTGAAAAGATAAAGTGCATACTTACTTGTCTAAACTTAGCAATCTTTATATAATAAAGTCGGGATCTATTAGTTTCCCATACAATTGAACGTCATAATATAATGTTTGTCATAATTTTTGTTATTCATAATTTTTTTTCGTAAAAACCGTATTTTATCCAAAATTTTTAAATGATCATCCTGTAGAACTCTATTAGGTTAAGTTAGGTTTGTTTATAACAATTATAATGGATTCAGAGTAAAAAAAGTTATGAATAACAAATTAACAATACATTATGACCTTCAACATTTATGCGAACCGATATGGACCCGAAAAAAACGATAAATTACAACGTTTTATATAAAAACAAAAGCGATCGATCTTCAGTTAGGAAATCAAAGTCAAATTAATAAGTGCTTGTATGTACCTAAATAGATACCTCCTAGCAGTATATAATAATCTGGTAGCATAGGGAACGGTTGCGATACTCTGAGGATGAACTCTTGTTCGGTTTTCAACCTTGATAGGAAAATACACCTCTCAGTGTATCCTTCAGAAATACTCTTCTGACCTGTCAAGGTGACAGTTCAAAACCTATGGAGTTTCGGTCGGTTCGCGCTTAGTGCTTGTGCGCCTATAAAAGATTAAAAGTACGGTTTTCGGGCTTTATATACTATAAAAACATACACACACACACCCTACACCACCAACACAAAGTGATCGAGCTGAAGAGCGTCGTGGAAGCGAGCAGGGCCCTGCCAGAAGCGGCGCAGTGGAAGCGAGGTACACTTTTCCCCCCATTTTTATATCTAAGTATTTATGCCCGTCCAACTCTGCCTAGCGCAGATCCATACATTTTTGGTAGCAGAGTGCGGTTGTTTCGGCTTTATTTCGGTTTATTTTGGTTATTTCGGTCGGATTGACCTTATTTTATCTTCGAACAAAGGATTTTATACCTACCTTCGAATTTCAATTCGGTTTATATTTTTGATAGTGGGTTGGTAACTTGGGTGTATTCGAGTTTGTGGTAATAAACGCTGTCATATATGACAGTTCGGATTTAATTTAATCTATGGTGTCACTTGAATTTGACGTTTGACGTTTGACAATTCTTATCAATCACTTGTCTGTGTTATCTACTGGTAATTTGTTAGGTTTGTTTTGTTTTGGTTTATTGATGTTTATTTACGGTTTAACTAAGTGTTTAAGTGAAATCGTGAAGTGAATAAGTGAATTTCGGTTTGCGTAATACGTGTAACATTCGGTGTTTACTGTTTGATAAGTAATATACGGATTTAATTGCTTATTTTCAGTGAGTGAATTGATAAACATTGCGATGTCGTTTAAACATAGTTTCTCGGTATTTAAAGTTAAATTACAATGGTTGATCGATAGTGCGGACCTTATTACTCGTTCGGAGCATGCGGGTCGATTGAAAATGCGCCTATTAACGGTAAATACGGAATTTTTAAAATTTGAAGAGGCGTTTCAACGGATTATCGAACTAGCGGATTTGGACGTGCAAGCCCAGGCGGAAATTCTTGCTGCATGTCGCCTTGAGTATACGCGCGGTTTAGAGGCTTTCGATAAGCTAATGGAGGCGAATTTCCAATATAAACAAACTATCGATAGGTTGGATAGTAAGTCGGATTCAAGTCGGTCGGAGTCAGACGGACTATTATCTCGGTTGCCTACATTACAATTACCGTCCTTTGCTGGGGCAATGGACCAATGGGTGGGATTCAATAATCTGTTTGATAGTTTGGTGGATTCACGTTCGGACTTATCGGGGGCTCAAAAGTTGGCCTATCTCATGTCGTGCCTCTCCGGTGAAGCTCGGGGTTTGATCCAACATTTGCGGATACAGGATGAGGGTTACCAAATTGCAAGGGAACTTTTAATGAAAAGGTACCAAAATACCCGTCGGCTGGCAGACGTGCATGTGGACCAAATCCTTAACCTGCCGTCTGTGTCTCCCAAACTTATCGGTCTGCGGGCACAGTTTCTCAATCCAATCATTATGGCTGTCAACTCACTGGAGCGTCTTGGTTTTCCTGTCATGGAGTGGTCGTTCCTACTTCTCCATATTTGCCTGGCAAAATTGCCTACCAATTTGAAGACTCGGTTTGAGCAAAAGTGTGGGAATGAAGCGGAGACCATTCCAACATTTTCGGATTTACAGGAATTTCTCGAGGTAGAATGTCGGTTATTGGAATGTGCCAGGGCTGACCCTGTGCATCCCGTTCAGGAGCCTGTTGCGAGTCCATCTAGGCCACGTCGTAGGGCACCGCAGTTCACAGGAGTGACACTTATCCAGCCTTGTGGCTTTTGTGGAGATCGGGACCATCGTGATCTTCCACACTGTTCGGAGTTCAAAGCGATGTCCCCATATGCTCGGAAGGATTATGTGCAGAAAAATCGGTTTTGTTTCTTTTGCCTCGGACCACATGGATATAAATATTGTAATCGGGTTCCTAACTGTGCATCGTGTGGGAGTAGGAAACATCATCCCTTATTGTGTTTCAATCGGTCGGGCTCTCATCAGGGCCACCCTAACCAGCGACGTTCGGCTGAGCGGTCACCGGCCCGTACGGGCGGGGGTCATATTGCTTCAGATCCACCACGGCCACACCGTGGTTCTCCTTCACGGTCGCACCGTGGCTCGCCTTCTCGGTCTGGACGAAGAGTGAATCCGTCTCGCACTCAACCTCCGTCTCCTCATCAGGCTCAACAGCGGAGAGAGTATGACCAAGGTGAGGGTCAGGTTCGTGATGGTCATGACCAACGTCGTCATGGCGAAAGAGATACTGCCCGTCATCACGACCAGCAGTATAGTAGACCATAGGATACGGTTTCTCTTGGTCATACTGCCCCGGGGCTACTTCCAGTAACAGTCCTACTGCCCACGGCTTTAGTAAAAGTCTATTTTAATTCGGATTTGGATAAGGGCATTGAAGTTCGGGCGTTACTGGACGTAGGCTCGCAGGGGTCTTTAATAACTTCGGATTTAGCTCGCAGGCTAGGATTACGGCTAGAGCCATCGGACAACCATATTCGGGGTATTGGTAATACAAAGGCTATTGGTATTTGTGGGAAGGGTTCGTTGACCTTCTCTCCGGTTACTAAGCGGTTTCCTATGGTTACTACTCCGGTGGTTAGTATGAAAAATATAATCGGTCACATGCCTGCACTTAATTTAAATAATTCGGTTCTTCGGCTTACAGAGGGTTTAACTCTGGCAGATCCACATTTCGGTTCACCGGCACCTATCGATTTATTACTAGGTTCGGATGTTTTCGGCGCACTAGTAGGAGGAGATAAAATAGTATTACAGCCTGACGGGCTGACGGCTTATAATTCGGTTTTCGGTTATGTGTTGTTAGGCCCGGTGCTAGTGCAGCCGGCTGCCTCAACTCTAATAGATGATTCGGAGTTTTTTGGTGCGTCAATTTCGGATACCTTAGAGAAGTTTTGGAAGGTGGAAGAGCCACCCCAAGCGTGCCAGTCTAATCCATTAGACCAGGAGTGTGAGCTTCATTATAAAAATAATACAGTACGGTTGAATGACGGACGGTTTATGACTAAATTGCCATTTATATCATCGCGACCGGTTTTAGGGGATTCCCGCGCCATTGCGGAGAAACGGTTTCTGGCGTTAGAACGTAGGCTTAAGGCGAAGCCTGCCTTACGCGAAAAGTACATCAACTTTATGCGGGAATATTCAAATCTCGGTCATATGTCACTTTCAAAGTTTGACTTTCAATCGGGTCAGGAGTTTTACGTCATTCCTCATCATGCTGTATGTAAAGATGAACAATCGAAACTGCGGGTCGTATTCGACGGGAGCTGCGCTACGTCGTCGGGCGCATCCTTAAATAATTGTCTACATGCGGGTCCTAAACTTCATAGGGACATCACGGAGATTTTGATGCACTTTCGGAAGCATCAGATTGTTTTCGTGACGGATATTAAAATGATGTTTCGTCAAACTTGGATTGATCCTTCGGACAGGCGGTTTCAATTGATTCTATGGCGTGAGTCTCCTCATGAGCCGCTGCTCGTTTACGAATTGAACACAAATACTTATGGTTTAAAATCTAGCCCCTTCGTGGCTATTCGGACTTTACTAGAAATCGCAAATAGAGAACGCGAACGGTTTCCTAAGGCTGCGGCCACACTAGAGCAACATATCTATGTCGATGACATTTTGACAGGAGCGGATACGGAAGAGGAGGCTCTCTTACTCCAACGGGAATTAATCCAAATAATGGATTCGGCAGGATACGAGTTGCGTAAATGGATATCCAATTGTCCTGCACTTCTGAAGGACTTACCAGAAGATCATTTGCAAGTTCCTCATTTGTTTGATAATCCTGAAGTGGATAGTTCGGTTTCGGTCTTAGGTGTTCAATATAATCCGATTTCGGATAATTTCTCATATCGGACGACTTTAACTTCGGATAATTTGATTACGAAAAGACAAATCTTGTCTACCGTTGCTCGGATGTATGATCCTACAGGTTGGATTTGCCCGGTTACCTTCTGGGCAAAGTGTTTACTCCAGCGTTTGTGGCTTGAAAAGTTAACGTGGGACGAAGAAATCGGTGGGAGTCTTGCGAGAGACTGGATTCGGTTTAAAATGGATTTATGTAACCTTAATCGGATCGAGGTTCCGCGATGTATGTTTCCCAAGTCAACGTGCCAAGTTTTGGTTCACGGATTTGTGACGCGTCGGAATTAGGATACGCAGCAGTGGTCTACTTACGTACCATCACTGAGGACGGTTCTTCTTCGGTTCACCTGATAATGGCAAAGAGTAAGGTCGCTCCCATCAGATCTCGGCTCACCATTCCAAAGTTGGAATTGTGTGGAGCCGTGCTCTTAGCTAAGCTCCTGCATCGTGTTTGTCTTTGTTTGCAAAGAACCATGGATGTCTCGGAGGTATACGGATGGACGGACAGCTCAATTGTCCTATCGTGGCTTAAAACGCCACCTCATACTCTACAGGTGTTTGAAGCGAATCGCGTGTCACAATTACAGAACTTCGGCGAGGAAATAGATACTCTGCGGAATAATCGAAGGCTTAAGGGCCACTGGAAACGTCTAACCCCCTTCCTAGACTCTAAGGGGTTGCTTCGGGTAGGTGGTAGACTACAAAATTTGGATTTACCCTATGATTCGCGACATCCGTTAGTGCTTCCTAAATCGGGTCACTTTGTAACTATTTTGATTCGGGATTTACATTTAAAAAATGCACATGTCGGTCCAAATACGTTGTTAGGTATTCTGCAACGCAAATATTGGGTATTATCGGCTCGACGAGCGGTTAATAAGGTCACCACTAACTGCATACCGTGTTACAAACTGAAGGGATCTACCACTCAACCGTTAATGGGTAATTTGCCTCGCGATCGGGTTATAGCAGCCAGACCCTTTGAAGGTGTTGGCACAGATTTTGCAGGGCCGTTCCTTGTGAAATCACATAAATTGCGGAAACCGAAAATCACAAAGCCCCCTTTCTTCGGATCTTAACGACCCAGAGGTTCTTACCCCGGGTCATTTTCTAATCGGTCAGCCTTTAAATGGCGTTCCTGAATTCCCCCTCCAAGAGGAGAAACTGCATCGGTTAACTCGGTTCCAGCTGTTACAGCAAATTTCACAAAGATTTTGGCATCGTTGGCATTTGGAGTATCTCCATACTCTACAGCAGAGAGTCAAGTGGAATGACCCTGCTGTCCCTCCCAAGGTGGGAGATTTGGTTTTATTAAAGGAGGAAAACGCCCCTCCTCTACATTGGCGTCGTGGACGTATCGTCCAGTTGTACCCAGGCAAAGATGGTACGGTTCGGGTTGCTGACGTTAAGTTGGCTCAAGGCACGGTCTTACAACGAGCGATTGCCAAGCTTTCTCGGCTGCCTGTGGATTAGGCTTCGGTTTCTTCTATTCGGATTGTTTCGGGATTAAGCCATTGGAAATGGCTTGGGCGGGGGAATGTTCGGTTTTCAACCTTGATAGGAAAATACACCTCTCAGTGTATCCTTCAGAAATACTCTTCTGACCTGTCAAGGTGACAGTTCAAAACCTATGGAGTTTCGGTCGGTTCGCGCTTAGTGCTTGTGCGCCTATAAAAGATTAAAAGTACGGTTTTCGGGCTTTATATACTATAAAAACATACACACACACACCCTACACCACCAACACAAAGTGATCGAGCTGAAGAGCGTCGTGGAAGCGAGCAGGGCCCTGCCAGAAGCGGCGCAGTGGAAGCGAGGTACACTTTTCCCCCCATTTTTATATCTAAGTATTTATGCCCGTCCAACTCTGCCTAGCGCAGATCCATACAACTCTAGTTGAGTTTAAAACGCGTCAGTATAGTTTGGTAGTGGTAATAGTGTGGTTTGTGTGATTTGTGTGTGTACAGTGTGGAGGAGGAGATCTGCATGAACACACATTTCTGGCATAAACGTAGCTATCATAAGGTCGCGGGTGAGCAAAGTAATTGTTTCAGTTCATCGATATGGACCTCCGGAAAGTAACGCCTGATTCATTAAATGCTATGGATCGTGAATGAGACCCTTGCCACTTACACCGAGTGTACAAAAATCACATTAGAATTGATGAAATCCGCGCAAGAATTAAAGTCACCGACGCATAACTCGAAGAATCGCCAGACTCAAATGGCAGTGGGCAGCGCACATCGCTCGTGGAACTGATGGCAGATGGGACAAAAAGGTTCTCAAGTGGCGTCCACGGACCGGAAGACGCAGTATAGGTAGGCCTCCAACAAGATGGAGCGACGACATGGTTAAGATTGCAGTACCGCGTTGGATGCGGATGGCACGGGACCGATCTGTTTGGCGAGCCTTGTGGAGGCCTATGTTCAGCAGTGGACGTCTTTTGGCTGGAATGATGATGATGATGATGACAAAAATCACACAACTAAAAGCCCCTACGTAATTAGCAGCGTAAATTACGCCGCGCAACGATAGCGGAAACGTCAGCTAATTTCCCAGTAGTGCCATCCCCAAAACCCATCAAAACTTAAAATGCTTATAAACAGCGGCACCACTATTTAATTCAAAACCAGTTCGCTACATAGATTAAGCATAGACAGAGCGTCCGCGCCGCAAACTCGCTCGCATAATTCCGCAATAAATTCACTCCCTTTTAATTTAATTCCATAACTCTCCGAGCGTCTGTATAAACAACGCTGCAGTTTGAATTAAAACGTGGACGTTCCGCGTCCCGATTCAAATTTGCTTTTTAATCTTAAGAGGATGATCTTGTCATTGTGTTGTCTGTGTAGTGCTAGTAATTAAGTTGGTGTCTTTGTCTTACGATGGGGTAGGGTGTAGGGGAGAGTGAGAGGAAGGATTGGTGATGTGTGAATGTGTGGCTACGCGGGTGCTACGGCGTAGCGGTTCGTAGCACCTTGCGACACGTTTCCGCTTAGTACAATCAGCAGCAAAGTCAATGAGTGGTAGTGGAGCTTAAAACAACATACTCTTATTACCTTAGCATTACAGTCGTGTAGCCAAGCGATTTGACCTATGGCCTCCTGAGCAGAGGGTCATGAGTTCGGTCCCGGGCTTGCAACTCAGTTTTTCAAAATTTGTGTGCGGAATTACTTTTTAAATGTACCATGAGCTTTACTGTGGAGGCTAGCATCGTAAAGAGACCTGCACACACCTGCGAAGAAATTCAATGGTGTGTGTGAAGTTCCCAATCCGCACAAAAGCCGCGTGGGAACTACAACAAAATGGAAGCCCTCTCGTAAAGAAAAAGGAAGCCTGCGCCCTGCAGTGGAACGTATATGGGCTGGGATGATAATGATGATGATGATGATTAAGATATACTACTGTCTGTGAAATATTTGAAAATTACAACATCTATTCCGGACATGACGCAAAATTAAATCATTATTTCGTGTCTCAAATAAAACGCAATACTATCCCACAACTGTCCCTAACCATGTAAACAGGTTATATATTCAATTTCGTGCTCGCTTTCACGAAACGTCAAACGTTAACAACACAAACTTAAAT
The DNA here is from genome assembly GCA_947563465.1 of Archips xylosteana. Lineage (NCBI taxonomy): Eukaryota > Metazoa > Arthropoda > Insecta > Lepidoptera > Tortricidae > Archips > Archips xylosteana. The sequence goes on along the minus strand of OX387345.1, from coordinate 21,789,398 downwards.
ATACCAGTGGCCAAATCGAGAACTACATCCGCCCCGTACAAACTATAGCCACACAGTTGATCGTAGCGACACTTCGGACGGCAACCGTAAGTTGGTATAGTGGTCATATATCAGGGAAGTAGGGCAGTGTAACCCGGCCCTTATCGCGCAAACAAATGCGCGCGTTTAAGGGCCCCATGAATTACGTGAATGTTGTTGTAAATCAGCCGATCGCGTCATAACGCGTGACGCAGTGTTGCCAGGTGATGTTTGGTCGGTGTGATACTGGCCTTATTTTAGGACGGTGGCACATTTTCATTTTTTTCATGCTCAACCAGAGTGCGGCTAATACACGACCCCGTAGTTGTTGACCCGGAATGAACGACTTTAATTTAACTACGTCCTAATAATTCAAGCCCTGATATTAATGCTATAAACTTAACCATTGATGCTTAACACTAAAATCATAAATGGTTGCTTCTTTTATTTTTAACTAGCTATTATAATACGAACTGAAACATGGATGGTCAGAAAAATCACAGAAAAAAAACAGCTCCGGGAATCGAACCCGGATCCTCAGCACCGTGCTGCTGGTCCAGTTGTGGTGTAGGGGTAAAAGCACGCAGCACGGTGCTAAGGACCCGGGTTCGATTCCCGGAGCTGGTCTTTTTCAGTGATTTTTCTGTGCGTCCATGTTTTAGTTCGTATTTAGTATGAAATATATGCATTTCACGGTATAACCGTAAAAGTATAAAATGGAGTTGAAAAATAAAAATACAAAAAGATACTCCATACCAATCTTGGTCAGTGTATTTTCTTTTTTAACCCCCGACATAAAAAGTTTGACCGATATGTGTGTATGTGTGTCTGTCTGTGGCATCATAGTTCTTAAACGGGTGAACCGATTTGGATCTGTTTTTTTTATTTGAAAGCATGTTTCTTGGCAAAGGTTCTTAGACATGTTTCATCAAAATCGGTCCAGTCGTTTCAAAGTTAAAAGCTCTTTTGTTAGCTGCAGAAGGGATTTTAGACGCATAACGGGCATTGACTTAATGACAAACATACGAGTGACATAATTGCGTTGGGAGTTTTTAAAATTTTTAATTTATAGTTTTTAGTTTTTCTTTTGAACTCTCTTAACCCACCTCCTTTCTCCTCCTTCTCCTCAACCTCTAAAAACAAATCCTCTATCAAAATTTACCCTCATTTTATGTCACCCAAATAATACCCATGTTAAATTCGTAAATGTGAGTACCTTTCGTTCAGGAATCACGTGAATTCGCAGCAGCACACCCTCCACATCTTATGCGCGCACACATACACACACCACACCAGATTTATAGTTATGTTTTTGATGTCAAATAGAGTAATGTCTATGTCTAATAAAAATTGGCCCAATAGTAGCTCATCACGCAAAACCATATATTCTCTAACTCTTAACTCCCTTCCTAACCCTACCAATGCTGACGTGGTAAAAATCCTTGGATTAGTTATGACCGGGCGAATTGCTGATATTATCTTAATAGGATAGCGCGACAGATTTACGGAGCCCCGCGCCGGAGACCCGGATTATCAGTGTAGCGCGTTTGTGGCCATAGAGAGAGAGAGAGAGAGAGAGAAACTAATAGGTAGGGTTTGTGTTGAATTGGGTATGTCTATTTTTTTGCAATGTATAGTAAATCGAAAACCATTTCGAGATAAATGCTTTTTAACTCGTTTTCTGTAGTTATTTAATTCTAATATTATGTAATGAATTTATAAAATAACAAATAAGCAATGACCTTCATTTGGAATTGGTGTAAATTGCGTGACCGGTCCAATTCGTACTTTATTCTGTATGGTTAGTATTCTTCAAAATTTACGCGTAGATTATACTACGGAGTTTGATTTGGACCCGTTGTCTGACATCTAGCACTTTGACAGCGCCAGTAAAGTGACACTAGTTACAGTGTACCACTACGCAAAAAATAATTAAAGGGGTTGCCTTATCGTACGCATTTAGATAGATTTAGAAATTTGGCAGTGTGGAAGCCCTAATTATAATCTGACGACATCAACCAAAATAGATTCAAAAATTAATTTTGAAAAAAATAGTGAAATAATGACAAAATATTGAAATTAGTTTCTTATAATTGACTTTTCTATACAAAAAAAATATAAAAATCACTGCTAATTTTTTTTAGACATTCCCAATTAAGCCAGTTTTGGAGCGTTTTGGGTGGAGACCGCTAAGCGAAAGAAGTGTGGGCAGACCGGCTGCCCGATAATCCAATGACATTTAACCTCCTAATCCCCAGAGTTTTTTAAACAAAGTTGGGGTAGCACTCCGAAGTCCTTTATATAGGTTTGAATGGTACCGGCCCAGAACTTTCTTGGTACGAAAATATGTCATAGGATAAAATAAATAAATAAATAAATAAATATCACGGGACAATTCACACCAATTGACCTAGTCCCAAAGTAAGCTTAGCAAAGCTTCTGTTATGGGTACCAGGCAACGGATAAACATACTTATATAGATAGATACATACTTAAATACATATTAAACACCCAAGACCCGAGAACAAACATTCGTATTTTTCATACAAATATCTGCCCCGACACGGGAATCGAACCCGGGACCTCAAGCTTCATAGTCAGGGTCTCTAACCACTAGGCCATCTGGTCGTCTAAATAACCGAATCAAAGTGTGATTTTTTTGCATCAGAAGAGGTATAAGGAGAAGGCTAGAAAAGAAAAAACACCAAAATGACAAGTCCTTTCTAAAGGTTTCCAAGCCGCTATCATAGACAGGAAACAGGAGAGTCTGGAATATGAAAACGGACAGCTGATCTGGATGATGAAAGATTGGAGAAGCGTATGCCAAACTGTGGGCGAAAATGTGCTGAAGAATAAAAATAGAGAAAGCCAATTTTTACACGTTAGTTGTAGTGTTATTTGTTAAAAGAATTTTATTACAGTTATTGATTAAATACTTCATTGGAACGTTCGTAGCTTAACTGAAAAATTACATTTGAAATTTACCATGAGCTTTTACGTTGACGGAAAACGTAAGGAAACCTTTATATAACTTGTGAAATTCCCAATCCGCGCTGGCCCTGCGTGCCACATTAATTTCGAACACTCTTGCTATTCTAGCGCTACTGTAGAAGGATCCGGAACTGTTATTTACCGCTTAAACCTAAACACTTTTGCAGCTGTTCCCGCTGACATTGTTTTCTTTAACCTCTAGTATCTATAATTCGTCTGTTTTACATGAAAAGTCATGAAATATTAAATATCTCAAACTCTGAAAGTCGACAAGTCTTTGGGTAAAGTCACGACAACCGTTCTAGCGTAAAAGAAGCTTAAAGTTTCAGCAATTATAACACAGCCTAAGAACGGTCCCAAACGTTTTTAATATCGCGAAAATTAAAATTTGAGAAAGATCTCTTTATTTGAATAATAGGATAATAGGAAAAAGTTCACCTTCAAAGTTACTACACTCGAAGTTGTCGAAGATTATGTACCTGAGACTAACAGTCAAGTTAGGCAGTTCCAACTTCGATAAAGAGGTCTTCGGCGAATCCTGCTCGGTTGGGCAGTGTTCACGAAATTAGGCGCAAGAAGAGACGTGGGATGTGGGCGCGTCGCAATTGCGACGCTCCTTAAATCAGTTTTCACACTAAATGTATAGAATCGTCGCGAGAGGCGGAGACGCGGCCTCGTCTCTTCTGTCTGCTTTGGATCACATGACAGGATGACATAGATCCGAGAAAGGCCTAATGAATAGGCTCAGAGTTACTCAGCGAGCTATGGAAAGGGCTATGCTCAGGGTTTCTCTACGGGGCCGAATCAAGAATAAGGAGATTCGTAGATGAAGATCACCAACATAGCCAAACGGATTAGCTCGTTGAAAGATGGCCGTTAGGGCCGAAAAGTTCTAGAATGGAGAACACGGACCGGCAAGCGTAGCATGGGACGGTGGATCAAGATGGATGCAAGCCGCTTCCAATCGTAATAATTAGGTATCAAATAAGAAGGCCTATGTCCAGCAGTGGACGTCCTACGGCTGAAATGATGATGATAATGATATTATACTACTTTTTACTATTGCCAAAGCCCACTCCTAGCTCTACCGCACTACATAAGTAAGTTTAATCCGGTGCATCACCGACTCGCCTGCACTTGGGTGTTATCGGCGCAGGCAGTCGGATACTCGTGTTATTTTTACTTAAATTACTCCATCCTCAAGCTTTAAAGAGCTCTTTTATATCAGCAGCAGTCGCTCGAGAGCAGAAACGTTTGTTAGTTTCACTAGGGAATTTTAAAAAACTTTATGTTTTCTGTGTTTGTATAAAGAAGTGAATAGGGCCATACGCGAACGGCATGAGAGATTAGGCCGAGTCTTAGCGATATCTAAATGGATTGCTTTTCGGCGTTGCAAAAAATGACAGCTTCTTTACGAAGTAGCGAGCGAGACGCGGTGCGTTTTAGTTTGCTATTCAGGGCACTACGTCGATGATTGAGGAACTGTCATCGGCTGTCAAAGTGTTACGGAAAAGCGGGATTCAGGAATTATGATCGTATTTGCTAGATCCCCGAATTCCCAAGTATAAATTTCTGGGGATTGATGTTCGTATTCAATTGTGACTTTATGGCAATTTTTATTTGACATCATCTGTCCAGTATAAGTTGTCTCGCTGATTCTTTTGCCAAGCAGCAGTGATTTCTCTGCTTTGTCCGACATGGAGAGTAAGACAACCGCTGTAAAGATACTTATTGAGCACGAAATATTCTATCTTACTTACCCCTCTAGGTTATCAACGCATCTGCAATTCCAGGTTTTGCAGTGTCCTTGATTGGTGGTGTTTATATACCATCAGGTGACCCACTGCCTAATTTTCTACCCTACTTCTTAAAAAAAATATTAAGACAAATAAGTATTTGCTACTTTTTTGTTCTAGGGCCTAAAGTATCTTAACCCTTCGAAAGCTTCTTAATACCCGCGGCTATAAAACAAACGGCTGCGCCTAAAGAAGTCCATATCATTACTTTAAGCTGTCGCTTAGCGCTCGGCATAACACTCGAAAGACAAACCGAGCCCAATAAATCATTCCGCACCGTATTTATTCCTCATATTCCTCAGTATTTTGCGGTAGTGCTGTCATTCTATCGATAGTTTAGATATTGGTATCGATAGTTATATCGCGTGTACTGCCTTTTCGGCGAATTATTTTTCGCAAACTGATTCATTTGGCAAATGTTTCATTTCCCAAATGTTATTTTTTTCTGAAACTGTAAACTATTCAGGATATATTTCAGGACTATCTTGTAGGTTAGGTTAGGTTAGGTTAGGTTTGTTTTATAACAATCCTGAAAAGTTTCAGAAAAAATAAACATTTGGGAAATGAAACATTTGCCAAATGAATCATTTTGCGAAAAGTTTTTCGCCGAAGCATTAGTATTAGTAGTAGTAATTAGTATTAATAAATACGGGAATAAGCAAGTAGTTAGGACATAACGTGTGAAATTACATCTTACCATGAGCTTTACCATGAAGGAAAACATCGTGAGGAAACCTGCACACACCTGGGAAGAAATTCAATGGTGTGCGTGAAGTTCCCAATCCGTATTGGGTCCATGTGGGAAGAATAGCCCTCTGATTCTTGATGAAAGCCAGCAGTGGGACATACGAGTACCTCTACGTGCTGAGATGACGATGACAATATTATAAAAGCTTTTTTAGACCACCGCAGGAATTTCACAAATTACTTATTTCTTATCTGTGTCATAAAGCGAGTTACTTTTTTTCGTCCGCACGCCCCTGGTGGGAAACCATAGCAGTAACTTATCGATAGATAGTTGCATTAGGGGCAGCACTAACATTCCTCGATATTCCTCGCTCGGGGAAGGATTATTGGCCGTTATCGGAAGTGGATGAATTACTTTATTACTGCGACGAACCCTTTCGCATGTAGATATCGACGGGTATAAAATAGGTTTAAAATGAACGTAAAAGTACTAGGAAGGAATGGCAATGAGGGAATGAAAAGTTTATTTTTTAAGCGTGTTTGATGATGTTTCGCTTTTTTTCTCGAGCTCTGCAATTTGTTATGTTCCTGCTTTCTCTTTAAATTTATTATTTTTGCCATCGACTGATACAGATAAATTACCGAGAGCGTGGAATTACATAAATATGTACTGGTATTGTGTGTTTATACTTTATAGGCATTGGAAAGAGAGATCTCTATATTGTTGTCTCTCTCTCGCTAAAGTAGAATGACTATAATCACAATACCACTATACATATGCAATTCCACGCACTCGGTAATTTATATATACTTATCCGTTCTTATCTATTTTGCGTTTATAAAAATCGTCATTTACTATGTACCCTGGGCACATACAAGATCATCTGATCTGTATACGCCTCACTGCAAGATACAGGCCTCTCCTCGGAATGAAAAGGCTTGCGCCTTTGGTCAATTATAACTGTAGATCCACAGTCGCGCGCCCGAAAATGTCCGAGCCAAATGAGCGCCACTTTGATAAAAGTGGCCTTCTTTTTTCTCAGTACGTTGCGTGAAATTTTCAAGTTTAGCTGTCAAGTGTCAACCGAAATTTGACTACGCCCCAGTACGATCTTCACTTCGCACTAGGGATATTCGATATACCTACATCGATGCATCGAAATCACTCGATGTTTGCAATGCGATACATCGAATCGATCCGATGTTTTGAAAAGCTTTCGATGTATTCGATGTATCGATGTATTTTCATAAAACATCGAATCGATGATAACCAGTTAATTTCATAAAAACTCAGTTGCATCTCTAAACCACTATCAAAAAACTTTTTTCTTTAAGTAGGTATTCTCTTACATGGCTTTTACTTTTTTAAATAAACAACATTTGAATCAGCGATGATTTGCATGAAAAGTTGTATTTTCTTAGTATACAAATTTCATGAACATTCAGCATCCTTGAACACACACATGGACAATGCTGATGTAGAAGTAGTATATAATTATAAATTGATGTTTGCATGGAGTGTCAGAGGGCTGACTATAGCATTGTGATGTAATGTTACAAAAAGTACTCGATGTTCAGAAAACATCGATGTTTCTAACCGATAAATCGGAAGACATCGATGCTCAGTTCCGATATATCGCATCGAAAAAAACATCGATGTTTTTTCGAAGTGGACACCCCTACTTCGCACACAATTGATTTCTTCGCAAGTCCAGAAACTTAGAGGTGCGAGCCCAAGCTCGAACGCGCGACCCTCTGCTCGTAAGGCCATAATAGGACAAACAACTTGGCTACTACGGCTTTACTTTTCAGAAATCCAAAACATAATAACGAATTGGAAGTTAGTTAGGCGCACCTTATCTACCTCGTAAGGGCGAGCGACCACTCCCATGCGAGCGAAGGGGGCGCTAATTAGGCCGCGGCCCACTTTGACATTTAATATTCGGATTAAACCGTTCAAGTATTAAAAGGGATTCTAAATTAGGTTTGCCACACCTCGCGGTTATCAAGAAATTATTTCCATTTAAATATTTCATATTTGGCTAATACTGTGTTTTAGGGTTTCGTACTCAAATGGTGCCAATAGGGCCCTATTACTGATCTCCTCTGTCTGTCCGTCTGTCATAGGGTTCTACGTCTTGAACCCCAATGGCTAGACACTTGAAATTTTATGTATTACTGTGGCCGCCACACCAACAAATACTAAAAATAAGATAAAGTTAAAAATTAAAGGGGGTCGTCAAACAAGATACGTGTTTTTTTTCAGCGTTTTAAATCGATCTTACTGAACTGTTTTTAAAACATTGTTTGGAGTTCAGAACCTTTCATGTACGAGTCCGACTCGCACTTGGCCGGTTTTTCTTAGTAGAATTATATTTTTAATACACAAGAGCATGTCTATCAAAAAAACACTCGTTGAAATGGCACTGGACAGCCCAAATAGTACGCAGAACAGATGGCCGTTGGCGCCGAAAAGTTCTCGAATAGAGAGCACGGACTGGCAAGCGCAGCGTGGAGCGTCCACCAACGAATTTTGGTAATAGGTGGACGATTTGGTGAAGGCCGCAGGTTCAAGGTGGATGCAAGCTGCTTCCAACCGTAATGATTGGGTATCAATGAGGCCTATGTCCAGCAGTGGACGTCCTACGGCTGAAATGATGATTGTAATGATGAGCATGTCTATTCTAAGCCTGTTACAATAATTCAAAATTTAACATCCTCTATCGAACATTCCCGCAAAACTTCATCATCATCCCATACGTCCTACTGCAGGGCACAACCAGTCCGCACAACTTATTAAAGTAATAAGTATCTTCCCAATGGCCCTTAAACGTTATGGTCTGCTAATATAGGGTACACATTACCCGATAACGCCAGTCCTGCCCATCCACGATTACGACGTAAGAATAACCACCACTTGATGAGGACATATTAATATTAAGTTCCAATGACTTGACCTCATCATCATCATCATCATCCCATAGGCTCACACCTCAGAGTTTGACCAAAATATGCGAAATTACATTTGATATCCACCAATATCGGCGCTGCCATGTGCGTTGATTTGTTTATCTGGTTACCACTGCACTAGTATGGCTTTATTTTCACTATAACACTACTGCTGCGTGTAGTGGTAGTGTTAATTCGCAAATATGTAGTTTTTATTACCATTTACACGTTTTATTTTATATTATTTAAGGGATTAAAATCTGTCCCTAGGCCCTAGCCTCGCGTGTTCATATAATATTACAATACTCTTTGCCTCGCGCCCACGCTGCTACGCTTATTGAATTGCGCAATTGATGTCTTTTCTTTTTTTTTCTTTCTTTTTCGTTTTGCTCCTTTAAAGAGTGGCAAAGGCAATCGGGGCTATGAATTCAGTGTCGTACGTTTAATTAATTTTTATTTTGTATTGTTATTATATTAGTCGTGTTTTTGTGTTGTATATTTTCAGATGTATGTATGTGTGTTGTTGCCTATTTTAATTGTCGGATTGGTTCCAACGGAAGACCAGCGTCGGCTGCAAGGCCGACATCATGCTGAGTTGGGACCATTTCGTGACAATATTTATTAAGTATTATCTGTTTCCAATTCCTCTTTTTGTATTTGTTTTTTCTTTGTCACGAATAAATGTTTTTCTTTCTTTTCTTTTCTTTGATATTTACCATAAATTTTACGGTGATAGACATCATGGGAAATACGGCCCAAGCCCTCGCTTTATAAGGAACGCCTGTGAACTGCAGTTGGGACATATAACACCAATAGGCTGCAATGATTTCTTGATGGAAAATAGGGAGTTAAACAGAGAATTTTCCATTCAACCGCGTTATAGCTGGGGGGGTCTGAAGATTTTCAACCGCAGTATTCCGTAATTATTAATTAATACTTATTATATGTGAAATTTTGTGAGTATGAGTGTGTGCGTGTGCTGCACGAATTTGGATGTAATTTGGTATGTAGATAGCTAGAATAGAATATCACATAAGCTAATTTTTGTATCACATGAACAGGTGCGAAATGAATAGAGCGTCAATCATAATCTGCTAACAGGCATATCAATAAGTTCAATGCCTCCCTTTTTTTTTTTTTCTTATGTCAAAAAGGCCAGACAAACGAACTAGTGGGTCACCTGATGTTAAATGATCACCACTGTCCATAGACACCTGCAGCGCTTTACGCGATGCCAGTGCGTTGTCGGCCCTTAAGGAGAGGGAATAGGGGAAGGGGGAGAGGGAGGGGAGAGGGAAGGGGTGAGGTATTGGGCCCCCGGCACTCTCACTGACCGTACGAAACGCAAGCAGGATTACTGCTGCTTCACGCCGGTTTTCTGTGAGAGGGTGGTACTGCCCCGGACAAGCCGGCCCATTCGTGATGCAGCGGCTAGCTACAACATGGCTCTACCACTACTAAACCAAAACCACACCACCTTCAAACTAAAATGGACACAGACTGTCATAACATAAACGAAACAAATTACGCGAGGTGTCAGTTTACAAGGAAATCATATACTTATATACAAGATCAAGGCTCAAGATTACTTTGTGATGCCCTTACCTTTAATGTGTACCTATAATCTAACAGATTATCCCATTTACCTCTGAGTTTGATCAATTTTACAAGCCGTCACTGAATTCCCTTGTTTACGTTTCATTCCGCACAAATTCCGCAGCCCAAGGTCCTAAGTGTTATGGCTAGGGATACGTTATGGGACTCCGTCGCATTAACACTATTACGTTAGGTCGAGTCATAACTTACCGACTAATTGGCCGTTGTTAGCGGCCAGTATCGCCGTTGGATTTTATTAAGAAAAAAACGTAGCGGCATTTTATTCGGTGGCCGTTTTCTTTTCAATATTTTTGAAATCCGAACAGAACTACACTGTTCCAAATGTCAATTTAAAAATAAAATTACTTTACGTTTTTGTTTTAATTTATCCTTTTTATCACTATTTCGCGTAAGTAAATAAAATTTTCAGTAGTTCAACGTTGTTCCACTGTCCATAAATAACCCCGCTCAATGGCTGGTGTCACAACTTGTCCCAACAATAAATTACAGGCAGATGAAACGCACCGACATTGCCTTGCGTTATTAAAATCAAAAATTATATATTTTTCACTTCTCATGCTCTTAAAATGTTACTTTAGTCTCTGCATATCGGGACTAAAGCTCTTTTTTTGATCTCTAGGGATTAAAGTAATTTTTTTTAATTTACTTTGGAAACCCCTAAATTGCCAATCACGGTGTTTGTGGATGGAGGATTATTGCCATTTTGGGCACAGACAATTTTAAAGCTTTCCACAGACCGCAGCGCGCTGCGGACGCTCCGAAGCGCTCCGTAGCGCTCCGTAGCGCCCTGCGCTTCGGTCTGTGGAAGCCTTTAGTGCGTGGAAATACCTAACCTCAAAATGACAACTGTATAAAAATATTTTAAAAAATAATAATTTAATGAAACACCATGAATTATTATGAATATTAATCTATTTAATTATATTAAAGACGAATTCATTTTATTATGCATACTTAGTCCAAATTAGCTATGAAATAATTTTAAAGTTTGAATCTGTTGGCTAAATATGCAAACATTTAAAGCGTCACTCAACAAAAAAAAAACCGCGGAACAAATTTAAATTGCTCTTTGAATTCTGAACAGACGTCCATTGCTCGTATTGAGCGTACGTTTTATAAAAGTAATATTGTAGATTAGTATACCTAAAACATCGTTTTTTTCCTCGCATTCAAAGTAAAAAGTAGAGTGTTTAACGCGAGACTAAACTGCCATAATGGCACGCGAATTATAAACACCCTGCTCAGCTCGGGTGGCTAAATATCTTGTCATTATGGCTTGTTTTAGTCCCTCGTTGAACAATCTACTATTACACTTTCTACAGTTGGGAAAGTGCGTGTAACGAAACGCGATTTACGAATCTTGTGTTAAAATTTATTCATAAGTCTATAGCCATCGGGTTAAGGTAATGATTCTAATCAAAATTAGATAGACCTTTGGGCTTAACAGTGTTTACTTACACTGCGAAGCTTGTATAAATATGCGTTACTGGATTAATAATAAACTAATCCTGTAGCTACAGAATTAGATAATACCTTTGGCGTACGTAAATGTCTAATCGCCTTAATACCAAGGGTGAAAATCCAAAGTTCACTCAACTATCTCTTACTAACTCCATAATTTATTATGTACAAGGCGTTTGACTCAGCCTTTTACCTCCAAGATAATGTCAGAGACAAGACAAACACGAGCATCAGCTGAGTTTAAACTTCGGTTATGCGTATAAAGGAACGTAGAATTAACATAAACACGGCTTGTTAACAGTCTTGTTTTGTGCTATTTATACGTTTATTTAACCTGGTTAACATTTTAACGTTCTTTATTTGAAACTGACGCGGCATTTTGACAAGCTTGGTTTGAGCTTGGTACGTTGTTTTTTTTTTTCATTTTAAAATACCTACTGGCCACTCGCATTTGAATTCTGCTTAATTGGTTCGAATTTTGTATAATGTACTAGACAGGAGTGCCAACTGCCAATATTTTGGCCGTAATATAATATTAAATAACTAGCTGACCCCGCAAACGTTGTTTTGCCATATCACCTAGGGGTATAAAAAATAGCCTACGACCTATTCTCACACCTAGCGAATATAGAGAAAAAAGTTTCATAAAAATCGGCCAAGCCGTTTCGGAGGAGTTCTGTAACAAAACACCGTGACACGAGATTTTTATATATTAGATTTACCTTTAGTTCGTTATAGTGATATTAAATTCAAAGTTGTTTCATGAAAATCTAAACTAATTTTGCCTGTAAATTAAATCAGCCGCGGCTAAGCATGGCAACGAATTTATTATTTAAGATTTCGTGCTCGTCTTAACTCTACAAGACGAACGCAAAGTAAATATTAATGCTAGCTTTTTGATTAAAATGAATATTATTTAAACGAAGTAGAAGTTAGTTTTTTGTGCAATTACTTAGCAGTAAAATTTTATGAAGTCTAGTTTAGCCTTTCAAAATATCAATGAAATTTTAGTTTCAGAATTCACTCATTAAGACAAATTAATGTAATTAGATACTGTTATATTAATTCAAAGTTCTTATTTACATCGAGATTTACAGTGAAGGAAACATTCGAGATTAATTTATTCATTCAAGAACTTCAATGGTGCGTGTGTGTGTGAAGTTTCCAATCCGCACTGGGCCCTTATGGGCCCTACAGTCCCAAAACGCCCAGGAGTAGGAAGTATAGGCCAGAGATAAGAGCTCAGACGACCTTGTCTAATGAGCAATGGTTATGAATTGGCATTACCTACCATTTACATTATACACACAGGCAACACTAAACTTCACCTGTTTATATCTAATGGAGCTTAAAATCGCGTAGTTCTGTACATAATATTTCCACTGCCAAGTCATACATAAGGCTTTTACACGTAACAGAGCTTAATGGGCGCTAATCCATCTCAGTCATGTGCACTTCCCCTTAGATGTGGCTGCCACTAATCGGCGAATATTTACAGTGTCTGGAACAGGAAGCTGATGTGGAAAATGTAGTCTGAGTTATGCTTAAAGATGTTATCAGACATTATGGTTTACGGAGCCACGGTAAGCATAATAAGAGCAGGTGAAACTGGAACACTGACAAATGCTACCTCGTGTCCTTGTACCATACCACGGTCAAACGTAAAACCATTATAATTTATAAGACAAAATATCGTCTCTCGTCGTTTTCTTAATGTGTGATAATGTTTTTCAAAGGTAAGGAACGCTCGCTGTGTTTTTTATGCAAGTGACATTTGCTGTTAGAAGTTCTTCATAATTGGCCATGGTACCGCATCGGTCGACACTTCACAATAATAGAGTGAAATAAAAAAAAAAGTACCCATATCCTTATGTTTCGTGCATTTCCATAGGATTATGTATTCGCAAGTTCAAGAAGTCGTGAAATATCTCAAAATGAATAAACGAGAGAATACTGGCCGTATTGAATTTAAATGCTGTTCACAATTCATTCTACCTATAAAAAAACTGGCTGGTTAATTTTCGAATCCAAGTAGCATTCCAAGTTCGAATATTTGAGGACAAAAGCGCGCCCATTCAAGATCACTCCACATAATTAACGTTCACATTGAGTTATTTACACGCCCGCATGCGTGGCGGAAACGGAACGCGAACGTCTGGCCCGCCATGTTTGTTCACGCGATTGATAGGAGTTTTATTGGATTTTTTTCTTGACAAAGTTGACGTACTTAATCATATTTTGGCGTGGTTATTTTTTTATTTACTGTTCGGTTAGAATTGTCTCTTATACGATCTTCAATATCGAAGCGAGTTTTTTTTTTCGGAATATACTTGGAATTTTGGCGCAATATACTTGTTCGTTAACTCATCATCATCGTATCAGCCAAAAGACGTCCACAGCTGGACAACAATTATTCTCACCTACGTGGGCATTGCTTCCAACAGTTTCAACAGAGTTCCTAAACAAAAACTGGAATATGATCGATTTTATCATACCCTATTATTTCGTGCCACGCTCGTTGCACTGAAAAAGCAAACATGCCACATAATAATACATTCTCATTGAGTAAGGCAATAACGCGCGAAATAATTATAGCTAACCAAACACGTGCTGGGCTTTATTTCCTTTAGTGAGGTTTTTATCGCTGACATTTCCGTGACTGCATCACTTACGATGCACGAAAACGAACCTATTCGAGTCCGTATTCATTATAATTAATGCCACAGTTGTTATTTGCCTCGTTAAAGTTTATTCTCATTTGCCACGTAACGATTCCGATTTATTCACTATTTCAAAAGTACCGCACCGAATGAAATCAGCGCATTCATGTTCAATGAACTAAAAGATTTGAGGCTGTTTTCGATTGTCGAAACGTGCGCCGTAAGCACTCTGAAATACATGGCCGTCGAGGCGAATAAAAATAAGTAATCGCTTTTACTTGCAAAATTTCGAAGCATCGGCAAACACTTAAATTGTGCATGCGAGTAAATAGAACCTTTTTGCTTCGCCGAATAGCGTCTGGGACTTTAGTGAGTCTAGCACTCACGTGTCCACGCGATCCAGAAAGCCGAAGTACGACTCGGACTCGTGCATGAAGGATTCCGTGCCCCCGTACTTTGTATTAAAAATGGCTCAATAAATAATGACGATCATGAAGCAGTTTTGGTCGACTACTCGTTTTGTAAAGCCTACTTAGCGGTGACAGTTTTCCTTTTAAATTCGTTATACAGGCTACTGCCGTGAATTTTTTCACCCATGCTATCTAAAAACAATCATTTATCTGAAAGGGGACACTTGCCACTAACAAAAATTAGTTCTTTAAAGCTTAGCATTCCCCAATCGAATCCCTAAGCCCTAAATGGAAGAGCTAGATAGATATCCTTCGACACTCCCACAATATAAGGTAGACGAAAAAAAAAATCCGGTACCTCCCATACAGTCGAAAGCACAAATATCTATTTATAAGATGTAAACATCAACCTTATTGTTAATAGCATAGAGTTGTACAGATACTTTTGATGCCTTGATAACATACCTACGTATGTATATTCATGACTTTGACTGCATCTACCGTAAGCCATAGTTTATCAAAAGTTCATTCTTATAACTTTCTTAATAGTCAGGGCCTCTGCGCTAAGCCACCGTCAGTCAGGCAAACAAACATGCCAAAAGGGTTCCGTTTTGCCATTTCGCCTGAACCTTAAAAAAGCAGAGTCCGTTGACGTTTCACGCGATCCCATCGATCAGGCGCGGCCGCGCAGCCGGATACATCCTCTAACTACTGCTTAATGTACTTATTCCGCGTGATTGATCGCCGTCCTTACATCCGAATCCATTAAGCCCTGTCTAATTGATCGTCGGACGAATTGAAAATGGCAAAAAGTGGCTCCCGGGTGGCAAAGATACTTGCCACGTAAATACACGTCAGTGCGGTGAATGATATCGAGTGGCGTTGAGATGGGAAGACGCGAGATTTGAATAAAGTAATTTAAAAAGCCGTGGAAGCATGGTGGTTTGTTCTATGGCCTCCCAAGCAGACGGTAATGGGTTAGAGTCCGGACTCGAAACTGAGTTTTTTGAATTTACCATGAGCTTTACGATAAAGGAAAACATCGTAAGGAAGCTTGGACACACCTGCGAAAAATAAATGGCGCGTGTGAAGTTAACAATCCACACTGGGCCCATGCGGGAACTACGGGTCAAGCTATCTCATTCTGAGAGAAGGCCTGTGCCCTGAGAGGGGCGTATATAGGCTGGGATGGTGATTTTTTTAGTAATAAAACCTAGTGTTCGGAAATTTGGCGGACATTTTGTTCATTCGCATTTGAAATGGCGGGTGAAAGCCATAGACAAACATTGTTAGCGACGTGCTTTTCCCGCACGCACGGGCGAGCTTGCACCAGCCGCGAGTGCGGGCGACCTCAGATTGCGGAAACCACTGCCCGTGCATACCTGTCCTTAAACTACGAAATTCGATTTTCGAACTTCGTATCGTACATAGGGATGTTGACACCACCAATCAAATGACGTACTTTTTGTAAGCTGTCAAAACACAATTTATTTGAATGGCAATAGCAACTTATGATGATGATTTATTTATCGAGAATTAATCTGGTTTTCAGGACTAAAATTAAGCATTTTTTTAATGGAGTCTTGTCTTCGAATTATTGTTTAATGGCGACAACATCCCTATTCATGCCAATAGTAAACAGAAGAGTGCATGATACGAACTTCGGATTTCAGTTTTCGTAGTAGCCCCCCTGGACATAATAATGGTAATACGTAGGTATTATTTAGACCAGTGCGCCTCTAATCCGTATAGTCTGTGGTGGGTAATGTGAACGCGGTTACGGTTATCATTGAGTTATGTTAATGCTAATGTTAATCTGAAAGTCTGTTGATCCTTGAAAACGAAATACAGACATTTCTTGAAGTTTAATAAAAAAAATATTTACTAAATAATCATTTAAAAAAAAGTTTTGTTTCACGTAATTGTGAAATAAACGTGATCGCCACTGAATACTGATATAGAAACACTGGTTTCTGATCACCGATTATAAATCATCGTGTATTCACGATAGAAAATATACAGAAGATTTGAATTAAGTAATAATGTGTTGCTATACTTCATTTAATTTAGAATTGAAAACCATAACATCATTATATTGCGGCTCGTCAACTATTTCTTACCTAGCAAATACTACAGTACAATATTCTGGGAGCCGCAAAATAAAATTGTTTTAATGTCACTTTATTTGCGTGTCGTCAATTGTTACTCTAGTACAAATTGTAAAGAGATTACAGTTCACGAGCCTCAATATAATGTTGTTGTGGTTTATAATTCCAAATTAAATGGACTATATATGTTAAATATATACCTACGTGCCCAGTATGCTTCCGACTGCACGACGTCGCCCCCAACCAATCCGCCCGAAAACATTGATCACTCACTTGCATACGCCTATAGAATCTTATATATCCCTACCCTGTATACCGGAGACACAGTATATCTAAATGTTGTTGATAAAAAAAATTGTGTTCGGTCTGAGTTAGGTATAGCAATAAAAAACTTATGGTAAAAATACGTAGCTTATTTAACAAATTAAGGCCCTACCGAGCTTTTGACGAATTTATTGCATTCATTTAAAAACGTGCTGTATCATTACTAGCAATGCTATAGTCCTGAAATTCATATGTAAGATATTTGAGAATTCACTCTAATGACAAGTGTTTATCGAAACACGATTACTTGTAGTTCACTCGTTAGAAAAAAATCCAAAGTCGTCTCTAAAAAAATAAAATAAATTCGTAGTACGACGTAAATACTGCACGGCAGGTCATGACTTTTTTAATGTTAATAAAACAAGATGTTTTCTAGAGCGTAGTGCTGCAACATTTTTAAAATGTGTATTTGTTTTATGAATACGATGAAAATACCTAAATACACGCGCAGTCTAGCCAACCTATCTTGAGCCATCGTGCTTCCCCCATACCTAAATCTCTTACCTAAAATCGATTAGCGCGAAAAGCTCGGTAGGGCCTTAATAAAGCTACCTACCTATTCAAGTTAAAAAGTTTTAATTTGACCCGTTTTACACTCACGTCCAATGAGATAAAATGGGAACGATATGAGTTAAAATGTTGCCGTCCTTTAAACAAAATGGAAATAATTCCCACTCGTATTTCATCAGCTTTGTGGGCATCGCCTCACCACAAAGTAAATTAAAGTAAAAGAACATTTTTAATTCTGATAAATGAATGCGAGTTTTGTATATATATTAACAGCGAGGCCGCTTTGAAAAACTCTGGACTTGTTCACTTTGGACTTTATGTATCTAATTTCTTCTTTCCTCATGTTCATCGAATCCGAGAACAAAGTAAGAATTCTTAATTGGCTTATATTTGAATAATTCGAGATACTTAGACTTATCTTTGTGAGTTATCTCCATTTCTTTGATATCTGCTTGACATTGATTACTTAGATGTTTTAAGGAGTGAGAAATACTTAACATTCGATAATGGCGTATTATAAAACAGTATATCAGCATTCAGTTGAGTTTTTGGAAAGGTAAACGAATAAATTGAATGTTTCCTTACCTAATTCTGTAATAAGAATAAGGTTGCATCAAATCGTTCGTGACGCCGAAGAAAAGGAGAACTGTACGGTATGCCGTATATTAAGCTGTAGTTGCCTAGTGGTTTGACCTAAGATCTCTCAAGCAGAGGGTCGTGGGTACGAGTCCGGGCTCGCACCTCGGAGCTTTTCGGAATTTATCTGCGAAATTACATTTGAAATTTACCATGAGCTTTACGGTGAAGGAAAACATCGTGAGGAAACCTGCGTACACCTCCGAAGAAATTCAGTAGTGTATGTGAAGTTCTTAGTCCGCACTGGGCCCGCGTGGGAACTACGGTCCAAGCCCTCTCATTCTGAGAGGAGGCCTGTGCCTTGCAGTGGGACGTGTATAGGCTGGGATGGGAGGCGTGTGTGTGATGCCGCTGCATTTGGATCATATTGTTCGGTTGGTAGCTTTACTTATAAAATAATTGCATCCCCTATCCAATTGACGTGAAGTGGGCGTAGCTTCTCGATCTGCTATCCATCCGTATCAAGAGTCATTACGGTACTGATAATCAATTTCTTTTCGGCTTTGCTTTTACAAAATTAAGAAAAATCATTGCTAACGTGATGTAGGAATCCCAACACTGCGACCCACTTCTTAATTTGGAAAATGCTGGTCTAAATCGAAAGCTCATGAATTTTGTCCCACTAACACACCCATACCTCTACCCTACATCCCACGGAGCTCCATTACTCTCGGAAGGTCACTATTTACTATTTATCCGCCGCTGGCTATTCAATACACGAATCCCTTGGAATTTTGCTCACCTATCCCCCAGGCAAGACACAATAGCCCGTGATTGCGGTGCGCTGCATAAATCAAACCATTGCTTCGGCGCAGGACAAGGAAGCGAGCGGGTGAAAGACGCAGGAGGCTAAATCTAAACGCGTAAATCATCACCATCATTCCAGACTATATACGTCTCACTTAGGCCCATACTACACGGGCGGTTTCCCGCCGCGGTTTCCCGCTCGACGGAGGTCTATGCAGATTTTCTTACGATGTTCTCCTTCACCGTAAAGCTCATGGTAAATTACACATGTAATTTCGCACATAAATTCCGAAAAACTCAGGGGTTCGAGCAGGGATTTGAACCCACGACCCTCTGCTTGAGAAGCCATAGATCAAACCACTAGGCCACCACAGCTTAGATAATTAAGCTTAAATAACTAGCTTTCACTTGGTATGCATGCGGTTCATATTGGTCATGCAGGCAAATTTGCCCATCATTCTTTGTAAAACAAATTGTTGAAGAAATGGGTTATCACATCATCATTACTATTGGATTATTGCGCATCAAAAGATGTTCACTCCTGTACAAAAACCTCCACTGAAGAGTTCCACAACGATCAGCCCTGCGCTGCCCATGTCCAAGTGGTTCCAGCAACCTTTAGGCCCATACTACACGGGCGGTTTCCCGCCGCGGGAAACCGCTCGACGGAGCTGCGCAGTGTAGTTTGCACCATACAACTTCCATATAAAATTGTGTCTAGTGGCGGTTCAGAAGCGGTTTCCCGCGGCGGGAGAACCGCCCGTGTTGTATGGGCCTTAGGGAGACCAGATCTGATTTCTGGGTTTACGGGTCATCTGCATTGAAAATACCGGACTTGAGGTTAAAGTAAGGGACATGTCGTTTTTTTATTAAAAATAAAAATAATCATTTTATCACGGACATAGCTCGAAGAATCCTAGGCTTAAGTGGCAGTGGGCAGGGCACATCGCTCGTAGAACTGACGGCCGATGGGACCGAAAGATTATCGAGTGGGTCCGCGTACCGGAAGACGCAGTTTAGGTAGGCCTCCAACAAGATGGAGCGACGACCTGGTGAAGGTGGCGGGAACGCATTGGATGCGGATGGCGCAGAGCCGATATGTTTGGCTAGCCTTGGGGGAGAGGCCTATGTTCAGCAGTGGACGTCTTTCGACTGAAATGATGATGATGATGATTAATTATTTATTATTAAAATTTGGCGTAGTCAATTTAATACAATTGCCATACAATTGCTAAATTTCTTAATGAGAGACTTTAAAAAACAATATTAAATATTTATATAAATAGGTAATTGAATAGGTCTTTAAAATAGAATATAATAGAATAAATTGTTTGCAAAAATGTAGTGTGAATACATTATCATTAAATGCCATTGTATCATAAAAATACGGGACACTGTACTGTCCCGTGTTGGTTTCGTAAAATTACGGGATAATGAAAATTTGGGTACGGAACACTAAAAATAGTAAATAGTCTTATAAAAAATCTTTTGGATTTTCTTTACTCTATGCATTAATCTTAATCGATTCAATCACTTCTGTTTTAAGCGTTTTAACAGGATTATCCAACTCGAAATAGCACGTCATTTAATATTACAAACAGACCATGAACATGCAGCGGTTTGGATAATCATTAATTGTCATTATTCATAAGCATAACGCTAATACCGCTAATGCGATCAATCATTGTCATTAGCAAATCATCATATTGTAATTACATATAATGCAAACGCTCACACGCTTACAACACTGATTATGTTCCAAGCTTTGATCGAAATCTTGCTTGTTAAAAAAATAGCTTGTTTAAACAGTAAAATTACATAAAGTTTACCACTGACAGATGGTTTGCCTTCATTTCATATTCAACTTTAAACACCTACAAATAAAGCTAATTTTAGAATACTGTCACCCACGCTTGCAGATTTTGTAATAGCTACTTTATTTGTATGGTGTTAAAGTTGGAAATGAAACGAAGGCAAGCCATCTGTCAGTGGTAAACTAAAAGTAAACGTATTGTAATTAATATTATTTACTAGCTTTTGTCTTGGAAAAAATCCTGAAATTAATGTTTTAACTAATATAATATCTACTTGGGTATCAAATTTGAAGAGTCTAGTTATTATAGTTACTGAGATAGGGTCACTCGGAATCGAATTTATAAATCCCGTTTTTTCCCGTTCCCGTGGGAATTCCCAAAAATCCTTCCTTAGTGGATGCCTACATTGTATAAGGTATCTATGTGCAAAATTTCAAGTCTAGATCCAGTGGTTTGGGCTGTGCGTTGATATATCAACAGTCATTTAGTTTAGACATTTCAACCCCATCCAGGGAGATGGTATTTTACGTCCGCCACGTCGGATTTTAAAACCGTTATTGTTTTCATAACCAGCGACCCGATAAACCATAGAAACAACACCCATGTTGATTTTCAGACTTTGTTTCCCCTTTCCCCCCTTTTAGGGGTTGAATTCTCAAAAAACCTGAAACACATGTTTACTCATTTACCATTAGGAGTACTTCTGTGAAGTTTCGAATAAAATAGTCGAACTAATCTTGTTTCCCCATACAAACTTTGGACCCCCTTTTCACCCCCTTTGGGAGTGAATTTTGAAAAATCCTTTCTTAGTGCACCCCTAGACCTTATAAGGAACCTACATGCTCATCATCATCCCAGTTTATATTCGTCCCACTGCAGTGCACTGGCCTCCTCTCAGAATTAAAGGGGTCGGGCCGTGGTTCCCACGCGGGCCCAGTGCGGATTGGGAACTTCACACACACCACTCAATTTCTTCGCAGGTGTATGCAAGTTCTCTCACGACGTTTTCCTTCACCGTAAAGCTCATGGTAAATTTAAAATGTTATTTAAAAACTCAGAGGTGGCTCAGGCTCGAACCCACGTCCCTGTTTGATACGTCATTGAATATTAGTAACAGGATAATTATCATCCAATATTTTCTATCTCACGTAATATTATCTAAGTTTCTCGAACGTAAACCCGTCAAAAGAGCCGCGCTATCTCGAACATTAAGCTTCCTTGTCGCTCTATCGCTGCCCGCGCCTGTTATAATTAAATCGATAAAATCGACATGTAACGCACTTCCCTATCGCTAGTGCCGGGCTTTCTTATCGACACGCGGCCGGGTGGCCGGACCACCCACGACACCATTTAAAAAAATAAAAATATTACCTCAAAACGTAACCTCAAATAAAATACCTATTAGCATATAAATATCCGTATTATTTAGAACAATAGCGACATGACTCGGTGCTTCATTTTATTCTGGTGCAACTTTTAAATTTGTTCTGTTTTTCCGTTTTAATTTTAGTCGCGCGCGTATTGTAGCTTAAATTGAATTTGATAAAACGAAAACAGGAAAATTGTGCCAATTTGAACTGTACGTTTCAGTTGTGTTTATTTTTTTTTTATTTGAGTATAAAATTTTGAATCTAGAATGTTTACACCGTTTCGATTTAAAAGGCACACGAATTTGTTTAAAACAAAACAACTTTTAACATTATGCCTGTCAATGATAAAAAAAAAAAAAAAAATTCGAATCTGATGAGAGTAATAGCTTCAGTATCGTGAGGTTTGACTTTACTGTCTTGCTTACAATTGGCTCATTTTAGTTTTTTTTTTTCTTTCGCTTTCACCCTTGCTATTTCAGCAAGGCGTATTTTGCCACTGTCGACGGCTCATTTTAGTTATAAACCAATGAAACGTAGCAAACAAAAATGTCAAAATTGTCAAACGGCCCTCACGATATTAGCGCTAGCCTAAAAACCCTCATTGTCTTTCACGACGCGTTTGTGTATAATGTACTCTTTACTCCGTGCCAGTACTATTTCAAATTGTCAATCAAAATGCTTAGCCATCATAAACAGACGATTAAATTTCAAATTTGGAATCTCGAGGATTCCCGCCATTGAGCCTCGCACGTATCGCCATCTCCACACAATTAAAGCCATTCGTCCTAACCGCTCGGATCACACAACAAAACATTAATTTGAATAACTAAACGGCCCGCTTATGTAACCCGCTAAATTGCCTCCCTTTGTTTTTCACGGCTAAGATATTACAGCCAATTTATTATAACAACAAATGGAATTATATCTAACTCCTAACAACATGTTTGTTTGCTGTACGAAATTACATCTTGGATGTTGTTGAGTACTCTCTCTCTGCATTGTTCACTTTTTCAGAGGCTGAAGTTAAAAGTAGTTTATGGTGTAACTAAATATTACATTTTTTGTTTGCATGCGTTTTTTATAGATCATCTTACCATATGATACTGCATCAAAATACACTGCCAGTACTTTTGAAGTAAATAAAAAAGCTATTAGGTTATTAAATTAGAGCTATAATTAGGTCTTATCCTACTACGAAGTTCTAATTTTGAATTTCGTACTGTCCCATTCCGCTCACTCTAATAGCATTTAGCAGGAGAGTAAGAAGGACGGTATGATACGAACTTCGAATTTCGGAATAGCCCCATTTACCAGTTTTGTATGGTAGAGTTTACAGAACATGCACCTAATTCATGTGTTTCGGATATAATTGCTAACAAAAGTATTTTTTCGTTGCAGGTACGTAATCGCAGAATTAACGAGGTATTCCGGCGAGACGTTTTAAATCGTTAAACCGCGGAAGTGAAATACGCTTTTTACTTAACCAAGACCAAAACAGTATCGAGGCGGCAATTTGAATCGATTGCAGCATCGGTCCCGCTTCCTTCGAGCGTCTTAATTGCGGCTAATTGCGAGAAAAGCCCTCCCATTAGAGTCCTCGCAAAGAGTAAACGAATTAGCAGACACGTACCTCGCCAACAAAGAGGGGTAATTCGCTTTAAAACACCCGGTTCAGGTGTGAAAAAGCCACTCTTGAATAGAATAGATTAAACTGCTCCAAGCTGCCGTATCTCAGTTCGTATCGCGCTCGCGAATTAATAACCCACAACTTTTTAAACCGCGGAAACACATTTCGAATTCAAATTCAAATTTCAAACTGTCTGCGTTTTGTTAGTGATCTGTCGCACGCTTCAAGCAGACGATAAAATGCCAGTTAATTTACCAACTCATTAGCGGCAGCAACAGTAACGGGAAGCACTTCTAAATTAGAGACAGTTTTACCTTTTCTATTGGCCTGTTGTTAGTGGACCGTAATTCCGTGTGTTAGAGGCGGGAACACCGCGTCTGGTTATGGTTAGTTGCGTCGGAATCGCTAGCTGCGTTTGGTTTCCGCTGCAAGTTCAATATCGCCATTAGTACGTTCAGTAAGCAGGTGCTACGGCCAAGAGTATCCATTAAGTCAGTGCTATTAATCCAGACGCATTCGTACTTGCGTAATAATGAGCGCTCTAGGGTGAAACTAAGCGTTTCGATGCGGCCATTTGCAATAATTTTAACGCGAGTTAAACCTATATATTACAGTCAAACGTAGACGATATTCTGTGCCGAATTTCGCAAATTAAGTGATTAATAAAGCTTCGATAATGATTTTGTGCGTACGGCGCTCGTTGCCGGTTCCCTGAAGGCAACAAATCCTCGGAAATGGCTGTTTCGGATAACCTAACGTTGTTATGTTGGCCGTCCTGGCTGAGTGCTGTTTTCCATATCGTCTGATGGAAATTTATGCGCGCTGTTATGGCCGGCGTAAAAATTATAAGGTCACAGTTATTTGAAACCGTCAGTATTATTTTATGAGCGTACATTTCATTCTATTACAGTCATAAATATGTTGGCAACTTTTGATGCATTTTCGTATTGGCTCATTCCCCATTAACCATGAGTTTAGTACCTATCCAGTATGAGCAAGACCTAAGGAAATAAAATACCGTGTCAATGCTTAATCTATATTCTTCCTTACCATAGATATTTCTCTTTCTGACTATCATGGGTTTTATTGGTTTTCTTTTTCCTACGCGGCTAATGAATCTTACGTACTTTACCCTCCTTTTGCTCTGCCGCAGTCGAGTGACATAGGAAAATGTAGTTTTATCAACAAGGAGAGCGAGTATCGATGTGTTACCTCTTGTTAATAAGGAACTGAATTATTCAAGTATATTTCAGCGCTATTAAATATCTATCTCCATTAGCACTAAACCGCAATGAAAACATAAATTACCCAAATAAATACGTACTCGCTCTTGTATTATTAATACCTTTTACACGTGTCAGAATTATTAACATTGAGACAAATCATTTCGCGTTGAGCGATTACCCAATTCGCGGAATCGGCGAGTCTATCAAACTTCGTCAAACTTCGCCGAACTTCGGGCGGATTCGGCGGGGAAATGTCAAAAGCACTTTTCTTGAATGTTGAAGTTTTGATCCCGCGGGCCTTATTGCGGGGGCGTAAGGCGCACAATCACACGGCGGGGACGCGTGTAAAAGCAATTGAATGTGAGATTTTGTTGGAATAAGGGTGTATGGAAGAGCCGTGCCCATTCTTTTAAAAGAGGTTTGTAAAGAACATTCGTACTTTATTTCTTCTATTCTGTGCGGTTATGGTTGCCGGGCTCGACGAAATAAACTTGAGACTTTTATAACCGCGTACGTAAATGGGGATTCATGCACGCATTGCAGGCAATTGCATCCTGCTGCACAATTTGTGTTTAACCACTGCAGCTGTTAACATACGATTGTTTTATGATTTATTTTAGTAAATAAATAATAAATAACTTGCCTATAGCCAATGTATGTTTATTTATTTTTTAATTTGGAAAATTGTATGTGCAAGCCGTGGTGGCCAAGTGGTTTGACCTATGGTC
Organism: Archips xylosteana; assembly: GCA_947563465.1. Lineage (NCBI taxonomy): Eukaryota > Metazoa > Arthropoda > Insecta > Lepidoptera > Tortricidae > Archips > Archips xylosteana. Next base: position 21,763,719 of record OX387345.1, on the reverse strand, counting down.
TATGGTCTCTCAAGCAGAGAGTCGTGGGTTCGAGTCCGGGCTCGCACCTCTGAGTTTTTTTCGGAATTTATGTGCGAAATTACATTTGTAATTTACCATGAACTTTACAGTGAAGGAAAACATTGTGAGGAAACCTGCATACACCTGAGAAGAAATTCAATGGTGTATGTGAATTTCCCAATCCGCATTGGGCCTGCGTGGGAACTACGGCCCAAGCCCTCTCATTCTGAGAGGAGGCCTGTGCCTTGCAGTGGGACGTATATAGGCTGGGATGATAGCCAAGTTGTCATAGAACCTGACTACAAAGCTTGAGGTCCGGGGTCCATTCCCGGTCAGGCCAGACATTATGTATGAAAAATACGAAAATTTGTTTCCAAGTCTTGGATTTTTAAATACGTAATCTATATTTAAGTATGTTTATTTGTTGTCTAGTACCCCTAACACGTGCTTTCCTTACTTTGGGACTATGACCAATTGGTGTCATTTATTTATTTAAGTACTAGCTTGTGCCCGCGTCTTCACCTGCGCAGAATTATTTGTGGCTAAGCTTCATCTCTTTCATTGAATAAACCAAAAATTCCAACAAAGCAACATTAAAAAATAAATATATGGCTATAATAAATAGTAATAATAATCTAATATGTAAAAATCTCGTGTCACGGTGTTTATTATCGAACTCCTCCGAAACGAATTGACCGATTTTTATAATTTTTTTTCTCTATGTTCGGAAGGTCTGAGATTAGGTCGTAGGCTATTTTTTATACCCACCCCTATAGGTATTCTTCGCAGACGGAGTCGCGGGCAACAGCTAGTAATTATATAATATACTAATAATATGTTTCATACTGTATAAGAAAGTCCTAAAAAACCATGTTCTAAAAAATTTTTCTACATTAAAGTGAGACCCATAAATTACTATCCTAAAATTATTGTAATTTCTATCGCAATTTTAATGAAGGCCATTGAAGCGCAATGAACATTCGATGGCATAGTTAACTAACGTTTATTTAACTTAAATGTCTGTATACCCTCAACACAAAATAATGTATCAATTAGTGATGAATGTTTTATTTTATTTGTTACATCTAAGTAGGTAAGTAGTTTGTAAATCTGCATGTACCAATCGCAAAAATATATGTTTCAGTAATCCTTATTTCTCAATATAAGTGAATTGTATTCTGTTTTGGGAAATAAATGTCTTAAACCATATATTCAAATATATGTTTTTTAGGGTTACCCTATCATATCCTCGAAAAACTCGTTTCTGAATATTAAAATTCCGAAAATGAAACGCCTTTTTTTCATTTTCCAAATTATTATTTGTCCCAAGTTTTATTTACCATAATTTTCTTTTGCCAAATGTTTTAAAAACCCGTTTTTTTATTTGACAAATGATTCAAAATCCAACTGCATGAAATTTCGTAGGATCATTTGCCAAATATTTTATATTTATTCTGCAAAATCATTATCCCGCAAAGGTCAGGGGTACAGAAGACGACCTTTCAATTATGTGTGAAGCGTCATATTATTTTTTTTGTTTGATGTTTCCCAAATATTTTATTGAATTTGCTATGTGGGTAGGGGATTTTCTAGGTGGTTATAAAGAATAACTAACACCAAAGGCTAATGCGGAAGCGTAGCGGAGCGAAGCTCCCACATTAATTATAGCCTTTGAACCTAATCTATCCGAGTCGCTTCCGCTCCGTACCGTCTTGCTCGCTCGCTTCGCTCGCTCGCTGAAAATTGGGCAATGTTCTCTTCCTCTAATGTTAGGTTAGGTAGATAATAAAAACATACTTTAACTTACTTTCGGCTTTTCGTAACATTTAGATTATGAAAAGATGGCAACTGATTATGTTGGCAAATAGAAAAAAATAGATATTGTTTTTCGGATTTTAAATTTGTTGGCAAATAACACTGTGATTAAATGAATCTGTGGCAATGTGAAGTTACGGAAAAACAAAATATATGGATTTTAAAAAGTCGGTGAATGAAAAGTTTTCGGATACATAACTCGAATGAAAATCGAGTAAAGGAGGTTCTAAACATTGATAGGTTACCCTTTTTAGCCCTACAGGCGTCTCACCCTTTCAGCTTACGTCACATTTCTATACCTCTAAATATTAGCTCCGTACTAGGTAAGTTTCAACTTTTATAATGTAATTCAATAACCTTTTCTAGTCGATCCCGATCGACGTCGTTTCGCAGCGGAATTAACCCCGTGAAAACGGAAAAGTTCCGCTGAATGTGATGAATTACCGTTAATGCGAGTTCGCAAATGTCGCGAATGGCCGACTTATACTCGTTAAAACTTCGAACCGAAGCTGTTGTTTGGATTAATTGTACTTTGGTGAGGAAATTACGTTACTTTGAATAATAAGTTCGGCGTGTAGATTTTGACGCCGGCCTAGGTGTTGGCGCTTTATGAGTAAAAAAAGTGATATAACTGGCCAGTGTAGCAGTGGCCATGCCAGTTTTATTTTCTGGCTATTTTTGTGTATGTTTTGTGTGGGCTTCCCGTGATTTTACTATACTGTGGTGCTGAAAGACCTGTTTTTAACCAGCTACACGCTGAGCCGGGACCTGCAGCATTTAGAATGCTGTTTGTGTTTGTATTTCTAGCCTATATATGTGTTATTGTTGTTATAAATAAATGTTTTTCATTCTTCTTCAGTGGTACATCCAGGTTTGTTGTTTGGTCTTGACCGCTCTAAGGATTGTTGTTTTCAAAAAGGGTAGGTTTTAGCAAAGTACTCACTTAATCACAAGAAAAACGCACAACATCACAGAAGAACTCAAATGCTTTTGGGCTGAGAAGTGGAGGCCTCAAATTCTAAAAAAAGATAGTTTGAAAAAAGACTGAAGTGTTGCTGACTTTCGAGTCCCTGTCTTATGGATACCTACCCTCCTCTAGATCTGACCCTGACGGTATAATATTAGCCATCTTTCAAATTAAAGGTGAATGGGCAATTGGGCATTTAGGTAGGTACATACACCTATAATTATAGTTCCCTGCAGTAGAGCACAGTCAGGAAAACAGAATCGCGTATAGTATGTTCCAGTTAAAATGACGAAAAGTACTTAAAACCAACATCTATTGTTTAATTGTTATCTTCAAGTGGGGTTGTAAAACAATTATGCAGGTGTATCGGTCGGTAGGCCATACTTCGGTCAGTTTTATTACGTCTCTTTGTTATCTTTTCCTTTCATATTCAGCAACAAAAGAAGTTGTAAAATCCCATGTTAAATGCATTTTCGTCATTTTAACTGGAACATACTACACCAGAGTGGAACCCTTTCGCAACCAATTTCACGATGAGTTCTTTAACAAATGTATGGAACGTCAATGAAAAGGGATCGCCCTGATACGTGATTCAGTGTCTTCGACTTTACATGGGATGCGGTGGTTGAAACACTTAAAAACCCCACCCAGTTACAACGCGGTTGAAAGGGAAATTCTCTGTTTAACTCTCAATTTACAATCAATCAATCAATCATGGCATCCTATAGGTATATGCCCCAACTGCAGTTCACAGGCCTCCTCTCAAAAAGCGAGGGCTTGGGCCCTAATTCCTGCGCGGGCCTAGTGCGGATTGAGAACTTTACACATGCCAATGAATTTCTTCATAGATGTATCCAAGTTTCCTCGCGATATTTTCAATAGAAAACAAATAATTATCTTATATGCGACAACATCCGGTAATCTAGGATAAATATGTATGCTGGATTAGCATTTTATCTCTTTGCCGGTTAGATATTCATGCATGCGGCCGCATATTGCATTCATTATGCGAGTGCGTTGCGCTGTGTACCTGCGGATTTGTACCTGTTTTAAGTCCATGGGGGCTTAGGAGATGGAACTAGTAAAATTAGCGAAAAAGCTTGCATTGAAAACAATTTCTTTTACAAAAACTTATTCATTACCTATATTCTCTTTGAGCATAATGTTTCTCAGAACTGAGACGCATTTGTGTCAAGATGTTTTTGATTTGAATAATTATTCAAGTATTTTCCCATCACCTTAATATTTCAAAAAATAACAGTTTACCGATTCCCATAACAAGAGCTCGTTCGTTTAGTTTAGGAGAATATCAATCACCCAATTTTATTTTATTTTAATTCTATTTCAGAATAAAAAATCGACCAAGTGCGAATGAAATTCGCGCGCAGGATTCCGTACAGTAATATTAAAAGGGTATTGATTTGCAGTGGTTAGTAGGGTTGGGAAAAAATTTATAGGCTACTGGCGGCAAATGGGTAAATCCGCTACTGCCTACAAGGATTCCTTTTGAAGTATGGAACCCTGTGAAACACCAAAAGAATTAACATTCTACCCACAATACACATTATCCCCTGGCGCAGTGTGAAGCACCGTTATTAATAGTGCAGGGCCCCGCTGCGGCACAGCGCACTTGCACAAGTTTTTAGCACAAGTTTAATTATGTTGCTTATGATAATTTCGAGAACTTAATTCGAACAATGGAGCCGGCTAACATGAACAAGCGTTTAAAATGTTAATTTCGGGTGTTTGTGCTGCGGATAAGATCTGCAATGATAGTTTCGTGATAAATGTGTATAATAGCGATTATATTCCACAGCCTTGTCAAGAAACATTGCAGTTTAGAAAACATAATAAATTTCGATCAGATTTATCATCAGCTTTACAAGTTTGTAGATCTATGCAGTTGATCTGTTAATTTACGTGACAAAATAAAAATAAAAAAATGAAATGTCCTGACTGATTGACTGACTGACTCAGCAACGCCCACCCTAAATCCTTGGCCCTAGAAGGTGAAATTTTGCATAGAGGTTACCCATATGATGTAGGCATGAAATAAGGACGGATTTGCTGAAATTCCCACGGGATAAAGAATAAACGGGGTCACGGGTTTATCGAAATATCGGAAGACAATCGCAATCCGCATCCCGTAGAAAACATGTTAAACTAAGTATTATTTAATTTTTGGTTACAAAGGGAAGGGTTGAGATAAGATAATCATTTATAGTCATAACTGTGTAAATTAAAGATCATCAACAAGTTACAAGGATCTTAAATAATTATTCGCGAACAATTCGCAATAAATGGAGTCAAACCGCGAGTTTACGAGGCAGGCCGCGAGTCGGTGCCATGATCCCAATATTAATTTCAGACCACAGACTTGAGTTGAGCGAATAGCTTTAAAACCGCTAAAGGTACAAAACAATACAAAGTTGGTTGTTACCGATGATTAAACAAACAGGTGAACAACGCGGGTTGAAAATGGCGAGGATGTGAAGAACAAATGGCCGCCGTGCACGTTACGTGAAAGTTTGGCGTTATTTTGTAGGAATTAAAACACGAAATTAAACGTGTGGTATATTTAAAACAATGTATGTTTGCAAATTTATTGGAATCTGAATGAAAGCGCCACTTCTTATTAAAAAAAAAGCCGTTAAAAGGTTTTTATCACTCTAACTCATACTCACTACTTAGTATAAAACAAAATCGCTTCCCGCTCTCTGTCCCTATTTATGCTTAGATCTTTAAAACTACGCAACAGATTTGAATGCAGTTTTTTTTTTAATAGACAGAGTGATTCAAGAGGATGGTTTATATGTAATTATACGTGCATAATATAGTAGAGAAACACTGATAATATCATTATTACACCCGTGCGAAGCCGGGGCGGGTCGCTAGTGAAAAATTAACTTAAGCGGGGGCGCAGTCGCGGGCATCAGCTAGTACCTAAGTAAGTAATAAATATTTCGATATTAAGGCTGTGCCGAGGAAATAACGACATAATTGCGTTTGTTAGATTCCTTACTAAATCGTTATTTCTAAATCTTAGTCTATGTGGGTCATAAGTAAGACATTTAAGGATTTTCTCTATAAGTCGTACGCTTTAGAAACACGATTACTTATACTTTGCTCGAAAGAAATTAAATCCAAAGTTAACTCTAAATAAGAATGGATTCCTTTAGTACAACGTAAATACTTAACGGAACGTAATGAGTTTTTTTATAATAACAAAACTACTTATTTTCTGTAACGTATACGACTTACATCTTCAAAATATCTATTGTTTTAATAATACGAAGGAAATAACTACATTCGCGCGTGTTCCGCTCATCCTAACCTGAGCCGCCACGATTCCCTCCTGTCCGCGACTCCGCCGAGACACCAGTACGCTTAGTATAAGTTTTCCTTCACTTCTATTGTATTCTTCTCGATCGCGTTTACGTAAAAAATTCAATTACTAGGGAAACATGGACAGCGTCTCCGCGCGCGCGCGTCTATGTTTCCATAGAATTGAAATTTTTACGTAAACGCGATCGAGAAGTATTTTGGTGAAGTAAAACCTATACTAAGCGTACTGCACAATAATACCTAAAATCGAGTAGCGCCAAAAGCTCGGCGCCCTCTTAAGTAACGGTCACTCAATGTGAAATAAAACGTTTGTTTTGCAAAATTTCATCTGGAACTGAATTGAACTGAATTGTTACTGAATCGTTAGGTACCCAACATACAGAGGTCGGAATTTTCACGGCAAAACAAAAAACTGTCGCAATCAAGACAGTTTTAGAATTTTCATCGATCGAGTATTATTAGTTGAATGAAAAAAACATGCTGATATATTTACATTATTTTATAATCATTCACAACAGTTAATTTAAAATATGCAAAAGATATGGTACCACCTCATTGAAAATTCAGAATTTAGTATACATGAATGGCTTTATAGTGATGAATGAAACAGTCTACTTCCAGAGAATGTTGAAAAATTAACGTTGTCTACCCATATCTATCACTATCACAAACCAAATAAAATGTCATAGTGCTGCTGTGTGTACCGACGTAGATTTCGAAAAAGAAATTGCATCTGTCTCTATACAATTTTACACAAACCTTACGAAAAATATTGTATAAAATATATTTTTTATTCGGGGGACCGTATTTTCCTTCTATTACACAACTATCGATATCGATAAAAAAATGTTTCTAAGAATACTACCTAGTCTGATTGCGACAGTTTTTTGTTTTGCCGTGAAAATTCCAACCTCTGCAATATCCATTAAGTTGGACCAATATCTTTGTTTAAACGTAATTCTGTTAGTTTAATCTATGTTATCGGGAGGTAACCTAGTGTAATGGTTTGCGAAACGCAATTAATTATGTCAGGACAAGATTCCGACTGACGGCCTAAACCTTTGACTAGAACGTTGTTAGTAAATGGTTTTAACTCTACTGGTTAATTCAAACGTAGGTTAATTGTTTGTGACCACTAACTAACATTAGAAAAATCCCGCTGTCATTACACTGTCGAACTTGCTAGGGGGGCTACTAAGCCCCCCAGGACATATAAAATACGAGTAGTGGTGTTTGTTGCGGAACAATGCTATCAGTAGTAGAAGACAGAAGTGAAACAAGTAAAATGGACCCGGAGAGTGAAATGGAATCAACTCCCGAATCAGTGAAAAAAAATATAATAATAGATATAATAGATATTAAAAAATTCAACGCTGGAGAATTGAACTGTTGGCACTGTGATGTCACAATTAAACTAGAACATAAACTCAGGTGGGAAAAAGGAAACCAGACCGTCACGGGTCGCGTGCGGTGCACCGCTTGTAAGAATTCTACCTGTTACAAATGTGTTATCGAATTTGACTGTCTAAAAACAGCCGAAGGCGAATACCAACAGACAGTAACCACAGCGAAAATAATCACATACGATTATGATAAGTGCAGCACTCTGGATATGAACTGCAAAGAGTGTAAAAAAGTAAATAAGCGTCGTATCATACCTCTTGATGGGCTTAAAAATATAGAATGGTTCCTATGCGAATGCGGAATAAATCAGGCAACGGAATTGTCTAGCATCTATATACCGAGTCTAAACATCGACACTCAATACACACGTAAAAATAAGAGAACCGGCCGCAAAACCAACCAAAGTAATACAAATATACCCTCAGCGCTTTATTCGTCGCGAATGTTTCAACGCGCCAATAATGAAGGTAGATCTCAAAACAACGATATTCAGAAAGTCGACCGGCCCGCTGCGGCTAAAGACGCGGTAGCGAGCCAAGCGGACACGAGTCAACCGAACAAAAGTACTAGGAGCGCATACCACGCAGGCGATGGCAGTCGCCCGCGCAGTGTCACGCGTAGCAGCGCTACGACATACGTCACCCGTAGCAGCGCTACGGCGGCCGCCGCGGCCCGTAGTAGATTGCCCGCTATCTCGCTGCCGACTACGCAGGCACACGGTGCTATACTAATACCAACTAGCAACAGATTCGAATCGCTGCCCGCTCAATCTATTGACGAGACGGGTGACAGAGGATCGCGCTCGCCCCCACAAAAAAAGCAACGTATAAATAACAAAAGAAATAGAGAAGAGTGTGAGATTCCGACCTCCAATCCTCCTAAAGAAAGCTCACACATTCCCAAAATTAGAATTACCAACCCTCAAGACCTAGACGAGGGTGACAAACTAAAAAAAATAAGAGATTGTGCTAAATTAAACGACGTGCCATATAGTTATTCAAAAAACAGAAGAGAACTAAGACTTTACCCTAAAATAAGCAAATCTCGTCAGAATATTATAGAATTGTTAGACAGTTTTGAAGGTAAAATTATATATATTGCCCCCAAACCACCTGCCGACAGAGAAAATAATGTGCTGATAGTTATAAGGAATGAGACTTATGGAGAAACAGAACAAAAGCAGATCGAAGAAATGGAAAGATGCATCGACATAAAGCCATGCAAAATTATCAAACTAAACAATACCGGCAGCCTGCATTTATTAATCTTCCCTGCTAAACGAGGTAATAAAACATTTACGACTACTGAGATACTCTCCAGAATGAAATCGACATCAGAAAGATTCTTCGGAGCCCCAAAAATTAACGCCGAGCCATTTCGTAAAAATATGAACAGGATAGTACAGTGCAAAAAATGCTATAAATTCGATCATACGAAACAATCGTGCCACGGACCGCAACTATCACCCAGAATCCAAATAACGATTGAAGGCAGAGAAGTGACAGTATGTCGGGCGTGTCGACAGGAGAGTGATCACGGAGCCAATAATGCGACGTGCCCTGTCTTTAAAAATGAGATAGACAAAAATGCTCAAAGACTACAGATGAAGGTAGAAAAAGAAGCCAGGAAAAAACAGAGACTTGTGAATAGTTACACCCGTCCAGGAATATCTTACGCCGATAGAGTGAATGAATTCCCTCCGCTCTCCGAAGAAATTCATCCAGCTCAAAAGCCCAATGTAACAACAAGCAGACTCGTGATTACACAAGAAGATGCCATGAAACTAGCGCAGTGCATATACACTTTCTTCAATGGCAGTTAAGAAGCAGTTCAAAAAACTTAGAGTACTTCACGTTAACGCCCAAGGTATGCGAAATAAATTTACGGAAATAAAAGCGCTGGCAAACAAACACTTGCCTCACATTATCATTATAAATGAGTGCAAGGTGAATTTCGATAAAGTGAAATTTGACATACAAAACTACGACAAACTAACGCACAGCATAGCGGCGCATTTAGGCACGGCAATGTATATCAGCAGGGGACTCAGATGGACTCAAACTGCGCTCACACCGGGATGGGAAGAAGACGATGGCAAAATCGAGGGCGTCGCGATTAAATTAGTTTTTGACCACATTTCCGGTGAATACATAAACATAAAAGGGGCCTACTTTCCAATCCCAGACCAACACCATGCTAGAGAAGAACTCGAATACATGCTCATGGATGAACCTTCGCTGATAATAGGAGACCTCAACTTACGAATGAGACAACTGGGACACTCCAGAGATGCAGGACTTGGCTCCCTCGTGAAGAGACTACAGCAAGAAGGAGTGTGTGAGTTAAAACACACAGGACTTCCATCGCGACCCACAAACCAAGGTAACAATATACTCGATGCCGCAATCGTCACACATGAACTTCAACGGGCCGAAGACTTCAAAATGAAACAAATCTCGTCGATCGGTTCAGACCACCTTCCTTGGATCTTAGATATCAAACTTAACGTCGACCGCGAGTTAAAACTCGCGAGAAATATGAAAAAGATCACAGAAAGAGAGGAGACCAGAAACGCCTATATGACCACTTTATCAGAAAAAGTTTCCCAGCTCTTGACAATAAATGATAACGAATCGTGCGAAAAATATATTGAAAGCCTAGAAAAGGCCATTACGGAAACTTTGGATATACATGCTCCTCTCAAAGAACACAACAGAAGAGACTTTCTTCCCGAAGAGATAAACAACTTGATAGACCTAAGGAACCGAGCTAAGATACAAGCCTGGACGAAAAGAAACCACATCAACCCTGAGGTTACTCGGCACGCGCGCTGCGAGTATAACAAACTCAAAAAAGCCACAAAAGAAGCTCTCACGAACCTCGCCGAACAGAGTTGGTTGAAAGCTCTTGAAGACCCCACAGATAATAGAACAAACATGTGGAGAATTCAGAGGAACATAAAAGCTCCAAACATGAAACTTCCGAATATTGAAGGATGTGCGAATGAAAAAGAAGTAATAGATGCGCTTGTCGATGCGGCTATAGTTAAGGAAGCTCAAATCAACCCAACTGATGAGTGTTCAGAAAAGACCACCCCTTTCTATCCCCTGGACGGGACTTCTATGAGAGAGATACGTCTATTGCTTAGGAAATTCAAAAACAAAAAGGCCCCGGGACCTGACCAGATCAGAGCGGATGCATTGAAGCTAGGTGGAGACGTCTTTATCGAAGCTTTTAAACCGATAGCTGACTATGTCCTTGCTACGGGATATTTCCCAAGACGATGGAAGGTCGGCGAATGTATCTTTCTGCATAAAACAGGTAAAAATCATAAAGAAGCTGCCTCTTATAGACCAATCACGTTGCTAAATATAATGGGGAAGCTCTGTGAAAGGCTAATACTTTCAAGATTACAAGGAACGGTCGACAAGATGCAACCACCTTTCCAACATGGCTTTACCAGATTCAGAGGGACCGCTACACAGATTCTTCGTACTGGTAAGATAATAACAGACGCACTAGCTCTCGGGGAAAGTGTATCTATGATATGCACGGACCTTAGCAAAGCATTCGATTCCATTAACCATAAAGGTTTAATAAAGAAACTGCAGAACGCAGATGCTCCTAACAACGTCATAAAAATGATAGAAAATTACTTGGAGGATCGATCACTCATAGGGAAATTTCGCACTGTAAATGGAGAAATAAAGAAACTACCGCACGGCGTGCCCCAGGGATCTATTCTCGGCCCCATAATATTTAATTTATATGTCTATGACATATGGGATAGTTACGACAAGATTCGAGGTCTGAAACTTTCTCAGTACGCGGACGATTTATGTATCCTAAACAGAGCTACTAACCCCGATCACGCCACCATGAGAGCGCAATGGGCGGCCGAAACCATCGTAAACTACTACGATAGATGGGGTCTGAAATGTAATGTGGACAAAACGGAATGTATAATGTTCTCAAAGAAGAGGAAATATAAACCAACGGTTAAAATAAATAACCAGACATTTACTTACAAAAAAGATATAAAGTACTTGGGAGTCATTTTCGACAAGACCCTCAAAATGAACCCACATACCGACAAAGTTGTTAAAAAATTGAAACGAGTAAGAGGTGCCCTGGGACCTATCATTGGCTTTAATTCTAAAACGAATGTCGAAGTTAAACTAGCAATCATACAAGCTTGTATCCTCCCTATTATGGATTATGGAGTAGTACAGCTACTATCCAGGTACAGTAATTCGAACCTACAAAAAATCGAGAGACAATACAGAATGGCACTCAAGAGTGCCGGTCAGTTTTCGAGACGTCTACCCACGGAAACGCTCTGGGAAATAGCGGACCTTGAGGCGTGGCACCTTCGAGCCGCCGATCTTAATCGCAGAATGCTGGAAAAGATTGCAACTCTGGGTATAGAAGACCTCGACACACCTGGAGACGCTTACCTAGCTCACGGTGAATTTAACCCATTACTAACAAATAATAGAATGGGCGAAATCACCTATGTATCAAATAACGACATGAGACGTTGGCCCCGAGGGGCGGCGGCTCCTCGTCCCCTTAGAATTAAATAAATGTAACACATAAAACTACTACTAACATCTTTATTTCAACACTGTGACACAAACATAACACCCTCAGCTTACACAGATCTTTTAGACATAAGTTAGCTGACACATCCTACGGGGAAATAAAAATGTAAACACTAATAGGTAATAAACTATTTCTGATTCTGATTCTGATTCTGATTAACTAACATTATATAGCAGTGGTGACCTAGCGGTTTGACCTAATGACCTCTCAGGCAGACGATCGTGGGTTCAAATTCCGGCTCGCACCTCTGAGTTTTTCGAAATTTACGTGCGAAATTACATTTGAAATTTTCCATAAGCTTTACGGTGAAGGAATACATCGTGAGGAAAGCTGCATACACCGGCGAAGAATTTCACTAGTGTGTGTGAAGTTCCTAATCCGCGCTGGGCCCGCGTGGGAACTACGGCCCAAGCCCTCTCATTCTGAGAGGAGGCCTGTGCCCTGCAGTGGGACGTATATAGGCTGGGATGATAATGATGACCAACTTCTTCTTCTTCAGGCTTTTTCTATCCACTGCTGGATGACTAACTAACATACAGAAACTCAATGATAACCTGGTAACGGGTGACAAGTCAGTTGCAGTCCTGGAAAAAATGAGAAAAAATCCATGTCATGTGTATACCTACGTACTTTAGCGACAATAGAGTCATATAACCTATCACTTTTAATATTAGTTTATTTTCGCTATTATCTCGGTGAATCAACTTTTTGTGTTGTTTACTCTGTACCCGGTTGTCCAAGTGACTTCATACTGTTTCATAGAACAATGCTTAGGTTGTCCAAGGGACAGAATTTGTATAACCATAGCAACGGGTGGCAAGAAAATATGATCCATTAAACTAAGTGATATGTATTTTATTTTTATTTTTCCCAGGGTTGATATAACATGGCCCCTCGCCCGGAATGAGATTATCGTTGAATTTAGTTAAATAGCGAAAGCTACATTTCTATACGTAAATTTTAAATAAACCTTACTCTGTAAAACGGGCAAAAAACCGTCTTAATCAGTAATCTTTTACCTTGTGACTTCGCTACCACACCTGCCACAATCGTAGCCTACAAACCCAAATAAGATATAGATCACAAGGTAAGGAGTAATGTTGCATTCGATATCGATACTAATTAATTAACCAGGGCATATTTAATTAGTATTCGATTAGATAGACCCGCCCTCTCAAAGGCGTCCTAACTAATTTCATACTAACCGAGCCGCTAACACACCAGCATCATAAATTAACCTAAGTATCCAGGCGGGTCAACATGCCGATCGTAACATCCGATATCTGTCATCGACAATCCCGCACATTTCCATTTCACTAACAAGTTTTGAAACTTCCCTACCCATTTTATCCTCACCTTTTTGCGACCGAGGTCATGTACCACCGGGATTAGTCCGTGGTTAGTTACCCCGGCGAGCCATGCCGGGTACAAAACGGGCCTAATCTCAGGGTTAGTACTAAGCTCCGACATTAGACGGGGTCCCTCAGGGCACCCCTATTTGTCATCTAGTATCCCTCTACACCTATAGGAGTAAAGAGATTACTCGGTATCACAAGTTTACAACTTAAACTGAAATTTCGTGTAACTAGTTAAGTAATATTACGTTTTATTTGGAACACAAACGTCGTAGCGATGAAGTTCTCCAAAGAAATAAAGAAAGTCTCAGCGAAGCGCGCGATATTGCGGGGCTGCATTATCCGAGAAAAAAGTAGACAACACTCGCGAGATAAATGAAAACTCCGCTTAGCTAATAAAATTACTTCGCGCTCCCATCGAATCATTAATTACTTATTCATCAGGGGCTCTGTCAACATTAATTTGCGAACAGGGATCGCAAAAAACACGATGAATCAATTTACAATTAGCGGCTGCTATTTATGTTTGTGTGGCCCTCTCAGAGTTGGGCGTTCGGCGACGCCTCATTGAACGGCTCTCAGCACTCAACTTCGATTTGGCCCAGTTTTGCGATAAAGTTATGCCGTCGTTGCTCTTTTGTTTTCTGGTGTTCCGATTGCGACTTAAGCTGCTGGCGATATAATTAAGTTTCTTTTCTTTGACGTTTGCGAGTGTGGTTTGTTCTCTCGCTCCGGGTCATTTCTAGTGTACCTACTTAAAGGTTGTCAACGCGACGCGGCCAGTGTGATGAGTAACTTTGCACTGGGAATGATGTGGAAGTGGGCTAATTTATTTGAGTTTTAATTTTTAGTTACTATTATTTTTTATGTATCTCTCTTCTCTTCTCTCTCTTCCTCGTATTTCTTACTTGTCAATTTAATATTGATTTTTAACCTTTTTAACTTGGGTTGTATTTTTGGACAAGTTAAATGTATCCGTTAGTTTATCATAGCATACACTATCTCTCTTATACTAGTGCAGAGCTCTTTACGCTAGAGCGTTAACATTTTTACAATTAGCTCTAATTGTTGAATGTATAAAGGGACTGGTATTAAATATTAGAACATCTATGTATGTGTATTAAGTATATACGTTCGTATGAACAAACGATTGATTGCTTCAATTATTTGCATCCCAAATAATTTACTAAAGACTGTCAACAATAATGTTTAACTACCACAACAAATCAAATCCTAAACACCCTCATAACCCAACATTGCCGCTTTCATACACATTCGCAGTTCACAGCCCATTCCATCACCCATGTGACGCCATGAAATAATTACATTTCGCGACAAAAAGCCGCGCGTTCCTTGAATTCCGCGAGTAATCCACCACGCCACAATACATTTGCTAAATTGTCTCCGAGACGCAATCATTTAAACGGTTCTATGGAACTTTTTGCACGGAATTAGCTTTAGAAACAAAAGAGTTTGGAGAGACGAGATGGAGTTGGGAAGACTTGCTGCTCAAGATAAACTGAGACGCTGGTGAAATTATTTGAATGATATGGATAAAGAGATCCAGAATCAAATTGTTCTTTTTAAGTATTGGTGAAACTAAGAATACAAATGTTAGGAAAAAATAACAATGAATAAAACTTAACTATAAACTAGATAAATATCTAACTTAAAAACTACTAGATTAAGTCTAAAATAGGCCCCCGTAGAATCGTACTCAAAAAGCTGGCAGCATTCCCTCAGTGAATGGCGATGGCGATTCGTTGAGAAAGATAGCTGCCAGCCCTTTGGTCTGCAGTGCTTTTGCACTTTTTTAATCAGTATTGGTTAGGTTACGACAAGGCATGTCTAGTAACATTTAAGAAAGCTCCTTATTCTGCGTCATTAAAAACAAAACAACATCGCCGGATTCTAAATTCTAACGGAACTAGTTGCGCAGTAAAACTGGACGGCTGCTTGCTGCAACTCGCAGGATGCATTTTAACGCCGCAATAAAAACATGAGGGAGCTACAGAGTTTACTATGCTACTTTATATGTAGGTATTTTAAACTCCAACTCAAACAAAGAGAAGTTTGAATCGTTTTGCTGTGTCTCCTTTTGACAGTCCATCTATATTTGGCAAACGTATAGACAGATTTTAGAAAATAGGTAAAATTACAATTCAATACAATACAATACAATACAATGACTCTTTATTGTACACCAGGAATAGAAAGCAATACAGAAAACAGGTACACAGAGAGAAAGTTACAAGGTAAGCAATAAGCGGCCTTATCGCTTAAGGGCGATCTCTTCCAGGCAACCCTTTAACAGAAAGAAGGAAGGACTAGTTTACAGCAGGTGGTTCATCAACAGTAGATCAGAAAATTAAAACGCAACTAAAAGAGTACATCTACTCATGCATATATAGTACTTACATTATAATAGGTACACGTCTAAAACAAATATAAGCAGTGGGATAAACAGCCACATATAAATAAATAAATAAACTATAACAAAGCTAATTATTACAAGATGACAGATACAAAAACGTTTAAAAACGTTTTAGGTAAAATTAAAACAAATATTCAAAATCAGGGTGACAATAGATGTTCTTATCGCTTAAAGCGATCTCTTCCAGACAGCAAATTAGATACAGAAACGAATACCAACAGGCTAGTAGGTGGCTAAAGCAAACCGACGTAGACGTACCATCGCCCCAGACGCCAGATACCCATTTTAAAAACAAATTTGCATGCAGCCGTTGATGTTTATTGCTATGGATTGTTATGGACAGATGTCTAGCCACTGCACGCAAACTGGGCCTTTAAGGTGGTTATCTGGCGCTTGGGGCGATAGTACATACTTTCAAGTTCAAATTTCGAAAACCTTTATTGATGTAGGTATCCATTCAACTTTTGACTGTGGAGAAACAAAAAATATTATAGCTAAATGTCGTCACACGTTTTTGGGAATCCGTATGCAGTTTAAAATTTCAGTGTGTTTTTTTATGATGACGTGGCTTAGCGTAAGGTTGCACTTTTGTAAATGTTAAAAAACAGTTTTATGGTTATACCCTAAATCACAACGCATACCTGCAACAACGTTTCAACAGACTTTCCCAGTAACGAAGAAGCTAACTTTCGGCTCACGCGGCGGCCGTTAACTTACAAAGTTTCCCATGCTGCCACAGCATGCCTTATTACCAGGCATCAGACGTAAACTTCTCCCAACCCAGCGTTCTTCGTGCATCCTGCAGGCTTGCAAGCTGATTTCCCAGCGGCGTGTCAAGTGTTTTTAAAAATCCACCGCATAATAAAAGCCGTGAAATTTTTACTCTTCCCCTATTCTTTTATATCTGCAGAGTAATAAAAAAGTATCATCTTCTTTGAAATTCCGTACGACTCTTGTGTATTGTTGGGAAGCATAAAATTTTATGTCGTCATGTTTTCGATGTATAGTAATATGTTTTTCAATTTTTGTTTATGTGTGACTCTTATGGATATCGTAAATTCTATGACTGATTTAAAACTTTTTTAAAGCTTTTATTAGTTATTTTATATACAAAATATTCTGAATTTATTATCATTCACAATTTGCTTAAAATATCCCTCGAGAAAAGACTCTAAAAAGGGGTAAGTTAATTAATTACATGTTTACTCAAAAAACTGGCGAACCCAGTACCGAAGTCACGTAATTTTAAACGAGGCAACTAAAAATTGGGCTGGTCACATTTAACATAACTCATGACGGTTATGTTGTGAAGTTATGACGGATAAGGCTCTGACACACGGTTACACACACACCCTAATTTATTCAGGTGCGTCCACAAATGTAGGTACTATCGCCCCAAGTGCCAGATAACCACCTTAAAGGCCCAGTTTGCGTGCAGTGGCTAGAAATCTGTCCATAACAATCCAAACAATCCATAGCAATAAACATCAACGGCTGCAAGCAAATTTGTTTTGAAAATGGGTATCTGACGTCTGGGGCGATGGTACCTATTTATTTTGTAATATTTCAATAATACTGCCAGATAAAATCTACGAGAGCTTCGTAAAGTAATATATTCTTAGCATATTTTACTGTGATAATAAAAATAGTTATGTTAAATACTTTAGATGTATGTTAATTCAATAAAATTGTAGATCTGTCTTGAATAAAATATATTTACTCTTATCTCATTGAGTTTCTTGCCAAATTCTTCTCAACGGGGTTTTTTCTTCGACATTCATAAATGCTTGTTATAAAGGAAAATGAAAAAATATTATTTTGACTTTGACTGTGACTTTTATTAAGTAAAAAAGATCGTAACATTAATACAAAACTAAACAAAGAGAGACCGCTGTTACCAAGAATACCTATAATGGATAGGCGATCTAACCTCGCAGATATGAGAGATGTTTTTCTTTGTAGAAAAACTTTATGATTCACAAATTCAAGAGCCGCATTTGTGGAACAAAGCGATCTTATATTCGAATATCTATATAACATCTGAAGTCTTCATCCATTATCCTCAAAAAAGTCACATCAAAATACTACAGAAACCAAATTATTTTAAATCACCTCGCGGTCATTAATTGTCGTTACACAGTGTAATAATCGTTTCTGTTATCAGTACAACGGCGATTCAATCCGGTATACAAAATCGTTTAACATGGCGTATGTGCGTTAAACACCCTGGGACAACGGACATGCCGACCGGTATAATACGATGCTTTCCAAATATGCACGGTGTTTAACTGTCAGTGTGTCAGTTTACACGCGGATTGCGATGTTACATTTGCCCGACTAATTGAATCGAATTAGAGGATAGATTGCTGTTTGATTAAACTAGTTAATAATAAAGAGTTCAGTTACTTGATAAATATTTTATATAGCCAAAGCCGCTTAGATGAAAGGTCAAAACAAGCCCCTGTAAACTAAAAAAAGTTATTTGAAGCACTCCAAACTCTGCAGTAACTTGGATGTGGCTATCATCATTGCTGACCTTAATGATTACATCCGCTGCTGCTAAGACAATATTGCAAAGTCAGTCAGTACCTACCTAAGCGACTAATATTATAAGACAAAAGACATTTTGCAATTTTACATCTTAGAGAAAAATAAACGACTTCTTTGGACAACTGACATCAAATAATCTATTCTCAAACTAAGCAAAGCTTGTTCTATGGACCCCTTACTCTTATCCAAATAAATTTAACGCAGAATTAGACTTTGTGGCTATGAAATCAAGCGACCTAAACTGCTAATTTTTATCCGATTCAACAAATATTTGCACGCTTGCATGCAGGCTGAATACACTGTACCACTTTTTTGTAACACCTTAATAACTGTATTCTAGCAAATAAACTTATTTGATTTGATTTTGATTGCGGCAGATCCCAAAAGTAGAATTACCTACATTTTTATCGTTGACTATGTATGTTTATCGAGGTTTAGGTTCCTTGCTACAGTGTAAAAGGCTTGGATGATCAGGATCTACGGAAATGTGGCCCTTTGGATTGGTCTACCTAGCTCGAGTATTGACAACATTTTTATAAGTTTTGGTTTTTAAACTTACGAACTTGTTTAGCGTTAGATCTTACACGTTGCACTAAAAAGCGCTTATTGAGTGCAATTTACAGCGAAACCAAACACTATTCGATACGTAATTAACAATATTTAAGCGAATATCGCCCGAACGCGACGCAGAACAGCTGCGTGCTACAGCTAGGGTTACCAGCTATAAAACAGAAAAGATCTGGCATTCCACAACTACACTAGCGCAGCAGCTTTTACCTCCAAAAAGTACAAAAAGACGTTGCGATACCATGCGCCTTTTAAAAGTCTCGTTTGTTCTCATATCGTTTGACGAGAATCATTTATTGAGCCAAACAGCTACACTTTTAGGTCTGACATGTCTTTACCGTCAAGTGACATCTGGTCAGTAGGGGTATGTATTACGATACCGAAGTACAAAAGACCGAATGTATTAAAACATCGAATGGGTCAAAAGACCGACACGATTTATTTCTGAAACCGTTAACTTTTTAAGATTGTTATAAAACAAACCTAACCCAACCTAATGGGTTCTGTATGATGCCGTTTTAATAAATTCTGAAAAGTTTACGGTTTCAGAAAAAAATCGTGTCGGTCTTTTGACCCATTCGATGTTTTAATACATTCGGTCTTTCGTACTTCGGTATTGTAATACATACCCGGTCAGTAGAGTAAGTTTTTGCTAAAAAAATAACTGTAGTTGTATTGTCGTCCTTATTACATGTCTGTACCAAGTTTGAAGTCGACACCATTTACTGTTAAAGAGCTTCATCCTGCGGAGACAATCCTGTCTGGACCACCAGAATTTCACTAAGTACTTCTTATTGTATTGTCACCGGACTTCCATGCCCATAAGTATGCCAAATTTCAGCTCAATTGGCAACCAGGAAGTGGTTCAAAAATGGTTTGCAAATATTGATACCACAACTCACAGACTTGCAAATAAAAGCTTTCAAAGCTTTTAAAAAGAACTGGTTATACTTCTCTGTTTAATTTTAATCTAATATATAAAAATCTCGTGTCACGGTGTTTGTTATCGAACTCCTCCGAAACGGCTCGACCGATTTTTATTAAACTTTTTCTCCGTATTTAGCAGGTCTGAGAATAGGTCGTAGGCTATTTTTATACCCCTATTCTTCGCAGACGGAGTCGCGGGCAACAGCTAGTTTATTAATAAAAACTTACACAGACTAATCACACGATGTACTGCGTGCGAGACAGTTTTAAATCTTTTTTCGCTATTGAAGATCGTCATCTCAGTACAAATCTTGGCACCTGATAACCCTACCCCGGAACCTCCATAAACACTCATTGGCGCCGCTGGCCCCGTAATATTTACTTACGCCTGCAATTGTTTGCCGATATTGATTCAAAGTTGTTCGTGTTGCACTATTGTTGCATAACAGTTAGTACTTGTCTTTACTATTAGCGTGTTCGGTAAAAGCATACGCTTGCGAAAAGTTGTCATTTAGCTTTGAACGCTTGAATAGGCAGTAGCAATAGGTCAAGCGGAGAGTAGCAATAGGGTAATAAAATTGTCTAAAAGGCTATTGGGTTGTTGGGAAAACACATGAATTGACAAAGAAACAAGTTAACAGTTGAAGCTTGTTGCTCATCATCCCAGCTTATATACGTCCCACAGCATGGCACAGACCTCCTCTCAGAATGAGAGGGCTTGGGCCGTAGTTCCCACACGGGCCCAGTGCGGATTGGAAACTTAACACACCATTGAATTTCTTAGCAGGTGTATGCAGGTTTCCTCACGATGTTTTCCTTCACCGTAAAGCTCATGGTAAATTTCAAATGTAATTTCGCACGTAAATTCAAAAAAACTCAAAGGTGCGAGCCGGGATTTGAACTGCTTGAGAGACCAAAGGTCAAACGCTTGGCCACCTCGGAAACATTTGGATTAATTAAATTCGATACTAACTAATGAATAAAAAATAGATGATACTGTACCCAATATAGCAACAAGCAACATCTAATAATTAAATAGTTCTTCAACAGCAAATATTTCTCGATTCTTGAAAAACCCGATTTTCAACATTGCAAAGAGATAGCATGGGGTATTAGCTATTTGGTTAAAATGCATGCAGACCAGAAGCGACTGTTCTCCCAATGACTAACCGTACGTTTCACACAAACGTTATTAATTTAAGTGCTCCGGCGTCATTTCTCAGCGCCGCCGCTGCCGTTGCGAAGGGTGCTTTTTCACGCCAATCCTTTGGGTTCTTTACGAACGGATTTCTTCGAGCAGCCATCACCATTATCGCAGTCTGGCGTTCGGATAGGGCGCCATTTATCACAATTATAGGGACTTTGGCCAGGACGGGCCACCGATTAATTTATAACGCTAGTTCCAGGATTAGCGACCTAACTTGTGCTGTGAGATGTGAAAGTTCTTTTGCAATGGATTATTCTGGACATGGAATAAAGTTCGTCAGGGTTTGAAAAATAAACTTTCTTGTTGGAGATGGAATAGTTCGTACGAAAGAAAAATTCTTAAACTCCTGATTCAATAAAAATATTGCGAAAAATATATCGAAAAATATATCGAATTTATTTTCCGTTTCACGGTAGCGCTATATCATGGGATATGATTTTAACCTGCCTGACACGGTTAAATTTCCAAAACATAATTTACTGTGTAAATATGTACGAGTATACCGACCAAAAAGGTACTATTTTTTATAAAGGCAGATATAATTCTAAGAAAACAAAAACTACGCAAGGATTCTAACTCAACCTAGCACATGGCGTTATATGACGGCAACCAAAAGTTTCTAACACGTTTCACGGAAATAGCTAGAGTATGTTCTTTACCTTCCGTGTTACTTCTTGGGTTCCACGCTACACACAATACACTTTTACAAGGCCACTTTTTTATCTTTTATCCGGTACAGATGTTTTTCTTACACATCATACAAAGTTATCTCGTAAATTATGAAAAATTAACGTTCAAATGTTTCCACTAACAATAGATCTTTAAAACTCAAAACCAAGAGGATTACTTTTACTCGCCAATGATGAGCGGGGAATGTTTGATTAATATCACAAAATATCGGAAAGGCACTTCTGTCATTAAATACGTAACGTGCCAATGTTCGACACTTTAATACCAATATCGACACCCTGCCTATATTGCTACGAATTAAGATTAAAAGTGTCGGCTATTGGGGCTGCGTCGAGCACTGGGGTATTTAACTTACATAGAGCTCAATTTATTGCTAGTATCTCAGAACCGGGTTTAGGTAGACTTAAAACATGCATAAAGATATGTAAAATAAATGTTGATATAACTAGACTAGAATGTTGATTTTTCCATACATTTATTTTAAATCAAATTGCCTTTTTGGGATAACATATTGCAACATCTCTCGCAGCCTTTACATAGTTTTTCATTATTTGCTCAGAATTTTCATCGTGCCAACAGTATTAACATTTAATATAGTACTTGGAAACTTATTATTCAGAGGAGAAGAGTTAATGCAGTGAGACGAAAAGGTCGCCATGTCCTCGGCCCTAGGGCTAGACGGTTAAATCAAACTTGGATACCGAAAAGCCAGGACAAAGAAAGACACTCAATTCTTTTCCAAATTAAATCTCATGCTTCAGAATAAAACGAGCATATCCACTTTCGTGTTTCACATTTCAAACATCCCAAACTACTACAAACAACACGTAAATTAGAACATAAATGTTGATATTTAAATATGAACGTTTAATTTTATAGCTTGCAAGCAATTTGAGACATTTTCGACATTCTAACACGACGCATATGCTAATGTGCTTTTACGACACTTTCCACTTTTCCCTTTCACTTTGGTATCAGGGTTGACAGCGGATACGTATTCTAAGTTAAACCGGCGCGTACTTGAACTTGCAGCAGCACTCCAACCACAGACAAGAAAAAGTGGAGCTGAAAAAGTTATTTTCCCAGTTGAACAGGAAACGTGTCACTCCAGCGCGCTTCAAAATGGAAATGACCCTTTCAAGACCTCTCGAGCCCCACTCGGACTTTGTCCTTAAAGTACTTCCACGAACTACTTCCAAAAAGGTGACAAATACTCCACGAGACTACAATCGCAAAAACTTGGAAACACTTCTAAGACAATTAGACAAGATGTTCGTTGAAACGGTAATAAATAAAATTAAAAGTTTCGACATTAATACGGGCTTAAGCGTAGTTCGTTGTTCGGATCGTCAGGTTGGTTTACTTAATTCTCTATTGAAGTTAAAGCAACTTAGATTACTTCGGAGATTGAGTCATAATAAGGTCGATTGTTTCTTTGTACTCTTTGTCTTTGATTCGTTATCTTGTAGAAGAAATATTTAAACTTGTTCAGATGAGTTTCAGTTCGTAAACTTAATTAAGTGAATAATTTAGCCGTGAAGCACTTTTGTTGCTACTACTAAAATTTGTTACATAGTGAAGCATTTTATCTTTTTTCCAAAATGAACTTTTAGCTAACTCAAAGGCGCGTAAAAGTTATTCAAGCGAAATGTATTTTATCACGAAACTGAATCGGTCGTTAGGTGACCGTCCGCGGGTCAACCCCAGTCCTGATAGTCCCCTGAGCACTGGCTTTTCAGTCGCTTGAGCCACTGACTCAACTTAAACACTGTTTGTTGCCAATCTAAGAGACGATGGGGATAACAGTTTTCGAGATACTGATTTCATTCCGCTCGAATAGCGGCATCTTCGGTTTTCCTCGGAGCGATTCGTTTCTCCGACCGTCGTGATTGGAGGGAGTTATGAAAATTCTATTTTCGAAGATTTTCTGTTTGGTATTCTCGCGGCGGCATGAGATTTGAATAGGTTATTTTATAGGGTTGTCAAATTTGTGATTGGAGCTTGTTTTCCCAATGATTTATGAAAAACTTTGACTTATAAAACCTTCTTACAACAGAAAATTGGGAGGTTCGCAGTTATGGCAAGGATGCGCTGTGTTCCGTAATTCTGTTCATGTTGGAGAAAGTTAAAAAGGTATAACACGAAACCGGTTCATGCACTGTGCTTAGATTTTACCGAACAAATTTTAATAATGGGATTTAATCACGTGTACGTGTGTGTACTAGTAGGTACGAGTAAAATGTGGTTAAAATAACATTCAGAGCCCATTTTACTAAGCAATCTTAGATAGAACAACACATCGTTAGAAAAGACAAAAAATATTTAAAGATGACGATATTTGCTTCTCTTTTAACAGACCCTTTAAATATTGCTTACATACTCCAAAGTCCTAACAATAATTCATATGTATATGCGTACTACCAATACAAATGAGACTAGGCATTAATTTACGCGGCGAGTCTGCGGCAGACTTACGAACAATACCGACTCATGACCTAACTCCAACTAACAAGCTCGTTTCCCCAACAAATTAACAGTTACATACTCTGAAACATTCTCTCCTGATTGGCTATCGAACGCTATTGGTGATTGATTAGATTCGATATGTAAAACGATTCCTTTAAACTTTAGTGTAACAAGCATAACATAATATTAGCTATAACATCTGTGTAGCCCGTTTTCGCTGCTTTTACCCCACGCTCCCAATGCCGTCACAAAAGTGGTCCAAAAAGAGAAAAAAATTGTCTTTTGTTTACTTTAATGAAATTGAAATTTTAAACAATGAATATTAGCAAAATATCTCCTACTGTATATAAATATAAATCGTGAAAATAATCATGGTAGTGATTCTGCTAGGTTCGAAAGGATTAATTTTTGTAAATGCCTTCTTTATGCCGACCTTGCAATAAGTTTGATAGGTTTTTTGAAGAGACAAGAAGATGAAAAGAGCTAACTAATAAACCTTTTATTTCATGCAGTTACTTTTTATTTTCGCCTGTGTCTTCATTAGTTGAATGATTAACCTGCATGTATTTCTCATCTGTTCATAAACTATACTTAGTTACTTTTCTCACGTGCGGCCTTTTGACATTTTCTCATTGATATTCTGTATGTGTAGTGTATGTAGTGTATAAGTATTATATTTAAAATATGTGTTTATTTATGTATATAAATATTGTATATTTGTATTGTTTTTAATATTTTGATTAATATCTCTTCATTTCTCCTGTCTGTTGTTTCCGCCACCTACATAAACCTGTTCATATTTGTATATGTATCCACTATTGGTTGTCTGGAAGAGATCGCTTTTGAGCGATAAGACCGCCTATTGTCTGCCTGTGTTTTTTATTGTTATGAATATTTTTTCTGTATTTTTTTGGTGATCCATAAAGAATATTTGTATTGTATTGTATTGTATACAAATATTATATTATCTCTAATTCTCGTCTTTCTCGTCAAAGCACCTCTAAGAGAGCATCTTCTGGGTCAAAGCAACTTTAACTCACATATGTCTCAAGCCTTCTCGTATCTTCCTCCAAGTTACGACTAGCGTGTTTAAACAATGCACTGCGCAAACGCACGTTTACTATTTAAGAGCTAAGCCTTTGTTGTGAACAAAAAGCCGCTGTAACTCATACAGTTCAGCACTGTGGCCCAAGTAACAGGATTGGTGTGATTCTACGCATTTGCTTCGTGCTTCGGTTTGCAGATATTACCACCATACTCATTATTCATACACAACAATTGAAAGTAATAGATGGTGCGGTATCTATTGCTCGTGCTTTGCTACTGATCGATTTTCATATTTTAGTAAAATTTTGTGGAATTTTAATTATTGTATGGTTAATGTTTAATAAAGCCACTGGGTACCGCGTAAGAGACATCGTTATTTTAGTCAGTGGGAATCCCTTTCAAAACAATTGTATATTGTACTAGCTTTTGCCCGCGACTTAATCCGCTCAGATTTCTTCACGTCACGCTTCTTCATCTTTTTTTTTCCATATCCCAGTGGGAATTTTTAAAAATTCGTCCTTATTCTTTGCCTACATCATAAAGTCAACCTCTATGCAAAATTTCAGCTTTCTAAGGCTAAGGGTTTGGGTTGGGTTTTGATGAGTCAGTCAGTCAGTCAGAATTTTTCTTTTTATATGTATATGGAATTTACCAACTACTTTTTATGTAGAAATTTTATCAAAGCAAAACCAGGAGATAGAGACGGAACCCTTCTCATGGCAACGTGAAACCG
Source organism: Archips xylosteana (assembly GCA_947563465.1). Lineage (NCBI taxonomy): Eukaryota > Metazoa > Arthropoda > Insecta > Lepidoptera > Tortricidae > Archips > Archips xylosteana. The sequence goes on along the minus strand of OX387345.1, from coordinate 21,737,607 downwards.
AAGAACTACGGATGTCTTATTATCGAGTTGAAAATGTAAATAGAATAGTGAGCGTGCCGCTCGCCGCCATTGCCGGCGCGCCGCCGAAGCATCCCGGGAGCAATTTCACCCGCTCCTTATCTCTGCTGCCCTGGTAGCGGTGGCGTGGCGTGACGTTATTTACGCCCCGCCCCTAATCCCCTATTTATTCCTGAGATGTATCTGAAAATTAGGGATCACCTCGGCTCCCAGAGGGTTAATTTGGCGGGAGTGTCGTACTAAAACTCTGATAAAACACAGATATTGATACGACACGGAAAACGGTGATTACGCGTGCCGCGCTTTTGTTGCGGGCCCTTTGTTCACCACAAAGCCTGGTTTTCTTTAACGTTACGCCGCTGCGCTTTTATCGCGTTTCATTTCCGAAATATATTTCCGCGCACTTCGCGTAAGCGAGTACCATTATCACTTACCCGACACTTACTTACTGCGCTTCGCGTTTTACTTGAGAAAATAACGAAAGAATATTTTCACGGCCAGACACAGTACAGCTGGAATGTGTTTAGACTTCGCAGTTATTTCTAAAGGCTTAATTAAACACCCCCGAGGCTGTATGGACCAACCCTCCGACCACCAAGAAGCATTAACCCTTGTACTCCAAACCTTTTTCGTTCCAACATATCCATTTTCCGTGAATGGGCGTTTTAAAACACTTTTCCGTGTGTTTAGGCCTGCACGAGGGGTATCGAACGACGTGAGAAAACTACTCGAATGTCTTTCTTTATACAAACCTTCGGAAGGGTTCGAATGTTTGAATTTGGAATGTTCTATCTGAATTTGTTTTTAATTTATGAAAAAGTTTTTCCTTTCTCGGAACGAGCTGTGGATATTGTGGCCAGCCAGTATCAGCCGGCATTTTGTGGATTTGACAGATAAATTCGTTTAATACTGTGATGTCATAATCATAACTCATAAGCCGCTTGTTTTGTGGCATTTCACAATATTTTTAAAATAAGCCACGAATTATCCTGAAACAGTAAGCTTCCCCGGGCCACAATTTAATTCAGAGCCGTAGAGTGGTCATGGATGTTAATACCTACTTACTCGTTTAATTTTCAACAACTCGGAACTATTTTACAGAAATTTATTGCCCCACAATTTAATATAAATAATTTTCCAGTAAACAATTCCTTTTCGTTGTTAACTTAACGGAACTGTGGTCACTTGCTGCTTGGCAATTTTTTTCGTTCTCGCTTGCATTATAAAAGGAACGAGAAAAACGCTCCATCGTATAGCGCCATCGCCCAGAAACTAAATGCATTTTCAGTTTCGAAATTTCGAACGCGGGAAAATTGTTAAAATCGCTTAACCAGCCTCGACGAGCGAGGTATTTAAACCCTGTACATTTACGAAAATTCCTGGGAAAGTTGTTAAGTTGGAACTTCTAGCGGGCATTGGTTTGTTTGGTCATTACAGGAGTGAGCGAGCGGATTTCCCGCTTTAGAGTAATCTGCCGTGTCACTGGCCAAGTCGGCTGAGGCGTTTTTACAAATGCAAAACGGAGCGGTAATGATGTTGCTAGTTTTGGCAATATTCATTTTGAAGCAAAAGGAGAACAGTTTTTGGCAACGGCTGCACATTAGGTGACCGCGAGCAGTTTCTTTTCGTTTCTTCTCGTTGTTGAACAAATACTATCGGTTTTTTTTAAATCTGAAACTATATTGTGTAACGTATGAATCACTATCGCTTTCACCACTTTTTTCAATTCATCAATTAAGTAATTGCTTTACTGCTGATACAACAATAAATAAAAATAAAATTAAACTAAAAGTTAAGAGGTCCCAATCCCAACTAACCAATATAAATGATCCCATACCTACTGCGTAGGTACATAAGCACGGCTTTGTTACCACTGGATTTTTATAGATACGGCCATTTAAAATTTGTAGAACTTTCGGTGTACGAGTCCGACTCGAACTAAAATGTTATGTTGTTGTATGTGACTGTTTGTTTTTTAATAAAATAAAAATAAAAAATGAAAAACGAAAAAATATTTATTAAGTATGTTAAAAGTACGTGATTTACGGTGCAAAGGTTGGAATCTGCTAGTAATTAGGTAAGTTTAAAATATCTGGTTCCACAGTCTACGCCCTTCCGTAATAATAACAGCTGTTACTATACTTAACAGCTCGGCATTAGCTCGATATGTCTGCACTTTTGATTCTAAAAGTTGAAAACAAAGGAACACCATTCGACACACTTAGAGCCAATGACACTGGTGATTTGCGAACTTATTAGAAGTAGAACGAACGCACGGCGTGTTCGCCGCAGGCGCACAACGGATTCGCAGACTTACGTCAGGTGACATCCTACTTTACTACCTACTTCAGTATGCTTAGTATAAGTTTAACTTCACCAAAATACTTCTCGATCGCGTTTACGTAAAAATTTCAATTCTATGGAAACATGGACGCGCGCGCGCGGAGACGCTGTCCATGTTTCCATAGAATTGAAATTTTTACGTAAACGCGATCGAGAAGTATTTTGGTGAAGTAAAACTTATACTAAGCGTACTGGGGCTAAATGCAGGAACGGCCCAACATGGTTTGCGAGCGGTAATTCGATCGTTTGCGGTGTTTTCTTTTTTTTTCTTTTTTTTTAGTTAATATGGCCAAAAACGCCAAAAATCCTGGTTTGCGAGAGGTTTGGGCTGAGCTTGGTGAGCCTTATTTTCCTAGATCTAGGATCTAAGGATTTGAACCCACGACTTGAGAGGCCAGAGGTCAAACCGCTAGGCCACCACAAGTTTAAATTTCATCCATGACAGCAAATGCCAACACATAACTTAGTGGTAGATAGTAAATAAAGGACCCTTTACACTGGTCCAGCCATTAAATTAAATTATTGAATATCTCAAAAATAGTAAGAGTTAAGACACTAGCTTCTTCGAGAAATTTACTCTACTTGACCTGAATAATCTTCCCTTAATTTAACGGAAATAAAAAAAAAGAGACGCAGCGAATAGGTGACGCGTTCGCGCCGCTTCTTAAAAAAAAAAAAGTTCGGAAGTCGTCAGTGTTATTATGGCTCTTAAAAAATAAAATCTCAAAGCACCGTCTCCCAAGCGCCATCTAGCCTCCATTCGTGCCCGTCAATCCTTTCGATCTCGAAGCGGGTAAAACTTGTTTGCCGATCCCGCTTTAAGCCGTGTATCTACCCTGTAAACAAAAGTCGATCCGAAGGTTTACCTAACAGGCAATGGTACCATCCCCTTCGCCGTCTTAAAAGCTTTATACACTCTTTACGGAGAAAATGCAATCTTTTAGTGTTGGTGAGCGGCTAGTCGAAGCTCTGATCCCTTTTGTACGTTGGCCTTTGAGCTGAAGAGTTTAAAGTGCAATCTTTCATTTCATTTGGGCTTTAACGAGCGTTTGTACGAGTAATGATGTTATTAAGAAATTAGCTAGCGATACGCCACAGCGTTTATCAAGTGTTAAATAATTTAGCTGTGTTATAAAATTGTTGTACTCCAATCTTCTTCTAATATATAAAAATCTCGTATCACTGTATTTGTTATCGAACTCCTCCGAAACGGCTCGACCGAGTTTTATGAAACTTTTTTTCTGTATTCGGTAGGTCTGAGAATAGGTCGTAGGTAAGCTTTTTTTTATAACCCTATTCTTCGTAGACGGAGTCGCGGGCAATAGCTAGTACTTTGTAAACGTATGTATGTAATTAACACTCGTTACACAGTAGATCTTTTTTGAAAAATAAATCTTGTTAAGTTTCTTGCCTCATTTTTCTCTACAGGGTTTTTCAGAACCGGTGGTAAATTCTTCGACATTCTTAATTGCTTGTTGAAGCCTAAATTTAATGAAGATTATTTTGACTTTGATTTTCGACCAAGAAAGGCTTACAAATACATTACAGGTTTTTATGCGAGATTTTTTTTCAATGAGGGTGTCAGTCAGTAGCAGGCTTGTTGGCACTAGTATCGTGAGGGTTTGAAAAACTTTATTTTGTGCTACGTTTGAGATTAGTTTATAGCTAAACGAGTCAATTGCAAGCAAGACTGTAATGTCAAAAAGACCCAAGAAGAGGGAAAAATCCACAACCAAGACTTGGCTGTATGGTTTTAAACCTTCGCCTTTTCCCTAGTGGAAAGAACAACAACAACGTCAAAAAGACCTCACGATACTAACACCATCTGGCGATATACCAGCTGTCAGAAAACTCACACTGATATTATTACTTAATAATTTCCTTAGTTAACACTTACACATCTCTTCTTGTTTATATATGATTTTTCAAGTTCTAGGCTGATGCTTAATAAGTTTTTAACTATTCAACATGCTTCGCCTAACACCGAAATACCAGGTTTCATGCAACAGAAAATAATGAAACTCATTATAAATTCAGCATCCGATATAAACCTCCATTGTACTCTTTTGATGGAAAAATTCGTGAAAAATTAAAAAGTTTACGTAAGAAAGCAAGCTTGTACAAAGGTAGTGAAGCTAGCGTGCTCATAAATAGACTCTCCGCCGACAGACATTAAGAATGAATTGACTGGTGTAGCATTCAACGGAACATTTAGCTTGAAGCCTAGCTTAGACTTTGCAACTTGCTATTTCGAATTGTTAAAACCGCAATCGTTTGCAAGATAAAAAATTTGTTTTATTGGGTCAAAGACAGTCAAAGTACAACAATCCAGGGCAACGGGATTAAAAAATATTCACTTACACAAAAATCAAAGATCCGCTGAATATAGGAATGATATGATAAAAAAAAAACAACCAAATCGTGCGATGCGATCATCGAACTTCTATGTAAAATAAATAAAATAAATAAATATAAATAAATATTAGGGGACAATCTTACACAAATCGACCTAGTCCCAAACTAAGCAAAGCTTGTACTATGGGTACTAGACGACGATAAACATACTTATATAGATAAATAAATACTTAAATACATAGAAAACATCCATAACTCAGGAACAAATATTCGTGCTCATCACACAAATAAATGCCCTTACCGGGATTTGAACCCAGGACCTCTTGCTTCGTAGGCAGGGTCACTACCAACTAGGCTAAAGCGGTCGTTAAGTATCACTTAGATATCTGTTGGCGGAGACGAACTATGAAATAGCGAAATATATCCTACTATTTCAAACTCATTGTTACCAAACTAAATGAGACCAGATCAAATTGATGCCACTCTGTTGCTGCTTTCACCATCATTATTAATAACCTCTTTGAGGAAAAAAGTTTTTTATTTTTATTTTCGGTTTCTATATGTTCCATTTTTAAATGTAATGAGGAATTGTCACTGGACGTTTAGGCATTCCGGCCAGTCACAGGGTAACCATTAGAACCAAACAATTATCTATCTTTTCCAGCGATTTTCCAACGTTGGAATCCAATTGCAATTGAATTATGGATTATGTGAAGCATCAGCTTAACGTATTTAGACGTCCGTGGTATCTTTGCTCAGTATTTTCCAGAATTTGCTAGTTAATGTTATAAACGGTTGAGAAATGACATAATCGCGGGTTCGGTGGGAACGGGCAAGTGCAGCGCAAGGATTGTCTTGTTGGGTTTTCTTGCCAGCTATTTTAAAATGTATTTTCTTGTCTTCAGAAATAGAAATGTAGGTATTCAAATACTATTCTGAAAAGAAAATTCCTTGTAAAAATTAATAAGGGGATGGTTTTAGTTTAAAAATGGAAAAAAATGGAATAGAATATCTTTGATTTTGAACCACAACAATTACAATATAACAACTTGAATAGAGTTAATCGACCCTGTCAATAAACCTAATTTAATTTCGTACTAAAATATTTCTTATTAATCATAAAATATAGTCGATCTGGATGGAGAAAGGTTGGAGAGGCGCATGCCCAACGGTGGGCGAAAACACACTGAAGTAGAAGAAGAAGAATCATAAAATCATACGGAACCAATTGGAAAAAGAAGTACTGCCGGAGGGTTGTTGGCTCGTTGTGACGGGAAAAACGATAAAAACTGTATTTACGCACTTCAGGTTTCCGCTATTTATACAGGGCCAGAGTGATTGAGTGCAGTTGGGTGCGGTCTGTAATTTTAAGTGAATGCGATTGAGTGCAACCTGTAATTTCTAAGCTTTAATTTGTCTTGTTTCAGGCGGCGTCGTGGCAGGTCGCGCGGCGCGTCGCTAACGTGCTCACTTCTAATGCTTTTATTGTAAGTATTTATACATTTCATACGTATTAAAATATCGAATGGTTATAATTTCAGAAACCGTAAACTATTTCAAATTTGGGACGTAACCTAATGGGTTCTATACGATGCCGTTTCAATAAATCCTGAAATATTAACGGTTTCAGAAAATAAACTTTAGAACATTAGGGACATAAGCTCGATGTATTAAGTTTCGATATTCAGATCGATGTCCAAGTAAACACAAGAAAAAGGCACAACATCACAAAATAACTCGGATAAATAAATAAATAAATATCACGGGACAATTCACACCAATTGGCCTAGTCCCAAAGTAAGCTAAGCAAAGCTTGTGTTATGGGTACTAGGCAACGGATAAACATACTTATATAGATAGTTACATACTTAAATACATATTAAACACCCAAGACCCGAGAGCAAACATTCGTATTTTTGATACAAATATCTGCCCCGACGCGGGAATCGAACCCGGGACCTCAAGCTTCGTAGTCAGGTTCTCTAACCACTAGGCTATCTGGTCGTCGGATGCTTTTGAACCCCCTAAGATGGGTTGATGTTGACCCCTTAGTCCCCTTTGGATGCGCCTCTGCACATAACTATTACTTAATAGAATGTAGAATGCTAGAATGTTCCTAAACATTGCAGCGTAGAGATGATAATCGGAACACCGAAACGGGCTCGCTACAAACATCTGAGAACACAATTGAGATGCATTTTGAATGGAAACTGCAGAGTTCATAGCCTTGGTAATAATTAATTTTGAGAACTTTATAATTAACTTTGGAATTATCTTCAATGTTTGGCACGGTTGGGTATAGAATAACTAGAACAAGTTAGTGCTATGAATGTCTTATTAACACATCATAATTCTCAAAGGTGCTATGTATTTTGAAACTAAATATTTCTAGGAAATAGTTTCGGTAAATTTCAAATTTTCATCAAGTCTTTGCTTTGCATCATTTACCTACATTGTTCCTGGTCAAGTTTGGAGAAAGTGCCATATTGTTCATATTTTAAGACTTCATTTAAGGATCATATAATTATGTGGTTGCTATTACTAGGTCTAAGTATGTTGCTGTGCCCTTTTATGTTTAGGGCAAATCTGATTGAATGAATTAAATTGTTTATTGCTCGAATGTGAGTAATTAAAAGGTGTTATTTATGACTCAATCAATCTTTATTAGGTATGCTTAAAATGTGGTGCTATGATATAAAAAGTGCGTCACAGTGAACCATCGTCCAGCATTGCAATATAAATATACGCTCTTTTGCCTGTTTCACACCTCCAATATTTACTTAGTATAAACTTAATTACTAAGTACTTAATATAAATTCATAATCAATGATGAACAACTATAATAACATTTATCTAGCAACCATGACTTAATTGAAATTGATGTATTTCCATTATTATAAATGTTTTGAAGCTTGCTTTTGCCGAACACTTTTTGGAGCTGCACATGCGTTTTAAGATCTTCATCATATAATAAAATTCAATGCAATAAAGAGTTTTGAGTTTATGCCAAGAAAATAAATATTTTTTAGCTTGCGTGACACTTCTACTCCTTTCACTATTTATACGCACACTCATATCAAAACTTGATACGTATGATTTGTATTAGGTATGTTTGATGACACCAAAATTAGCAAAATCTTCTGCAATACTAATTATTATCAGTTATTAGTACGCCAGCGGCTACGTTGCTTATCATAAATGCATATTCATCGAACTCCCTTCCATCTGGATAGCGCTAATGGATTTTACATAAAAATTTTTGCAAGTTACTGTAAAAATGCAAGGCTAAAAAGGAGTGCTTGCACAAGCTGCTGCGACTAGTGCCGCTCTGTACATCCATTCTTGACTGGTTCGGTATTTAAGGAGTGGCTACCTTATTAATTTATTTACTCAAATAAAAACAAAAGAAGCACAGAAATACTTATCTCTAATTATATACCTCTGCCAAACTGCATAGCAAACTGCAACTGACGGCCGATGGGGCAAAAAGGTTCTCGAGTGGCGTCCACGGACTGGAAGACGCAGTGTAGGTAGGCCTCCAACAAGATGGACGACCTGTTACGACCTGGTTAAGGTTGCGGGAACGCGTTGGATGCGGATGGCACGAGACCGATCTGTTTGGCGAGCTATGGGGAGGCCTATGTTCTCTCTCTGTCTTTCGGCTGAAATGATGATGATGATGATGGATTATCTAAATAGAACGATCGACTAGTTTCTGCTGTGCTGCTGTGTGACTGAATCGAACCTTTTTTATTACATAAAACTTACCCGTGATTAACCTCTATCTTACCCGATGAAAAGTAGCAGATGAGGCCAAAGGTGTCATGCCATCGCTACGTTCGACATACAATCATAAGTTGACCCGCTCACTCGTTAGCATTATTCGGCGTCCCCTGACTTTTTTGTCTTAACTTAGTTGTGCGCTGTCTTTGACATTAAGCAACGCCAAGACAGCGCACAACCAAGTTAAGACACCTGTCTGCCTTATTGTCTAACGGTTCTGACGCTTGACTTCGCAATCACTATTTCTTTCTGTCAAACGGTATAAAATGATGATAGAAAGAGAAGGTGAAGGTGAAATTAAGCGTCAGAAGCGTTAGACAATACGGCCTCTGGCCGTATAGTGAATGTGACAGCACGACATGAACTTCGAATTTCGTAGTAGACCCCTTGAGTCCGTATACTGGCTGCGAGCGAACGTGTCAAGTAATTATTGTCTGCCAAGAGCAGTAATTAATCCGCGCACGAGATTTGCTTAGAAAATCGCATCCCTAAACGTTCGATACACGAACACACCTCTATCCTGAGATTGAATCATCATCACCCCAGTCTATACACGTCCCACTGCAGGACCTCCTTTCAGAATGAGAGGGCTTGAGCCGTTGTTTCCACGCGGGCCCAGTGCGGATTGGGAACTTCACACACACCATTGAATTTCTTCTCAGGAGTATGCAGGTTTCCTCCCGATGTTTTCCTTCACTGTAAAATAATAATAATAATAATTTTCCTTCCTCTAATAATAAACAATTGTATCGAAACACCTTTTTTAATAACCAAGGATTAGACAAACGCATGTCATTTTGAAAACATAACCCTGATCCGTACAATAGAGATTTCCTTGTATTGTTAGTAAAAAATATTATTATTTATAATGACACCGGAATGGTTTATAAGAAAAAAAACACTTTTGCGAATCAAAAATAATATGCTCCAATGACGTCCGTAGACTGCGAATGAACTTTTTCGACTCATAAAATGGGTCCTAAAATTCACGTCGTTATGCACTCTCAATTGAAAATTTGGTGAAAAACAATTGTCATTCTTTTTGATTTGCTAAGGTAAAGTAATGTTTTCCTATAACTATTCCGGTGTTACTTAACTGTCGCTAAATATTTGTTACCTATAAAATTAAATTATGGTATGATAAATCTATAAAATAATAGTATTTTTGACGTGACAACGTCTACTAATAGATCGAAGAACGCCGGCTGCATACACGAAAAAGGATGACGCAATGTAACGTTACATGTACTACAGAGCGGCAAAGGCCAGTATGTACAAGAGAGCAGCGAACGCCAGCATGTATTTAATGGGGGGATGCGGGGGAGCGGGTGCGGGGGTTTTAAAGGGAGATGAAAATTTCATTGATTTTGCCGTAGGATGCACCGTTTTCAAGATATTTGACAAAAGACCGGTTCTCGTCCGATCACCGAGGTTCAGCAACGTCGGGCGCGGTCAGTACTTGGATGGATGACCGCCTGGTTTCATTTTTGTTTTTTGTTTGAATGTTTTGTTATGCTTATGACGTTGTCACGTTAAACTATCGTCCGTAAACCGACTTTACAAACAACCGGTTTTTTACTAACAATACAAGGAAGTCTCTATTGTACGGAACAGGGTTATGTTTTCAAAATAACGAGTGTTTGTCCGATCCTTGTTAGTAACTGTAACTTTTGATTTCGTTGACTTCGAATAGAAACATGATAACTCCTCGCGTTTCTGAGAAAGAAGGGTCGCGACAAACGAACAGACGGACAACACAGTAATGCTATAAAGATTCAGTTTTTTTTCCCTTTTGAATAAAGATCTAGAAACCAGAACCACTAAGCAAAGAGGTCTAAGCGTTGTCATCCACCATAATGCAAAGATTGGCCCTCTGAGCCGGCGGCGCGATGTTATCTATTATTTTACACGAGCGCACAATATCCGAAGCTTTACCAATTACGGAGCTCGCAATAAATCTCGATGAATATATCGATAACAATAATGATTTAGTACCGCGGCGAACGTATTACACGCGCAAACAACTGCCGAACTACAAACCAATGCATTGCTAATTAATTGAATCTGATGTTACGCGCTTTTTCAATACTTCGTTCAAGTTCGTTCATGGATGTGAGATAAAAATAAGTTTTTGTCCTTCAATCTCAGTAGATCCATTGATTGGTCCATTATGGATAAATTAACGGCCGCTTTAGCCTAGTTGGTAGTGACCCTGCCTACGTTCCTGAGCACGAATATTTGTTCCTGAGTTATGGATGTTTTCTATGTATTTAAGTATTTATTTATTTATATAAGTATGTTTATCGTCGTCTAGTACCCATAGTACAAGCTTTGCTTAGTTTGGGACTAGGTCGATTTGTGTAAGATTGTCCACTAATATTTATTTATTTATTTATTATTTAAATAAAAAAGTTCACGAAAAGGTGAATCTGGCGTGAATTTTTTTACTTTCTATCTAATAACTCTAGACAATCATTAGGTCCAATAACTGTAACATATTTTTGAAAATACATATATCTATTGCCAATAAAAAATCTCATCAGATCCAGTTATGTGAAAAATATATCTACCAAGAAAAAAATATCTCACTAGATCCATAATGGATCTGGTCAATGGATATACTGAGATTGAAGGCAGTGTCAGTACACTGTCATCCAAATTAGTTACATACCCGTACCTCGGTTCAAGCCGATGCCATTGACCGTTGAAGAGTTTCGTCCTGCGGAGACGATGCTGACCGGATCACCAGAATTTCACTACCAGATTATTGTACTATCACCGGATTTAGATAATGAAGCCAAATTGCAGCTCAATCATACCAGGAATCAAAGAAAAAGTGGTCGAAAAATGGTTTTCCCAGTTCTAAAGACTCGTCCATCTTAAGACAAAATTAATGAGTTGGAGCACTTACAATCGTAAATCGTACAATATAGGCAAATAATCCTAAGAAAAATCAAAAATTCAATGAACGATGTGTAAATATCTGATGCAAAGTTGTCCCAGTAATTCGCCGTAGTTAGTTCACCCGGTGACTGCATTTAACTGCCCACATTACAGGGCGCCTGCGCTCGGATGCGGCCAGATACCAAAATCTGCATAATACCTGCCTACTCATTTTGTCCTCTGTTAACGACAAATCAAGCGAAACGCTTTCAATATTCAGCCGGCGCGATCGTGCGTGTATTATTCACGTAATGTTGGCAACAGCGCCCATTAACTTCGTTTGTTACAAATGTGATAAATTAAAAAAGACAAAGAACTGCGCTCGGAAATAAAACATCGCCCTTAAACGTTAACTCCGCGTCGGCGTCGCTTTTTAAGTGTTTATTTTAGAAAAGGAACTCCGTAATTGTAAGTGGACAGTAACAATTTACAACACAAGCAAAAAGTTGCGACGGGAAATTTCACGAGCGACGAAATCTACAATTTAAAGTATCCGCCGCTTCCCAAATTTAAATCCATTACCCCTCCAAAACATAGTTTTAATAAAATTACAGCGATATTCCGAATGTCTCTCGACCCAATTTCCGAAACATTTGTAATTCAGTCGTCTGTCGGTAAAGTGGCAGTCTTCGTTACTCGCATTTTTAATCAACAAACCCTGGAAATTTGCGTGCTAATTTGAATAGCGGCGAAAGGGTCGGCCGCGACCCACGAGGTAGTAGCACGGGATCTGATTGCAAGTTTACCTACGTTGTCGAGTACTCCACGGGGATAAGTAACGACCAAATCTCAAATACTATACTACACAATCATGATGAAATCAGCCGCAACTGCTTGAACAAAGAAAAAACCCTGGGTGGATACCCATCACCTCAACTAATAGAACAAACCACATTTTTTTTTACGTATCTGTGGGATGGTTAATAAAAGTATGGTTCATAATCATCATTATCCCAGCCTATATACGTCCCACTGCAGGGCAAAGGCCTCCTCTCAGAATGAGAGGGATTGGTTGGGCCATCTCTAAAATTTGCCAACCAGGAAAAGAAGAGCGAAATCCTTGGATTTTAGAGCTCAGAACCCGGACAAGTCCGGATTGTTTAATTTATTCCAAGTGATAATAGTTCAATCAAATAGTCATAAATAATCTATTTATTTTCAAACAAACTTTTAACTAAACTTAGTCACCTTTCATCGAAATATTCGAAATCAATAACAAAAAACAATCTTCTTACACTATTGAGATTTATTTTCAAAATATTAGTACTTAAAATATTATTACAAAAAAGAAAAATAGAAAAATTTGAATGACTCGAATAAAAAACAAAGAATAGAAATACGGGGACCCGTTCGGATAACAGCCCTAGTTAAGATAAGAACCCATTAGGTATAGTATAGGCCCTATAGTATAGTATAATACTTGTCCACGTGGTATACAATGACGAAGGTAAACGCGCAGTCGGATCCCGCACTACAAGGAGTGGCGGCGCTAGCGCACGGGAAGTATCGGGTTTGTTCAACAGTTTACTTTCATCCCGCTTAGCTGTGTCCCTCCTTTAATAATTCGCGATTGAGTAAGTCTGATTAATTGAAGAGCCCGCATCCGTCGGGCAACCAATTTTCACATTTGTTTTAGCGATCTTTGCTAACAAATGTTCCTTTTAATGTTGCCGCTAAAGACCCATGTTGGTTGCACTCTTACTCGTCATCATTATCATCATCATTTCAGCAGAAAGACGTCCACATAGGCCTCCCCTAAGGCTCGCCAAACAGATCGGTCCAGCGCCAACCGCATCCAACGCGTTCCCGCAAGGTCGTCGCTCTATCTTGTTGGAGGCCCACCCATATGCATAGGCACCCATACTCCATTTACTTAATTTCATCATCCCAGCATATATACGTCCCACGGCAGGGTTCAGGTCTCCTATCAGTATAAAAGGGATTGGGCCGTAGTTCCAAACCGTAATAGAGAAACAACGAAAACAAAAATGATATGATTATTTTATAGTAAGAAAATACGGATAACTCACGTCTATGATCGAATTTAGCTGTACATGTTTCGGGCTAAATAATCATAGACGTGGGTTCTCCGTATTTTTTCACTATGAGTGAGTCTCACGGTAGTTTTATCTTTAAAGACACCTATGAAAGTTGTTCGAAAATGATACTAGTATTATTATCATTGTGGGGTCTCCCTTCATTTTTATTCCAGCTGTTTTGGTTAGCGTCAAATAGTAACGTGTGTTTACGCTCACGCACACAAGCAAACAAACTTTCGCGTTACTAATATTAGTAGGATCTGTGGAACGCGGTCGTATTAATTCTCATTTGAAGGCCCCGGAGAGCGGTTGGTCTCGGCGGGAAGTTTAATTGAAACGAATTATTGGGTAGTTTTCCAGGGAATACGGGAATTCATAACTCAATTATTCTTTAAAAAATACCTTGTTCAACATCATCACAAACCTAAGTATGTACAGTAGAACTAACTGAATCTTGATCCACTGTGAAACATTTGAACAGAAAATGTCACAGTGGCATTGCATTGTATAACTGAAACAATTACTTTGCTCACCCGCGACCTTACGATAGCTACGTAAGCTACGTTTACGTAAAAAATTGCATGTAAAAAATCGCATTGCTTGACAAGGAGAATCAGTATAAAGTTTTACGATGGGTGAGAAATCAAAAGGTTCAACTGTACGTGGGCACAGGTCTCCTCTCAGAATGAGAGGCCTTGGGCCGTAGTTCCCACGCGGGCCCAGTGCCAGTGCGGATTGGGAACTTCACACACACCACTGAATTTCTTCGCAGGTGTGTGTATAGGTTTCCACGCGGCTTTTCCTTCGTTTAAAGCACGTGGTAAATTTCGAATATAATTTCGCACATTAATCTCTTGCTCGAGAGGCCATAGGTCGAACTACTACTTAAATTTTTTTATGCGAGTAAAAATAAAAAAAAAGTAAAAAAATATATTGCAGACATCATTTTTGTCCATATATTTGTCAGTAACATGAAGAATACACTATTCTAAGAATGGTATTGTTATTATTTATTATCCTACTTCTGAGATAAAAAAACATGACAACATTTTCAAGTTATTTTTATTTGTAAAATACAAGCTGCCAATTCCTCGCCGCTGTTGGAACATCATAACTCTTACCGTAGCGTGGTCCCAAGTAGGTACGTTTAACAAGCTCGACTTGGAAAATAATAAAATAAACTCGCTCACACACAAGTAACATAAGCACCCAATGTATTGTAAGCGTTAGCCACACAATGCAGGTTCTTTATTTAAACCCGGTACTGTAAAGTACGCATTTTTCCCGGCGCGACCGCAATTATGCGATTTGCATATCTCACGCCCCCGACTCTTTACGGCATTTTTGTGCGCCTACCCGAAGATAATTTACGCTTTCCAGTACACCCCGTATAATACACTCGTAGAAAACAAGAAAGGGTAAAAACCATTTTGAATATGTATGAGAGTTCCAATTCTGTAGAGGCGCGCTGCTTTTGTTTGAATTAAACAAAATCACTAGTCGCTGGTGCCGTCAATTAAATGGACTACGGAAACGCTGCGTCCGCTGTTTATGTTTTAAAATCTTTTTTTAGTGCGACACATGAAACTTGCCAGTATTAAGTTTGAATCTATTTTAAGACAGAAAGTTCTGCAATTTTCTGACATAATTACAGCTACATAGATTCCCGCGTGAGCAATGCGCATTCACGGTATTTTCAGTGTTACCAGCTGAATATACGAACCTAATTTATTTTAACAAATCCCACCGTACCTACTGAGCTCCATATCGCGCCGGGTTTAAATAATCTAACACTCCTTGCACGTCATCCTGAAGGAAAATCCTGGGCGCTCTCTGGAAATCTAGACCAATGCGCCACGGGCTTAAATAAACGTAGTTTCTTAGAAAACGTCTTTTGCAGAATACAACATTGTTACTCTTTATTGGCGCGCACTATGTTTGACTTTAATCTGGCAACATTGTGCGTTCGACTTAGGGTTCATGATTTCTCGAGCTTATCAATTTCTCGGGTCTCGAGAATTCTCGAGTCTAATTTCTCGGGTCTTCTCGGGTTGTCGAGAAATTTACATTTACGTACGGATTTGCATATTCTTCGGTTCCAATAAAGTGATTAATCAACAAATTCAGTGGTTTCCTCTCAAATAAAAGTATCAAAATAATTATAAGACTTTTATTGACAGTCTTCAACATAATTAGCTTCTTTTTCTTAAAGAAAACTAAAAAAATAAGCTATTCTAACATTTGTGACCTGTATATTGTATACAATCACAGCACAAGCACAGCTAAAAAAGAAAAAAAAATCAACTTAAAACTTCTAGCTTCTTTCTTTTTAACAAAACAAAAAATAAACAAAAATTGCGTGAGTCGAAACACGAATGAACGTGTGTGTACTGTGATTTGTTCGACAAGTTTCACAAAAGCATTTTTTCATAGTAGCGAATTTTCACATCGCGTTCCTTCATGATCGCAAATTTAAATATTCGTTTTTTTTCATGTAGCGATTTTTCACAAAGCGTTTTATAATGTTCGGGTTTATTTTTTTCGCTTATTTTAACAGTAGATTAATTTATTAGTCGCAAATTTTTTCAGTAGAATTAGGCAACCCATCACGCCTTATGTTCGACGGAGCCCCACTTGGCGGGGCTCCTTTTTCTGGGCAGTTTGCCCTTCGGGCATCTGAAGATAACTAACGTAACGAACCTAACCTATCTATTAATACGTAATAATATGGACGCTAAGAAGGTTACGGTAGAGGGTGAACTATAGATTTATTAGAATAATGATTTCGAGTAAAATGTCTAACAAACCGCACTAAATTATACTGAAAAAATTTGCGACTAATCTAATAATAAATAAATCTACTGGTAAAATAAGCGAAAAAAATAAACGCGAACATTATAAAACGCTTTATGAAAAATCGCTACATGGAAAAAGACGAAACATTAAATTTGCGATCATGAAAAAACGCGATGTGAAAATTCGCTACTATGAAAAAATGCTTTTGTGAAACTTGTCGAACAAACCCCCCACTGCGCTTTGGCCCGTGCCGCCCCGCCGCCGCGCGTTTAAAACAAACGACAAACGCAAATAGTTTTATTTTATAATTTTATAGACGCAAATATGATTTCTCGAGTTCTCGAATTTTCTCGAGCTTGATTTCCCGGGAACAAAGCCCAAGGATTTCCCGGGAATTCTCGGCTCGAGAATTCCCGGGAATGAACCCTAGTTCGACTACAACGTAGCGTGGAGGTGACAAACGGTTTATTGCTTCGTCGGTAGCGGAGTTGTGTTAATCTTGTTAATTAAAAATGGTTGTAAAACTGTACTTACACTGCACGTCATTCGCCATCTTTAATTCACTTATCTACTTATCAGTATTACATAATTTGGCTATTTCAAAATTACTGACAAAATAGTGCATCGGCAACTAACGGTGGAAGCGAAAAAACGTAAATTTAAACACGACTATATACAACCAACGCTTAAATGCTCATATTACCAAGGCATAGAGATGAGTGTAGATATCGTTTATAAGTTCTACAACCGTTCATCCACTGCTGCTAACTTAACACCAATGACGGAGCGTCGTAGCAACTCGATTCCCATCGGATTGGCTAAATTTTTTACGGATGTTAATGATGCTGACGACAAGTTGGTATGACAAAGCTTGTGTGCACTAACTGCGAGATGTCGCATCCGAAGACATACCCAAACACACGCTCGCTCTCCGGATTGCTTGACTCCAAGCAACACAGTGTTCTTGTATGGTCAAGTGCAAAAATATGTATCGATTTAATCCTCCCATCATTATATACTTACCTATACCTTAATTCGACGACATAAGAGCTATGGGACATATTTATGAGCAAGTTGTGTGAACCCATATTTTTACACTTGGCTGTATACGGTCTTCCTACAATGTACTTGCCACCCGTGATACCCAAAGTGGTCTATATCGAACGTACCTACCAACTGCCTAGGGGCCCCGCATCGCCAAAGGGCCCCGCGCGCGCAACAAAGTAATTTAAAAGGTTTCGCAGTGAAAATTGAATTTGTTAATTTGTATCCTCGATGACAATAAGTCTTAGTATTCTTGCTATCTTTCGATGCATGCTACCAGTTGATTTGATTTGAATTCTTGAAAAGTGCGGTTGATTGGATGAAAGGGGGCCCCGAAAATTACATTGGCTGGGGACCCCTACATTAAGTATTAATCCCGCGCTGGAAAACACAACAAATCAATATAGTAGATCTACGAGACTAAGAGTATCCTGGATGCAGATATCTGCTCTATACTCTCGTTCCTGCGCATTTCGCGAGTACCTACTTCTTAACAATTTTAACACACCAACTTTGTACGCACAATGTATGAGGTAGCCGGTTATTTTATTACGGCACTAATGCATCCGCCGCTCATAAAGCAACCACTTAATTTTACATTGTAAACGGGAGAACACTTTTTACGCTGAAGATTCATTGATGGATCGTTCTAAGCCGCTGTTATGTTTACGGCTTAATAAACATGTTCATTACCTATGTTTAAACTGCGGAGTTCTGAATGCGCAGGGGCAAGATCTTCATACCGTGAAGATTCGAAAACAAAATAACAAAGATTTGATCAATTTCTTTAGACATATTTTGTTAACATATCATGTGAGCATTTCCAAAAAAAAATGCAAATTTTTTTTTTTTTATGTTAGATAGGCCAGACAAACGAACTAGTGGGTCACCTGATGTTAAATGAACACCACTGTCCATAGACACCCGCAGCGCTTTACACGATGCCAGTGCGTTGTCGGCCCTAAAGGAGAGGGAATAGGGGAAGGGGGAGAGGGAGGGGGAGAGGGAAGGGGTGAGGTATTGGGCCCCCGGCACTCTCACTGACCGTACGAAACGCAAGCAGGATTACTGCTGCTTCACGCCGGTGTTCTGTGAGAGGGTGGCACTGCCCCGGACGAGCCGGCCCATTCGTGATGCAGCGGCTAGCTAGAACATGGCTCTACCACTACAAATTTTTTACCTCTAAAATTTACAGGTAGTCTATGGTGATTGCAAAGCAGGGTGTTACGAAAAACCCGTACTAAAGCTTAAAATCTCATTTAGATACAGTTCGTAAAACTGTAGTAAGGGCTGTTCTTTTCGTTGTGGCTGTAATGGGAAAACAACACATATCAAATTTTTATGAAAATATCGACATGCTTTTTAAAGGATTTCCAACACAAAATATTTTTCAGAGTGTAAATTTGCCAGTATTTTTACCAAGCTTTCAGTTTTGTACCTAAAAATCTGATATATCCGTTTCGTTAAACCTAAACAAAGTTGTTTTAAGTTTGAATCGGCTACAAAAATGTTGGGAGCTTTTTAAATCTAAAAATTCTTAATCAAACAGTTTTCGCCAATGGCTTTCCGTAGTTCCGCAATCGACTTAAAAAAGCTGTTCAGTGAGTACTCGTAAACTACGAGAAAATCGCTCGCGTGTCGAATAAGTACGTAGGTCTGTACACGTTTTATTGCATTTCGGTGGAAATTTCCCGATTCCAAAACGAGCACTTTACTGTTTGTGAATAACGTCCATATCGCATTTTAGGTCTGATTTGCACCGGCCGATTCGTTAAATGGGACAACAGATACCCGGAAATGGAATGCAAAACGTTGCACAACCGTGACTATTTCGGATTTACGCGTTGGCGCATTTGAGTTTTGAAATTGGATAGATATTAATCGAGCGTACGGTTTGAAATCAATCACGGCAAATAGCGTATGCTAAGATGAACATGCATTCCGTATTGTTGAATGTAAAACCTCTATCAACTCGAGACCTATGCCTTTGTTTTTTTTTATTGTCTTCACCCTAGTTTTGATATTCTAACGCGAGCCGAACAAAAAAGTATAGTCAGCCAAGAAATTTCTTTACTACCCTAAGGTTCAATGTCAATAGAACATCTTAAAATATCACAGGCTACTCACTCACAAGTCAATGTGATAATTGTTATTGCTTTTATCCTGATGCAGGACCTGTCATAAATTATGGCAAGGCACTTACTTGGTCGTATAAACCAAATAAGTATACCAGACTTATTAATGAAATAGTTTATTTTTCATTTAATTCATCACACTTTTTTACGTGTTGCAAAACATAATTCTATACCGATTTTCTCTTCGTTTAGTGTTTCGATATGTGCAGGGGTTACTTGATATCACGGGGCGTCGGGATGATCGTAAAATCGCAACTACTTATTGTTCGCGTCTCTTTATATTTGTTCAGCTTTGGTAGTGCCTAGCACCCCTCAAGACGGCTGCATTTGCACCTAAGTAAATACATTTATAGAAAAGTTAACTGGATCCTGGATGTTTCAGCAACTTAATCAAAAACTTTCCTGTATCCGTACAACAATACAAAAGAAAATAGAAAACATATAAATAATAAGCTCTTTCCACGATTGTTCGGCGGACATTATCCGTTAGGCAACTTCGAACACAATAGATAATAGAAAAGCAAAACTCATCGTTGAACAAAACACAGCCAAGTTAAATCCAAGTACGTAATAAGACTGGGTATTTTGTTCGAATAACTGATTTAGTTAGTTGCAAGCAGCGAACGGTTCGTAACTAGCTATTTCGAATCCTCTTCCAATTGTCATCCCGGCGAGTCCGCTCGAGCAGCTAATAAACTTATTTACTTATCTGCTCTTTTGAGGGAGCATTCGGTGCAGCGTCAGTCAGCAATCACGGTAACAGAATTTAAAGTCTACGTTGTAATTCTAGAGGCTGTGCTCTACTCCGACTCGCTGCTAATTGTTGAAAAGAGGAAAAGTAATAAAAGCGCTACCTAGTCTTTGATTCAAAGACGCTGCCCCGAGCGCCTCGTCGGGGCGCATTTTAATAAATTAAAACTGTGCGAAATTCCCATTCCAATATCATTTTATTTCCCTCCCTGCGATGCTCCCGGTACGCTCCCTTTACACTGATTCAGTTTAATTTATCATGGGCCAAGCAATCAATTTTATGTATTACTTTATCATTATTAAACAAAACATTTAATTCACAAAGGCCCAGGGTAATTTCGGCTATCAAAGGTTAAATTGATGAAAGCATTTTATTTACTCGGTCTATGAAACACTGAGCTTTACTGTATCTAATGCAAAATTCAATGAGGAATCTTCATTTATAAAGGTTAAGAGGTACCATTAGTCTGGGCTGTTTTTGTATTTATTGTAACATTACTCGAACTCATTCGATAGATATTTGAGATCTTATTGACTTGCACTCGAAATCACCATCATTTTTGGGACGAGGGTTGAACGAGATGGTCAATACCATTGCAAGCGCCCGCGCGCTAGTCAATACACCTGTTTAATGTTTCATTGTCATTACCTTTGTCTAGGATAGGATGTGTCACAAGGTTATATGTGTTGATTTTGCTATTTTTGTACTAGAGAATAACATAGATTTTCGTTTGTTTTCCAGGTGGTGCTTATATCGTTGGAGCTGCTAGCATGGCGCAGCGGCGCAGCCGCGCTGGCGAACTGCCCCGGCGGCTGCTCCTGCAACGACGACACGCTAGTGGTGGTCTGCGAGGAAAGCCGCCTCGACGTACTGCCCATCGCCCTCAACCCCTCCATCCAAAGGCTCATCATCCGCAACAACAAGATCAAGACCATAGACAGCTCCATGCAGTTCTACGCAGAACTACAACACCTCGACCTCTCCCAGAACCATCTCGTCAACATTCCCACCAGAAGCTTCAACTACCAACGTAAACTACAAGAGCTACATCTCAACCATAACAAAATATCCTCCGTAACCAACACTACGTTCCAGGGACTGAATTCGCTGACGGTCCTCAACCTGAAGCGAAACTTCCTTGAAGAACTCACGAATGGCGTTTTTGCGACACTGCCGAGATTAGAGGAACTAAACCTCGGTCAGAATAGAATATCGAGGATCGAACCCAGAGCCTTCGCCAATCTGACGGCGCTCCGAATACTCTACTTAGATGATAATCAGTTAAGCTCTGTGCCGACGACTTCATTTAGCCTTTTAGGGAGCCTCGCTGAGCTCCACGTTGGATTAAACGCGTTCTCTTTTTTGCCCGATGACGCTTTCGCCGGCTTGAACCGCCTTGCCGTGCTGGACTTAAATGGAGCCGGGCTCTTCAACATAAGCGAGAACGCATTCAGAGGTCTTCCAGGACTCAGAAGTCTCAATCTGTTCGGGAATAGGTTAAGCGTAGTGCCCACTCAGCAGCTGAGCGGACTAACTAGATTAGAGGAACTGTACATAGGCCAAAATGATTTTTTAGCTATAGAAAGCCACTCATTCAAAGGCTTAAAAAATCTTAAACTGCTCGACATCACCGGTGCGGCACTGATGGAGAGAATCGCGAAACGATCTCTCGAGGACAACATCAACTTGGAAACGGTCGTGCTGACCAACAACAAGAAACTGGCGGTGATAGAGGAGGGAACCTTGCTCGGCCTGCCTAAACTGAAACACGTTTCTCTGAGAGACAACGCCATAGTGACGCTCAGCGAAACGGTCTTCGTCGGGAAGGAGCTCAAACAGTTGGACATGACCGACAACCCCCTATTCTGCGGCTGCCAGCTGCTCTGGCTGCACGAGTTGCTGAACGAGAAGAGTAACTTCAGCCAGATCCAGTGCGCGGGCCCCGACCACGTGAAGGATAAGCCGCTGCGGCTGCTGGGCGCGGACGCGCTGGGCTGCGAACTGCACGACACGCGGCAGCAGACCATCATCTGCGTGGCCGTGGTGGCCGGCGTGGCCTCGCTCGCCTCGCTCGTGCTCGTGCTGTACCGCTACCGCAAGAGCATGCGCGAGAAACTCAAGGACTACAAATGGAACAAGCGCGCCATGCGCAAGGACCTCGAGTACCACAAGCCCATCTCCACCGAGGACGACTGCATCGTGCGCGGCATCCACCCCGCGCAGTACCCCGCGCCCGCGCCCGGCCTGCGCCCGATCCCGGTGACGGAGCTGTAGCTAGAGCTTTACGCCTCCCCGAGCGTGTTCTTCATGTCGGGACAGGGCTCGGGGCGGCGGCGCGCGGGCGGCGGCACGCTGCCGGCCAGCGGCTTCACGTACATCGGCGGCGAGCGCGCGCCCACGCTCAACAACGGCGCGCCGGCGCCCGCGCACGCGCACGCGCTCAACAACGGCTCGCTGCGGTCACTGCCGGACCGCCAGGCGCGCGCGCCGCCGGACAACTTCACGCGCAACGTGGCGCGCTACCCGCGCAAGCAGGACAACGGCTACCTGCGGCCGTCCGAGAGCGCGCTGGGCTTCCCGCGCCGCGCGCCCGAGCCCGACTACAGCGAGCCCGAGTACTCCGTCATCGCCGAGGGCCGCGACTACGCGCGCCCCTGCCCGCACTCCAACACCTTCAACTGTTGAAGGCCGGGCCGGCCGGCCGGGGAGGCCCCCTGAACTGACTCTTTCGAATCGTTTGTGATCTTCTAATAGCAATAAATCTTCATTCCATTAAGTTTTTCTATGGAGGACTCGTGAAGGGACGTAGTGTAGAGTGGTTAGTGACGTTGAGCGCTCGGCGACCGGCGCGCGTGCGGCGAGGACTACCCGTGTCGTGTTCGGTTTAAGAGAGTACCTTATTTGTAAATTATAAATTAAGTAGTGATGGATCTATTTTTCGATTAGTCGGCGAGGCGCATGAAAGTGAGACTTTCAGTAGAGGCGCCCGCACGATGTACAGACTAGTCGCCGCGAGCTAGCGGGCGGCCGGCGCGCCGGCGCAGCTCCTGTAATGTAATAACTAATAATACATCATCAACTTGTGATCATGAATGTCCTACCAGTGCGGTAGACTTTATATTTGATTTTGTACAAAAACCATTCCATGAGAAAATCTTTTTTAATATCTAATTTTTAAATAAATTAAGTGTGCGTTAAATAAGACACCAATATGAAGATATAGGTAACCTATTATAGAATTAATGAATGTAAATATATTTATACTACATTGAGATATTTATAAAATTTAATACGATCTTGTTCTTCTTGTCATATAATTATTTCGGGGTTTCACATACATTCGTATGGATTACGTTGTTTGCTATCGACTGATATCCTCTATATATGAGATTTTCTACTCGTCACTATTGTCAATACACTGTATTTCGTATTGTGTAGGTACGACAGCACCCTCTTCTTACCTTATTAATTAAACACTCAATTCTATTCGCCAACTCATATACTAACTACTTAATTTTCAGTGAAATTATGTTCTACTCTCATTCGCAACGATGTACGATGATTTATTGTTATTTAAGCATCATTTTCAATCATTTCCATCGAAAAATACGTTAAATAAAATATGTAATCTATAAGAGATGTTGATACTTTAATCAGCTACAATAAGTGTGCTACTGAAAGCAATACATAATATTAAAACTGTTATAGAGATATACTATTCACAAACTAATTAGGGCTAGTATTCATAAATTGGAAATCGGAGAATGGTTTTTTTTTCTACACATCACGCATTTCGGTGGATGGATGTTAATAATCATGGAAGGATAATGAAAGTGTACCTACCCAGAAAGAATGACAAGAATGCACGACCTCATAATTCGAGCCGTAAGGCGCAAGCCACACAGAAGAGACGTGTGACGGGGGCGCGTTGCAATCGCGGCGCCCCTAAGCTTGAATCAGTTTTCATACTAAATGTATAGAAGCGTCGCGATCCAAAGCAGACAGAAGAGACGGGGCGGAGGCGCGGCCTGCGAACTAACGACGCGGACTGCGACGCGCCCCCGTCCCACGTCTCTTCTGTGTGGCTTGCGCCATATAGCAATAAGTAACATGAGGATTTGAATACTAGGTCGTATATTATTGCCATCCATTCCGGGGCGAATGTTTTAGGTAGTACCTACTTTAACCGCACCCGATGCTTAAATATCTACTTTGGTCTTAGGTCCCTATTTATTTAATACTTAAACGTGACAGGTTACAAGTGACTATGACAATTCGAAATACATCGCTGCTTTAAAAGTTCCGTATTCCATCGGGCTTTATATTCGCTACGCAATTTAGACCAAATTGTCAGTCTCATTTGTAACATAGTGTCGTACGTCTATTGGCTATGTGCGAAGCGGGTGGTGGGGGTACAGAAAAAGATCGCAGCGCACAACATGGCAAAAATTGGAAGTAAATTCGGAGGAAATGTAGTCAATAGATTTCATAAAAAGTTACTGTAAGCATCATCTCTTTTAACAATGTTTTCTGAGATGATATATAGAAACGAAAAAATACTGAGTATTGTCACCTTACATTATCATGTTTCTTTCAGTACAACGTATAGAAATTTAAAAATAATAAAATAGATGTTCTAAGAACTATCGCGTTTGTGCAAAAGGGAAAATGAAGGATTTCCGATTTATTAACACAAGCCCGGCCGGTAGTGTTCAGTTATTTTTCAAGCACTTAGAAATATTTGTTATCTATGCGCTAGGAATACCCTAAACCATTTGTAATGTCGCAATATTTCTTATGAAACTGTTGTGTCCAATATGTTTTAACCATTCTAAGCTAAACTACTTAATAACAGAGAAGTTTAAGTCAAATTGTTACAACTGCGGGTTGAATAGGGGACTGCAGAACATGAGTTTTCCTGAAAGCTCGAATCGGGCTTTGCATTAAGATTAAAGATTATTGAAAATCTCGACGAAACCCGTTAATTATACAGTAGGTACAATAGCAGACACTTAAATTATTAACCCTCTGTCATATAAAGTAATATAAACCTTTGCAAGTAAAATAGACATCTACAGAAAAGAGAAAAACGGATGATAGAGGAACAAAATATTTGTATACAAAATTGTTGCCATATTTAAACATTTTTAGTTATAAATATGCCAATCACGTAGAAAGTGGCGCCACATTTTTTTCTATCCTTATTTGTGAGAATCTGGCAACCCGTTTGTGGTAGGTAGGTTTGTATATTTCCATTTGACCTTGAAAATTATCCTGCCAAAGACAGACACTCACATCTAACATCTGGTAGTCATAGTGAACGGTTGCCATACTCTAAAGATGAGCTCTCATCGAATTCGAAACGGGTCAGTGTAGTTTGGTGGTGGTGATAGTTGGGTTTGTGTGATTTGTGTGTTCGTACAGTGTGGAGGTGGAGGAACTGCATGAACACATGTCTTACATAAACGTAACTATCATAAGGTCACGGGTGAGCAAAGTAACTGTTTCAGTTCATTGATTACGGATGTCCGCAAAATAACGCCTGATTCAATAAATTAAACTCTTTGAAGAGACGCTAATAACGCTAGTACGCGTGGTCCTAGATGTGACAAACAATCTCCAACAGCTGAACGGATTGTTTGCAAAAGGTAAAAATGTAAAAATACACTGCCACGTGGTTCACACCAAAACAAATGACGCATAATTTTACTTCAATCAGCAATATAACATTTGACTGCGAAAATACATACAGTTAATGAACATGTTACAACAAGGGAAATTCGAAAACAACGAAAAACGTAAACGCATGCCACGTCTGTCTGTTAATTACAATCTTTGACTGACAATGGCGAGCAGAAAAACGAGTCACTTCACTTCGTATCGTATTTTACTTATCTAACTTTTCACACATAAGCAATAGCAGCGTTCGGAAATATTCGTAGTTCCTGAAATGATGGCGTGTTCATTAGCTGTAACAAATGTACTTAAAAACTTTTCTAAATCTTACTTCTGAACATGATCCTACTCTATCTACTAACTTGATCTTGTGGCATATTGTTCATGTAAATATGGAGAAATTAAAGACTAAGCAATATGGGCATACGCTCGTGCCTCTTGATGCCTAAACGTGTATACAACTTAATGAATACATATGAGAAATTGTGATTAGTGTACATAGCATTGTCTACACAAAGTTGTAATAGAATCATCGGTCATTTCTGTATTTTATTGTAGTTATTACCTACATACAAACTCGATAATATAACATACCTCAAATTAACGATTGTTTTATTTTTTCCATCGTGGCAGTCCACCAATATGATTCCTAGGGAACAATAGAACCATGTCATAATTAATCGATTTGTTGATCTTCTACGACAGTGTTTATTGCGTGTTGTATGTCATGATGACAACTCGATCTTTGCGAACTGTGTCAACGATAATGAACAGGAAAGGAGTTTGCTTGTGTACTTAATAACTAAAATTGTCAGTGTCCATCTGTCAAAACTTCTTTTTCTTCTCACTCATATCATGAAGCGAAAACGTTTAAAACTACGTTTATTGCATGTTGTGATCGGAAAGTTGATAATCCTTGGACCCGCACTGACGTAGTGTAATTAACTAGTAGTTAATGACAAGGTTCTATAGTGGCCTACGAAACAAATTGGTTGACTGTACCTATACTAGTGAAGCGATCCTAGCGCCATCTAGTCATCAAATAGAGAAACCGCTACAATCTACATCGCGCTATCGAAGTTTCTCAACTTTGATCCATAAATACAGTGCCTGGAGGGATAGATATCTGTCTCTATTAGGCATAGGCTTCCCCCACACTATCTTCATGGGTTTACAGCACGCTAGATTGAAAAGTTGTTTTTTCTGAAAATAATCGCAATTGCCTAATATTCAAAATCAATTAGATTAAATTATTGAAACTACCATGCGTGTTTGATCTATTCGTGCTATAATAGTTGTCGCCCGAAAATGTTAACAATCCAATTTTGATCCTTTCCCTTTCCCCGAGTAGACAAACAATAACATAACTATTCTTTTAATTCGATACTGGTTAGTTATATAATAACAATTTTGATCACAAAGTACCTGGGCGACCGAGCTCTGCTCGGGCAGAAACTCGGTACCAAGCGTTTTCCCAGAGATAAGACCAAGCTAGATCAATTTTTCATCCCCGAAAACCCCCAAATACCAAATTTCATCGAAATCGTTGGAACCGTTTCCGAGATCCTGATTATATACACCGGAGGGGGGGGTGAGAGGGGGGGAGGGGATGCGGGGGAGGGAGCGCGGGGGCATTAAAATTTCATTGATTTTGCCGTAAGATGCACCGTTTTCAAGATATTTGACAAAAACACCGGAGGGGGTGGGGGGGGGGGGGGGGTGAGTCACGTTAAACTATCGTCCGTAAACCGACTTTACAGACAACCGGCTTTTCCTGTTCTGTGCTCCCAATAGGGAACGTGCACATAGACGGTGCTGCCAACTGGTGCCATAAGGGTGCCATCAATTTGAATGTTTTACCTTGATAAGTTTGTTTTACTGTCCGCATAGTGTCTCTTCTGTCGCATTAGTGCTGCCGCCTATAGTTACTGCACGTTCCCTATAATACTTTTTCTCACAAAAAAGTAACTTTTTCTCACAAAAAAGTAACTTTTTCTCACAAAAAAGTAACTTTTTCTCACAAAAGAAGAAACTTGACGTTTTCTCATAAAAAATAAACTTAAAAAAAAACTAAAAATCTTGAAATAAACGCGGAATCGAACCGAGGTCGGCTGGATCCGCGACCACCCGATGTCTAATGTGCCATTATGATCTGCTCGAAGTCGGCGAAATTTAGCTTTATATTCTAATGCAAACAAAAATAGCCGGAAAACACGAGTAAAAGCGATTTTCTGAAAATGAAACATAGCTAGATCAGTTTTTCATCCCCGAAAACCCCCACATACCAAATTACATCGAAATCGTTGGAGCCGTTTCCGAGATCCTCATTATATATATACATATATATATATATATATATATATATATATATATATATATATATATATATATATATACATATATACAAGAATTGCTCGTTTAAAGGTATTAGAATCTGCAATTTCTGTTCGGCCAGTGGCCAGTATTGACAATCTACTAAACTGTAACGTCGAATAGATGGCAGCACAATGGCATTTTTAACATGAAACTTGAACACAGCGCCCTCTCACCATTACTTATCATAATATCTGGATCGCTAGTACGCTTAAGGTTTAAAATAAGCTCCGCTAGATGGCAGGAATACGATATACGCCCTAACCCGAAATGTTCAATCGAACTATCGCTGGTAGAGGTCACGGACAAATTTTTTAGAACTATTTTTAGACATAGCTGTATGATGTGAGTTTAATGACCCCAGTTAGTACAGTAGAAATAACTGCACTGCGTATCTTTGATACCTTTTCACAATAATCATACAGACCTAACGCTGCACGTTGTGACCAAATACATACTGTGCAAAGGTCTCAACGCTGGTTCGCGATGGTTATTTATCATACTACACGCCTACGTTATTGGCTCAGTCAACGTATCACTAAGGTCACGTTCAGGGATCACTAAGTTTCATGATACTCACCGCCGTTCCGAATTCAGGGAATCCCGTTATGTTTACTCTTACCGTCTTACCTTAGTCTTATTTCCTATTCAAAACAATTTTTCAATTTTCGAACGATATTTTCACAACCAAATTAGGTTCCCAGTGCACATAATTGACATTTATCAGGATTTAACTTGATAAGGCTGGGTAAATCTGAGAGATTAAGAACGGATCAGGTCAGTAATGTAAGTAGATATATTTAAAAACGATTTTTTTTTAATTTTTACCTTATTATTTAGGTATAGTCGGGGTAAGAAAAGGTTCGTCACTTTTCGACCTTAACTCGTTGACATAGAGCCGAAAAGTGACGAACCTTTTCTTACCCCGACTATACCATCGGCCAAAAATATGGTTCATTTGCGCGTCATGATACAACAGACCATTTTCCCTTGCGATAATATAATGACAGTGACTAACGACATCACTCAGAAACGTCTTACCTTAGCGATATTTAGATCTCGCAGAAATTTTTGTCAAAACTGGTAGACCACTTTCTTGGCTGACCGTACAGTCACATAAATTGCAGCAGGAGCAGGCTAATTGTCCAACTCCCTCGCAATCGCCATCGCGTTTATTTTGACAGTTCTTGTATGGGCTGACAATGGTATCGGAAACTGCCTGCTGTCACAGCCATACAAAAACTGTTATTTCAATCCGATGCAGTGTCAAAAAAGTTACACCAACTTACCCTACCGATTCAACTGATGAAGTCATTGTGCAATAATTGTGACTTTTGAATATTACGGATTGGGGCAATCCATAAAATTAATTCACGCTTTTAGAAAGCCGGGGCGAACGAAATAATTTCGATTTTCATTTCATTGAGACAAATGTAACGGAGACGGGTCTAAAAATTATCAAAATTGATGTGACATAGTTTATGGATATTCAGGACCACAATAAAACCAAAAAAAATAAATGCTGTCATTATTTTATTTTATAGTATGTAACATTCATTAACATTACAAAATTGTTCAGCCTTGTGATGGGGAAGCCGGCCAGAGGCGTGGACATGGTTTGTAAATAAATACAAAAGGTGAGTCAGGCGTAGACATATGGAATTAATGAGTATAAAGATACTGTAGCTTAGAACTTCTCCTCTTCAAGACCATGCTTGAAGAACATCAAGATGGGGACCTGCTTGCCATCAATATCTCTGTACTCGCACATGGCCACCATACCGTCACAGTCCATGGACTCGCCGGTGAAGAATTGCAGCTCCTTGAACCTGCCAAGGATGTCCTTCATTACCTTGTTCATGTTGGTCTTGAATATGTCGACTTGATCGGGCGCCTTTTCACTTAATTTTTCTACCAACCTGTAATACAACAAAAATTGTGCATTAGTAAAATTAGTATTAATTAAAACATACATTTTTCTTGTAAAATCGAAAATTGGTTGGATCTCTGTACAGGGTAAGGCCGTGGTCGCTTTGACCCGCCGCACGCGGCCGACAGCGGCCCGCCCGCCGCCCGCGGCGTCTGAATGGTGTGTTCGTCAATGTTCGGGAGTGGTCGTTCTCGCCCGCTGCGTGCGACGTCCCGAACGCGGCGGGCGAGAACGACCACTCCCGAACATTGACGAACACACCATTCAGACGCCGCGGGCGGCGGGCCGCTGTCGGCCGCGTGCGGCGGGTGAAAGCGACCACGGCCTAATTTGTGCTTATATTTTACCTACACTGCATACCAACTTTTGACCATCTCACCAATACATCTACTTTAAAAGAGCACTACTAGAGTAGTGCTCTGTTCCAAATATGATACAAAAACAAACATTGTCATTTCTGTGAATTTTCTGTGTCTGTCATTGTGAGTTATGTTTAGAATTACTAAACCAACTCTATAAAATCTTAATAGAATCCCTCCATACACTACTTAATTAATGCAAAGTTCCCATAGGATACAAGATGAATTTGCAAGCAGCAGTTAATGTAAAGAAACAAGACTATATTTAAAGTATTCATGCATATTTGAACCTAGTAAAATGCAACAGAGCATGTCTATTACAGCACTGTCATCTCTACATTAACCTTTCGTATGCCTAGTGCTGTATCCATACCTATACCTGTCATATGCCGAGAGGCTCACACACTAGTACAGTGTTCCGCAAACTTTTTGTGTTCAAGGTACAGTCAAGGGCAAAAATATGTATACACTTTAGTACCTTGTCTATTTTCGTCATATTTGAACTGCCATATATGAACTGTCACAGTGATTAAAGTGACAAGGTACTAAAGTGTATACATATTTTTGCCCTTGACTGTACATCTTGCAAAACAAAAATTTTTGGAGGTACACCATAAATTAAAATCAACTGAATGAATCAGCGTGATTTACATCTGTTTAAGTATTTTTCTTCCATCCGTCTATTTAGGTTTATGAGATAATCTTATTTTTCTGAGGCACACCAACTAATGACTATGGTACACAAGTGTGCCGCATCTCACACATTGCAAACACTGCACTAGTACTCAAATAAATTTCGTAAGTACGCATTATAAGGTACAACAGGTACTGGTACAGATCCAGTACAGTCAAGGACTTTTCATGAGCCACCATGGAACCTTTTCAAAGTAAAAGTCATTACGATTTTCCTAGTTAATTAATGCGATGTCACTATGACGTTTATGAATTAAAGTCCATGACCGTACAATGGGTACAAATGTGTGAACCTTATTGGCATACAAAAGGTTAATGAAATGCCTGAAGCCATATTGTGTAACACATTAGCAAATGCTGTTTTCTATCAATTGGGTAGAGGTGAGCATAGAAAGAGATAGTGAATGTGATTATACTATAGAGGTTTAGGTACTTTACTAAATGTAAACAAACATCAGCTGCCAACACGACCAAATGTTATGGTGTTGGGTTAACCAGCCAAATGCAATATTTGTAACTGACTTTCAGGCATCACATTTTCAACATACTCTTTAGCTTAGTTGCATAATATGGAGTTGTTTACATTTAGAAAAGTACCTAAACCTTTATAGTATACAAGCACCTACATATTACACAAATAGCTTCTGGTCTTTCATTTGAACTATACAAATGTAAACTAAACAATATGTCATAGTGTACACAAAAATAAACGATTCATGGCAATGTAATGTGGAAGGTTTGCATCTATAATGAAATGCAAGTGTCAAGAGGCAGACTGCAATCTGTATCATAAAACTTTTTGATAACATAGTATACATAGTATACATAATCTAAAACTGGCTACAAAAATTGCTGTATACAGAGCCATTGTCCTACCAAGTCTGCTGTATGGCTCAGAGACTTGGTGCCTTTATCGAAAACACATAAAGACATTAGATCAATTCCATCTCCAATGTCTGCGGGATATCATGAGCATCCACTGGAAGGACCGCATCAGAAACACTGAAGTTCTTCGACGCGCTAAGATCTGCGGCATTGAAGCATATTTGCCGGGTGTTGGTGGGGCTGCCCCGCTTCTGTAGCGCATCAGGGATGTTCGCCGAAGCTAGGATGGACTGTTTTTACGCCACCATGCGCAAGAGAGCCGCATCCCTGGTGCGCCGGGTGCGCGACAGCCCCAACGCCATCATGAAGATGATAGGGGACAGGCTGGACTGCCTCTACTTGCTCCGCTGCAGTCGGCTACATGCGCCGTACTCAGCTAATGTATCATAGGTATTATGTAGTTAAGTATTTCAACTAACATTATTAGAAGTAAGCTTTACTAACAATCTATGAGTGTACCTTACTTGAAATAAAATGATTTATTATTATTATTATATCTGATGCGGCGTCAGTTACGCTGGTGTGGTCATGTGTTCCGCATGCCAATAAATGAAAGGATCGCAAAGTGCATCTTTTACAGTGAGCTTCAAGAAGGCAAGCGCAAGCACGGCGGACAGCTCTTGCGATACAAAGATGTGCTCAAAAGGCATATGAAAAGCTGCAGTTTTAACCCCTTAACATGGGAGTCATTTGCTGCAAATCGCCCGGAATGGAGACGTCTTTTAAGGCAGAACATCGAAGCCTTTGAAAAGCTACGAAAAGACGAGCTCGACGCAAAAAGAGACGAGCTAAAAGCCAGACCACCAACGGCGTTAACTTACAATTATAGTGGCGGCGTTCTCACCTGTCCGATATGCTCAAGAACATTTAAGGCCAAAATTGGCTACAACAGTCACATGCGAGCACACCAACGCGCGGACCAATGAGGCGCCAGCTGCTGAGCCTGTCCAGCAGTCGCTGTAGCCGAAATCGGCTCGGACAGTATTATTATTATTATTATACAAAGCTAGTCCCATATAAGATGCATAAAACATGTGGATATGGTTATTGTATGTCACAAGAACTTAATAACTTGCAATTATATTTGTTATTGCTATTTTTGATCATTTTTGTAAGCACACAAATTGTTGTACAGATGTATCAATTTTATGTGCTTAATGCACAAAGTAGCCACACAACGTAACTTCAAATTGTTTATTTAAAATAATTTAAATACTTGAATATGCGTTTATTTTAGCCTTATTAGTTAATTTAAAAATCCCAGGAATGTTATTGAAAATTAAATTGGATCCGCTTCCATACTGCTCAACATCACCACCACTGCTGAAGTTTAGGTAAATATGTATCTGAATTTCCAATCCCTAGTCATGAAGTACACTCCGGGTGGACCTTTCTGTGATGTATAACAACCACACCCATGTGTAAATAATATGATATAGTACCAATACAAGGATATTGAATAATTCATAACAATGAATGTGCAAAGCTATTCCCCTGTATGCATAAGACATGTTAAAGTGGCAACAAGCAGCTTGCAAATCACTAAAATCACCCTATAGACCCTTGAAATTACTGTTAACTATGTTTTCTGAACACACATTATAGAAATGAATGTCCCTAAGTGAAAGTTAATTGATATTGCATCGAATGCTCCATAAGTAAGTATTGAAAACCAACTTCTGGTATTAGATGATGCAAATTCTTGATTTTTATTAAAATATTAACCAACAGTGCTGGCTGAAAATCAACACTGGGGTGCTTGCTATAAACGCCTCAGCATTATGCTGAGCCAGTGTCCTATTTACAACCACAATGACACACTCTATCTTTAGCCTTTGTGCTGTTCTTTTTGTAATTTATGTGTCTTGTTGTTGTAAATAAATGTATTTTCTTTTCTTTCTTTCTTTCTAACATTATTAGGAGGACTAAGAATCCACCTAAATCTCAAACTAACAATTATTATTGTAAATAATAATATAAATGCCTCATCTATCTCTTTCCATTTGCATTTGTCCATGGAAATGCTGAACTAACAACATAAAACAAAGCAATGAACATCAGAATCCAAGCTCATGGTTAATTTCATGTAGGTATTGTCAACAATGGTTAAGAAATTTGCAAAATAATATACTGAGAATACTACTACAAAATTAATTAAAAACACTGATACTTAATATTGCCTTGAAAGATATGAATTTAAATACTAAACAAACACAAACTATAAACTTTTGTTCACATTTGCATATTCATACTCTCATTCAAACCAGATTAATGGGTCTAGGTCTACAACCTTTAACTTGACTGATAATGCTTGTGTAACCTTCATATCTCCGCCCATAACACAGATAAGGGATTATAAAATGGAACAAATGACTAAAGTGATGGGATGAACCTAAATTCCAAACCTAACCATAATGGAGGTCAATAATCCTATGACTCATCAAAATTATGATGTAGTATTTTAAAATGTCATTTAGTCTTATTAACTGATAATGTTGATGAAAGTTTTGACGTGAAGTTCTATTGCATAGAATGGTGCATGCATTAAATACCATGCAACTGCATTAAACACGTGAAAAGAGTACAAAACAGATGTCACCGGATTTTGACAATTTTAGGTTATGATACACTATTTTACTACAGTAAAAAGAAAAAAAGCGCCATGCTCAAACCTTGATCACGGTTGATCACTGGAATTATCACTATCACTCACTTTTTCATGTAGTCTTTAAGGTACAATGTGTAGGATTTTTTGTCACCAAAGGCGTATGTCTCCACAAGCCTGTGATTTAGGACTACGTCTACGCCACTCTCCACGGCGGATTCGGTGCCCTCATCGGCCTCCTCAGCTGAGGGGTTGAAACCCTCAATCTGGATGTCACCCTGTGCTCTCGTCACTAGTTTACCAGTCACTTCGTAAATTACTTCGTCGACCAGTTTGACTCTATAGGTGTCCGAGAACATCTCATCACCTGAAATGAAAAATAAACACTTGATACTCCCATCTCAATTCCACTCATAACCATCTCGAATGTCGATATTGTCGATGTGGCAGAAATACACCAAAATTAAGATGAGACATCACTGTCAGGGGCACAACGAAATGTCAAAATAACTGATATCAAAGATACACATAATTAACAAAATATTCACAGAAATCACATATTTATAACACGACAAACGTAATTACCAGTGATAATGTCTTTATAGATTTTCATTTTGATGGATTACGGGCGATATAAATAATAAAAACCGAAAGAACGGCTTCTAGCCCCAAGAACTAAACCGGAAAGAGCTTTCAAAAACAAGAAGGAGATATAACAGTGAAATAATGTTGCCAGAAGCATTTGGTCACAAAAAATGAAGAAAATTTTATAAATAATGAAAACAATTATTTTTAAATAGTGCTATGACTATAAAAACAAGTAAGTAAACAAGTAAAAGATTTACCGTAAAAGTAGAAAATAATTAACATTAAAAATGATCCTTTAAATTGGTTAAATTTTAAAATACACCTTCACACTGACACTGACAACACCATTTTGTGTTGAGTTGGTTGTGTTGGCACTGAATAAGGAAGTAGATGGCGATAAAAAAAATCTTCTCAGTGGAAGATGGAAGTATTTCTGTATAATTCTACTGTTTGTAGATTATGCGGTGAAGAAAATGACAATGGAACATTACTGTATTCTTGCGAGGAAAATAATCAGAACTTAAGTGATATTATTAATACATATTTACCGATAAAGGTACAGTACTTTTTACATAATTCGTGGTTGTTTTGACTCCATTACGAATACAAAATGGTGGACGGACTTGTAGTGCAAAGTTAACATTTTTCTATCTTTTATTCAAATTACCCTTGGAATCTTGAAGAGAGCTAGAAAGAATAATACATATACATTTTTATTATATTTATTTTCTTGGTCGGAGTACACCTAGCTTTACTTTATTTTAATAACTATTACGCGCCACTATTTGACATTTTTTTACAGCTGATCCAAATATTCTGATCTATTATTCAAAGAAAAAGAAGTCTTTCTCTTTATTTTACCACAAGTTTAGTATTAATTTCTTACTTTACTGTGCGCTACATGCCTCTTGTTTTTATTCTGACTATTTCCTAATAATTGGCATCGTACGGCAGAATCATCATGATAAAATTAAATCTATTCCAAGTTAGAATTTTAACTGTATAAACATTGCAAATTAATGACTGTTCCAGGTATCAGACGACGGGCAATTACCACGAACCATCTGTCCAGGATGTACAATTCAAATAGAAGCTACTGTCGAGTTTATAACCTTGATTATAAATGGACAGGTACAATACAAACAATGTTTTTTTATGTAGTACAAAGTTTTAATGCTAATTATAAAACCTCATAAAACAATCCCCAAGAAACTAATAAAAACTTAAGGTTGTATATATAAGTATCCTTAGATAATAACTTGACAATAATATGATTAATAGCAGTTCAAATTTAATTACCTATTCCTCATTTTATTCAATTTTAAAGGTTCAACTAAATAACACTTAAAATTTACAGAAAGTTATAAGGGAACTGCATCAGAGGGAGCGGGAGTACAAGAAGACATTGCTGAACAATACTGGAGTGAGCGAGCCAGAGATAATCACTGAGAATATTGTCTATGAAAGTACGTACCTTTATGCGCTGTTCTATCAATTATTGTATGCATTTTTATCTGTAAAAAAAAACAATACCATAGATAGTAAGATTAATAAGATAAATAAGAAAAAGACTTGGGTGAAATTCAACTGATGATTTTATAATATAGTTTAACACAACATGTTATGTCCCCAAAAATTGCTTAGATAAAGTATTCTTCACAGACGCAAGCAACAGATAGTCTTACTAATATTATATGTAAATGCGAAATTTTCCTACTCTTTCATCCTAAAATGGTTTGGCAGATTCTTAAGAAATTTGTCACATACATAGGATACTGTTATCCTGTCATATTACATAGTTCCTGCAGGATAGCAGTTAACTAATTCTTCACAGACAGAGTCATGGGCAACGGCTACTGGACTAAAATTTAAAATAACAATAAGTCCAGAGGCCGTATTGTCTAACACTTTTGGCGCTTGCCTTCGCTTTCACTATCTCTTTCTGTCAACGTTTTATACCGTTTGTCAGAAAGAGATAGCGATTGCGAAGGCAAGCGTCAAAAACGTTAGATAATAAGCCTACAGATGTTCTTCAAATTCTATTAAGAGGGTTTATACCTGTTGAGCTGGCAACGTTGCATTTTTGTTAGTTTTTGTCGATTATTCCATAAAAATTGAATGAAAATTAAAAATGTTTTGAATACAAATTGTTCTAATATATAAGTTAATGTGTCTACTGCAATAATAATTGTTGATAGACTTTTATTTTCTTTAAAAACAAACAAATTATTACCTAACGGTTTTTAAAGAAAATAAAAGTCTTACCACGAATTATTATTGCAGTAGACACATTAACTTATATATTAGAACAATTTGTATTCAAAACATTTTTAATTTTCATTCAATTTTTATGGAATAATCGAGAAAAACTAACAAAAATGCAACGTTGCCAGCTCAGCAGGTATAAACCCTCTTAAAACATGAAACAACACGGAAACAAGAAAAATATTAACCTGAGAAGTAATTCAATGGTGTGTATGTGAAGTTCCCATTCTGCACTGGGCCAGTATGGGAGCTACACCCCAAGCCCTCTCATTCTGAGAGGAGGCATGCGCCCTGCAGTGTTACGTATGTCATGATGATAGATGGATAAAAAAAAGTAATGTGTGTATTTCAGTTAACACAAGTGATGGAGTGTACCAAGTCGAGCACCCAATTGCTTTGCAAGTGGCAGGGCTGGAGAAGCCAAAGAGGAAACGTGGCCGGCCCCCCAAGAAGCCCAAGACACCCGAGGAGCTGGCGCAGGAGGCTGCCGCCAAGCAGCAACTGGTTGAGGCCAAGGCCGTGCAGAAACAGGGCGAGGGAGTGCCCGGGAAGAGGAGGAGGAAAACACCCACTAGGTTTAAGGAAGCTGTGCAGGTAACCCATGTTAAATATCTAAAACTATTTTTAGTTACAAATCATATTATATTGTTTTTTTTAAATTCCAATTCATGACTAGGGATTCTAAAAAATAACAATTCCGGTTTCGATATAGATGAATTTAAACATCCGTACACCGAGCAATACTGTTTATGGGCCAATCAACTTTTAAACCGACACTAATCTGTCCGCGACATTTTTCAAACAATTGCAGATTTTTGTAAGTAAACATGTTTTTTCTGTAATTTAATAGATGAATAGCATGAATACATGCCATCCTTCGTAAGTTTAACCTATTAAACCGTGAAATATCTTGTTGGAAGTACGATTTTTTGGTAATGCCAGAGACAATTTTGGTAACGCAGGAGACGCCAAAAACGTCGGTTTAAAAGTTGATTGGCCCTTATATCGTCGTGACATAATTAGGTAGATACGTAATAAATGCGCGTAAGTCCCGCGCCGACCGTACGTAGCCGCGGGGCACTCGCGGCTGATGGTTGCCGAGGCATAAGAATAAATAATAACAGAGTAGAAGGGAATCTCTTTTGACCGCGTCCAAAACGCCGCCATTTATATACCTACTTCCCCTCTCACGTCGTTACACCCCTCTGTCGTCCAGGCGTGTTGCTAGGGTTGCTTACTGTTAAATATTACTTACGTCTAAAGATAATATCGCTAAAATATAAGTTTTTATTTACTTTGAAATCAAATTTGCGCCACTGCGCTGCGCGATCGCGTCGCGAGGCGAGGCGAGCGAGAAAAGGTCAACGACCGATGGCGGGGTTATTGAAGATTTGACGAAAAGCAATAAAATGCTGTAGGTACCTACTCTAAACTAAATTTTACCATTGGGTGAAACAATTGGCTACACAAAAAGAACTGTTTATGTCTTTTTGATTAATTAGGTACGAAAACGAAATAATATTTAGAAAATTTTACTTACCACTCATCATCTTTGGGTAAACTAAAAAAACATAAGTGTGGCATCGTTTTTTCCATTATTTACACACCCAAATACACCACAATAACTTGACGCCATTGTTATAAAACGAACGCGCAAACAGTAAACACTTAAACAGCAAAACGCGCGTGCAGCGACGCCGGCCGTGACACCCTGACTGAGTTCTCGCTTAGCGAGTACTCTAATGTCGTGACCTTGAGTCCGGCCGGAGCGAGAGTTTCCCTTCTACTCTGTTATTATTTATTCTTATGGCCGAGGTATGCTGAGAATTCGTGGCGCGTAGGTATAACTCGCGTTCCGGCCGTTTGTATGAAGACGTTCTACTGCTCCTTTTTTAGGGTTCTGTACCCAAAGGGTATAAACGGAAACCCTATTACTGAGGCTCCGCTGTCCGTCCGTCCGTCCGTCTGTCACCATGCTGTATCTCGGGAACCGTGATAGCTAGAGAGTTGAAAATTTCACAGATGATGTATTTCGGTTGCCGCTATAACAACAAATTCTAAAAAATGGAATAAAATAAATATTTAAGGGGGCTCCCATACAACAAACGTGATTTTTTTTGCTCGTTTTTGCTCGATATTGATAACAGCAACAGGTAGAAAGAAGCTTGAAATATTCACAGAATATTTGATTATGTACTGACTTTAAAAATAAATCATTAAATAAAAAAAAATATTTAAGGGGGTTCCCATACAACAAACGTGATTTTTATAGATAATTGTACGGAACCCTTCGTGCGCGAGTCCGACTCGCACTTGGCCGGTTTTTCTGTTCTGTGCCTTAGACAACTGGCTAGCCGTTAGAGAACCTAAAGTTTTTAATTTATACATCAACTTTCTGCTAATATTCTACTAGGTTATATTAATGGCTAATTCATAATTTACAATTTGTAGACAGAGACAGACTGTCTGGCACATACACCCTCACAGGGGCTTTGAAAGTCGGAAATATTCATTTAAATGCAAGAAAACATTTTTTTACTGTCACTCGTTACCAAAGGGTCCCCTGCATGCAATTAGACAAAGGTCAGTATTTAAATTTCTCAAACTTAATGTCTCAACTGACTAGGATATGTGTGAATAAGTGGATCCATCAACCACATGCAGGTTGTTTTGTTACTGAAAGCTGTATTAATTTCGCAGGGTAAAGAGCTAGAACGGATATTTAAAGAGGAAGGCGTCACTGACGGCGAGGATAGCGACCATGACGTGAAGCCTTCGCTGGACGCTGATGCGCCTCCGGTGTCCAAGGAGCCCGAGGTGATCGGCCATCTGGAGGCGTCGGGAGAGCTGGTGGTGGTCGTCAAAGGCAAAGGACGGGGCAGGCCCAAGGGTTTGTTGTTTGTATTTTGTTGTTCAAAAATATTTTTTCTAGCAAATGTTTTTTTTAAAGCGATAAAGATTGTTCAGTTTGCAGCATACTTGGTGCATATAGCCAGGAGTTACGGGCTCGAATCCCGTCCGGCGCGCACGAAAAAATAGATTTTGTTGAGTTGACAATGAATCAATTACTAATAGTAAAGTACTTAACAATAGTAGACAATCTCAAAATAAAAACTTTTTTTGTCTGAAAAATGCACCTCGTATAATCGACCAAGTAAGCGCTTTTCCATTTTTTCTGAGTTCCAACATCAGAGGAAGAACCATAAGGCTGATTGCCACATTGCCTTGCAAGAGAAAATATAGCCTTTGATGTTTTAAGCCGTACAACTGACATTGAACCTTAGGGTGGTAAAGGAATTTCTTGGTTGATATACATACCTACCCCATGTTCAGGGTCAGAAGTTATGTCGGACCTCAATGAATATACCCATCAATGCAAGAAACTTATAGTAGTTCCAATCATTTATTTTCTCGATGACAGCTCCCGTAGAATGTAACTGCGTTTAGTTACGCAAAAATTAACTTTTAAATGCGAGATATAAAAAATACGACAACTGCCTAATTTTATTCCTTGATCCCATATATGATTCATCTAAGACACATTGAGTCCATATATGCAGTATTTTTTTTAAAGTAGGATAAATAATAAACGTTTTAATAAAGTTACATTCTATGGCAATAGAAATGTCATGTTATGATTGCCATAGAATGTAACTATATTAAAACGTTTATTATTATCGTACTTTAAAAAAAACAACTACATATATGGACTCAATTTGTCTTAAATGAATATTATATAAGTATCAAGGGGGTCTATAATAGGGATTGCAATCCGGTATCATTTTCAATCCGGCCGGATTCTACCGGATTGACGCCAATTTTAAAGGATATTAAAGTTACCTTATTAATACACATAAAGATTAATAAAATACGTATTTATGCAAAATAAAATCACTTTTAATTTATTTTTTTTGGTTGTTAACTGTAATTTGTACTACTCTACTACTTTAATGAAATTAAGAAACTATTCTAAATAATAAAGTAATCAGTCTCACTTATTGCTGTAAGTACCTATCGAAAGTTCTTAAGTAATTAGAACATAATTATTATTAATCTACACAGACATAACATAAAAATCTTTTAAATTTGTACATAAAAATCAACTTCAGTCATTCATAAATTATAATTTATGAATCATAATCCTAACAATAATTTTTTGCAATGCAAAATTAAAACGAAATTATTTTTGTGTCTGAAAAAAACGATCTAAGGAAACATAAAGTGTTAATAGTACTGTCCCCTAATCTGTTTCTAATGGCACTACAAATATAACCTGCGGCTGAAAAGGCCCTTTCTGCCTCAACACTGGTTTTCTAATCTAATCAATCACTCACACACCTCCGATGTCAAAGGTCAAGTGGCGACTAACAATAACAAGTGCAGGCACTGCAGGCAGGCCGACCGTCGCGTCGCTGGCAGCACGTCTCAACAGCGATCTGGCACCGTCGCGCGCCGCGCGCGTTTCGTTACATACCTACAGTACAGTTTTTCGCGCTTTTTTGCTTTACCGGATCCGGAGCACCGGATCCGGTAGGTCCATAAACACGCCGGATCCGCCGGATTACCGGATCCGCCGGACCGGATTGCAATCTCTAGTCTATAATGACTCCCATAAAATTTTAAGTCGTAATGTATCATTATCATTAGTCATAACCAACGTTAGTCATACAGTGTTTTATTTCTGAAATAATTTTTTTTTCGGAATTGTTATAAAACAAACCTAACCTAACCTACTGCATAATGCAGGCAGTCTGCAATAGTCTGCATTCTATAAGATGGCATTTAAAAAAGTCCTGAAAAAATACCGTTTCAGAAATAAATCACTGTATGACTAACGTTGATTATGACTAATGATACATAAATGACTTAAAATTTTATGGGAGAAAAGGGGCACCGCACCGAGTATCAAGGAACAAAATTAGGCAGTTGTAGTATTTTTTATACCTCGCATTTAAATATTAATTTTTGCGTTACTAAACAAAGTTACATTCCGCGGGAGTTGTCATCGAGAAAATAAATGATTGGAAATCATCATCATCATCATTTCAGCCGAAAGACGTCCACTGCTGAACATAGGCCTCCCCCAAGGCTCGCCAAACAGAGCGGCCGTGCGCCATCCGCATCCAATGCGTTCCCGCTACCTTCACCAGGTCGTCGCTCCATCTTGTTGGAGGCCTACCCACACTGTCTTCCGGTCCGCGGACGCCACTCGAGAACCTTTCGGCCCCATCGGCTGTCAGTTCTACGGGCGATGTGCCCTGCCCACTGCCACTTAAGTCTAGCGATTCTTCGAGCTATGTCCGTGACTTTAGTTCTCGCGCGGATTTCAT
Source organism: Archips xylosteana (assembly GCA_947563465.1). Classification (NCBI taxonomy): domain Eukaryota; kingdom Metazoa; phylum Arthropoda; class Insecta; order Lepidoptera; family Tortricidae; genus Archips; species Archips xylosteana. The sequence continues at coordinate 21,694,696 of OX387345.1, read as the reverse complement.
CATTTCTAATGCGATCCCGCAGAGAAACTCCAAGCATAGCCCTCTCCATCGCCCTCTGAGTGACCTTGAGCTTCCTTATAAGACCCATCGTTTGCGGCCACGTCTCAGTGCCATAAGTCATCACTGGCAACACACACTGGTCAAAGACTTTTGACTTGAGACACTGCGGTATATCGGATGACAAGATATTGCGGAGCTTCCCGAACGCTGGAAATACTATAACATGATTATTCTTGGTTGCAGGTCGCATGCGGCCGACCCGCGAGGAGTGCGCCATATGCGGCATGGAGTTCTCATGCGTGGGACGCTATATGTCGCACGTGGCCGCGCACGGGCCGGTGCGGTACCGCTGCGGCTGCGGCGCCGCCTTCCCCACGCGGCTCGCCTTCACCGCGCACCAGCGGGCCGCCAAACACTCCGGCCAGACCGTGGAGCCCGGCGATGGAGAGGCTGAAACAGCGGTGAGTGGGGACGTAAAGCCACCATCATCAGGGCACGGGCCTCCGCTCAGAATGAAAGGGCTTGTGGTGTGGCGTTGTTCTCGTGCGTGGGACACTACATGACATGTCGCATTCACCGCGCATCAGCGAGCTACTAAACCCTCCAGGCTGACCGTGGAGCCCGGCGATGGAGATGCTGTAGCGGCGGTGAGTGGGGATCAGTGTTGCAGAACTATCGATAGTTTGACTATCGATCGTTGACCTCGCAAACTATTCAGGGTATCGATATTACTATCGATAGTATCGCCACATGTGAATACTATCGATAGATTTGTACTATCGATCGATTGTACAAAACTATCGATACTACCGATAGTACCGATTGTATTCGGTCATTATTGCAATACTATCGATACTATCGATTGTATTGGACATAAAACTATCGATAGTATTGCCATTATCATAGTATTACTTATAAATGACTATCGATACTATCGATAGTATTGACACGTGGTGATATTATCGATAGACTATCGATACTATTGGTTTTGTCTTAACTATCGATAGACTATCGATAGACTATCGATATTCTATCGATATAGGACTATCGATAGGCAACACTACTGTGGCCGCTATAACAACAAATAATAAAAATAAAATAAAGTTGTAGAAAAAAAAATCATTTTTTTCCTTCAGAGCTTACCAGCGAAAGCCGAACCGGCAGACCCGGAACCGGAACTGGCGGCGGTGGAGAAGCTGGTGAGCAACGTGCAAGACACGGCGCTGCCGGCCGCCGTGCCGGACGCCGACACGCCTGACACCGGCGAGAAGTCCGAACACAAGGAGACTGGCGAGAAAACTGGTGAGTTTTATTAAAGTGCTTATTTAACCCTTTCAACGCCAACGACACATATAGGTGTCACACAGTACAGTGTCAAAGTGATCTTGACACAATGACATAAGATTCAAAGCAGGTTTACGTTTTGTCGAGGCGCGGCGGTGAAAGGGTTAAGCTTTGACGACAATTGACGACCTCTTTAGCCTAGTTGGTAGTGACCCTGCCTACGAAGCAAGAGGTCCTGGGTTTGAATCCCGGTAAGGGCAGTTATTTGTGTGATGAGCACGAATATTTGTTCCCGATTCATGGATGTTTTCTATGTATTTAAGTATTTATTTATCTATATAAGTATGTTTATCGTCGTCTAGTACCCATAGTACAACTTTGCTTAGTTTGGGACTAGGTCGATTTGTGTAAGATTGTCCCCAATTCTTTGTTTATATTTGTTTATTTATTTCGGTAATACGAAAAATAGCTTATCCACATCCGCATAAGAATCAATTTTATTCGTAACAACGATGTGTGGCGTTCAAAAGGAAATGAATAAAATACTTACTTATCCTATCGATATTATAAACTATTTATTTGTTTTATAGCAAATAAAAACAGGCTATAGGTCACCAAATCGCATTATTGTTATGATGTGTTTATATGTCCATAAAGGTGTTTTTCCATCGACGAGGCGAGACGAGGTGGGACGAGACGATAATTGAAATTTGCGTGGGAGGTTGTGCGATTTGAGTTTTTTTACTATTGTAATAATAATGGACCGTGATGGACTCACATTTTCATTCACTCACTCATTTCATTAATTCACTACTTTTATTGCAATCAATAGTTTATGTAGCTGTGTGTGTGTAATCATTCGCCTCAGCTCTTGTGGCGTTACCTATACTGCGTACATAGTGTTTATTAACTCTGCATCCGAAACTCGATTCTCGCATGTCATCGCTGGAATCTTCATTTTCTGGAAAGGGGACGGCGCGATTTCAATTCTCGTTCCACCTCGTCTCGCCACCTTTGAAAAACCTTTATACGGGTATTTTCATTTTAAAACCTAGCAAAAATATCTGGCGGCTGAACTCCCATACAGTTTGAAAGAACCGGCCAAGTGCGAGTCGTACTCGCCCACGAAGGGTTCCGTACAATCCATACTAATATTATAAATGCGAAATTGTTTCTGTATGTCTGTCTGTTACCTCTACACGCTTAAACCGCTGAACCGATTAAGCTGAAATTTGGCATAGAGATAGTTTGAGACCCGGGAAAGGACATAGGATAGTTTTTATTCCGGAAAATTGCATAGTTCCTGCGGGATAGCGATAAACGAATTCTGCGCAGACGGAGTCGCGGGCAAAAGCTAGTTATCTATAAAAATCACGTTTGTTGTATGGGAGCCCCCTTAAATATTTTTTTTATTTTAATGATTTATTTTTAAAGTCAATACATAATTAAATATTCTGTGAATATTTCAAGCTTCTACCTGTTGCCGTTATGAGTATCGAGCAAAAACGAGCAAAAAAATCACGTTTGTTGTATGGGAGCCCCCTTAAATATTTATTTTATTCCATTTTTTAGTATTTGTTGTTATAGCGGCAACCGAAATACATCATCTGTGAAAACTTCAACTCTCTAGCTATAACGGTTCCCGAGATACAGCCTGGTGACAGACGGACGGACGGACAGACGGACAGAGGAGCCTCAGTAATAGGGTCCCGTTTTTACCTTTTGCGTACGGAACCCTAAAAACGTTTCTGTTGCTTTACCCAATAAATCTTTTTTTAGAACCGACGCCGGCTGCAAGCGAAGTGCCGGCGCCTGAGCCGGAAGCGGAATCCGTGGTGATGGGCCCGTCCGGCAAACCCAAGCTCAAATGCCCTCAGTGCGAGAAAACGTTCAGCAACAAGCAGAGCCGGTCGCTGCATATAAAGGTAAAGAGAGGCCATTCATTAACCCTTAAGAAGCCCCATTTACTTGCTTTTTACACAGGGAAGCTTAAAGTTCCATCTTACAGACTGGCTAAAACTAAAAAGTCGTTTCTGGGAAGATGCATACGTTTTTATAATAAAATTCCGAAAACAATAACCGAACAAACTGATACAAAATTCAAATCCATTGTGAAGAAGACATTAATATCTAAGGCGTACTATAAAATTAATGACTATATCATGGACAGGGATGTTTGGAAATGATTCCGATCCGCATTGGCGATCCCAAGTCTCAAATAGCGTATCTACTGTGTTAAAAAATTTAATTGTATTAAATACTTTAGATGTATGTCATTTAATAACAATGTAGATCTGATTGAAAAAAATATACCTTGTTGAGTTTCTTGCCGGTTTCTTCTCAACAGGGTTTTTTCCGAACCGGTGGTAGATTTTTCGACGTTCATAGGAGCATCAATTTGATGCCTAAATTGAATAAAGAATTTGACTTTGACTTTGACTTTGACTTTGACTTTGAGCATACTACCACAGAATCAATAGCAGCTATCGAATGCATACCTGAAAGTATAATTTTAAGGCTAGTCGTATTTTCTATAATTACAGTGAATTTTGTGACTTATTACAAAAGCAATAGGGTTGAATTTCCAAAGCAATGCATGTATCGGTAAATCGCCTCTAACTTTTTAAGGGCCTACCGAGCTAATCGATTTTGGGTGGGCGATTTCGGGCGTGGGGGAGGCACGATGGCTCAAGATAGGTTGGTTGGACTGCGCGTGTTTTTGGGTATTTTCATGTTATTACTAAAACAAATACATATTTTAAAAATGTAGCAACACTACGCCCTAGAAAGCACCTGCCGTGCAGTATTAGCGTCGTACTACGAATTTATTTAATTTTTTAGAGACGACTTTGGATTTTTTTTCTATCGAGCGAACTATAAGTAATCGTGTTTCGATAAACACTTGTCTTTAGAGTGAATCTTCAAACTTACACTTGTAATGAAATGATACAGCACGAGATTAAGTGAATGCAATAAATGCGCCAAAAACACGGTAGGCCCTTAAGGGTTAACTAATGTGATATGCAATAAACCATTTTGACTTTGAAAGTAGCCCCGAAAACTGAACTCAGCGTGTCGTGTACTCTGCCTATCCCCTTTGTAATACAACGTGATGAGTGTATGTCTTCCCAGGCCGTCCACGAAGGCGAGCGTCCATACTCGTGCCGGGAGTGCGGGGCCTCATTCGCGTACCCGCGGTCATTAGCGCTCCACGCTTTATCGCACCGCCGCGCCGCGCCCGCCAAGGGTTTCGCGTGCGACCTCTGCGGCAAGGTACAGCAAAATTACATAAAGTTTACCACTGACAGATGGTTTGCCTTCATTTCATACTCAACTTTAACGACCTACAAATAAAGCCAATTTTACCCACGTTTGCAGATTATGTAATAGCTACTTTATTTGTATATGGTGTTAAAGTTGGAAATTAAATGAAGGCAAGCCATCTGTCAGTGGTAAACTAAAAGTAAACGTATTGTAAGAGCGCTTTCACTCCTCAAAAGCTTCGCCGGGTTAAGTAATAAATAGGTCGCTGGCACTAGAGTTGATAATGATGGTTGTATAACGGTGAAGTTTTTCGATTCATTGTTCTGTTAGATGTTTTTTTTTTTTTTTATGTTAGAAAGGCCAGACAAACGAACTAGTGGGTCACCTGATGTTAAATGATCACCACTGTCCATAGACACCTGCAGCGCTTTACGCGATGCCAGTGCGCTGTCGGCCCTTAAGGAGAGGGAATAGGGGAAGGGGGAGAGGGAAGGGGTGAGGTATTGGGCCCCCGGCACTCTCACTGACCGTACGAAACGCAAGCAGGATTACTGCTGCTTCACGTCGGTTTTCTGTGAGAGGGTGGTACCGCCCCGGACGAGCCGGCCCATTCGTGATGCAGCGGCTAGCTACAACCAGGGCTGGGCAGTATTTGAATTACTTGTAATTGAAATACAAATACGTATTTGGTATTTGTATTTCAATTACTCGCTGAAAATGTAATTTGTAATTAGTATTTCAAATACCTACGACTTCAAAATACATTTTAACAAAATACATTTAGATTTTATTTAGCGATCTTAAGTTGAACATGTAAACGCACCGGTGTAGACATGACTTTATTCATTCCCCTATGAGAGGCAGATAACACTTAAGTCTGGTGTTTAGGAAAGGAAACTCTGCTTTTGACAAGTAAAAGTACCTAGTTTCCTTTAATGAGAGTAATTTTTAGTAAAATAATACTGATTACCCACGTCTCAAAACTAGTTTAAGTCGACATAGGTATTTCAGGCCGTAGCGTACTTGAGTGCACGTTTGGCACAGCCGTAGCGTGCTCTTCCGAGAGGAAGGTTTACGGATTAGCCCGAAACTATCGAGTTAAACTCGACTCGTTTTGAAACGTGAGTAATAGTAGGAGAGCTGGCACCAATTTTTGGGTAGGTGTTTGAGGCAAGCTGAAAACTTGTAACATACTCCTCCTATTATACCCCAACACAAGACTACAGACCTGGCTGGTGAGTAGCGGGGCTAAATGAACCTATGAATTTTTAATTTTAATTTTTTTTGGTTCTAAAAATATATTTGAGGCAATATGCAATTTTTACATGTTGTAGTTTAATGTTTAAAGAATAAAAAAAAAATAAGCCAGACGATTTAGTCGGGGCTTTAATATTGCCTGGCGCGTGCAAACATATTTTGATTTTTCAAAAAAATATATTAAATTTATTTGAGGCAAATTGAAATTTTAATAGGGTATTATTTATAACTAAAAAATAAGATTCTCAAAAAGACAGGTCATTTTGGTGGGACTTTCTACCTGCCAGGTGATCTAACAAATGATATATCCGTGCGAGTGAGTATATTTGTTAAATCACCACGGCAGGTAGAAAGTCCCACCAAAATGACCTGTCTTTTTGAGAATCTTATTTTTTAGTTATAAATAATATACTCTTTTAAAATTTCAAGTTGCATCAAATACATTTTTTATATTTTTTTGAAAAATATGTTTGCACGCGCCTGGCAATATTAAAGCCCCGACTAAATCATCTGGCTTATTATTTTTTTTATTCTTTAAACATTAAACTACAACATATATAAATTGCATATTGCCTAAATATATTATTGGAACCAAAAAAAAAAATTAAAAAGTCATGGTTTCATTTAGCCCCGCTACTCACCTGCCAGGTCTGCAGTTTTGTGTTGGGGTATAATAGGAGAAGTATGTGACAAGTTTTCAGCTTGCCTCAAACACCTACCCAAAAATTTGTGCCAGCTCTCGGACCATAATCTGTATTGTTTCACTATGAGTGAGTCTCACGACCTCACGGTACTTTCATGTTTAAAGAGAGTAATTCTCTTTTACTCTGCTTGCCCATGCCGGGTTGGATTCGTTTTTATTCTACTTAGTATTTTGTAATTTGTATTTTGTATTTTAAATAAAAATACCTGAAATACTGTATTTTGTATTTTATATTTCAAATACTCAACTTAAAAGTATTTTGTATTTCGTATTTTAAATACATGCGAGATAGTATTTTGTAATTTGTATTTTAATTAAAGCAAAGCATGTATTTTGCCCAGCCCTGGCTACAACATGGCTCTACCACTACTAAATAGTTGCTGAAGTTATAAATAAAAAAATATACTACGCTGAATCGCGGTCTGGTGTGATTTTTTCGTGGTAGTATAAAAAAGGTGCCAAATTTGAGTTTTGTTTTAAGAAAAACTACCCTTGCTTGCAGCTCGCCTATTCTTCGGCAGCCATCAAAGGCTAACTAACGGCAACAAGTCCCAAAACAAAAGAAATAGTAAATTTGTCATTTGCCGAGCCGTTGCCGAGCAACCGTTGTGTGATTCGCATCTAAGACGACGGTTGAATAATCCCTTAGCTGGGACATGAGGTTCGGAATAGGGCACTCTTCAAGGTCCCGCTAATTGAAAACTATTCAATAGATCAAGTTTCAACCGATCGTCTTCACATGGTTCGAGGTCGTCACTTAAACGCTTGTTGAGAAAGATGGGACGAGTGTCGATGATGTTAAAACACGAGCGCACCGAGTTATTTATGGTGGCACTTTACTATAAATATTTATCTCGTGCAGGTGTTAAACCACCCTTCGTCGGTGGTGTACCACAAAGAAGCGGAGCACGCGGGACAGCGCTACGTGTGCGGCAAGTGCGGCAAGCCCTTCAAGCACAAGCAGCTGCTGCAGCGTCACCAGCTCGTGCACTCGCAGGCGCGGCCCTACTCCTGCAAGGTAACACTACTGTGGTGCGCCACAAGCGGGCGGAGCCGCGGGGTAAGGTAACACTACTGTGGTGCGCCACAAGCGGGCGGAGCCGCGGGGTAAGGTAACACTACTGTGGTGCGCCACAAGCGGGCGGAGCCGCGGGGTAAGGTAACACTACTGTGGTGCGCCACAAGCGGGCGGAGCCGCGGGGTAAAGTAACACTACTGTGGTGCGCCACAAGCGGGCGGAGCCGCGGGGTAAGGTAACACTACTGTGGTGCGCCACAAGCGGGCGGAGCCGCGGGGTAAGGTAACACTACTGTAGTGCGCCACAAGCGGGCGGAGCCGCGGGGTAAAGTAACACTACTGTGGTGCGCCACAAGCGGGCGGAGCCGCGGGGTAAGGTAACACTACTGTGGTGCGCCACAAGCGGGCGGAGCCGCGGGGTAAAGTAACACTACTGTGGTGCGCCACAAGCGGGCGGAGCCGCGGGGTAAGGTAACACTACTGTGGTGCGCCACAAGCGGGCGGAGCCGCGGGGTAAAGTAACACTACTGTGGTGCGCCACAAGCGGGCGGAGCCGCGGGGTAAGGTAACACTACTGTGGTGCGCCACAAGCGGGCGGAGCCGCGGGGTAAGGTAACACTACTGTAGTGCGCCACAAGCGGGCGGAGCCGCGGGGTAAGGTAACTCACTAAAACAGCGATTCCTGAAAAATGGTCACCCCACACCACAAGTGAAGCTCCAACCATTTGTTGAAATAATCCGGAGTCATTGTAAGACAAGTTAGAAGACAAAGGGGTGTGTAATACGAGATATAACAACTTATTATCTAATATTCATAATATATACGCTCACTTTATATAAACTCGTTTAGTATAACGTTCACTGGATATAATGAACGAAAAGTATAATTATAAAATATCTAATTTTGTAATGTATAACGTTGTTTATATATAATATCAATTGATATAACGATCAAAGCGTATAATGTTCATAACACCTAAGATTTAAAACGTATAAATTCATTAAAAACTTTAATGCAAGCAAACAATCAAGCAATCCATTCATTTCTTCCGCTCTGTTACAAAAAAAAAACCTAACATCGAAGGCTAAGGCGGGAGCTACGCTACGCTTCGCTCCCGCCTTAGCCTTCTGAACCTAACCTATTCAAGTCGCTTCTGCCCCGAAAAGTCTTGCTCGCTTCGCTCGCTCGCGCCACTTAATTTTACATTTACACATATTATTATATATCATGACTGTTATACCTAATGTTTGTTATGTTAAAAGAAATTAGTCCATATTAATCTTATACAAATTGAAGTTATATAAAAATAACGTTATATAATTTAAGCGTTATACATTAAAAAATTATACTTTTTGCTGTTATAGCAAAAATTAGATAGAAAAATTAGATAAAAAATTAGATATTTTGTAGTTATATCTCGTGGGACGCACCCAAGACAAAGTACTTAAAAACATCTGATTGCCTAACTAAAAGCTATTCGAATCCTTCAATAGATCTTGTGCGGGTAGTTACAAAAACTCTACCTATACTTCAGTCTACGCGCGACAGCAGACAAAGTAAAAGTCTAAATACCTTTATTAAATTTAGGCTTCAACAGCGACTTATGAAAATCGAAGAATCTACCCTGGGAAAACCCTGTTGAGAAGAATCTCAACAAGCTATATTTTTTTCTTGTACTGGCCATGATGTTATCATTAATTTTACAGTACGTCTTTGTCTTACATATTAATGTTACCTTAGCGATAAATTCGAATTTTGTACCTGTTTTGACACTAATAGTCGTTATAGTTTTAGCAATGTTGCGTCCATCTTATGCTACGGCTACTCACATCGAACTTCGTCTTCGGCCTACGACGAATGTGCATGGCCACACTGCTATAGAGAGCAATGCCGCAGAGTTTAGTTTAGTTTTGCAACCTTTGATATACGCAAATTTACCGACAGCGGGGCGAAGGGTCTGCGGCTTCGGGCGAAGTGCCGAAGTATTCGCGAATATTCGGCTACATATATCGCGATAATGCGAATATTCGCGTTATAGCATCATACACACAAATGTATGAGTAACAATGTCCCCAGATTTGCGGCACGTCGTTCAAAACGAAGGCTAACCTACTGAACCACGCGTTGCTACATTCCGGGGTGAAGCGGTTCGCGTGCGAACTCTGCAAGCACCGGTTCGCGCACAAGACAAGTCTCACGCTGCACATGAGATGGCACACCGGTATGTTACACCGTGGTCTATACTAGTAATGTAACGGATGTTTACATTGGCGTGCCCATGATTAACTGACTTAGAAATACGTACAGTACAGGTCGATTCGCAAGAGCTGGCACGAATGGATCGAATGAGCGAATGAAAGTATCTATGTGTTACCTATTTGAATACACTTCACACAAATATGAAAATGTTATGCATCAGTCAGTTTCCTGCAAAAATTTCAAAGTGACATTACTTTAGTTCAATCCATTCAAATTCCATTCGTGCTAGCTCTTGTGAATCGACCTGTACAAACACACAAGGTAGTTTGCTTATTTTGACGCTAAATAAAAATGCCCTATAGTCACACTCGCTCGCGAATGTTAGATATACAGTTGTGGCCATATAATTAAGAACGATTATTTATTGAGATGATTTTTTCAAAGTAACAAGTATAACTAATTGCCCGTATTTTTTTTATTTCTCTCGGTATTGCGAAACTTTTCCGTACTACCGGTACATTCATTTATGCAACATAGTTGGTTAAAAAATTAATAGAGAAACTTTATACATTCGATCTGAACCTAGTATTAGTACTTACTGGCTGGTCACGTAATTAAGAACGCTGAATAGTTTATTATTTTTTCAAATTTAAATAGAGAACACTGTGTGGCTCTGTGGTTGTAGATTATTATTCGTATAATTTTGGCGCCATTTCGTGCTGTTAAAGTCTTAAAAGTGATTACTTCGTATAAAAACAATGGGGAAAAATAAAAGTTGTGATAAATCTACAAGAGAAGTAATAATAAAACTTCGCGAGAAGAATTGGTCGTATAAAAAGATAGCCGACTATCTGCAATGTTCAAAAACAATGGTTTTCCATGCCGTAAAGCATTTTTCCACGTATCAAACTACTTCAAACGTTCCACGTGGACCTAGACAGAGAAAGTCATCTCGTCGAGATGATCGAAATATCGTTCGTTTGGCAAAACAAAATCCTTTTAAAGGGTCTAATGAGTTGAGAAAAGAATATTTTGGCGAAAACAACCCTTCAGCAATCTCTGCACGCACTATTCGAAGGCGTTTGGTAGAAAATAAGTTGAACGGAAGGATAGCAAGGAAGGTGCCTATGTTGAAACGATGTCATAGGCAAGCCCGACTTGCATTTGCAAGAAGGTATGAAAACTGGACAGTCAGACAGTGGAAAAACGTTCTTTTTTCTGACGAGACAAAAATAAATAGGGTATGTTCTGATGGAAAACGATATGTACGACGCCCTCCGAATAAAGCATTCGACCCAAAGTACACAAAAGTGACATTAAAGCATGGCGGGGAAATGTGAAAATTTGGGGGTGCTTTTCTGGACATGGCGTTGGACCTGTTAGGCTGATAGAAGGAAACATGGATCAATTCCAATACAAAAATATACTGCAAGAAACAATGTTACCATATGCCGAAGACGTGCTTCCGGTTATTTGGACATTCCAGCACGACAATGATCCAAAGCATACTGCACGCACCGTTAAGGAATTCCTCACATCACAATCAGTTTCTGTCTTAGATTGGCCAGCCAACAGCCCAGATCTTAACCCAATAGAGCATCTTTGGTGCGAAGTCAAGAAAAAGGTTTCATATCGACAGTGTGGCAATTTGAGAGAGCTGTACGACGTTTTCTTAGAAGAATGGAACTCTATTTCTCTTGCGAAATGTCAAAAATTGATAGATTCAATGCCTCGCCGGTGTAAAGCCGTAATTAAAAGCCGTGGACATGCTACTAACTATTAATTTTAATTCAAATGTATTAAATTGCTTTTTTTTCTATACCAACTTCACATTAATATGATTTATTTAATCTAAGTTTCATATAAAACAACTCTCGAGCAGTTTAATAAATCGTTTTTAATTATTTGTCCAGCTTCATTACTATTTGAATTTATTAGTATAGAGAACAAATAAAATTTGTAAAAAAAAATGTTAGCAATTATACACTATTATTCTTAATCCCGTTTGCTCTATCCATGTGGCTATTTTATAACATAACTTGTTACTTCTAAGAAGGAACACAACTAGACATATGACATGATTTAGATAAAAAAAAATCGGAAACTTCAAATCGTTCTTAATTGTATGACCACCACTGTATACCAAAATCACTATCCTTCTTTAATCCCCGTCCTATCTGGGGTCGGGTCCTGTACGGCGGTGCCAAGACGGACGTTCCGTTTGGGTTATGGGATGAGTCCTACGGTTCCGAACCTGAGGGTTCTGCGTGTATATGGTTTAATCAACTTTTTAGTGTCACCCGTGTTACTATGGTTACACAAATTTTGTCCCTTGGACAACCTAAGCATTTTTCTATGAAACAGTATGAAGTGTCACTTGGACAACCGGGGATAGAGTAACAAAAAAGTTGATTTTTGGGGCTACTTTGATAGATTTAAAATGGTTATAAAAACGCAAATATTCATAGCTCGATTGAGCAAATGACGTAAAAAGTTAGGTGATTTATCAAGGTAGTTATTTCACTGCCACAGATGGTCTGAAAAAATAAGGACACGGCGTAAAAACTGTTTTCCAAAGTAACCCCAGTTTACGGTACGTAACGTTCCCCAGGTCTGAAGCCGTTCTCGTGCAAGACGTGCGGCAAGAGCTTCAGCCAGAAGGGCAACCTGTCGGAGCACGAGCGCATCCACACCGGCGAGAAGCCGTACCAGTGCCCGCTGTGCCCGCGCCGCTTCACCACGTCCTCCCAGCACCGCCTGCACGCGCGCCGCCACGCGCACGACGCCGAGCGCCCGCACCCCTGCCCGCACTGCGGGAAGCGGTCAGTCTGTGCCCGCCAGCTTCACCACGTCCTCCCAGCACCGCCTGCACGCGCGCCGCCACGCGCACGACGCCGAGCGCCCGCACCCCTGCCCGCACTGCGGGAAGCGGTCAGTCTGTGCCCGCCAGCTTCACCACGTCCTCCCAGCACCGCCTGCACGCGCGCCGCCACGCGCACGACGCCGAGCGCCCGCACCCCTGCCCGCACTGCGGGAAGCGGTCAGTCTGTGCCCGCCAGCTTCACCACGTCCTCCCAGCACCGCCTGCACGCGCGCCGCCACGCGCACGACGCCGAGCGCCCGCACCCCTGCCCGCACTGCGGGAAGCGGTCAGTCTGTGCCCGCCAGCTTCACCACGTCCTCCCAGCACCGCCTGCACGCGCGCCGCCACGCGCACGACGCCGAGCGCCCGCACCCCTGCCCGCACTGCGGGAAGCGGTCAGTCTGTGCCCGCCAGCTTCACCACGTCCTCCCAGCACCGCCTGCACGCGCGCCGCCACGCGCACGACGCCGAGCGCCCGCACCCCTGCCCGCACTGCGGGAAGCGGTCAGTCTGTGCCCGCCAGCTTCACCACGTCCTCCCAGCACCGCCTGCACGCGCGCCGCCACGCGCACGACGCCGAGCGCCCGCACCCCTGCCCGCACTGCGGGAAGCGGTCAGTCTGTGCCCGCCAGCTTCACCACGTCCTCCCAGCACCGCCTGCACGCGCGCCGCCACGCGCACGACGCCGAGCGCCCGCACCCCTGCCCGCACTGCGGGAAGCGGTCAGTCTGTGCCCGCCAGCTTCACCACGTCCTCCCAGCACCGCCTGCACGCGCGCCGCCACGCGCACGACGCCGAGCGCCCGCACCCCTGCCCGCACTGCGGGAAGCGGTCAGTCTGTGCCCGCCAGCTTCACCACGTCCTCCCAGCACCGCCTGCACGCGCGCCGCCACGCGCACGACGCCGAGCGCCCGCACCCCTGCCCGCACTGCGGGAAGCGGTCAGTCTGTGCCCGCCAGCTTCACCACGTCCTCCCAGCACCGCCTGCACGCGCGCCGCCACGCGCACGACGCCGAGCGCCCGCACCCCTGCCCGCACTGCGGGAAGCGGTCAGTCTGTGCCCGCCAGCTTCACCACGTCCTCCCAGCACCGCCTGCACGCGCGCCGCCACGCGCACGACGCCGAGCGCCCGCACCCCTGCCCGCACTGCGGGAAGCGGTCAGTCTGTGCCCGCCAGCTTCACCACGTCCTCCCAGCACCGCCTGCACGCGCGCCGCCACGCGCACGACGCCGAGCGCCCGCACCCCTGCCCGCACTGCGGGAAGCGGTCAGTCTGTGCCCGCCAGCTTCACCACGTCCTCCCAGCACCGCCTGCACGCGCGCCGCCACGCGCACGACGCCGAGCGCCCGCACCCCTGCCCGCACTGCGGGAAGCGGTCAGTCTGTGCCCGCCAGCTTCACCACGTCCTCCCAGCACCGCCTGCACGCGCGCCGCCACGCGCACGACGCCGAGCGCCCGCACCCCTGCCCGCACTGCGGGAAGCGGTCAGTCTGTGCCCGCCAGCTTCACCACGTCCTCCCAGCACCGCCTGCACGCGCGCCGCCACGCGCACGACGCCGAGCGCCCGCACCCCTGCCCGCACTGCGGGAAGCGGTCAGTCTGTGCCCGCCAGCTTCACCACGTCCTCCCAGCACCGCCTGCACGCGCGCCGCCACGCGCACGACGCCGAGCGCCCGCACCCCTGCCCGCACTGCGGGAAGCGGTCAGTCTGTGCCCGCCAGCTTCACCACGTCCTCCCAGCACCGCCTGCACGCGCGCCGCCACGCGCACGACGCCGAGCGCCCGCACCCCTGCCCGCACTGCGGGAAGCGGTCAGTCTGTGCCCGCCAGCTTCACCACGTCCTCCCAGCACCGCCTGCACGCGCGCCGCCACGCGCACGACGCCGAGCGCCCGCACCCCTGCCCGCACTGCGGGAAGCGGTCAGTCTGTGCCCGCCAGCTTCACCACGTCCTCCCAGCACCGCCTGCACGCGCGCCGCCACGCGCACGACGCCGAGCGCCCGCACCCCTGCCCGCACTGCGGGAAGCGGTCAGTCTGTGCCCGCCAGCTTCACCACGTCCTCCCAGCACCGCCTGCACGCGCGCCGCCACGCGCACGACGCCGAGCGCCCGCACCCCTGCCCGCACTGCGGGAAGCGGTCAGTCTGTGCCCGCCAGCTTCACCACGTCCTCCCAGCACCGCCTGCACGCGCGCCGCCACGCGCACGACGCCGAGCGCCCGCACCCCTGCCCGCACTGCGGGAAGCGGTCAGTCACCCGCACGCGGTACATGGTCAATAGCCCGCACTGCGGGAAACGGTCTGTTGCCCGCACCCTTGCCCGCACTGCGGGAAACGGTCAGTCATCACACCACTGCTAGCTCTACGGTAAAGTGACCATTCGCCCACACCGCGGTAAATGGTCAGTCGTCCGCACTGCAGGAGACTAGACGGTTTGTCACGCTCGCACCACTGCTCACATTGCGGGAAACAGTCAGTTGCACACCTGCATTCATGCCAGCACTACGGTAAATAGTCAGTTGCCTACACTCCTACTAAGCGAGCAGGCGAGTGAAAACTAACCAACTCGCACGTACGAGTTACTCGTAAGTTACGTCCAAACGGTGCGAGTTACTGCAGTGCAGCTACTCTGAAGGCTGACTCGTACGCTAGCTCGCACTGTGTAAACCAGCCATAACGTAACTAAATAAAAGCTTGTACAATACGTTTACTTTTAGTTTACCACTGACACATGGCTTGCCTTCATTTCATTTCCGACTTTAACACCATACAAATAAAGTAGCTATTACAAAATCTGCAAACGTGGGTGACAGTATTCTAAAATTGGCTTTATTTGTAGGTCGTTAAAGTTGAATAAGAAATGAAGGTTAATTTAGTGTATTAGAGCCATGCGGGGCCTCCACCATCTTGACTCATCATTACGCATACTGACACTGCCCTGCTTATACATATACGAAGTAGTAATTTTTGTGAGACATAACTGGCACTTATTTCAAACTTTTAAAAGCACACGCCTTGGAAATAAGTTAAGAGCAATGCCTCGCAGCACAGCTTTATTTCGGAAAAGTTTATTAGGAATGGCGCCAAGTATTTATAATAAGGTGCCTGAAGAAATAACAAATATAGATAGTATCTCTAAATTAAAAAAAACTTTATTTAACTTCTTAGTTGAAAAGGCTTATTATTCAATAAATGAATTTCTAAATGATTGTAATTAAGTATGTACCTGTAAATTATTATGTGTGTGCATGTACATATTATGTGTGCATACGTCACGAATATTTGTATGCCTAACGGCGCAACATAGCGATACTTATAAATAGCTTTTAGAGCGCGCGCACACAGAGAGCGGTCTGGAGTTCCGCGTTCTTTCAAATGTACTGAGTCGCTTACGATTGCTGTGTGCGTTATCGTAAGGGACTCGGTACATTTGAAAGAACGCGGAACTCCAGACCGCTCTCTGTGTGCGCGCGCTCTAAGACCTTTTGTACCAACCTATGTTGAACTAATAAATGAATTGAATTGTATTGAAGGCAAGCCATCTGTCAGTGGTAAACTTTATGTAATTTTACTGTAATAACGAGTGTTTGTGTGTGTCCAGGTTCACGTGCCGCAGCTCGTGGCTGGCGCACATGCGGCGCGAGGCGGGCGGGGGGGCGGGGGCCGCGGGGGGCGCGGGCGGCGCGGCGCGGCACCGCTGCGGCGCGTGCGGCCGCGGCTTCGCGGAGCGCTGGGCGCTGCTCAAGCACGCGCGCCGACACACCGGCGAGAGGCCCTTCCGCTGCCCGCTCTGCCCCCGCGCCTTCGCGGACTGCTCCAACCTCAACAAGCACAAGAAGGTGTGTGGTACTGCAGGACAGCCTGATGATATCGAGCTTAAGATTTATTTAAATGGGCTGAATGTTGGCCAGGGGTCCTCCCACACGGCGACATAGACTTGACTGAAAAATATCGGCTGTAGACCCTCAACTTTTGCCATGTCCACATGAGAGACGCGAACAAAACAAACGTGTATGACCCACATGACCATTGTGAAGAGGGCGCTATTATTTTCATTTGTGTGAACATTTCAGTATAGCCTGAAGGATGTGAAATGGCAACTCGTTATTTTGACCTAGGTATCTTCTTTTATTCACCGTAAACAAAATCAAGTGGCAAGTGGCTTCACAGACGTGTGCTTAGACACGGATCCGTGCCAAGTATAAGACATTCAATACAATACAACGCAAATATTCTTTTCTCAAACATGCTTTGAAATGTATGCGTTAATGTCACGAAATGGAGCCATGAAGTTTGTTGTTTATGGCTCCCTACATTACTTCTTGGCCTAGGCCATAAAAGTAAGTATGAAAAACCATTATTGTCCGCTGCTGTAACTTTTTAAATTTGCTTACTAACACTAAACTGACAAAGGAAAAATTACATACAACCAACTTACGACATTAAAAAAAATCTATCTTCTTTTATTTCTATAAAACCGCCTAAACTACTGGTGGTGGATGGATGGATGTATGGATGTATGGGTGGATGTATGGATATATGGATGTATGGATGGATGCATGGATGTATGGATGTACGGATGGATGTATGGATGTATGGATGTATGGATGTATGGATAGATGTATGCATGTATGGATGTATGGATGTATGGATGGATGGATGGATGTATGGATGGATGTATAGATGTATGGATGGATGTATGGATGGATGGATGGATGGATGGATGGATGGATGGATGGATGGATAATAATAATAATAAATAAATAAATATCACGGGACAATTCACACCAATTGACCTAGTCCCAAAGTAAGCTTAGCAAAGCTTGTGTTATGGGTACTAGGCAACGGATAAACATACTTATATAGATAGATACATACTTAAATACATATTAAACACCCAAGACCCGAGAACAAACATTCGTATTTTTCATACAAATATCTGCCCCGACACGGGAATCGAACCCGGGACCTCAAGCTTCATAGTCAGGGTCTCTAACCACTAGGCCATCTGGTCGTCTTAGATGGATGGATGGATGGATGGATGGATGGATGGATGGATGGATGTATGGATGGAGGTATGGATGGATGAATGGATGGATGGATGTATGGATGGATGTATGGATGGATGGATGTATGGATGTATGGATAGATGGATGGATGGATGGATGTATGGATGGATGTATGGATGGATGTATGGATGGATGTATGGATGGATGTATGGGTGGATGTATGGATGGATGTATGGATGGATGTATGGATGGATGTATGGGTGGATGTATGGATGGATGTATGGATGGATGTATGGATGTATGGATGGATGGATGGATGGATGGACGGATGGATGGATGGTTGGATGGATGGATGATGATGATGATGATGATGATGATGATGATGATGATGATGATGATGATGATGCATGTTTGAGAAAAGCTCTATACAATCCTCGGCCGGAAGAAGGATTGCTGGACTCGTTTTATCCGGCCTCGTCTACGACTCGGCCGTATACCCCAAATCTCGTCCATCAATCCCTTACTTCACGGCCTCTGCAGTAATGTACTATTATTGAACACAAAAAATAGTGCAGTGACATTACAAAAATAAAAATTCAGGCAGACAATAGGCGGTCTGTTAAAAACCGGCTCAACCAACGGGCGGGACGAGCTGCGCGGGAGGACGGCGTATCGCCCCGGCCACGGACTCGCCTTTCACTCACCACCGGCGTCGGTCGACCTCCGCATTATTTAATATAAGAATTTACGTTAACTCCAATTTTATTGTAAAGACGGCGAATAAACCAGCCTTATAGAAATACAGTCCGCGATCTTATTTAACGTCCCGTAGGACCCTAACACGGTCTTATCATTCTTTTTTCTCTCTTTGGTCGTGGCATCATTTTTGTCATTTAATTTTAATCTGTACAATTGGTTTTATATGAAACAGTTGACACTTCTATGCACGTTTTTTTTTTGCTTCCCGTATATGAGGGATTAAAAAGAATAGTAATATGATATATGTGATATCGATCGATTGGTGTGTTATTTTTGGCTGATCGACGGATACCGGTTTATAAACGATTGATCGACAGCCGATCGATGCTACTTTTCGACATCGATCCATTACAACACGCTGCCAATATTAGCTAATGAACTTATTTGGTACTCCAGCACGTGCATAAGCAAGTGAGCCTGCTCGTGGACGCGAACCAGCCGGCGACCCCCGCGGCCCCCGCCCCCGCGACCCCCGCGGCCCCCGACCCCGAAGAGGGTGACGACCGCGTCATCTACGTCACGTACGACGCTCAGGCGGAACCCGCCGCCTACCATATCATGGATACCACTATGGACCAGGTAAGGGTCCTATTATCGGTGAGATTGTCAATTCTACTATATGCATTTTAGCAACTTTTCAGGAGACATAAAAACGATTGTGAAATGTTTTAAAAAAATACGAAATAAAGGGATTTAGTTAATTAAAAAAATTAATTGTTTCTTTTCGTTTTTGTAACGAAAGTTACCCATATAGTTTGTATGACCAAGGATGATTATAGACTGGATTGGCAGTCGCCATAGTACGGATCGGCCGCGGTTTTTGTAGTTCGATTATTAAATCTAGATGGCGCTGAAATATAGCCAGAGGCTTTGAAGGCAAAACAATAAGGCTACAGATGTTTCATATTACTACAAATGTATTATTTTTCAATGCATAATACATTTGCAATGATATAAAACATCTGTAGTCTTATTGTTTTGCCTTCAAAGCCTCTGGCTATATTTCAGCGCCATCTAGATTTAATAATCGAACTACAAAAACCGTGGCCGATCCGTACTATGGCGACTGCCAATCCAGTCTATATCATCCATGGTATGACTAACTTTCATTACACAAAGGAAGCGATCGTGATTTTGTTTTCATAAAGCCGTGGTGGCTTAGTGGTTTAACCTATGGCCTGGCCTCTCAAGCAGAGGGTCGTGGGTTCAAATCCTGGCTCACATCTCTAAGTTTTCGGAATTTATGTGCGAAATTACATTTGTAATTTACCATGAGCTTTACGGTGAAGGAAAACATCGTGAGGAAACCTGCATACATCTTAGAAATTCAATGGTGTATGTGAAGTTCCCAATTCGCACTGGGCGCGCGTGGGAACTACGGCCCAATCCCTCTCATTCTGAGAGGAGGCCTGTGTCCTGCAGTGGGACGTATAATGCTGGGATGATGATGATGATGATGTCACTTGGACAACTGGAGGCTGAGTAAACAAAACGAAAAAGTTAATTCATCCCATAACCTCAAGCAACTATACAGGGAAATTTTTTAATAAGTGCACAAGTTTTAATATGTGATTCAGTGTCGTTAAAATAACAAATTTCAGTACTATTTTTCGTTGTAATATTAATCGCTTACTTTTTTGTTTTTCATAGTAACTCGACCAATTATTGGATGAATTACTATGAACAACCCAAATTTCAAATTTAAAAAAAAAAAACTTGAACAAATAATCGTGTGTTCTTAGTGAGCGGATACTTCCGAAGGAGTGTTGACATTTCTCGTTGAGAACATGAAACATAGATGTCGCTAGGTGTCTCTGCGTTAAGAGACTATTGAAAGACAAACTGAAAAATGTTGATATATAGGGAAAATTCGTGTCTAAACTCCTGACCAGTGGTGGTGTAGGGGTTTAGCACGCAGCACGGAATGCTGAGGACCTGGGTTCGATTCCCAGCGCTGGACTCTTTTTCTGGGTTTTTTCTGTGTATCCATGTTTCAGTTTGTATTTAGTATAAAAATATTTAAATAATCGTGATCTATCAACGATACTGAATCACGTATCAAAATTTGTGCACTGATTAAAAAATTACCCTGTATTATTCTTTGTTCCCACAGATGAGCGCGCTCCACAGTGACAAAATCCTCCCTGACAGCTCTCTGTACTCGGGCTCGTCGCTGCTGCTGCGGCGGCCGCTCGAGCCCGCGGCCGCAGCGCTGGGCTCGCCGCTGCCCGCGCCGACGCTGCGCCACGCCGCGCTCGGCGAGATGGAACAGGTGGGACTGACTAAACCATTACATTAGTTGGAACAGGTGGGACTGACTAAACCATTACATTAGTTGGAACAGGTGGGACTGACTAAACCATTACATTAGTTGGAACAGGTGGGACTGACTAAACCATTACATTAGTTGGAACAGGTGGGACTGACTAAACCATTACATTAGTTGGAACAGGTGGGACTGACTAACGTACCATTACATTAGTTGGAACAGGTGGGACTGACTAACGTACCATTAAGTACATTAGTTGGAACAGGTGGGACTGACTAAACCATTACATTAGTTGGAACAGGTGGGACTGACTAACGTACCATTACATTGGTTGGAACAGGTGGGACTGACTAACGTACCATTACATTAGTTGGAACAGGTGGGACTGACTAACGTACCATTACATTGGTTGGAACAGGTGGGACTGACTAACGTACCATTACATTAGTTGGAACAGGTGGGACTGACTAACGTACCATTACATTGGTTGGAACAGGTGGGACTGACTAACGTACCATTACATTGGTTGGAACAGGTGGGACTGACTAACGTACCATTACATTAGTTGGAACAGGTGGGACTGACTAACGTACCATTACATTGGTTGGAACAGGTGGGACTGACTAACGTACCATTACATTGGTTGGAACAGGTGGGACTGACTAACGTACCATTACATTAGTTGGAACAGGTGGGACTGACTAACGTACCATTACATTGGTTGGAACAGGTGGGACTGACTAACGTACCATTACATTAGTTGGAACAGGTGGGACTGACTAACGTACCATTACATTGGTTGGAACAGGTGGGACTGACTAACGTACCATTACATTAGTTGGAACAGGTGGGACTGACTAACGTACCATTACATTAGTTGGAACAGGTGGGACTGACTAACGTACCATTACATTGGTTGGAACAGGTGGGACTGACTAACGTACCATTAAGTACATTAGTTGGAACAGGTGGGACTGACTAACGTACCATTACATTAGTTGGAACAGGTGGGACTGACT
Source organism: Archips xylosteana (assembly GCA_947563465.1). Taxonomy (NCBI): domain Eukaryota; kingdom Metazoa; phylum Arthropoda; class Insecta; order Lepidoptera; family Tortricidae; genus Archips; species Archips xylosteana. The sequence goes on along the minus strand of OX387345.1, from coordinate 21,673,052 downwards.
AACGTACCATTACATTGGTTGGAACAGGTGGGACTGACTAACGTACCATTAAGTACATTAGTTGGAACAGGTGGGACTGACTAACGTACCATTACATTAGTTGGAACAGGTGGGACTGACTAACGTACCATTACATTGGTTGGAACAGGTGGGACTGACTAACGTACCATTACATTGGTTGGAACAGGTGGGACTGACTAACGTACCATTACATTAGTTGGAACAGGTGGGACTGACTAACGTACCATTACATTAGTTGGAACAGGTGGGACTGACTAACGTACCATTACATTGGTTGGAACAGGTGGGACTGACTAACGTACCATTACATTAGTTGGAACAGGTGGGACTGACTAACGTACCATTACATTGGTTGGAACAGGTGGGACTGACTAACGTACCATTACATTGGTTGGAACAGGTGGGACTGACTAACGTACCATTACATTAGTTGGAACAGGTGGGACTGACTAACGTACCATTACATTGGTTGGAACAGGTGGGACTGACTAACGTACCATTACATTAGTTGGAACAGGTGGGACTGACTAACGTACCATTACATTGGTTGGAACAGGTGGGACTGACTAACGTACCATTACATTAGTTGGAACAGGTGGGACTGACTAACGTACCATTACATTGGTTGGAACAGGTGGGACTGACTAACGTACCATTACATTAGTTGGAACAGGTGGGACTGACTAACGTACCATTACATTAGTTGGAACAGGTGGGACTGACTAACGTACCATTACATTAGTTGGAACAGGTGGGACTGACTAACGTACCATTACATTAGTTGGAACAGGTGGGACTGACTAACGTACCATTACATTGGTTGGAACAGGTGGGACTGACTAACGTACCATTAAGTACATTAGTTGGAACAGGTGGGACTGACTAACGTACCATTACATTAGTTGGAACAGGTGGGACTGACTAACGTACCATTACATTGGTTGGAACAGGTGGGACTGACTAACGTACCATTAAGTACATTAGTTGGAACAGGTGGGACTGACTAACGTACCATTACATTAGTTGGAACAGGTGGGACTGACTAACGTACCATTACATTGGTTGGAACAGGTGGGACTGACTAACGTACCATTACATTGGTTGGAACAGGTGGGACTGACTAACGTACCATTACATTAGTTGGAACAGGTGGGACTGACTAACGTACCATTACATTAGTTGGAACAGGTGGGACTGACTAACGTACCATTACATTGGTTGGAACAGGTGGGACTGACTAACGTACCATTACATTAGTTGGAACAGGTGGGACTGACTAACGTACCATTACATTGGTTGGAACAGGTGGGACTGACTAACGTACCATTACATTGGTTGGAACAGGTGGGACTGACTAACGTACCATTACATTAGTTGGAACAGGTGGGACTGACTAACGTACCATTACATTGGTTGGAACAGGTGGGACTGACTAACGTACCATTACATTAGTTGGAACAGGTGGGACTGACTAACGTACCATTACATTGGTTGGAACAGGTGGGACTGACTAACGTACCATTACATTAGTTGGAACAGGTGGGACTGACTAACGTACCATTACATTGGTTGGAACAGGTGGGACTGACTAACGTACCATTACATTAGTTGGAACAGGTGGGACTGACTAACGTACCATTACATTAGTTGGAACAGGTGGGACTGACTAACGTACCATTACATTAGTTGGAACAGGTGGGACTGACTAACGTACCATTACATTAGTTGGAACAGGTGGGACTGACTAACGTACCATTACATTGGTTGGAACAGGTGGGACTGACTAACGTACCATTACATTAGTTGGAACAGGTGGGACTGACTAACGTACCATTACATTAGTTGGAACAGGTGGGACTGACTAACGTACCATTACATTGGTTGGAACAGGTGGGACTGACTAACGTACCATTACATTGGTTGGAACAGGTGGGACTGACTAACGTACCATTACATTGGTTGGAACAGGTGGGACTGACTAACGTACTATTACATTACAACGCTGGATGAATCACATCAACTACGAACATTTCTGAATGCAATTGTGCGATCTGTCTAATCCCTTTAACCTTTTGAACACAGCGTCGACTATAGACGACAATACGGTAATACATAAGTTAACCTACCCGCATCCGCATAAGAATCAATTTCGATCGTAAGAAAAACTGTGTGGCGAAATATGTGGAGAAATAAATCACTGTATTATGACTTATTAAATTATGCGAGACCCACGTCACTTCTTTTGTTTTGTGGCGGCAAAGGGGTCAACATTCCTTTCTCTACAAGAGTTGCAACATCAAACTGACTGTAGATATCGTTTCTGTAAACTTACAGGTGCAGATAGAAGAACAATTGGAGTTGTCTGAATCCCTGGTCATGGAGGAAAGCGAGCACATGCCGGTACGTTACGCGTTTGTGTTATCGTTATCACTTCGTACTGCATTTTTTAGTATTCAAGATGACAGTGTATCATAGTGATACCATATGTGTAGGACGTCCACTGCTGGACATAGGCCTCCCTCATTGACGCCAAATCATTACGGTTGAAGCGACTTGCATCCACCCAGACCCTGCGGTCTTCACCAAGTCGTCCGTCTCGTTGGTGGACGTTCCACGCTGCGCTTGCCAGTCCGTGGTCTCCATTCGAGAACTTTTGGGCCCCAACGGGCATCTGCTCTGCGTGCTATATGGCTTGCCCATTGCCATTTCAACGAGCTAATCCGTTTGGCTATGTCGATGACCCCTGTTCTTCTACAGATGCGTACGGACTGCGCGCACTGTACGCGCACCCGGGTACGCGTGTCCTGGAACGCCATGTCCGTACTTGCAGCTACGCGTAAACTTAGGGGAACGCGTGCTGCGCGAGCTCGGCTCGCAGCGAGCCGCCGTCTGTCGGTTTTTGGTCGCGCGTCAAAGCGGTCGCGCGCGTCCATGTACGCTGTATTTAGACGGTCTGTTTTCGATTCATCGCGAATGTCTGGGGCTCGGCTAGCAGTGGATCGATTGGCCTCGCGTTCAGGTTCGCGGCGGTCCGTACAGGAGCTGTACGCGTATCCAATGTGCGCGTGGACTACGTATACCGACTACGCGTACCCGGGTACGCGTACAGTGCGCGCAGTCCGTACGCAGCTTACGGATCTCATCGTTCCCGAGCCCTGTCCATAGCTCGTTGAGCGACTCTGAGCGTGAAATCAAAATGTGATGATATGAAAACAAAAAAACGACGCGGCCACAGTTTTGCGTATCTTTTACTTGTCGATTTTTGTAACGGATGATAAAAATAGTCGTTGTTGTTATCAGGTAACGGACGAGCAGGGCAATCCGTTGCACTTCACAATGCAGGACGGCACGCGGCTCGCCATCACCTCTGCTGACGGAAAGTCTTTACAGGTTTGTTAATACTAATATTACCTATATAAATAAATAAAAATCACGGGACAATTCACACCAATTGACCTAGTCCCAAAGTAAGCTAAGCAAAGCTTGTGTTATGGGTACTAAGCAACGGGTAAACATACTTATATAGATAGATACATACTTAAATAAATATTAAACACCCAAGACCCGAGAACAAACATTCATATTTTTCATACAAATATCTGCCCCGACACGGGAATCGAACCCGGGACCTCAAGCTTCGTAGTCAGGTTCTCTAACAACTAGGCTATCCGGTCGGTACCTATATATTTCATACTAAATACAAACTGAACCAGTGAACCAGTGGTGGTGTAGGGGAATAGCACGCGGCACGGAATGCTGAGGACTTGGGTTCGATTCCCAGCGCTGGTGTTTTTTCTGTGCATCCATGTTTGAATAGAATAGTATAACCTCAATAACCGCATCCTAAAGGTTGGCGGACATTGGAAAATGCAGCGCGTGCAATATAACTTCATTAGTTATTTGTTTACTTATTTTGTTATCATATCGCTGTAATGCATAGAAATAGAAAGCGGCCACTGATTTATTTTAAAAGAAATCGTCAATTCTAAATGTAACTAAATAAATCTATTTTGTATTTTTGTCTGCAGGTTATCACTCAAGACGGCCAAACTATTCCTGTAGAGATCAATGGATTCGCGGAAGAAGAGGTTTGTAAATTTTCCTTCCTTGTTTTTTATCTCGTTTTGACTGTACAGCTGTCGTCACGAGCAGGCTGAAGTAGGCATCAAGCCAGTTAAGGTGGAAGCGCACGCTCTAGGCGCGAAATTCAAACTTTTTACAGTTTTTAATTTATTGTGGGTAAACGGTGTAACTGTTTAACTTCATATGGTATTTGCGCTTGTAAAACAGTGTTCTTTATATTATTGTGTAAATTTTTTTAAGAATAAAACTATTAGCTTGAAATAAAAGTTGTCAAAACGTTGAAAGCCCGAATTTCTATGTTTGACAACTTTTATGTCATGCTAACAGTTTTATTCTTAAAAAGCTTTACACAATAATATAAAGAACACTGTTTTACAACCGCAAGTACCATATGAAGTTAAACAGTTACATCGTTAACCCACAATAAATTAAAACCTGTAAAAATTTTGGATTTCGCGCCTAGAGCGTGGCGTTCCACCTTAAGCTACGCGAGTTTAACAAACTACCCGCATGTGGCCTTGGTTATTTACAATTAGTACACTTAAAAATATAAAATTAATTCCACTTAGGTCGGTAGCTTTTTACAGGCCAAAATTAGGTTTCCCACGAGTATAAAAATAACGACTTGAAGTTATCAAACTGTCTTTAAATATGCTCAAAGTTAATAAGTGCCGTATACACCAAACAAATTATAATATTGACTGTAAACCATTAACTTAAGCTATGAACACAGGAAAGATGGAAACAAAATTATGTGGATGACCTATTTTTTCTAATTCAAGAGTTATATTCGGGTCTCCATGGTTTCTCATAATTGAACAAGTCATAATGCATCATTCTTCATAATCAATGTTAGTCATAAAGTGATATATTTCTGATTTTTTTTTTCGGAATTGTTATAAAACAAACCTAACCTACTTCACTCTATAAGATGGCATTTAAGTAAGTCCTGAAAAAAATACTGTTTCAGAAATAAATCACTTTATGACTAACGTTGATTATTAAGAATGATGCATTATGACTTATTAAATTATGCGAAGCCAAGGGATCCCGTTATTATCTTATCGGTGATACGATTAATTTGTCTCACTTTTTTCCCCACTCAGCTTTGCCTCCTAATTATTTTTATAATATGAAAAGATGGCTACTTTCTTCCTTTACTTATTTTGTGTGGATTATACAAAGCGTAAGAAACAAAAGTTGTCTCTCCTGTGGACATGAAATTACCGACTCTGAGTCCGCAAATCTGAGATTTATTTAACCCGTCGAACGTCCCGCGCACGCCACAGTGGCGCGTAACTAACTGTTCATGGTTTGCTAATTTTTAGGGTTCCGTACCTCAAAAGGAAAAAACGGAACCCTTATAGGATCACTTTGTTGTCCGTCCGTCCGTCCGTCTGTCTGTCTGTCTGTCAAGACCCTTTTTCTCAGGAACGCGTGGCGGTATCAAGCTGAAATTTATATCAAATACTCAAGTCTACTGTCCCTTGGAGCTGTGAAAAAATCAAACTTCTAAGCCAACGCAATCAAAAGATACAGCCGTTTGTGACGCAAATTTCCGCATATTTTCGAAACTCGCAAGGCAATCAAAACCTGCAGGGTACTTCCCGTGAACTCAGAACCTTGAAATTTGGTACGAAGCAAGGTCTTATAGCACAGATAAAGGAAAAATTGCGAAAAGCATAATTTTTTTTGTCTGTCTGTCTATATCAGTAAACAACGCACATTTTCGACACTCGCAAGGCAATCAAAACCTGCAGGGTACTTCCCGTGAACTCAGAACCTTGAAATTTGGTACGAAGCAAGATCTTATAAGCACAGATAAAGGAAAAATTGCGAAAAGAATAATTTTTTTTGTCTGTCTGTCTGTATCAGTAACCAATCTACAATGATCCCACACTGCGCACATTTTGCCTAGGAGCAGGGGTCTGCTAAGACTGGATGTTCATAGATACATATAAATTTGTACGGAACCGGTTTTTTGTTACTAGTTTCGATCACCTTTTAACATAGCGTACTTAGAAAAAATTGCCCAAAAATGTCATTCATTGGTCGTGCGACGGGTTAAACGGGCCGAAAGTCGGGCAGGCGTCCCACTCGCCGATGTAGACTTGAGTAAAAATACCCTTAACTTTTGCTGTGTCTACAATAGATGCAAAAAGGTGCATGACCCTAACCAAACCCAGAGGCCGTATTGTCTAACGCTTCTGACGCTTGCCTTCGCTTTCACCATCTCTTTCTGCCATCATTTTATACCGTTTGACGGAAAGAAATGGCGATTGCGAAGGGAAGCGTCAGAAGCGTTAGACAATAAGCCACCTGGTGTCCCTGCTCGTCGCTTTTCTTCTACTTACCTTGTTCAATTGATTTTTCAGGAAGTGGAAAGCCCGGACACGATAGTGCACCAGCTGAATCTGCAGAAAACCGTAGACACGAACGGCGCGTCCCACGTCGCCCACTACTTCACTATCGTCTAGTTTACAACCTGAGGCCGTATCGTCTAACGCTTCTGACGCTTGCCTTCGCTTTCGCCATCTCTTTCTGTCATCATTTTATACCATTTGCCAGAAATAGTTGGGGGTTACTCGAGCGCGGCAGATTAATATACGGGGGGATACCTTTTTCGTATACGGGCCAATCAACTTTTAAACCGACACTAGTCTGTCCGCGACATTTTTCAAACAATTGCAGATTTTTGTAAGTAAACATGTTTTTTCTGTAATTTAATAGATGGTGTACATGAATACATGCCATCCTACGTAAGTTTAACCTATTAAACCGTGAAATATCTTGTTGGAAGTACGATTTTTTGGTAACGCCAGAGACAATTTTGGTAACGCAGGAGACGCCAAAAACGTCGGTTTAAAAGTTGATTGGCCCTTACCCTCTAGAGTACCCCCGTAGAATATGAGCACTTCAAGTGGGGGGGTTTGCCTGGGGTAGCCCGTCAAAAATCTTAGTAAAAAAAATAGATTCTTTGAAATATTCGAGCGCGTCAGATTTTGATAATTTGATACTCCAGTGTGCCACAAATAAATGTATGATAGTCTGCCACTTTGCATGGTGGGGGTGGCCATACGGAAGGGCGCGCGTCAGGTTTTCATAGGGGATGTTAATTCCAAAGACTGACGATTTGGAAGTGAAATGTGCATTGTTCTGCTAATAATTAACCCACCATAATATGGTCGCGTCAGATTAAGATATTATCTTAATCTGACGCGATCGAGTATTTTAAAGAATCAATTTTTTTTACTAATTATTTTGACGGGGTGCCCTAGGCAAACCCTCCCACATGAAGTGCTCATATTCAATGGGGGTACTCTAGTGGGTATAAGGTATCCCAACGTATATTAATCTGCCGCGCTCGAGTTACTTACTTCACAAATCCTTGGGCTCCCCTCTTTGATCAATTATAACTGTAGATCCACAGTCGCGCGCCCGAAAATGTCCGAGCCAAATGAGCGCCACTTTGATAAAAGTGGCCTTCTTTTTCTCAGTACGTTGCGTGAAATTGTCAAGTTTAGCTGTCAAGTGTCAACAGAAATTCGACTGTAATGAAGTAAGGTTCAAATTTCTGTGTAGGTGATGATTTTAATTGTTATGCAAACAAATAAAAAAGTTCGGACATTCTTTGAAGGGGATTTTGTTCGGCAATGTGTATCTTCAGTTATAATTGATCAAAGGCTCCCCTACTAAAAGAAATAGTGATTGCGAAGGCAAGCGTCAGAAGCGTTAGACAATAAGCCTACATACAGGCCCATACTATGAAATTAGATTTTCGAACTTCGTATTGTGGCGTTCCTTTTACTCTAATAGTATGAAACAGATGAATGAAAGGGACGACACCAAGGTCGTACCTTCGAATTTCGTAGTAGCACCCTACTATACTTCGTTTTTTTTGCATTAGAAAGAAGGTAAGCGATCTTGAAGTGCCTTTTTATTGTAAAACACTTTTGGAAAATGAATAACAGCAAAAATGTAACAATTAACAAGGACACTTGGTCATTTACATTATTTTGGTTTCATAAGTAATAGTTATTATTTTTTAAAAAGCGTTTTTGTTCAATAAAAAGACTCATCAAGTTTGTTTACCTTATTTCTAATGCTAAATGTTCACTCATTATATTGTGCCGTTTTTTGCCCAAATAAACATTAAACATTAAACATTAAAAAGATGAAGTATAGTGATTGAAATTAAACCGAAAATATCGGTATTTTTGTACCGACATTTACACCTGACACCTGAATCGCCTATTAAGTAGAAACTGAGTCGTTTTAAAAAAATGTAAATAATTAAGGGTATAATGAGAACAAAATTTAATTGATTCCTCTGCCAAACGAAAGTTACCCATATAGTTAGTATGATTAACTTTCGTTACACAAAAGAAGCAATCGTGATTTTGTTTTCATTAACCCTTTCAACGGGTATGTATTACAATACCGAAGTACGAAAGACCGAATGTATTAAAACATCGAATGGGTCAAAAGACCGACACGATTTTTTTCTGAAACCGTTAACTCTTTAAGATTGTTATAAAACAAACCTAACCTAACCTAATGGGTTCTGTATGATGCCGTTTTAATAAATTCTGAAAAGTTTACGGTTTCAGAAAAAAATCGTGTCGGTCTTTTGACCCATTCGATGTTTTAATACATTCGGTCTTTCGTACTTCGGTATTGTAAAACACACCCCTTTCAACGCCACGCCTCGACAAAACGTAAAACTGCTTTGAATCTTATGTCATTGTGTCAAGATCACTTTGACACTGTACTGTGTGACACCTATATGTGTCATTGGCGTGAAAAGGTTAAGCCCTTAATTGTGTACAATTTTTTTGAACACCCACCTGGCGCGTTAGTTGCCATCCATTCAACCTTTCGTGTGCAATAAGTAAGTAAGAATAAACATGCACCTAGTCTCGTTAGTCTCAAATAATACGGTTGTAACGAATAAAAATATAAAGAGATAGTCTCAAATTTTGCGTTAATAAGTATCGAACCATACGAAAGATTAATTACGCAAAGGCCTCGAGTGGGAGGGGTTTAAGATATCTCTACGTGGGCTAATTTCGGAGGGGAGGGGCGAAAGCAATTGTGTAATATTTTTATAATTTATTGTATCAGGCGTTACTTTGCTGAGGTCCATATTAATGAACATTGTTTTTTATCAAATGCGTCCAAAATCCTATAAGGTGAAGGTACAGTCGGCCAAAATTATGGTCTACCCCCCTACGGTCGAAGTTTATTTGCACGTCATGATACAACGAGGTCGATTTTCCCTTGCAATAACATGATGACAGTGACTTAGGGATATTTAGATGTCACAGAAGCTCGATACTGACCTAATACATGGCACCTTCAATCTTATGTCATAGTAGAGATGACAGATGGGTGTCATCTACTGGGCGTTGAAGACTTCAAATTTTGGCTTTAATGTATCTGGTCTTTTCTAAAGGCATTTTTAAATCTTACGTAACGGCAAGGGGGTCCGAGAAATATTCTGTGAGGAGTTCAAAACTCATCAAAATCGTCCTTACGTAATGAATTGGCCCCTTAGCACACAAGTTCTTTGCGAATATAACCTGTAAATGAACTCTCGGAGATATCTATAAAACTCGTTAGTAAACAGTTTTCCATGCGACAGAACTGCAGGTCGCACTGTGTTCGTAGTACTGGTAGCAACGCCAGTGATATGGGGCCTGTTGCATAAAAAAGTACAACTAGTATTACAAGCGGAACTCTCGCTTCAGTTATATTAACTAGAATGGGAGTTCCGCTTGTAATATTAGTTGTACTTTGTTATACAACAGGCCCATGGTTTGCTGACCTACTATCTATGCCATCAGTGTAGGTGTACAGATATCTCCGATGGATTATCCGCAGATTTACCAGAACTGAAGGAACTATTCTTGTAAAGGAACAAAAGCGATAAATTCGTAGGAGTTCCTTCATCACTTGTAATGGAACTAGTGCGAAGTAAGTTTCTGTTGAAGTCTGTTTTTAAGAGTAGTTCCCGCAATAACTTTTATTATGGCTCGTTGATCCAAATAATGCCAAACCACACAAATATTCACTATGATCTCATTCCATGCGCTACGCGTTTTAACATACCGTTGTAGCGACAGAACGGTATTAATTGTTTATAATTGATTAATAATGATTATTTAATGATTAGCTATATTTAATTAATAAGATAAGCTTTTACTAACGTTAAGCTATAAGGTTAATTTTATCCGCGAATTAACTATTTGTACCATTTTATTCTGTCGATCAAGTTCATAGGCAAACGTTATTAATTTATTTAATTCATATTAGTTGAATGTAATGTGTAATAATTAATTAGAAAGATATTAAAAAGTTGATTTAATTTTAATTTTCGTTTTTTTCTAAAACTCTCCTATCGTTTCCTTCTCGACACTTACTTGCCGTGACGACTACCAGGGTGTCCACTTTCTGGAAAGTCAGGGAAAGTCAGGGAAAACTCAGGGAAGCTCAAGGTGGTCAGGGAAAGTCAGGGAAAATCAGGGAAATTTGCTAGAAATCCAAAAAGTCAGGGAAAAACTTGTACTTTCCCAATGATGTAAAATGAGGGAAATATTTCATGCTCTAGTTTGACCCTTTAACCAGACTACTGAAGCAATTTTTTCAGGTTTGGAGTGATCTACATAACGACAAATACATTTGCAGTGAATTCCCATCATCGGGTCTAGCTTAGTATCTCGGGCAGTAAAAAAATCATATAACCTGCTTTGAAATGTACATAATTAGTCGGTGAAATTTAGAAATGTGGTCAGGGAAAGTCGGGGAAATGTCAGGGATTTTTTTTAGGATTTGTAGTGGACACCCTGACTACTGATGCAATGGGTTTTCTGATGGCATTAGTGTAGTGAAGACAGTTTGACCTTATGCTGGCACTACACGATGGGCCATCGCAATGGTCCACTATGATGGCTATAGTGGTTATGTATTTTATTTTTAAAAAATGGGTTGCGAGCTGCGCTTCTCACGCGTGTCAAACATTAGGTTAACGTTCTCTTCTGTGTTTTATCTTTGGCAATCGAATGAATATAATTCGTTTCCTTCGTTCAAGCGGCGCAGGAGATCGGTGCAATAGTTATAAGCTGAGCCCGTACTTTTCATGCCGATGACATCAATTTGACGTCACGCTGCATATAGGTGATCCCAAATAGTTTTATTGTGATTATTAATCATTAGTCTTCAATCATTTTCATCATTCATCATCATTTCAGCCGTAAGACGTCCACTGCTGAACATAGGCCTCCCCCAAGGCTCGACAAACAGATCGGCCCTGCGCCGTCCGTATCCAATGCGTTCCCGCTACCTTCACCAGGTCGTCGCTCCATCTTGTTGGAGGCCTACCTACACTGCGTCTTCCGGTCCGCGGACGCCACTCGAGAACCTTTCGGCCCCATCGGCCGTCAGTTCTACGGGCGATGTGCCCTACCCACTGCCACTTAAGTCTAGCGATTCTTCGAGCTATGTCCGTGACTTCAATCATTCGTGAATCATTTTAATCATGTACAAATGACTTCAAAAGTACCTAATCTATTCACACGTGGAAAATAAATACATACTTGATAATACGTGAAACGTAAATGAAACTATTTGTTTTGTTTTTATACATGCATTTTATTAGAAATAGAAATAGAAATATTTATTGCATAAACTGTGAGGAGTGTACAAAGTCGACATGTAGTACAAAGTATCAACAGCTACCCGTTACGGGCATACAATATGTTCAGATATACTTATAATAACCTAAACTGCAATATGACTATAACTTGTAGGTACAAATAATAATTACAACAACAATGATAACATAATAATTAATGATCCCTATAGAACTCATTCAAATTGTAAAAAACCTTATCCATCAGCCACTTTTTAAGCTCGGATTTGAATTTTATCCCTTCAAGCACTTTTATATTAACGGGAAGGTGGTTAAAAACCTTTATGGCAGTAATGTAAGAGCTTTTTTTGATACCTGGAGTTATTAACTTTGGGCAAACAGAGATTATACATATACTGAGAGCGTCAGTTACTACGCAGTGCAGATTTATTAACAAAAAATCGGCATGGCTTTTCACAAATAAACACAACTCCAAAATAAATATACCAGTCAGCGTAAGAAAGCGTTTCTCTTTAAAAGTATTTCGTAAAGACTGTCGAGCATGCATGTGATAAATTTTACGCAGGCATCTCTTCTGTAGAACAAACGTAGACTGGACGTTGACTGAATTACCCCAATATATAACTCCATATGTTAACAACGGATGTACGCTTCCATAGTAGGCGCCCCTAACAACAGCTTCCGAGCATGTCTCTGATAATATAGAAAGGGCATAACAACCACTTGATATTTTTTTATTTAATAAATCAATATATGTGACTTCCAATTCAAGTGAGGATCAATTGTCACTCCTAGAAAGTTGATACTGTCCACCTTCTCGACTTCAGACATATTAGTAAGTGGCGGACAAAAAGTGTTGTTAAATGGTATTGTTACCACATTTCAATAATTACTTAGAAAATAGAATTTCTCTCTCTAACTTGAAGTGTTAATTCCTACGCAGAGAAAATCTAAGTCATCTTCGTGTGCATACGTAATGCAATATTCACAAAAATACTTTTGTTTTGTAATCCTATTTTTGTTTATGTCTCACATTTGGTTAATTTTTAATGATTGATGATTAATGATTGATCATCTCAACTACCCTCAAATTGCAATCATCCTGTAAGCGGCGTGACGACATCGGCATCAAATGTACGGGCCCTGGTTATAAGCGCCGGCGCGACCGCCCGCCACCTCATTCTCTGCCGGAACTCGACGTGAAATCACGCTCGCTATCTGACTCGCACAAGGGAGACGTCTGTTACGTCTCCGCGAGAATATAATTTATTTAAACCAAAGATGTAGTCACATCAGAACATGACGGCGTTTTTTTAAAAAGAAGAATAGAATCAGTTCTTAATCCCGAGTCTGGTGAGTGTGGAACGAACGTTTATTTTATAATTAAAACGACAGGTAGTTTCCTAGTGTGCAGCGTAACGTATTTAATTTCTCTTGCAACAAATAGACAAGTTTTTTGCTATAAAATGTCTGCTTTACCACCTCATTGTGCTTTGCACATATGAAATGAATACTAAAATAGTGACTCCCTGTTTCACCATCCATTGATCAAATTTATTTGAAGGATAAATGTGATGCCGTCTCTGTTTGTTTTGTTCGAATAGACGGAGACGGCATCACATTTATCCGTCAGTTAAAATTAATCAATGGGTGGTGAAACTGCTCCTTAATGTTGCAAATAACGGTGGAATTAATTAACTTCGTGCTAGGTACCCGTTATTCTTTATAATGAGTAAATCTTAATACAACGCATAGTACGCTTCCTGTTTTCTGTTTTTCCCACTAAGCTGTAACATTTCTGATTATGAACCATGGCACACCATCATCACTTCTAGCAGTAATTCCTCACGCTTTGCTTCGGCGCGGGTCCCAATCAGCGGAGCGTGTCCGGCTCGTTGCTAACACGGTGTACCTTATTCACAGGGGGCCACGTTACGGGTACCGGTACCAGTGGAATGGGTCAGCGCATTACACCGCGGGCCTGATGTCGCTGTTCTTCTCGTCGGATCGTCGCCGAGCGTCAGGGGAGTTCTGCGCGAGGGGTTAAGCAACCACAAATTTTCCACTACGAATTTAAAATTTTCAACATCAAGTCCAGTTAATTAACATTCCTCCGTAACGGGCACTTCTTGGCCGTTACACATTTTAAATTTCGTTCCTTAACGGGCACTCTCGTCCAACGTTGGGGTTCTTTTCACGAATAAATTTTACATAAATAACGTACTTACATACCTTAACGGACACACTCTTTGTCCATAATTAGTGTTTTATGTATGGGTCTTGTTGTACCTAGTAATGATAGTCAACGGCAGATTGGTGTGAACTTATTTATTTTAATATTATTTGTTTACAATTATCAAGATCTCGAACTGTTTTTCTAGATCACAGTAGTAGTTAGTATGTTCCAGTTAAAATGACGAAAAGTACTTAAAACCAACATCTATTGTTTAATTGTTATCTTCAAGTGGGGTTGTAACGTGGGGGTTATTACGTCTCATTGTTATCTTTTCCTTTCATATTCAGCAACAAAAGAAGTTGTAAAATCCCATGTTAAGTGCATTTTCGTCATTTTAACTGGAACATACTATAGTAGTAGTTATATACACAGAGCAGAGCATGTCTTGTATGACATGGGAAAAGTAAACAATTATTACTAATTGGTTCAGATAGTATCTTATGATCTATTTACTTTCCTTAACATAATGAGTTATACGGAATTACAATATATTTGATTATTTACATTAAAAAGAGATTATATCTTAACGAGTTCGGCGAAAATACTTGTCTAAAGGAAAAATACTAATCTAAAGGATATAGTCCATAAGGTCACGTGTTAGGGCGATGTCTGCCTTGCTGCAGCATCTCTTAACTCCTCCCCCCTTAAGAGAGTACTAAGGGTGTAACTTGTTATGCCCGTGTTTTCATTATTGTTGCTTCTTTCAGCGCATTTATGATAAATGGAGCATCCAATGAGACAGAGTAGGATTCCTATCGCAGTTAAGGTCCAAATACTGGGTATCCAAAAGTGGTGCGCGATATTCAAATTTCTGGTTTTCTTCAATGGTTTTAGATGAACTAAGGTACTTCGGCTAATTGATGTGCATTACCATTTTTTTCTTGAAGATGCATTTGGATTTGCTGAACATCTTCCTCAAATAAAGCTTTTTCTTTTGAAATGACTCTGGCTTGAGTGTTTGACATTGATAATTCGCAATCGGGTTCCAGGTGTACCTAACTTGTATGATCCTTCAATCACTTCGTAATGCGTTTCCTCGCATTTAATTATCACTCGTTATATAGTAGGAATAGTACATCGCTTACGGTTACCATAGCTTCCTGTTCCTCTTGTGTGTTTGCGATGCAGGTATGGTTGGTTTTCAGATGCAGAGCCTGGTGTATGCAATCAGGAGCATTCACGGTCACGGCGTCTTTCCACCAGATGTGTTTGCAAATCATCTTCTTTTCTTTTGCATTGGTTGGCGTTCGGATAGACGTACCAAGAGTCCTTTATTAGAATAATAGGATTTAGGATTTTTCAATTGTTTCCATAAGGATTGTGAAAGGTATTATTTTATATGCATTACCTCCCTTAACTTTGACTTGTGGAACTTTGACAACATAATGAATGAATTGTGCACCGTGTAGACCATTATGTGGTCAATATCTACTTCATGTGCTTCTTCGAATATGTCCCTACAGTGTATTACTGGTTTGGCTAGCGTAATTCCTATTTCTAAAATATTTATGATAAGTATCTTCTATTAATACAAACCTGTCAATATGTCTAAATTGATTTTATTACATTGAACTATATTATTATAAAATTTTCAAATCTTTCCTAATACTATTCAAGCTAATCTCTACTTTGCTTATTGTTTCATTAAGATTTGACAAGAGAATTTGCTGATAGCTTGTAGCTCTTTTACATTTTCGTTTCTTTCTTTCATGTCACTTGCATCAGGGTTTCCGGTTATGAACTTGATAACAGTTTCTAGACCATCTACTAGACCACGTTTGCTACAACCCTCAATGTTCATCAGGTTGCTGAGTCTGCCAAGTAAGTGTGTATACAAATTGTTTATGTAATGATTGTCCTTTTCTATTCTTTCTGATCGACATCATTTGAGTCAGTGCATCCTGAATTTCCATTAGTTTACAACGTTTTATATATTGTTCCGTAAGCAATCTACAATGTTGTCTTAATGTAGAGTGAAATCGTTCCACTATTCCCTGTGACGATGGGTTATATATATGGGGTAGTAAAATTATTTTTTATACGGTACTGTACAGGTTTACTAATTCTTTTAGTAGCGCGAATTCTTTACCGGCATCATGGTTATTTCCGCGGGAATGCCATAGTGTGTAAAATAGGCCTTAAGTTTTGACATTACTGTTGTAGGTACTGTTTTTATCCTTATTAGTTTTTTGATAACAGCGAATCGCGAAAATCTGTTGACTATCGATAAGTATAGTTTTCCTTCAATATCTACTGTGTCGCAAAAAAACATAATTTAAAGGTTTTAAGGCTATTTATTGGTGGTAGAAGCATTAGTAGACGCATTGGGTGTCTTTCATATTTTCCCGCTTTACACATACTGCAATTATTTATGTAGTCGCGTACCTATATCTGCCATTTCCTTCATGATAGTTTTTAATGATCTTTATCTATCTATTATCATTTTATATTATTATTATTTTGTTTATCTTTGTCTATTACAGTTTCAACTAACTGCTTACATCGATTTAAACGAATTTGTGGCTTGTCTTTTGTCAGTATTTTTACAATTTCTTGGTACAATTCTTCGACGTAATAGAATCAGTGGTAATGAAAATTTTCTTAGAGCTTCAGCTGGTCTCTTAGAAGTATAAAGACTAACTACTTTTATTTAGTTACCGTATTTCTTAGTATAGTCTGTGGTTACCGTCTTCGTTTTTAACTTCTACACTATCTAATCGGGATCTATATCTGAATCCCTAAAGTTTTTAACCTATTTTTGTATTCCCTAACGTTTTTTGTCCTAATGATCATTTGTCCTAACACTCATATGCCCTATCTTTAGTTTTCCTAACATCGTATGGATGATTTTTTTCCCCGTAATGTTTTATTTCCTAACGTCACTTGCCATATTGATTATTCATCCTAACGTTATGTGACATAATAGTCATGTATCATAATTATCAGTAAGCCTAATGATCGTTAATGTATGGCCTATTGTAGTTTGTCCTATATTTGTACTACCTAACATTATTTGTCCTCATGATCCTCATGATTATTTTCCCTAATTGTGATTAACCTACTATTCTGCCTAACCTAAAACCTAACCTGATCGCCAGCGTGTCGACGTCACCCCGCTTCGCGGGGTGCCTATTTCCGCTCTAAGGAACAGAAGATAACCCTAACCTAACATACTAATACAACAGTAACAGTAAAGTAACAGTAACTACAGGAGTAAGGAACATTTAGTTCTTTTTCTGCGGGGGCCTCCCTTGTGGGGGCTCTGAGCCCCACTCCCCCCTTTCGCTTGACTCTGTACACTAGTTGGTAGTGAGCCCGCCGCCTACGAAGCTGGAGTCTCCGGGTTCAAATCCTGATAAGTAGTCATGGCAAATATATTAGGGATACTGATATTTATAGTATACATATTTCGGACAAATGAGTTTTAGGGCAATCATTACATTATGGAAAATGATTGTTATGGCAACTGATCGTTAGCGCTAATTCCCATTAGGACAAAACAGTTCGGGCAAGTGATTTTAGGACAAACGATGTTAGGGATCGCGAGGAATATGCAAAATAACATTAGGGATATTAATAATTATGGTAAAAATGATTTGGACAAATGAGTTTTAGGGCAATCATTACATTATGGAAAATGATTGTTATAGCAATTGATCGTTAGGGCTAAAGCCCATTAGGACAAAACAGTTCGGGCAAGTAATTTTAGGACAAACGATGTTAGCGATCGTTAACGCATTAACGAGCAATCCAATCGATTATGTAATTTAAAATATATTTGATGTGACTTTTTATTTATTATGTCGTTTGTTATTGGTATACCTAAATGAAAATTATCGTCTTACGAGTGCTGAGTTTGTGAATCATCTGCAGTTTTATTTTGATTTAGTTGTTCTTCGATCATGCTACCGTTTTGAGCTAATATTGATTCATTGTCATCGAAATTTATTTTTACTCGCGACAGAGCATCGTCGTTTGCATTGGCCGACCCTTGCTTATACTTGATTTCAAAGTCGTATTCTGCTAGCCTATGTCTCCATCTAGTTAATTTAGAATTAGGGTCTTTAAGCGACGATGGTTGATATAGGTAACGCCACCAGAGTTGAGGCCACGCACACAACCAACACAACGTCAAAATCCCGCTGTCATTACATGAGATGTGGTTGTGTGCGTGGCCTCAACTCTGGTGGCGTTACCTATACCATGTTAATGGTTTGTGATCAGTGTATATCACAAACTTACGTCCGTATTTAAATAAGGTCTGAAATGTTTGCATGCCCAAACGATAGTTATAACTCTTTTTCTGTAGTAGAATATGTTGCTTCGGTGTCTGATAAGGTACGGAATGCATAAGTATGCAACGGGTCTTTCTACGTTATCTTCTTTTTGTGATAACACTGCACTTTGCTATATCGCTAGCGTCTGTTGTGAGAATAAATGTTTGTTCAAAATCAGGATACTTATAGTATGGGTGCATTCGTTATTATTTGCTTTAGTTTTTGAACTGCTTTTAAAAATTCTTTGTTGATAATTACATATTTTGGCTCGTATCTTTAACATTTAGTTAATGGCTTCGTTATATGTGCGTAATTGTCGATGAATCGTCTAAGTAGCCTGTAAGACCTAGAAAATATCTTATTTCCTTTTCTTTTTTTGGTAGGTACTTATAGGGTGTTACCGGTGCAAGTAGGTAATACTTAAACACTTTGTTTTTCAGGTTACTTGATTTAATATTTGATGATTGTACAATTTTATATATCAAGGTTAGCACAAATGATTTGCTTGCCTTGTGATGTGATGACAGTTTGGATTAACCAACTCAACTGAACTGCTGGCTCTCAGTCGTCCGTTTTTATACACACATCATGTCTTCTATCGACATGAGAAAAATACACAATTACTTATTACTAATTGGTTTTCCTTATGATAAGGATTTACATATATTCAAAGGAGATAGGAAGTTTAAACAGACTTTGGTTATTTACTTAATTGAGAGATTACAGTATCACAATAGGTTCTAAGAAATATAATGTCTGTAGGAAAAATACCAAGGCTCACGTGATGTGCCCAACATAACACCTCCCCCCTTAGAACAAAGATTGCGATTTAGTACGCAATTTTTGGAAAGTCTTAGGAGAACCATTGGAGCTGGAGTCGTCGTCTGAAATGCACGAGGTCGTATGATGAACTCGTGGTATTGTTTCGAGGGGTATAACTTGTTGTTGCCGTCGAGATCTGTCGAAACAGTTATTGAATATCTGGATACATCCATTTCTATGTTCAGTTTCTCTAAATTTGAAGTTACAGATGGTACGCCAAGGGCAGCAAGAGCAGATTTTGTATATGAGGTAGCTCAGCATTGTTGCGCCTATGAGGTAGCTTATCAGATTAAACTTTGAAGAATGCCTCTCAAAAAATGGTTTTTCTATATTTTTTAATGATTCTTAATATTTGTTGAGTTCCTCTTTTATGGTGTTTAGACTGTCTAGTTATTCAGTTTCAATGGGAGGAGTTCTGGAGACACGATCGTTTCATGATTGTCGGTGCAATCTTCCTCAATGTTGACGGTGATAATCGGGTGGCTGATGTTGGTCTTGTTTTCGTCCATTGCTGCTAACGTGACGAAACCGGTGAATACTTTACAACCGGGGTTGATATTGATGATCCCGGCTCCTTGGAGTTCGTGGTGGGAGGTTTCATTACCACATTGTAGGACACTTGATGTCTTTTGTTGCAGAATGAAGATCCACTTGTTATTGTTTAGCGGTTGGAAAGTATTTATTGTTGCTGAAAATGTTGTTGTTTCGCAGAGACTTGGTAGGCTTCGTTCGCTGGTCAGGAGGATTACCATTTCGCAGATTGGTCTTGTGTTGTAATTGTAGACAGGCAGATCCTTGCAGACATTCTTCTCTGGTGCAAAGATCTTACATTTCTCATATGTGTTGAAGGTGACATATTGTTGCCTCGTGGAGCTCGTGGCTAAGTATGTGTGCTCGGGAAGGATAGTGGAAAAGATATGAGAATCGGGATGTCTTATGGGAATTGAGTATAAGTGGAATATATTAAATTTGTCATGTCTGACTAGTGGGAACTCTAATATATATATTAGTTTGCTTTTGTAGATATATGATGTTACAACTTACAACGGCTGATTCCAATATCTCATGGATGTTAGTTGGTGTTATCGTAGCTACAAGAGCTTTTTCGGATCTAGCGTGAGTCGACATTAATAATTCTCTATAAAGCCTTTCCGAAGATATTATGGAGGGGTGTATAGCACCTGATTTTATAAATAATATGCTTGTCAAAATGTCATCCAGTTCTTGTTCCAGCGATAACACGGATTCGAGTATCTGTATCGATACTGTGGAAATATCTTCGCTTAATTTAAGATTAAAAAGTATTTTGTTTGTCGCATTAATATAGTTGCTGATTTTGTCAAGATCCTCGTTTAGGATGTGCTCATCGTAGGAGATTTTTCGCAGGGTGTCATTGAAATTTGAGGATACAATTTGCATTTGCTGTCTTAACATGTGGGCAGTATCGATTTCGCGATTTTCTAATTGATTGATGCAATCATCATAACGCTTAGCGTCTTTTGCGTCTGGTGTTCCGATTAGCCATTTCAGAACCGTACTAAGCCCGTCTATTAAATCTCGTTTTGCACGGTTATTGTAGAAATTTACTTCTGAAAGTCTAGATTCAATTCGGTTGATGTTTATTTTTATAAAGGATATAGTGGTTTTGACACTCGGATTCATTGTGTTATTATTTACTAGTTTTTGATAGTTGTTGATAAGTCTTTTCAGGGAGTCTTTGGCAAGAATTAGTGGTTCTAAGTTTCGGTAAATGATTAATTTCCAGCTACCTTCAGAAACCAGTAGGTGACCTTCTTCCTCGAAGTATATGCCGGATTTTGAAGGGAGTTCGGTTTGAAGGGTATCCCCGACAACCATGGTTGCGGAGTACCTGTAATATAAATTATTCTACTGATTGGTTTCTATCTTTGAAACATAATTTTTTGAGGTAAATATAGATTTTATATAGGATTATATAGAAAATTACTTTTATTATAGAGCAAATCACAAAGCTAACGTATGGATTGTTCATTGTGTTTGAAAAATAATTGGTATGGTTACTATTGTTGTTGAGAGAGGGTGTTGTGGGATGGGCCAGGATTAAGCGCGCCATCCTGTAAATTGACATGATTTCTGTTATCCGGTGAATATGGTCACAGTCTATTGGCATGCACTAATACGTTTCTATTTGATTTTCTGATCATGTAATTTTCATTGAAGCCCACTCTGATTATTTCGAAGGGGCCTTCCCATTTTGAGTCTAAGTTGTTTGGATTGGGTGCTCTGAGCATGACCTTGTTACCTAAGTCGTATTTAATTGGATTTCTGATGCGGCTATCGTATCGTTCCTTTGCTTTTTCCTCCATGGAGTCTACGTTTCGAATTGCAGTTTCACGAGCTATTTTCAATCTATCATTTAAATCTTTAAGGTAATCACAAGCTGTGTATTCGGGAATTGTTTTTAGGGAATAGAATAATTTTGGTTTGTATCCAAATAGAAGTTCATAAGGAGTCAACCCTGTTGATTGATTGACTGAAGTGTTATTGCACATTATTGCAAAAGGAATAATTTGATCCCAGTTCTTTTGTTTTCTGCTATGATACATGCGAATATGGTCGCGAAGAACGGCGTGAAATCTTTCGAGTGCCCCATTAGTCTGAGGGTGGTAGGCAGTATTAAAAGTTTGTCTTGAGCCGAAGAATTTAACAAGTTGTTTAATTATCTGGTTCATAAATTCAGTGCCCTGATCCGAGTGGAATCTTCTAGGAACGCCATAATGTTGGCAGAAGTGTAGCAGTTGTTTGGCAACAGTAAGTGCTTCTTTATTAGGGATAGGATAGGCTTGCACGTATCTTGTCAATTCGTCTTGTAATGTCAGGATGTATTTGTTGGAATTGTCGCTGATAAGTATGATACGAGATCCATTGATACTCGTTCAAAGGGTTCGGTGGATTGTGTCGTAATGACCATTGGAGCTCGAAATGTCTTCCGTTGGGTTTTATTGCGTTGACAGGTTAGACATGCGTCTATATAGGATTTAATATCGTTGGTCATACCTTGCCAATGGTATTCGGTACGAATTTTTCTAGATGTTTCTATCAAGCCTCGGTGACCAGATATTTCGTCTGCGGTTGGGGTAGTTATTTTGTTTTCACAAATTGTAATTTTGGTTTTATATGTATCCGCTAGGTATGCCGTGATATAGTATTGTTCGTCTCCTGTTATGCTACAAGTTCTGTCATTTTTAAAATCGGTTATATATAAGTTCTTTCCTTGATTTAATTTTAGCCAAGAAAGTAGGCATTTAAAATAATCGGCGGAATCCCATGAGTCGAAGTGGTTTATTCTGGTGACTCCAAAATGGAGATTTTGATCTAAGTTTGAGATAATTGAATCGATTTGGTATAAAGTTCTAGTTTTATCTAAGAAGGGTTAAGGGGTAAGGGGGTAGGGCGCATTAATTCTGCCGCTCAGGACTCACAAAATTACGCTCGTCTGACCTCACCCTAAGCGTTGAAATGTTGCAGGAGCATTTTTTAGTCCGAATGGCATTCGGAGAAATTCCCAATGACCGTGGTTTGTGGTAAATGCAGTTTTTTCTATGTCATCCGCATGCATTTCAATCTGATGATAACCACTTGGTGAAATATTGGGCTCTACCTACACCTAGTTTATCTAATATTTCTTCAATGTTTGGCAACGGATATTTGTCTTCTATAGTTTTAGCGTTTAATTGTGTAGGTATAGTCGATGACCATCCGCCATTTAATTTTTCCAGAAACATCAGGTTTCTTTGGAACGATATGGACAGGGCAACTCCAATGAGAATTTGATTCTTGTATGATGCCGTTGTCGAATTCTTCTTTAACTTGCTTATCTATTTGCTGTTGCTGATGCGGTGATTTTCTATTATAGTTCCTCACATAAATAGGTGAGTTGTCAGTCAAACATAATTATGTTTTACAGTATGTGTAAATGTTAAGAGCTCTTTGCCTGTGTGAAATATGTCCTTAAACTCATGGACCAATTTAGTTATTTTATTTTTTTCTTCATTATTCATGTGGTCTGTTTGTATTAATAATTTATATTCTCCAACATTGTTTATTTTAACAGTTTCCATTACCTCTGACAAAGAGTTTAATTCGTCAAGGATTGGATGTACTGTACTTAGAAATTCATCAAAATTATTTTTTACTCTTCGCGTTTATTCGCTTAAATTAGTTAGTCCTAATCTATATTTTCCTTCATGTACCGAAATTAGTGCGCAGTTTACTGAGATGCTAACTGATCCGATTTGAGGTATATAATAGTGTTACAGGTGCAGGTTGGTGGTACTTAAACACTGACTTGATGAAGTCAACGGCAATTTGGTGTGATCTTATTTATTTTAATATTATTATTGATTTACCTACAATTATTATCAAGGTCAGAGCCAAGCGATTTGGAGCCTTGAGATGTCGGGACGAACTCTCTAACTGAACTAACTCAACTGTCCTTCTAGATCACAATAGTCCGTTTTTATACAAACAGCATGTGTTCTAATGGCATGAGAAAAGTACACAATCAATTTTATTATAACTAATTGGCTCGGCTTGTGTCTATTTACTTATGATAAGAAGTTATACAGAATTTCCATATATTTGGTTATTTACATTATAAAGAGATTACATCTTAATGAGTTCTACGAAAATACATGTCTATAGGAAAAATACTAGTCTAGGAAATAAAGTCTATAATAGGGTCACGTGGTGTTAATGTAGTTAACCTAACATAACACCTCCCTCCTTAGAACAAAGATTGCGATTTATTGCGCAATTTTTGGTGAGTTTTAGGAGAGCCGTTGGTGCTAGAGTCGTCGTCCGAGATGCATGAGATCGTGTGATGGACCCGTGGTATTGTCTCGAGAGGCATGACTTGTTGTTGTCGTCGAGGTCGAAACAGTTATTGAAGATCTGTATACATCCATTACTGTGTTGGGTTTCTCTTGAATTAAAGTTGCAGATGGAACGGCAGGAGCAGCAAGAGCAGACTTTTGCGAGGTAGCTCAGCATTGTTGCGCCAATGAGGTAGCTTATCAGATTAAGTTTTGAAGAGTGCTTTTCTAAAAATGGTTTTTCTATATTTTTTAGTGATTCTGAATATTTATTGAGTTCTTCTCTTATAGTGTTTAGACAGTCTAATTTTACGTTATTCAGTCTTAATGGGATGAGTTCTGAAGACTCGATTGTGTCGTGTTTGTTTGATTTGTAAAAGATGGTTTAATTAAACATCTCGTGCTACCAGTATCAATTAAAAAATAACCTCCCCATTCATTGATTGTTACATAGGTAGGTGGTCTTTACTCAGATGATTTATTTTTACGTTGGGTAAGCGTTTGAAATCTATTCGTGAAAATTTTCATTTTCACCTTGGTTTCCACTCATTTCTGTATTGTATACCTCAACTCCATGTGCAATATTAGGACGACGTGTGTTGAATGGTCGTTTATTGGTCATGTTACCTACAGTTCTCATGTTAACGTCAGTATCTAAATTACTCGTTTGTGGCTGTGTTTGCGGATTTTGTGGATACATTCGTGACCATTATCCCGGTGTTGGTCGTGGTAAATTCGCCCAATGTGTATTTTGTTGGAAGTTTGAAGGCCTAGGTGTTGGGTTGTGGTACCTGGGGGTGCTTCGTTCTTGTGGGTTGTGATATCTTGGTACACTGTGCACTTGTGGGTTATAATATTTAGGTAAACTACGAGCTTGTCTAAATTGAGGAAAATTGTTGATTTGATGGTTGAACCTATGGTTATAATTTGATATACTCTGCTTCCTAATGAAATATTCAGGATGCATTTCGACTTCGTGTTTAAGTTGGTTGTATACTTCGTCGAAAGTGTTATGATCAGCTGACCTAATTAACCTGTCTGTTCCGATGTCAAGGTTTTTGCAAAGTTGATCTATGCATACTTTTCCTAATATAGCCGTTGCTGGTGCTGATTCGGATTTGTTTTTAGCACTGAACAAAAGGTATTTCAGTCTTTCCGCGAATATTAATTCACTTTCATTTTGAAAACGCTTGATGAGAGTGATTTCAGCAATTATTTGTTCAAGGCTTCCATTATCACCGAACTTGCTTCTAAACGCGTGTACAATTTCATCTATTGTATTATTTGTGTGAAATACGTAATTAAAAGACAGCGGCTGGCAGTTAACTGTTTATTAATCTGTACTTGACTACCCTCAATATATATCTAAATCTACCTACATTACACATCTCTCTTCTACATAAAGGCTTCAAACATATAGAATATATACTTAAACAATTAACGTGTACAGGAACTAATGTTTTTCTCTTCTACATTTACCTCCCCTTCTTATTTGAGAAGGAACAAGAAAATTACAATTTAGTCTTACAAAATAGTGTTTTATTTATAATTATACTTAGTTAGGTACTTTTTTTTTTTTTAAACAAAACAAATATTTATTCACTAATGTGCTGTATGTAATCTGCTTAGTGCTTACCTATTATAGTACATACTAAAATTCTTAAACAAAAACTTATACTTATTTGACTTAAGTTCTTAAACTTAAAAATACTATTTTTTTAAATATAACTCAACTGTTTGTGTTAAGCAAAGAATGTTGTTAAACTAAAAACTCTTTGTTGTGTCTACGTTGCTCCCTTTTTTTTTTAATTCTCTGCGGATGGCCCGCTGGCCGCGGTCACTGAGCGGTGTTGCCAACTCGTCTGTGCCGCGCTGTGCCAGCCCCTGCGCCAGCGCAGGTGCAGGCGCCGGCGTCGCAATGCTCACACCCTCGGTTTCTAGGGGAACATCAGCCGCGTTGGCGCCTTCTGACTTGTTGTGGTGTACTAACGCCTTTGGTTCATAATTATTTTCTACGTTAAGGCCGGCATTTACAGTTGAAAATCTGCTATTTCTATTCGGCAACAGCTGATCAATATGTCTGCGACAAATATTTCCGCTATTTAATGTTATTTTATACGACACTGGGCCTGTTTTTTCTGCTACCTGTCCCGCTGACCACTTATCCTTATTATTCGAATAATCTCGAGTTAACACTGGGTCTGCAATTTCAAAATTCCTAACGACACCCCCTGCTGCTTCTAACTGCTTATTTTGCGCTGCCCAAACTGTGTGCCTAGTACTTGGGCGTAGTGCGTCTAGCCTGCTGCGCAACCGTCGGCCCAGTAACGCTACTGCGGGAGCTACCCCAGTCGTTGAATGCTCGCAATTTCTATATTGCAACAGAAATCTTCTCAAACTAACTGACAAATCATTTCCTTCATACATTGCTTTTTTTAATGTTTTTTTTACTGTTTTTACCGAATTTTCTGCTAATCCATTTCCTTGGGGCCTATAGGGGGAAGACGTAGTATGTCTAATCATGTTCCTTTTACAGAATTCCTTAAATTCAAAACTTTGAAATGGTGGCCCGTTATCAGTTACTAGTTGCAACGGCAACCCAAACTTTGCAAACAAATTTCTTAAGAATTTCAATGTCTCAAACGCTGATGTACTACGTACTTCCTCTGCTTCAACCCATTTACTGTAGGCATCAACTAATATAATAAAATATCTCCCATTTAACTGTGCAAAATCTGCATGGAGTCTTTGCCACGGGCCTGCCGGGAATTCCCATGGATGTATGGAATGGCGTGGCGGCGCATCACGCACACTACGACAAGCATCGCAGTTTTGACCTAACCCCTCAATATCTTTGTCTATGGAAGGCCAGTAAACAAAATTTCTAGCTATCGATTTCATTTTTACGATACCCATATGTCCATCATGAATCTCCGTTAATATTTGTTTTTGTAATTTTTGTGGTATCACTACTCTATACTTATATAGTATACAACCGTGCTCTGCATACAACTCATCGCGCCTATTGTAAAAACACATTTCATCTATATTTTCACATTTAGTTGGCCATCCAAACATAATGTAACCATAAATTCTATTTAACAATTTATCTTGTTTTGAGGCTAACGCTATATCTTTAGAACTCACCGGAAACATTTCACTAACCATATGTAAATAATTTAGTTCGGACTTATCGCCGTTTTCATTTTTTTCGCACAACAATGGGAGTCGCGACAGTGCGTCTGCGTTCCCATTGTCCTTTGAAGTGACGTACTCAATATTGAAATCATATGCTGCCAATTTTACAGCCCACCGTTGCAGCCTGCTAGCTGCCGTTTGGGGAATACCCCCTTTTGGTCCAAAAATGTACACAAGTGGTTTGTGATCTGTCTTTAGCCTAAAACTCCTACCAAATAGGTATTGGTGATGTTTTTGTATTCCGTATACGATCGCTAGAGCTTCCTTATCTAGTTGACTGTAATTTTTCTCTGTGTCTGTTAAAGTCCTTGACGCACAGCTGATCGGACGTTCCGAGCCGTCCGGGTAGCGATGCGCGAGTACCGCCCCTATTCCGTACGAACTACTGTCTACGGACAAAATTAACGGTAAAGACTGCTCGTAATGACATAACACGGTATCGCTCGCTAATATTTTTTTTATCTGTTTAAAAGCATTGTTACAGTGCTCGTTCCATGTCCAATCCTGATCTTTTTTAAGTAACACATACAAGGGATGAAGCAACGAACTTAAATTAGGAACGAATTTCCCGTAGTAGTTGATTAAACCTAAAAAAGCTTTCAGTTGAGTTATATTTTCAGGTATTGGGGCACGCACAATAGCTTCTATTTTTGACTCATCAGGGCGCAACCCATTTTTGTCAATAATGAACCCTAAGTAAGCTACACTTTTTTGTAAAAATTGACACTTGTCAATTTTTATAGTCAGGCCCATTTGCGCTAGTCGCTCGATTACAGCTCGCAGATTTTTTTTATGCGTTTTTCTGTCTTTACCCGTAATACATATGTCATCTAAAAATACTACTGTGTCTGGTAAACCGCGAAGGGTCTCCTCCATAATTTTTTGGAACTTTTCCGGCACACAACTTAATCCGTAAGGAGTGCGACGAAATGCAAATGTACCGACATGAGTTGAAATAGCCGTACACGCCTGCGAGTCTGGGGAAAGAGAACCTTCGTGATCAATTTGTGATCGGATTAGCGAGTATTGATATGAAATCACGGTTACTCGGAGAAAAAAACTTGACCTACAAAAAAGCGTTGGAGTTAGCTCTTGGACTGGAGGCTGCGGAGAAGCATGTGGAAAAAGTGAGCGGGCGCAATAGTTTCGGAGGCGGGGGCTCGACCGGAGGCTTCGGCAGCAGCGGCGGCGCCGGCGGCGGCGCGAGCGGCGCGGGCGCAGGCGCGGCGGCGGGCGAGGGCCTGCACGCCCTGCGCGGGGCGCGCTCGGCCCCGGCCGCGGCGGCGCCCGCGCCAGACGATTGTTGGCGGTGCGGAAGGCGGCACCGCGCAGATAAGTGTCGTTTTAAGCAGTACACGTGTGACAGATGTCATAGTAAAGGTCATTTAAAAATATGTGCAAAGTTCCAGAGCAAAAGTTAAAAAATAAAAGACATAATTTTATGGATGAGGAATCGGATAATGAGATGTACAATATAACAGCATTTTCAGCGGGAGATAAACCGTATTTTATTAAAGTTATAATAGGGGAGGTTGTTCTAAATTGTGAGTTAGATACGGGCAGTAAGATCTCCGCAATAAATGAAGAATGCTATAAAAAATTGTTTTCTTCATATCACTTACAGTGGTGGTCATACAATTAAGAACGATTTGAAGTTTCCGATTTTTTTTTATCTAAATCATGTCATATGTCTAGTTGTGTTCCTTCTTAGAAGTAACAAATTATGTTATAAAATAGCCACATGGATAGAGCAAACGGGATTAAGAATAATAGTGTATAATTGCTAACATTTTTTTTTACAAATTTTATTTGTTCTCTATACTAATAAATTCAAATAGTAATGAAGCTGGACAAATAATTAAGAACGATTTATTAAACTGCTCGAGAGTTGTTTTATATGAAACTTAGATTAAATAAATCATATTAATGTGAAGTTGGTATAGAAAAAAAAAGCAATTTAATACATTTGAATTAAAATTAATAGTTAGTAGCATGTCCACGGCTTTTAATTACGGCTTTACACCGGCGAGGCATTGAATCTATCAATTTTTGACATTTCGCAAGAGAAATAGAGTTCCATTCTTCTAAGAAAACGTCGTACAGCTCTCTCAAATTGCCACACTGTCGATATGAAACCTTTTTCTTGACTTCGCACCAAAGATGCTCTATTGGGTTAAGATCTGGGCTGTTGGCTGGCCAATCTAAGACAGAAACTGATTGTGATGTGAGGAATTCCTTAACGGTGCGTGCAGTATGCTTTGGATCATTGTCGTGCTGGAATGTCCAAATAACCGGAAGCACGTCTTCGGCATATGGTAACATTGTTTCTTGCAGTATATTTTTGTATTGGAATTGATCCATGTTTCCTTCTATCAGCCTAACAGGTCCAACGCCATGTCCAGAAAAGCACCCCCAAATTTTCACATTTCCCCCGCCATGCTTTAATGTCACTTTTGTGTACTTTGGGTCGAATGCTTTATTCGGAGGGCGTCGTACATATCGTTTTCCATCAGAACATACCCTATTTATTTTTGTCTCGTCAGAAAAAAGAACGTTTTTCCACTGTCTGACTGTCCAGTTTTCATACCTTCTTGCAAATGCAAGTCGGGCTTGCCTATGACATCGTTTCAACATAGGCACCTTCCTTGCTATCCTTCCGTTCAACTTATTTTCTACCAAACGCCTTCGAATAGTGCGTGCAGAGATTGCTGAAGGGTTGTTTTCGCCAAAATATTCTTTTCTCAACTCATTAGACCCTTTAAAAGGATTTTGTTTTGCCAAACGAACGATATTTCGATCATCTCGACGAGATGACTTTCTTTGTCTAGGTCCACGTGGAACGTTTGAAGTAGTTTGATACGTGGAAAAATGCTTTACGGCATGGAAAACCATTGTTTTTGAACATTGCAGATAGTCGGCTATCTTTTTATACGACCAATTCTTCTCGCGAAGTTTTATTATTACTTCTCTTGTAGATTTATCACAACTTTTATTTTTCCCCATTGTTTTTATACGAAGTAATCACTTTTAAGACTTTAACAGCACGAAATGGCGCCAAAATTATACGAATAATAATCTACAACCACAGAGCCACACAGTGTTCTCTATTTAAATTTGAAAAAATAATAAACTATTCCAGCGTTCTTAATTACGTGACCAGCCAGTAAGTACTAATACTAGGTTCAGATCGAATGTATAAAGTTTCTCTATTAATTTTTTAACCAACTATGTTGCATAAATGAATGTACCGGTAGTACGGAAAAGTTTCGCAATACCGAGAGAAATAAAAAAAATACGGGCAATTAGTTATACTTGTTACTTTGAAAAAATCATCTCAATAAATAATCGTTCTTAATTATATGGCCACCACTGTATATAACGATGATATTAAATTATGTTCATATTCAGGCTCACTAATTGAACCGTTGGGGTACATTTTGGTAGAAGCTTGTATTAATGAAACGAAAGAAAATAACTTGCAATTGTATGTAATTAGAAATGGAAACCGCCCGTTACTGGGTAGGTCATGGATTCGGCGTTTCAAAATTAACCAACTTTGCATTAATAACATAGTGCCAGACGAAAAACACTACCACCAGCAGTTCATTAGTGAGCTAAAAAATGATTTTTCCAGCCGTTTTTAAGGATACATTAGGAACTTGTAAAAAAGAGATTCGTTTGCAGCTCACAGATAACGAACCGGTTTTTGTCCGCGCGCGTCCGGTACCATTGGCACTGCGTTTGGCAGTGGAGAATGAACTTGCCCGGTTAGAGCGCGAAGGGTCAATTTACCCGGTTGAACATTCGGAATACGGAACTCCAATAGTGCCGGTTATCAAATCCTCCGGTGAAATCCGCATCTGTGGAGACTACAAGTCGACAATAAACCCTAAATTAAAAATGGATCACTATCCGCTACCACGGATAGATGAGTTGTTCGCCGCGTTGAGTGGAGGGGAAGAATATTCCAAGATAGATCTGACCACGGCGTACATGCAGGTTCCTCTTTCAAGGTGTTTTTAAAGTTGCATGTTATTGCTAAATGTTTTAGTTGTTGTAAAAAATCCATCACGGTTTCCCCACTATTTTGTTTCCTTTCCCTAAATATTTGTCTTTCTGCGATTTCGGAAGTTTGCGGTTCAATGTGCTTTCTGACTATTTCCACTAAATCGGTGAACGACTTATTTTCCGGTTGGTCAGGTGCACACAAGTCACACATAAGATTATAAGTACGTTCACCCACCACCGTGACCAACGTGGCCACTTTAAGTGCATCTTTGATCTCGTTGAGCATAATGTACTGCTCCACACGACGCACGTAGGTCAACCATCGTCCCGAACACAAATCAAACGACTCAATTTTTCCGTATGGCATCTTGTAACTTGCACACGCGTGATAATTGGAAAAAAAAATCCGAACTCGTCGCCAGTGTGAAATACGTAATTAAAAGACAGCGGCTGGCAGTTAACTGTTTATTAATCTGTACTTGACTACCCTCAATATATATCTAAATCTACCTACATTACAATTTGGAGTATGGGCTATAGCTTTTATAGCTAAGGTAAATGTACCATATTACGGCATATTAAGGAACTTTCTACTTTGAGGTAAGATTTTTTAAAAAATACGAAGGTACTAGAAGTAAAAATTGTTTTATTTTGGAGACTGTTCTTATTAGATGGATATAGGATATTATTTTGCCTCCTAGCTTTTAATTTAAAGAAATAATCGTTATTTTGCTAAACCCTTACTTTGTCCGTAATTCCGTGCTAAGATTTGGCTCTTGATCTAATCCCGGGAATCGTTGCACGTAATTCCGTGCTAGCTTCAAAGTTCACATTATATTAGGTAACCCCAAAAAATATTCCTTTATAAAATTACTTAAATGGTTTAAAATTATTTTAATCATGAAATAAAAATACAAATTTATCGTATAAATGTATTAAATATAATACAAAGTACAAAATTAAAAATCGAAATTAATAATTCCACTTAATCATTTTAATGAAAGAATCATTTGGACATTGATATAAAAAAAATTGTGTTATGATTTTATAAAAAAATATATAATTTAATATCCATGCCGTACTCCATTCTTTCGTACATAATAACATAACGAGTTATCATTTCAGACTCAATTATAAGGCTCAGGTGAAAAAAAAACATATACCGTAATTACGTCATAATTATCTACAGTCATTACTAAACTTATTTACATCAAATTTATGAATAAATTTAGCCCCAGTTATAATTCAACGATTAAAACATTTCATACTGAGTTTCTCTTATTCCGTGATACTCCCGCAATTAGGTTCATCGCGTCAGATCTGTGAACATAATTACGGCAGTCATAAATTCGTCAATTTCCCTTAAAATATGCTTTATATTAACTTGAAATAGTTATAAAACCTTCAGTTAATAACTACTGTACAATAATTTTACAAATTTAGATTAAATATACTTACCGGCATCACAACAAATCCTTACGAAGTTACCATTGTCACCTTATGCTCACAGACAACACGACGTATGGAACTACTGCGTGGTTACGACTGATGAGTTTGGAAATGCGATACTGCTGTTAGAACTTATTACGGTTATTCAAAATTAGTGTTTTTTGGTTGCAATTAAACTATAGTTGATGAAGCATTGTATTAAATCATGACTTTACTGATAGGTTTCTTATTATACGACAAAAACCAAAATGACACGGCATAATGTACTACCCCGGCATAGTGTACATTTACCTTACGCCTTGCAATATACTTTTTAATATGATTGGGAACAAGGCCCTAGCATCTGAGTCTGCTGCCCTAGCTAACATTGTTACTTGAGTCAAAAAGAAATTCAACTTCTCCTTATCACCTTCATATTTAGGTAATTATTTCTCGATCATCATTGTGATCAAGAGCCATGATGTATAAAATTTGAGAAAGAAGAAAAGAAATCATAGAAAAAATGGAAGTAATGCACACAAAAAGGTTTTTAGGGAAAAGAAAGGTTACTTACAAGATGGCCAATATAATCGCAGTCTTCATTTGTTTTTCTTCCTTGGTTGAATGTAGGTTTCTTCAGTCTTTTCAAGTTGAAACTTTCCAGAAATCTCGTACAATTTTGAGCTCGTGATGCCTGGGAGACTATCCCACCACTGTCACCAGTTACGTAATCTTGTAGATGGCTGGACTTTTTCTTTTTTTTGCAGCATCTTTTAACTGTATAAAGATTTTACTAGCAAGAAACCGGACGGGCAACGAACCTAGCCCGTGTTTAAAATTGTAAAATACTTAGTTTTTTTTTAGTTTTAACAATAAATTGTAATTTAACTTGTTCTCCTTTAGTTTCATTTTACAAACCACCTAAGGCGACATTGGCGCCCAACGCGTGGAGGGCGTAGTGGTGTCGGATGGCGTATGGTTGTGGGATGACGTCGGTGTCAGTTTTTAGCCGCACATCAAAAGATCACAACTGAACGTCGCCATCGTGTAGATGCGTAGCAGCCATCGCACCGACAATTTCATGGCCCATCATGTAGAAGAGCTATTATAGTCTTGCTTGCAATCCCAAACGTGACAGATGTCAAAGTTGTCAAACGCATCTCACGATACTAGCGTCAACTGGCCTGCCACTGAAACCCTCATTCACCCTTCAAGTTAGGAAAGTTCAAATAAAACAATACAGTAATATGAAATTCAATATTATTCGTTATGTTTTGTATTAATACAATATATTTGCATACCATATACTATCGGTAGTATATTTTAATTGATGACCAATCATTAAACAATGAAAGAATGATATTCATCAATTTTCGTTTAACATTCTTTTAATAAATAGCTGTATACAAAAAAAAACAATTATTTACAGGATAAGGCAGTACGATAAACACGTAAGTGCGCCTTGTCTTACTTTAGCTATACAAGCGGTAAAAAAAATGGGAATCGAAGACGTTAAATGAATTGTCACTAAACATATACGCGATGATCTAATCATAATCCAGTCAATTGAAATAATTACTAACGAGTTACAACATTAACAAATAAGCGATATTAGTTTGTGAATTTGTTATTCTATAAGGGACAGTTTAAAATTCCATCTACGCGACAGTTTGGCTGGAGAGGTTTTTGTGACATAATTTGGAACACTATCGACCATCTCACTAATACATATGGCAAACATAGACGCCGGCCCGCGGCCGCGTCGCACAGGGTAGACACGCGGCGTATCCGCGCACTATGACATAGAACGTATCACATCGCGACGCGCCGCGCCCGAGCCTCGGCAGCGAAACAAACCCGATCGACAGCGAACATAACCTAACCTGATTCGAGCTTCCGTCCTCCACACCGAATTGTACCTCACACGCGCAACAGAATCGTCCGGGGAAATGCACAGAGAGTCGGCGACTGGCGACTGGCGACTAGCGACTAGACTATATGACGAGCGCCATATCCTTCTTGCTCGGCAGCTGCACTTTCTTGCCCTGCCACAGCGAGTTGTGTATCGTGAACGCGTCGATCGTCACCGTCAAATGCTTCGTGTGGACTTGCGAGAAGCATTTGCTGCCCGAGTTGTATCTGCAAGTTGACCAGGAGTTAGATAACATTTTAAGCCGGATCGACGCGTTTTGCAAGCGCCAACGGACGCAGTGGTATGTTAAAGTAAGCAGGCTAGTTCTATCTCAAATTTAATTGTACCACATAACTGCATCCTGTGTGTTTGCCAAGTGTGTACGTGCATCCAACATTAAACAGAAATCTGCAAGGGAGTGTCTAACTTAACAAAGTTCACAAAAAAGAGTGGAAAACGGATGAAAAAATTATAAGAAATACTGATTCATAACTAATGTCATAATATATTATCTATTGTCAAAAGGGGTGCCCTCAATAAATTTTTATTTTCAACTGTCCAACAAGTTCAGAATAGTGCGAGCGAGCGCACTTATCCATAGTAATCTTTTATTTTATAAAAATACAGCATCGTGAAATAAACACGCAGAATAAATTATCGGTGCTATACCAGAGCTGCGTCATTTTAAAATTTTACGCAAGAAATTTGTCCCACTCACACTGTCTATTTCAAGCGGTTGAGTGAAATGATTGATGATTTGCAATCAGCTATATATCACAGATGATTATTGATTATCGGAATAATCAAAAGATTCTTAAGTATTTATGTAATATTTGTACACATGGTAACAGAGCCAGAGTGGTAACAGGGCTGCGCTAAATTTGAAAAAGACCCAGCTTCAACTATTTATATACATTCAATGTGATGACACTAATGATCCCAATGATACCATAACCCGACGAACTGCTGGATAACTGATACCGTAATCCTAATCAAGAGTATATCAACTGACATTTTGAGTTGATGTACTCTTGAGTGCGATATTATCATCTAGGTCTTCTTTGTCGGTATCACTCTTGACAGAGTGGTCGTGGCCATCACTTCAGGTGTTGGTGGCAAGCTTCACAACACGCCGCCACTCCTCTCTGATGGCCGCCTTCCTCGTGCATTCACGTAGTGATGATGAGCCATTTATCATCTAGGTACTCACTTGAAAAACTTATCAAACATCCTATCGTTGACGTTCTTGGGCCCGGTGCCGTAGAGCTTGGTGACGTGTTCCGTGTCCGGGCAGTACGAGTACAGCGCGCGGAACTGGCAGCCCGCGTCCCGGAACAGCACCAGGAAATGCTTCGCCTCGGACCGGGCCACCTGCAGATGGACATTGCGAAACATTCATTACTATACATACAGGAATGGTAGGTAGACTCGAAGACCAGAGGCCGTACTGTCTAACGCTTCTGACGCTTGCCTTCGCTTTCACCATCTCTTTCTGTCATCATCTTATACCGTTTGACAGAAAGAAATAGTGATTGCGAAGGCAAGCGTCAGAAGCGTTAGACAATAAGCCTGCTGGGTATACATCTGCCAAAGAAATCATCGTGAAATTGGTTGTGAAAAGGTTCCACCCTGGTACGCGATTCAGTTTCCTTGAACTGTACATTTAGATCGGACAGTATGGGCAAGTCTAAGATCTCTTCTTAGGAACCATGTCACTGAATTTAGTGACAAGAAAAACTGCGTTAAGAAATTAAAAAAAGGAAAATAGGTTTTTTTTTTAAATTCAGTTTTAATACAAGGTTTTACTGACTGTACTTTTGTTCACTGAATTTGTATAGATACATCGTATTTACACATGTATAAAATATTTGAAGTCAATTCAACCACGCAAAATGGGACAAATTTAACTTTCTTGATTGGTTATCGACAGACTGGTACTGGGACTGGAATACAAATCTATGAATTCAGTTTTCCTTGTGTGTGAGCGGATCCGCTAGGAATCCGCTCGATTCTGTGACCACTTTCGTCTGTTTGAACTCGTTTAGTCGGCACCGCGCACAATTATTCAGTGGAAGCACTTATATGCAGTTTGAAATTGCGATTTAAACGGACTCCGTAAGGCTGCGTTCAAACCAAACCGACTGTCGGCCGCCGAATGTGAGCGCGCGTTACGCAGTTTATTGTATTTCCATACGTATTCACTTTTTCGTTCACACCAAACCGACAATACGCTATTACGCTATGCGTAGTCGCCGACATAAAATACCGTACAAAATAACGTTCACACTGGGGCTCACAGTGAGCCTGCTCACATTCGGCCGCCGACAGTTGGTTTGGTTTGAACGCAGCGTAAGGAGCTCGTTCCGCATTGGCAGGCGGGCTTAAGGCCAGTTACCTCCTCCAACACCCGCCGCTTGGCCTCCGCGTTGACAGCGCCGGGGAACACGCAGTACTCTACGGCGTTGAGCATGATGCCGCGGTTGGACTTGGTCGCCGGCTGCTTGTACAGCCGGGGGCCTGCAAGTCGACACCCAGGTAAGATACAGTCACAAACCCACTAATATTTTGGGCTGCGGTACGACCGCCATAGAAGTACTGAGAGATATCCAAGACCCTTGGACACTCAACGAAATTTGTAGCCCCGTTAGAGGGCATTTTAATTTAAAGTATACCATTTACTTTTTTTAATGAGGATTTTTAGGGTTACCAGCCATCACGAAATCATGCATTTCATTTTTAGATTGAAAAGTGTCCTAAATTTTTGAGTCTCATTTGTGACGTTATTTTCATACAGTTCAAATGGCTCGTCACTAAACTTGACACAATTTTTTTTTAATGGAAAATTAGTATATTTTTTAATCATAAAATCGCTGCTGATTCTGAGTTTGAAACCCCCAAAACTATCTGATTCTGTGAGAAAAGTAATCGGTACATTCTAAATTGAATGCCCTAGAACGTAAAAAAGTGAATATAATTGGCAATAAAATTATTGGTAGCCGCATGGGCCCGGAGTGCCCTTATGGGAAAAACAGTTCTGGGAAGGTACTATCGATAGGGTGTAATGTTAATTTAATATACAGTCAGCATAAAAAATATCTGTAAAATGTCTTTCGTATTAAACCATTGACATTTTCCTATGACAACTTATTCATGACTTACTCATTATTGATGTTAAAACAACAGGTTTTAATGTGCAGATATTTATAACACTGACTGTATACATAAATCGCTCAAACCGGATCAGACAGGCTTAATAAACTATAGTCGGGATAAATACGTGCTCAAAAATATTTCATCGCACTATCCAGTTTTAGAAATGCAAATCTACCTTTTGAACTTTCTTCCACAGTGCCATTTCACGTGAACAGCATATTATTATTACAGTACTGAAAAACTAAGACAAATCTAATTTAAAGAAATGTGCTTCCATATCCTTAAAAAAAAACAACTACGTAAATGAAACAGTCGTTGCGAGTAAATGTTAAATGATGTCAAATGCAGTAATGGATGTGCCATGTGATGGTGGTAGTGTTAATGTCGAATTCAGTGAGCAAGCCTCGGATAAGCTGAACAAAACATTCGTTGTTAGATCAAAATGCTCAAATCAAAACCATGCCTTAAAATAATTCTTAACTGACAAAATTCAAGTTTATTTTAAATACGCAGTTTCTGTTGGCATGACATGGTTTGACACCTACGTGTTTTAAATTACCATTATTAGGTGTATTTTTGTGTTTTGAGTTATAAATTATAATTACAAGTGTTTTCTAACTACTATTTAGTATTATTTGTTGGACCTTTGCGCGGATCCTGGGATGCTGAGGGAATAAGTACGTGTTTTTATATAGTTGAAATTTTAAACGTCATACAAAATTAGTGTTTCTATAGCTAAACCGTTTAAATGAGTCCTCGGCGCCCGCGCGGTACAGGGGCTGGGGGGTATGACGACAAAGGGGGCCGGGAGAGGTGCGGGCGGCAGGCACACGAGGCGCGCTCGCCGCCCGCACCTCTCTCGGCCTCTTTAAACCAATTAAACGGTTTAGCTGTATATCAGTTAATGCTAGACAATATAATGCATTAACACAATTGTTTTAATTAGTCTTATTTAATTTGAGGTGTCCATACATTGAGTTCGTGATTTAATTTCAACAAAGTTAGTTAGTATCAACCTATTTTTAACAATTGAGTTAATGCATTACGTTGTCCAGCATTAACTGAGCTAGGTAGGTACACCAATTTTGTATCACGTTTAACATTTCACTTTGTATTTATTTTTATGCCAATCAGAAGTGTAGTATAACATAAGAATAAATCCTAAATCTAAACTATCGTTATTTGAGAATGCAGATCCTTTACCCCCTGTTTCACCATCAAATTTATTTGACGGATAAATGTGATGCCATCTCTGTTTGTTTTGTTCGAATAGACGGAGACGGCATCACATTTATCAGACAGTTAAAATTAATCAATGGCTGGTGAAACAGCCCCTTAGTCTATTCAGTGCTCTATAAGTTGTGGTTACGTATTTGTTGTCAGTATTAATTTCCATAATAAATGTTTGGTCTATTTTGATATGTCTTGACACAAAAGAAATCAAATCACAATAGTGAGCTTCGTCGTTAACGTATCATGAGTAATTCATAGACAATATCTTAATATGAACCACAAATAAATGGTGGCAAACTCAAACTTATTAATTGACATTAAATTTAAATTAAGTAATCATTAAATATTATCAGATCAATGTTAAAAACAGATGAAAATAGACTTTAAATGCAACTCGACCGTAATAAAATACACCAGTCAACACGTATTATTTTGTCTTGTGTATGTATAACCGCGAAATGAAAAGGTTCGGTATTTTAAAGTCTTCTTTTACATTTACACTAATTGTTGATGTCAAGGAATCACGAATTTGCTATGATGATATTTGCAGTAGCTGTCTGTCTGCATTAAGTTTCAATCATCATTACGTTTTATCACTTTGTTTATCAGAATATAATAACAGTTAAAACTAATAAATAGGTTTTAAAGCTCAACTAATCCTAGTCAAGGTGCATTGGTTAATCAAAAATTGTAACCCAGTTGTCAAACATTTAAGCATAATTTTCTATTGCAACAGTCTGGTGTGATACATAGTAAAATTAAAACGGTTCGCTTCATGTAAAAAAAGTATTTGAAAACTGACCTTACCTAAAACGTAAAATTGCTAAAAGTGGCCTCGACACGTAAATGTAACGTTTCGTGTGCTCTGCCTACCCCCTTTGGGAATACAGGCGTGATTTTATGTATGTACGTTTCATGTGAAAACTGACGAACTTTTTCATTCCACGATTGGACATCTTGGACCTTTAGACAATAAGGTCTCAGGTTACACGACAAAAAACGGGTACTGAAAGAGCGAAATTTTCTCTAACATATTATTCAACGCTAACGACGGAGATATGCGTCACAAAGTACAACCCCAAAGTGGGCTTCACGTAACGACATAAGTATACCTAGAGATTTTTCGGGCACGAACAACTTGTGGTTAGTGTTTGACATAATAATAACATCGATTTGATTTGGTATTCTTGTTCTATATTTTCAAACGTGTCTCATTGATATAATGCCACTTATAAGACATCGATAAACTAAGTATTAGAAGGAAAAGTATTCGTTCGTGCCAGGAAAATCTCTAGGTATAGACACAAAGTCCAAAGTAGCTTTACGATTAACTAGGCTTGGCGTTAAAAAGGTCAAATTGCAACAAGTTTGGTTTGAAGTATCTTTTTGTATTTTTTTTTCAACTTCAATTTTTTTTAACTTTTCTTCTCTGGTCTTTGACCAATGGTGGTGTAGGGGTAAGCACGCGGCACGGAATGCCGAGGACCTGGGTTCGATTCCCAGCATTGGTTTTTTCTGTGTATCTATATTTCAGTTTGTATTTAGTATGAAATATAAGGTCAAATTGCATCAAGTCGTATTTTCATTGAAAACCGCAACGCGCTAACCTACTGTCAATATAACAACTTACCAGAGTAATCCATGATGGAGGAATGCGTGGAGGAGACGTCGGAGTGGTCGTCCTGAGGCACCCGGCGCTTCCCGATGGCGCCGGGCAGCGAGCCGGGGCCCGAGCCCGCGGGGCTGCCGGCGGCGCGCAGCCCCGGGCTCGCGGCGCGCCGCGGCGGCGTCGCCCGACCCAGCCCCGAGTCTGCGGAGTGCGGACCCACACATGTCACCCTAACTTACTCGGCCCGGTTGTGAGAGGGCTTTGAGGGGAGATGGGGGTTATTGGCTCCGTGCGGAATCAGTGAAAGCTGAGGCGGATTCGATCGAAAGTAAATATTGGGTCTTGGGTGTTTAATATGTATTCTATCTATATAAGTATGTTTATCCGTTGCTACTAAGCTTTGCATAGCTTACTTTGGGACTAGGTCAATTGGTGTGAATTGTCCCGTGATATTTATTATTATTATTATTATTATTGTTATACATATATGGAAATTGAAAAATGGAAATTTGTTAAACAAAAATTATTATCACATTAAAGATTTCCTTGAGCAGGACATTATGTAACTAGATTTTACTTAATTTTGTATCCTAATATTAAAGATACCAATAGCGGAATAAGCTACCTTAAGTCTCTGTACAACCTATCTGACTAAAAATTGTTTTATTCTATGCAAATAAATTCAAATGCTGAGATGGCGTAAGATTTAGCTTCAACCCCTTCCTCCTTTATTTCTTTAAATACAATACTTTAAGCAGTACCTGATTGCGCGTAGGATTTAACCGTGTTTTGAGTGAAGAAACCATATTTACTAAATTTAAACAAGTTTTCTCGCAATTTTACAGTGTTTGTAGTGGAAAAAAGTTAGGCTATATTTACCACCTCTCACGCACGTGAGATTCGGCTAAATCTCACTCATCCCTAAACGTGTCACGTAATTTATGGATGCTTGCCATTTAATATACCGTTATTATATTCTTCTATAAAGCGTGTACATGTTAAGTAACACATTATCATAATATTTATCATCTTGTCGTTGTAAATTCGCTCACTTTTTAATTTTAGAACCAAAATAGAAACAGTTATACATCAAAGAAGCACAAATTAGAAACAAAAGCAAGTAGGTAAACTTTCGGGTAGATTATATTATTGTTAACTAATTGATATAAATACCTAAAACTGTATACAATCCTAAACTATAACTATGCATCGCTAATTACACACGGAGCCAATAAAAATGCATTGTGAACGAGTAAAAGGTTTTCTGCATGGATTGAACATTTACAGTTTTCAGTCTGTCTGTTTGTGATAAGTATAATATAATGTTTAACCACATGTTAACACAAAAATTAGAATCTGAAAGTATAGAGATTGACACATTGTTTGATTCTCATTGAGATTAGTGTTTACTATTAATTTTGTTAGTAACAAATTATTCGTACTTTAGACTAGCATAATCATTAAATTAGAAGAATTATTTAAGTAATAAGTTACCTCAATTAATAATAGAAGACGCTTTAAATGATAACATAATTATGAAGCGTAAAATACTAAATGTGTGAACAATATTTATCTACCTACATAACATATAGTGGATATCAAGCTCTATCTATACTACATACGCAAAACTAAACAAAAGAAGCTATAATACATTTTGTATTTTACGCAAATTACATAATACACCATATAACTTCATGTACCGTGAAATAAACTAGAATATAACTGGACGTATAAGCGTGGGGTACGATATTATGTCGAACGATGTCACACCAACACCACGAGTATAAATAAAACATGCTCTAACACCGACCCTGTATAGATAATATTATACCGCGCAAAATAAACCACAACCTCTATAAATACTTAAATACTGAAAATGACCCAAGGAAACCATAAACCATAATGTGCACAAGACCAGAAGACGCGTTCGGGCGGCGCATCGTGTGGCGGCGAACTGTCCTATGACTGCATTGTTCTAAAGTTCTAATAAAGAAAAGTGCTAGTATAATAAAATTTTGATGAATGAAGATTATTAGAAAAGGTTTTCTTTGCTTTATTTCTAAGTTACAATAAAGTCTTCAGCACATGACATCCGTCTGTACGTGGGGATGTTAACACCAAAGCGGTCATTGGACGCTCGCCGCCCCAAGCGCCGGCCGGCGCGCAAAACTAAAAAGAACCCAAACGCACCATAAACATAAGCGAAGATCGCACCTCTTACGGCGCTACTGAAACGTGTCTTACCGCACAAGTTCATGAGAGAGCTAGACTTCCGTCCCGCCTTAAAGTTATTCTGGTAAGTGGAATATTTAGACCTTCCACGGGCCGACTGAGGTTCCTCATTCACGCGCTCTGAAACGTGTCCTAGACATGTCAACGCAAACTCATGCAACACACCGGCATGCAACGCAAGCGCGCGAGCCGCGTCTCATCGCCGTCAAACAGCAAACAAAATTAATACTAAAACGCGAAATCTGACACATGACTCAATTTAGCATATGTTATCAGGGAACCAATTTTATTAATGCGCGGAAGGTCTAGGGGCGATCAGTGTGGAAATAACAAGCGCACAAACCTCTCACGAAATCATAGCTGGTTCCAAACTACATATAAGGCCAAAAATATAAATATGAAAGCATAATTTTGTGACTCTACGCACTACTGCGCTGCTGGAATACACATAACGGGGGGAATAAGTTTGCCTTCGTAATATAAATGAAAGTACAAGCATTCTACGAAATAAATCAAATAAGCTTTCTTAACATCTTTAAAATTTTGTGGATGAGCCACGCGCACCGTATTGCACACTGAGAGTATTTCCAGTGTTAAACTCGATTATTATAAGGTAACATTTTGGTCGTACAAATCACGAACATGCATTTATCTAGAATGTTCGCATTTGTACGGGTACCATAGGCTGTCATGAAGCGCGCACAGAGTGGCTCACGGAGACATAAAGACAACATCACATTCGGAGAAGCCACAAAAGCAGCCTTGCATAGATCGATTGGGTCTTTTGGAGATTTTAAAATAAAGTATCGAACATTTTTAAGGTAATCGATCGATGCATCAGTCAACAGTTGCGAGTAAAAAAAAGCGTCAAGGCAAGAAAATAATAGCTGATATTCATACATAATCGATTTAATTACTGATAGATTAAGTGGGTAATATTAGTGTTGAATGTTAACTCGGACTTATCAGCTATTACTTTCCTAACGAGTTCCCAAAACGTTTGAATAATCAATAACAAATTTTTACTTCCGCATAAATAAGTATTTTTTGCTCGGTTTTAAGCGGAGAATTTAGTTTCTTTTATCGACCTTGCTTTTGCTAAACTAGATAGATAGATTACACACACAGCTTTGTTATTTTTTAAATAAAAAAAGAATAAGTTAGTTATAGACTAGTTTTCAGTAATATTTTGTATTCTTATTCAAAAAATTCGATGCTCTTATACGTTTTGCAAATAGCAGTGCACTATTGAAATGATGTTGTACTAACTGTTTGAGAACTCGCGCGTAAGTTATTCGTCCGATACGCAGCTAGTAGTATCCACTCGTACAAGAAGTTTGCGATCGCGATTGAATGAATTTAAAAGCCGTAACAACTAATTGACTAGCTAAGCTGTGCATCGCACTTCCATCCATCGTTTAATTTAAAAAAAAGCGATTCCCGCACCGAAACAACCTATAATTTTGGTGTAGAATCCGTCTGGCAAATGCCATTTTTTCTAAATCCGACTGGTTTGGATATTCCAGATTCAATTTGCTGACTGCTCCTGCAACAGTTTGTCACTAATCGTGTCTCAGTGCTACTACTAGCCGCGTGTGGACGCTAGTGGCAGTGTTAGTGCTAAC
The DNA here is from genome assembly GCA_947563465.1 of Archips xylosteana. Lineage (NCBI taxonomy): Eukaryota > Metazoa > Arthropoda > Insecta > Lepidoptera > Tortricidae > Archips > Archips xylosteana. Next base: position 21,628,711 of record OX387345.1, on the reverse strand, counting down.
GCTAGTGCTGGAATGTTACCTCGCGAGGTTTTGCAGCTGCCGCGGCGGCCGAGCGGGCCGCTCGACGCGCTCCCAGGGGACATGCCGCCGCGCTCTTCTACTGGAGAATCTGAAGTCATTACGAAGATAATGAGTATCTTGAGACGTAATGGTGCTCCCATATTGGTGTTTTAAAGTGTTGTATAACGTTGACATTGACTATAAGGTAATCACAGCACCATTTATTTAGTGAATGTTAATCAAACGTAAATGATAGACAGTTACCACTGACAATGTTTTTCTTAAAGTGGTCAATGAGTGGCGCATGGCCAATAACGGGTAGTCTACCCTACAACACGGTAACAAATCATAACTATCGCGAATTAAGACCTCTATTTTGTTGTAAGTACAGTGTAATGTTATACAACATGTTATAAATTTTTACCAGTGTGAAAGCATTTAAAGCACCTAACAAAATGTTACGAATTATTAGTGAATGTTATCGTGTTAACACATTAAGTTATATATAACGTTATGCAACGCTTTATAACACCATAATTTCAGATCATTTGGAAATTGATACGATACGATACAGTATGACTCCGAACGCCGTTAGTTTATAATTAATCTACTAAGATTATAAACTAACCTAACCAATCCGATAGTTCACAATCTCGCGAGATAAATTATAAACTACCTAATGGTATTCACAATCATACAGTAATGTATTCATTTGGTAAAAGTAATAAGATAAATTATAAATTAGATTACAGAACCAGTACATAATATTATTTTCATTATTTATCGAACTGATCGGGAATCGAACCCGGAAATTTTTGGACAACAAACAAGGTATGAAATTCGTAGAAAATTTATACAGTATACCACCAGGATGGGCAAATTATCCTGGAAATATATGCCACTGAATATTTTAAACTCAAACCTGTTATTTCTGTGATGGCAATTATTTATTAAAATATCAAATGCTATTAGAGTATTTCCTGTTTATTCTAGTTATGATAGGAGTAGTTAAACTGAATATAAGTATATAGAACAAACCCCAGTTAACCCTGTATACTCTGTATCCCTGTTTCTCTATTCTCTGTTAAGTTCATGTTATCTTATGTAACAGATATCTATGATGCCGTCCCTGTTTACGATGTTCGGTTAAAAAGAGACGTCATCACAGATGTCTGTCTCTTAGAACAAGAAGTTAACAGAGCGATGAAAAAATTGTGCCACAATGTGTGTAAATAAACTTTCATTGGAATGGTTTAATTTATAGCAATAAAAAAATAAAATATACAAAGATCTTTAAAAACAGCCATTCACAAAACAAATACGTGCGCTGCCATCTAAAGCGCAAGGTAAAGTGGTACTTACGTAATATAAGTTTTTTGCAATAAAGAGTACAAGTTAATTGGACGTAGTTGTGCAAACTGGAAATATGAAAGATCCCAATTTTCTATGAAAATTTAGATCAACAGAAAATTCGGATTAGCGAGTATTCGATCAAAAAATTATTCGGTGAAAAATATTTTTTTTTCATTAAGTTTGTACTCTTTTAGCAGACGTTCGTTACTAGCATGCAGGGTAGTTACCTCGGTAGAGGCCGGCGCGCTCGGCGAGGCTGTCCTGCGAGCCGCGATAGTAGTCTCGCCGCATCGTGCCTGCCGCGCACACATTGGACCATACAGTTCAACGGCCACACGCCACGCAGCGCCCAATACAAACGTACCTCTGCTTGCGGCGAGCGCGCTCGTGAGATGCGTCAACTGTGGCTGCACCTCTCAGTCCAACTCGCAACAACGTAAAGTGTCTTGCTGATACGACGTGAGTAGATACGTGATTTTATGTGTAATAATAATAAATATGCGATTAAATAAAAAAGTACATATTCATTTACGTTCATTGTGAATTGGACTTTCGTGAGATCGAGCATAGTTTGCTGACATTTATCATAAGCGGTGGAAGGAATTTATCACTTCAAGCAAGGACAGACAGTATTTTCAGTCTGGGTAATCAATTGACAGTTAAAATTATTGCAGTACTAAAATCAGCTTATGATTCATGTCAGAAACTTTAGCAGATAAGAGCAGGACAGTTCATAGCACTCTACTAAACTAGAGACGTTTGAAAATGTATGGTTTCGAGAAAATTAAAAACCGCTACTATCTAAATAAATAATATTAGGGGACAATCTCACACAAATCGACCTAGTCCCAAACTAAGCAAAGCTTGTACTATGGGTACTAGACGACGATAGACATACTTATATAGATAAATAAATACTTAAATACATAGAAAACATCCATAACTCAGGAACAAATATTCGTGCTCATCACACAAATAAATGCCCTTACCGGGATTTGAACCCAGGACCTCTTGCTTCGTAGGCAGGGTCACTACCAACTAGGCTAAAGCAGTCGTTAAAGCAGTCGTATCTATGCAGTTTCTTTGTGTTTTTGAACCGGGCATGGGTATAGTAGAGTGCTATGAAGCAATTAGATTAGCTAGTTCTACCCGCGCGTGCCGTACAATTCGATTTGCCAGTGACGTAACAATAATAGTAGGACAGGCTATCCGACTTGGGTTGGGTCCCTATTCCTAGAGAGGTAGAGAACTGTAAAATAGCACCATGTGATGTCCCAGAAGTTATAGTTACGCCACTGAACTTTGCTAGCTGCTAGGGAGGGGGACACAACAAACAGCTTACACTATAGGTATAGGCATCGCGCGAGTTAGATATGCTATAACATAGTATAACGGGGAATTTGCAATACTCCGACGATAAGAAAGCTTTCAGTTCCAATTAATAGTGAAGCAACTTCCCCATTTCAACTATGTCGTAACATATCGGACAGAAACAGCTTTTGCATGGAGCATGCCATTTGAGCATAATATACGTAGCGCGAATGTGAAAGAATACTATCACCCTTTATCAGTTAATGTTGACTTTAATTTAAAAACTGAAAGGGTTCAGTAGACATACTTTCACAAACACGCTATAAAAGGGAACAACAAATTTAACATCAAACTAAGTGCGGGATCGCTTAAATGGGGTAAAAACAGTGTTTCCACAGAAGCTTAAATTGATCGCCATTCCAGTATACAATTTAGCAAAACAACAAAAAAATATTGCTAAACATTACCCGCACATTTAATTAATTAAAAAGGCTGTAAATGTTCTTCGTTTTGAACAAACAGTAATAATATACATATGTAGCTGCTATTTGGTAGTGTTTGAAATTCGCAGCGAAGGAAAACTCCACTGTGGGTACTCTAAGAGTTTATGCGGAACGGTCAGAACTATGTGCGACCAGCAACGTGACGGGATATTTTATAATAAATCGCATATACTCGAATTAACCCGCCCGCGTATTAGACCTACGGCGTCAGGCTCTATGAGGTTCAGTACGCTTAGTATAAGTTTTACTTCACCAAAATACTTCTCGATCGCGTTTACGTAAAAATTTCAATTGTATGGAAACATGGACAGCGCCTCCGCGCGCGCGCGTCCATGTTTCCATACAATTGAAATTTTTACGTAAACGCGATCGAGAAGTATTTTGGTGAAGTAAAACTTATACTAAGCGTACAGTACGCTTAGTATAAGTTTTCCTTCACTTCAATACTTCTCGATCGCGTTTACGTAAAAATTTCAATTCTATGGAAACATGGAAGCGCGCGCGCGGAGACGCTGTCCATGTTTCCCTAGTAATTGAATTTTTTACGTAAACGCGGTCGAGAAGTATTTTGGTGAAGTAAAACTTATACTAAGCACTCTGATCTTTCGTTTGTCACCTCGCCGGTCGCATAGTCACGGCCGGGCCGAACGAATAATACACAAACAAAACAATCTCTACAACATGGAGTACTAACCGGTAAGGTTAGTGGAGGAGGGTTGCTTGCTTCCCAACATGCCCTCGGCGGCTTGGAGGGCGCCACTGTCCACGTGGATGGTTTTGGGGCGCGCGCGCGGCGCCGGCTTGCCGCGGAGGCGCGCCGGCGCCGGCGCCGCTCGCTGTAGATTGTGTAGATCCGGGAACTCCGCTTTGTTTAACGTTTTGCCCTGGAATTGTGAATTGCGACGTGATCATTAACCATTTGACCGCCATAATACGAATGAAGTGACGTGCTCTCACCACGAACTGACAGTTTATACTTGTTCCAATCGTTTATTTAATGTGATGCCCTGATGCGTTACCGATTCGATTTCTTTTAACAATTGTTTTTATTCATGAAGAAGTTTTAATCGATTTAACACATTCATATTTTATTTTTTCTCCTTATTTTGCGTTTTTTTATAAACATTCACAGGTGTACGAGTACGATAGAACGTAACTGTTTTATTTACGCAAATTATTTATGCATTCTTTTATTAAAACCGAGACATTTTAAGGCATTTTAATGTATTATTTTTAAATGATTTTGATATAAAATATAATCACAATAATTTTAAAAGTAAGTTTTATTTATAAAATCGATTTATTACAAAACGATTTTTATAGTCTGTGGTCATTCATTACGAATGGCATATCACTAAGTGGGCGGTGCCCTTCCATGAAGTACAGTATTCTCTGAAGTATAGTCGACCAAGAAACTCCTTTACCACCCTAAAGTTCAATGTCAGTTGTATGACTTAAGATATCAAAGGCTATTTTCACTCACAAGTCAGTGTGACAATCAGCCTTATTGTTTTTATTCTGATGTAGGAACTGTCACAAAAAATGGTAAAGCACTTACTTGGTCGACTATACATTGTACCGACAATTATTGTAAAACTTCACGTGCGTGATCTGTCAAAAGTTAAATAAACGATTGGAAGGATTATAGTAAATATTTGTCACGCGTGTGAGGCTGTCACGACTAGATGACTTGCGGTCGAGAGGTTATGGTTACGTTACCAAGGACGTGGAACGGGACATATAACCCAGGACAGAGCGTCCTGGCGCCAAAAAACGAAGGGGTCCGACCCCACCAAGTGATGGGAAAAGGCACAAAAGAAGTTGTGATGAAGTCCGTTATGAAAAAAATATGCGCTCGGAGGGTTAAGTATAAATTGAAAAGCTAGATTAAAAAAAATCTTAGTATTTCTATAAAAAACAAAGTCACTTTTAGCGGAGCAATGATTTTTGAAATTTTTCCTTTCTACTTGAGCTTTATTCTTGCCAAATTTCATAATTCTATGTCAACGAAACGAAAAGTAACCTATAGGTTTTGATTCACACGGTTTAGGATAAATACAGCTTCAAGGGATAGCAGGATTGTATTGATATTAATTTCAACTTGGTACCTCCACGCGTGCCTGAAATAAAATCATTAATTTTTAACAAAAACTTCGAATTTGTCGCCTGTTCGTTGCTTCCTTACCTCCCTCTCAGCTTCCTCGATGGCCTTCTTCATCTTATACTGCTGCAATATCGCCTCCCGCCGTTTGGCCTGTTCCTCCTTCCGCGCAGCGCGCTGTTCGGCGATCTGTTCGTCGCGCGCGCGGCGTGCCGCGGCCGCCTGGTCGGCGCGCGCGCGGGCCTCGTCGGCGCGCTGCCGCCGTTGGAGCGAGAGAAGCATTATGCGCTCTTTCTTGCGCTCCATCTCTTCGGCGGAGTTCTGGAATCGAATGTTGAGCTAAGTTTATAGGACAAACAATAAAATAGAAATAGTTGAACATAAATAATGTTGGTCACTTTACACCAATTGACAGTCCCAAACTAAGCAGGTAATAAATATTATATCAACTATGACTAGGTATAGACGATATAAAAAAATCTAAAAAGTTGTAATGTTATCATCACTTATTAATTTTTCTTGCATGTTTTCTTGTTTTTTTTTGCATATATTATGAAATATTAACCCCTCGTATGCGGGTAGTGAATAAAATCGTGCATTCTGTCTCAAATGTTACATATAATTTTTTTTAAAAAATACAAAAATAATGCTTTAAATTGCGCACGGATCCGTGTCTTAAACATACGAGGGGTTAAGGCGGTGTGCGAAATGAGTTCAAGTGAAGAGAACATGGAATTATGCAACCAAATTTGAAAGAAACTAATTTGGCATTGAATAATTTAATTCTGGCGAAATCCATGGGAAAGTACGTAAAGTCGCAAATAAATTGACACTAAGAAATATATTCGTCTCGCCCGGAACAGCAATTGCTGGCTTCGTATTCTAATATTCAGCAGGCAATTGACTACTTCTAGGCCTAGGGTGATAATGTACCCCATGTATGTAGTATAGGGTGTATTTAATAGTGTTTTGAAACTTACCGGGTCGGGGTTCATCTCGCCAATGACTAGCGCGGCGGGTTCCGCGTTGGCGGGGCGCGGCGGGCGCTCCCTGGGCGGCGTGTCTCTGCGCTCCGCGGAGTCGTCCCCGGGTCGCAGCGCCTCCAGCCCCGCGGCCCGATGCACCACGAACTCCTCCTCTTGCACTCTCTCGTTCCAGTTCTCCGGACTCTGCCGCTCCGGACTGTGGTACTCTGAGGCTCGGTCCTTCTTAGGCGACATCCGTTTGGCTCGCAAAGGCGGTTTGGGTCGTTTCGGAGGTTCGTTGTCGAACGAGATGTAGAAGCCCTTCTCGTTCGCGTCCTCTTCTTGCTCGAGTTGCTGGAAGGAGTTTCGGTTGAGGGAGGGGCGGGTCGGGGAGGGGATGCGGTAGGTGCGCGTGCCGGAGGTAATGTTTAGCCGGTTGATGCCCTGCCGGAGCGCGTCGTCCTCCGCGTTGCCTATGAAGGAGATGTTCTGGGGTTCCATGTCGTCCGGCACGGCGGGCGCGGGGCTCTGAAGCTGCTGGAGGCTGACGGGTTCCTGTCGCCTGGAGGCCTCGGGCAGCGAGCCCTGCCGCTGCGGGGTTTTCGACCTTCGCGGGCTAACGGCGAGGGGCGGGGACTGGGAGACGAGGTTATGGTTGGGTATCACAGTGTAGCTCAAGTGGTTGTGGTCGCGCTCGGTGCCGTTTTGGTAGCGGTCGGGCGGCGCGGGGTAGGAGGGCGGGCGGTCGTGCAGCACGAAGCCCTGCGGCGCCCAGCGCTCCGCGGGCTGCGGGGAGGGGGACTTCCACGCGCGCGGCGGCGGGGGGGACTCGAATTGCTGCTGGCTCTGCTGCTGATGCAACTGTAGACGTCAGACGTGTTAGGAAACCGACGGTATCACCATGGATGATTCATTGAAAGCGATTGAGGCGTCACTTTTCTGAATCGTATAACGTTATTAACATTTGCGGTCGCGGAGTTACCAGTTAACCGGTATTTACATTTTTACATCAAAGGAAGCATGTATCCCGTTAGAAATACAAGCTGCAAGGGAAGAACGGACGGCCTATACATCACATTATTTGCGCTGCTGTGCCACCATCCACCAATTGGTGATGATCTGGATATGATGAATTTGTAAAGGGGTGAATTAACTTTTTAATGTTGTTTACTCTGTCCCCGGTTGTCCAAGTGACACTTCATACTGTTTCATAGAAAATTCTAGGTTGTCCAAGGGACGTAACCATAGCAACGGGTGTCACTAAAAAGTTGATTCACCCAAAGACGACCGTCGAATCGAGTCGAGTCGAAGTACTATACTATTTTTTATGACAAGTTGACTTGACTAGCAAGTGATTCAAATTACACTGTTACCTTAGAGTGGTAAAGAAATCACTTGTCAAATAATCATATCAACAAACTGTCCAAATAATCAAAGACAGAATCATCTACCTTTGAACTCTGCTATATCGAGACTGGTGTTTCGGCATAACTAAGAATAAGAACAATAGAAGAGAAACTCTTTCATCTGTCATCTTCTTTCTTGTTCGGCCTAAGTACACAGAGTGTTAAATTAAATCTGGAATATTTTATCAAACGATTGGGTTAGTTTGACTAAACATTTTTGTAACTTTTGTTTGTAATATATCGTTCATGGCGATCGTGTTACATTACAGCTACGCGGCGAACGCTCATCTTGACACCAAAATGTTACAAGTCATTATTAGAATAGTGTGTAGTAGTCCGGTGCAGTGTACCGACCTGCCAGCCCCGCAATTCGTTCTCGTGCTGGTGCTGCGCGTGCTGGGCCCAGGTGCGGCGCGGCGGCTGCGGCGGCGACTCGTGGAGGTAAAACCTCCCGTAGTCCTCCACGTCCCGGTACTGGTTCTGGTACTGGGGCTCGAACTGCTCGAACGGCGGCTGGTAGTAAGGGTCGCGCGGCAGGTGCGGCGTGGAGCCGAACGCGTTCGGCGCCGGCCGCGACACGTTGTGCTGTGAGCTGAATTGGCTGTGCTGCGGATTGTCGGGCGGCGTCAGCGGAGTGCGTCATTGAGCGTGGTTGGTAGAGAAGCAGTGTTTCATGTTTTTGGGTTAATTAGAAATAGTAAGGGTCGTAATTGATCATTTACACTCGAGTTGAACACACTAATTTTCATCACAAATGCGAGGAAATAAAGAAAAACCGTTATGTTAAAAATGTATACGCAATTTGTAACAGAGCGGAAGAAAATTTATCGCGCCAGACAGTCTTTTGTTTTTTTTTTAATGGCCACGCACTCTTTGTCTTTGGCACATTCAGCCAGCACTGGCCAGCAGCATTATGCCAGCATGGAGGTTTGGAGGTAAGTATTACGCATTACAATCTCCTTGTTTACCAGTTCGTGAATACAAAGGAGCACCATTCGATTTTTAAATTTACTTACATCCCTAAAGATGTAAATCGAATTTACAACACGGATTTCAAGTTAAATGCTCATTGAGTCTCCCAATGAGGCTGGCATAGTCACACAGGTGCACTTAAGCCTCGAAAAAAAAAAAGGAAAAAAAAAAAGTTAAATGCAACCTACTTTCAGAGCTTAAGTGATGAAACCGCTTATTTGTATTACACTTGTTAAAGACTCGCTCCCCGCAGTGCCATAAATCATCGATGCATACTTTGGTCTTTTAGCTTTACAAATAAGGTAAGCAATCGCGGCCTGCCTTTTCATTGAAAAATACTTTTATCAAGTAACAATTCATTCTACGAGATTATGGTTAATTTTTTAACGGATTTTTTCAATAAATAGACGCTTTAATATTGTTTACTTAATTTCTATTGCTAAAAACCGAAGTATAAGGACAGACGCAAACGTTGCGTCGCTTATCGTTAATTGCTTATCGATTGCTAGATAAATGGAGAACAGTGCGCTATTCTAGCTGCTCCGTGTAAATTATAAAGTGTGGTGCGGGTAATTTAAAAATTACTTTGTTTATCACAGCAAATCTTTGACATTAGTATAATTTTTGCTTCCGGGAGTCTAGCATATCCGGTGTTTGCTATTTCGTAGCCCGATGTGCCCATTTTGAACTGATTCATTAAAAAGGGACGAACTAAGCGACAAACCAAAACGCGTAATGCTAGCCCATCAAAGTTTGCATATGGCCCGCCAACTGCAACTGTTATTCATAGGAATATCTAAAGAGCGTATTTTTTTAAACTAGTGTATCTGACGAAAACGAAGAAACTTACATTAGTAGTGAAATCATTCAGGTATGTATTCATTAATAGTTAAATTACTATTTGTTAAATATATATGAGTCGGTACGTTTTAAGCGTGTATCCCGGTGGATTGGTAAGTCCTTGCTTGAGTATCATCCTTGTATCATTCACCGCAGTACAGGCATTGTACAATCCCAGAAGCTAGTGCTTCAATATATCAACCTTATTGTGTCTTTGGCTTAGATAGCTTGGTGCTTTACATAACGTAATTAAATTTCACTTACCAGCTGTGGAATGTTAGACGGATACTGTGGCTGGAAAGGCGATTGCGGCTGCGGCGGCTGAAACAGCTGTTTCGCCTGTTGCTGCTGCAACTGTTGTTGTTGCTGTTGCAACTGTTGCTGCAGCTGTTGCGCGAGCTGCTGTTGCTGTTGCTGCAACTGTTGCGTCTGCTGTTGCTGCTGCTGTTGCTGTATCTGGTTCTGCTGGGTGGCGAGCCGCGCGATGTCGCTCTGAATGTCCTGCAGGCTGGAGTTCATTCTGCAATTATTGGGTATTGAATCGAGACCAAATTTTTTTACTGTTTGGTGTAAAGATTTTGAAATTTTAAAATAAACCAAAAGATATCACGCATATATTGAGCATAAGCAGTAGGTAGCGCCACTGCTTTGAAATTGAAAAAGTTTACATCTCAAAATTTATAAGTAAACCAAACTGAATCTTAATGGGCGTCAAATAAGTCCATATTCTAGTATAGTGGACCAAGAAATTCCTTTTTCACTTTTTTATGGCTTAAAACATCAATGACTGTTTTTTACTTACAAGCCAATGTGACAATGTAGAAAATGGTAAAGGACTTACTTGGTCGACTATACCAAAATAAGTTAGAGATACGATGTTTTCTTTTTTAAGTAGTAAACAGCTGTTGTTTATAATCATATATTGATACACCAAACATAAAAATTTACAGGATTTACAGATTTTAGTTCGAACTTACTTGGCAATGGACTGTTGGTACTGTTCTATCGCTACGTTGTCCACAGTTTGACTGGGCTCGTCCATATCCTAAGGTAAAATAATTCATAAAAATATATTTCATAATTAACTCGGTTAACCCACAATTTTTTAAAGATAGCAATAATTTATCTAAACGAGTTGTCTTTAGCAAAACGGATGAATGTTTATAAGTCCAGCAAATAACCTAACTTACACTATTGCATCGTTTATATCTACATTCTTAGAATTATAGATGCTCAGTTCATTGTTAATCTAATAGAAAACGTCATTGGTCAGTGGTTAAATTAACTCTACATGCAACTTAACACAAAGTCATGCAAATTTTAGTAACCCACTTATTTACGGATAACTTAGTAACAATTTCTTAAGACCCCAATTTACAACACGCACACACAACACGCGGAGACACACATTGACTCGTTTACAAACACATCATTACCCATACCGTAGTTTAAACCAATGTTTGCGTCAATCGTAGCGTTATTTTATTTTACTCATTATTCAGAAAATCTATTTTAATACAATGGCGCATTGAATTAAAAATGTAGGTAGGCATCAACTATCGACGCCGAATGGTTTATGCCGATCAAAAAAAGCTTTATGTTCACGCAAAGAAGGAAAAAGTCGTCGACGGCCGAACAGAGCCGACCGACGTCATTTTCGTTCGTATTTCGTGGAAATGACGCTTTTTGGATCGGCTTAAGCCGGTGACGCTTCAATATTATGTGGGGGGAGACACTATAGTCAACGGTCTCTAAGAAGTAAATCCTGACACATTGCACAACTATGAAGTTTCTGAATAATTACAATGTGACCCATAGGAAAAAAATGTTATACTTACTGTTCTGTCTCACGCAACTAGTATGTATAGCATTTATTTTTGTATGGTTGACATTGTTAATATTCAGAAACTTCATAGTTGTGCAATGTGTCAGGATTTACTTTTTAGCGGCCGTTGAAAATCATGGCGTTTTCAAGAACGGGCACTCCGGTCGAATGTCGTCATTGATAAATACAATATTAACTACACTATCAGTTATTGTTTCAAATTTCGCCACGATACCAGCAAACAAAGTTTAAGAGCAACCCTTAAGTACCCACCTGTTGCGCCGGCGCGGGTTTGGCATCCTCCTCGGCCGGCGTCCGCGCGCCTTTGCCCTGCAACACGTTCGTGCAACCGCCACCGTAACACGCCGCGTAACGAGCAACGCGCGGCATGCGTGTTCATTGGGGTATAAGGTTAGGTATGGGATCGCCACAAGTGATATTTCTAGGGGTGTTGCTATAATTTGGTGCTGCGTTGAGATTGATTTATCACACGGCTTTTTTATTTTATACGCTGTTGTGCTTTCTATAGCTTTGGACGTCATGCTACAACATTGTGCAAAACAAAAAAGAATATTTTACTTTTATCATTTTAAATCTTATTTTAATTAAAAACAGACCTGCACGAGATTTCAAATATGTAATAATTAAAAAAAAATTTTTTAAACAATAAGACTACAAATCGTCACTACTTTGAAAAGGCTCTTCTCTTATAAAAATGCAAGCTAAACTAAACTTTGAAGAATACACAATAAAGTTCACTTAACAAGATTGTCAATTTTCAGGTACGACTTTTTTTAACCTCTTACTAAATTTAGTACATCCGTCAAAGCAAATGTCAGCCTTTTTTGATTGACAGTAAGTTTCAAATTATGATAGTCAAAATTTGACGTGGGGTTTATGAGGTTAATGTAGTGACGAAATGTACAGGTCGATTCACAAGAGTTGGCACAAATGGCTCGAATGAGTGAATGAAACCTATTTGAATACACTTCACACAAATATGAAAATGTCATGCATCAGTCATTTTCCTATAAAAATGTCAAAGTGACATTGCTTTCGTTCATTCCATTCGTGCCAGCTCTTGTGAGTCGACCTATACTCGCTAAACAGATTATAATAAAATTTCTTCAGACTCACCTACGGACGTAAACTTTGCCATATTGGCTATAAAACAAATAGTGTCTGTCAAATCAACCTCAACGCTCATCTAAAGGTTTTTGTTCGGATTCTTATACTCCAATAAACAAATTCATGCATCCCAATCGTGATGGATGTTTTACATTCCTAAACAAACTTTATTTGTGCTGTTAACACGTGATTGTGTAAAATATCGTTTATATACTGACTAATAAGATTCAAAATGGTTCGATGGGCAAAACTTGGGCGGGGCCTAGTGATAGCGTCGCAAAATACTTGTGATTATCAAAAATAAACTAATACGTGTAAAAATATAAGAAGCTGCCTCATATATAAGAAAATCAGCGCTCGAGTACTTAAGCTATTTCGATGAAAAGCGTATATTTCAAAGTCAAGTAAATCTCAAGATATAAAATACGATAATAATAAAAAAGGCAGTTTAATTACTGTAATTATTATAATGTCTCTTACAAAATGAAAGCCATTAAAGCGAGTGAAACTAGATCAATTTAACTGTACAGTATTCTGAAAAGACAATGAATTAAAGTGTGATGTTGATGTTACAACATAAAAAAAATAAAAAAAGATCTAAAACTAAATCAATAGGAATAAGATTCGGAAACCGGCCACTCACCAAGGAGGCCAACTGGTATTGCAAATACGTATCCTAATAAAATAGAAAAACATATTATATTTTGTCGTGACAAGTCTTCAGGGTTTAGTATCTGTGCTACCTGACCGAGAGTGTGTTTTATCAAGTCTGTTAAAGAAATACGTATCATTTCATTCGACTTATTGTAAGTAACATATCGAAATGCGTGTCTATGATACCAAATTCATTCTTATAAACTCTATGATCCTACCATCAGTCTTTTAGACACAAAAAACTTTTAACCTACGACAAAATGCCTCGATCATAACGACCACACAAAGTTAACCTAATTTATTTCAATACTGATCACCACAAACTACCACACAATAGACAAACTCAACCCACGTTTTCAAACAAAACATACATGATCCCAGGCTTTCGTCGCTAGCAGAGCGAATTCCAAATATTTAAACCTTTACCAAAAACAAGTCTGATTTCTCAAATATTACACTTAAATTTAATATTTTGTTACACTCCACTAGCTCTGAAAGCGCGATTCACCCACAAAACATTACATCCACCTTAAGACATCTATAAAAACGCTTAGCATCGTCTATCCTAAAGCTCACTATCCACGCCTGTGCAGTCACATTCGTCCAAGAAAGACATAGTAATTGTTCGAGTGTCTCGAGAAGTTATATCTCATCTCTTCATAAATGGAGATTCTTTTTCCAGCACATCTGTTTATAAATACATCTTAAATGCATGCTGCTAAAATTTTTTTGAGACGACGAAGCGTCTAAAACGCGCGTTCTTATTAGATTGCCTCCAATAACCGAACCTTCTAATTCCCAAGCCCATGTCAAACACTGCGACCTACATATGCTGTTGATTATCATCTTTTACCTAACTAATTACTATAGCTAGACCGTTTAAATGAGTCCTCACCCGCGCGGTACAGGGGCTGGGGGGATGACGACAAGGGGCCGAGAGGTGCGGGCGGCGAGCGCGCCTCGTGTGCCTGCCGCCCGCACCTCTCTCGGCCCCCTTTGTCGTCATACCCCGCAGTTCATATACCGCACAGGCGAGGACCCATTTAAAAGGTTTAGCTATAATCACGCTTTATTCTAATTAGCACTCTGCCGATTACGCTAAACTGCGGCAAACTCTCCGAACTACATCGAAATCATAACAATTCCCAACTCCTACGTTCTAAATTTTAGTTTTTAAATGGGTCCCACTGAAAAACAGCGTTGCGGCTTGCCGCAACATTATGCTGAGTGGGGCCCAATTTATACTATTCGATGATTTATATTTGTATCTTTTCCTGTCAACTGTATTTCCTGTGTATCGAATATGTGTAAATAAACATCTCTCTCTCTCTCTTTCTAAATTGGATTTTAGAGCATTCTCTGGTCGAACGTGCTTGCACCGTGTGGATAGGAGCCTCAACCAACCGTCGCTATTAACTTACCCTAGTGACGGCTTGCAGGAAAGCCTGCTGGCCTAACTGTTGCCGCTGCCGACTGACCGCGACCTCCATACGTCGTTTGTCCTGCTCTATCCGCCGCCGCTTCTCTTCTAGCTTTAGCCGGATGTTATTGAGTTGCGCGGCCATCGCTTGCTCGCCGCTGGGCGATACGTCTTCTGATTGGTCTTCACCGTCTGATGGTTAAAGTTAAGAATCTGTTAGTTATCGATGGTTAAATTCAAAAATGTCCTTTTTGATGCTCATTTTAGAGTTTGTAGTGGATAGGCAGTTGAACGTCGCTTTTTTTCACACTCTTCAAGAGTATGTGATCATAATTTAAACTGTTACTTTAATCTCAGTTTATAACGCAAATTAAAACCGACAAAAAAAGATTAGCTCCTCGCCTAAAAAGGCCTTGAATCCAAACAAAGAACATGATCAATGAACAAAATGTTTTATAAAATAATACACTTAGAATATTTTCCCAGAGATACCAAAAGATAAATGTGTGTGACACCAAAGCCATACAAATAGTAGAATAGTGAGGACATAGCAAAACTGATATCTGTTACTGTCAAGACTGATTACTTTAGAGCCATTTTCAATGCAACCCTTATTTTGACATAGGTATTAGGCATAAAATAAGTGAGAACTAACTTGTTGCATAAGGAAAGTGACGAATGAGGGGGCACTCAATATTGAGTGCTCCTTATCACTCTCTCTGCCCGACTCTCATTCAACTTATGTAGCCTACGTTAATCGCAATACTTAATCTCAGGCAGTATCTTTTTAAAAACAACAAAGCAACAGTAACAGATGCCATAGTGCTCCAAATGTTCTATACTAGGTTTCATGATAATGTTGGTGCATGACTGACTGGTCTGGTCTTGTTGGAGACACTGCTGCTGCCACGTGGTGGTGTTAGGGGGCGGCGTCGCGAATGAAGTCTTCCGGACCGGCGGCTCGTCCAAACCTGGAGGACACGCGACATCAGTGATAACTGTTAGTACTGAGGGCTGGAAGGTTCTAGATGAGAATTTGTGTTAAGTTGATTTTCGTTTACCAAAAGGCAGAGGTTCGCTTTTGATGTGGTGATTCATCACGTAATAAGACGTTTTAGTAAACAAAGATGCTTCTAAATCTGTATCTATGTCATTGATGTAGAAAATCATTGAATACGAAAATAACCGATATGCTACATAGTCTAACGTGCTCGGAAAAATCGCATTCACCATTTCTTTCTAACAAACGATTTAGGATGAGGATAGACAGAGATGGTAAGTGACTTTCCAGTAGTTCTGTTAAATGTAAATAATGGTTTATGAAATTTTTTTATCAAATTGACCCCCCGTATCACCGGTCTCTGTTAATTATACTCTGTTATCTGAAGTATGATATCTATAATGCCGTCGCTATTTGTTTTGTTCAATTTAATAGAGACAGCATCATAGTATCTGATAAAAAAGAAAAAGTGTTTAAAGAGAGACATAATCTCAATCAGAAAAATTGTAACGAGTACAATCTCATCTAGAAGCTTCCTTAAATTCGAATATCAATTAGTAATGGGAATATGTGGTCCACAAGCTTATACGAAGGCACAGTAAGCGGACAAAAGCGCAAGCACAAACCTTGGTCGCCGTTCCTGTACTTCAGATCCGCGAAGCTAGTTTTTGTGACGTCACCGTCCGTGGCATCGCGGTTTAAGTAGAAGCCGTCGCCGCCGCCCTTGTTGCTGAAGTAGTTTTGGTTGTTCAGGGTGATAGTGTCGCTGCTCAGTTGCCGTTTGATGGGATGGTATTCGGGCTCGGAGTTTTGGGAGGCTTGCCGCTCCGGCCGGGGAGGGGTGTCGTTGCCGTTGTGGAAGTCGCCGTGGAAGAAGTTGATGGAGCCGCGGATGTCTTGCCGCGAGGAGCGCAGAGGCGGGTTGTAGCTGTCCAGTGGGCCTGGTGGAGAGAACACATAGTCTCAATGCTGTCTAACATAACAATAAGAAATTTATTTGAATTATCCACCACCAAGTACAATCTAGGAGCTTATAACATACAATAAATTTGCAATTTTGTCAATAATCAGAAACTTAATAGTTATGTGAAGTGTCAGATTTTACTTCATAACGGCCTTTGACAATTATATCGCCGGATGACAAGCAAAACTCACTTAAATTTCTGTCGCTGCTCTTCAAAAAGTCGTATCTAGTTAATAATTTCATACCAAGCTTTGTTTTAAATAGGTATTTGGTACTTAGTGACTTTTGCTTGTCACCCGACGATATTAAACACCTCACATTGTATCCTTCTTTTCCATAGGTCGGACTTTTTAAGTATATCATCAACTATTTTACATTCGGAGCAATCATGTAGAGAGCACAGCAGAAGTAATATTCGCCATTCTCTCTATGACATATGAAGAGAGATAGAGATAGAGCTTGTCTAATCTAAAATGACGTGCGCCCCATCACCGCATTTACGCACATCTGCCAAGAGAAATATTTCTCTATTGTAGCTTAAATTGAGTTTCAAATCCTGTGCGTAAATGCGGTGGTGGGGCGCGTCATTTTAAATTAGACAAGCTCTACTAAAAGCAGCACACTTACCAGCCGGTGCAGAGATCTTCCTAACATTGGCGACTGTGGCCAATTCCTTTTCTGGGTTGCGACCAGCGAAGTGCAGCCGGTCCTGCGAGCCTCCGAAGTTTTCCACCGTCAGCTGACTGTCGTCCGAGATGGAGGAGCGCCGGGAGCGGCGGCCGGCGAAGGATTGGTTGTGCTGGTAGTGGGACGGACGGCCGGCCGCTGTTGGGTTCGGGTCTTGCGCTGGGGGCAAGAAAACAATAATGCTACAGCTAAACCGTTTAAATAATTCCTCGCCCGCGCGGTACAGGGGCTGGGGGTATGATGACAAAGGGGGCCGGGAGAGGTGCGGGCGGCGAGCGCGCCTCAGGTAAATAGTAATAACTGCGTGAAATTTTTCTTGGCATTAAAGAAAACTACAATCCGCTCGCCAACTCGGAGGAATCGGGCAGATACATTCCTCCCTACTGGGGCAGAATATGCCGATCGGCAATACAAATGGGTGAATCAACTTTTTCGTATTGTTTACTCTGTCCCCAGTTGTCCAAGTGACATTTTCATACTGTTTCATAGATAAATGCTTAGTTTGTACATAAGACAAAATTTATGTAACGATACAAACGAGTGGCAAGACAAAGTTGATTCATCCAAATACAAAAGCCAATAATACCAAGTATCATCAACGCGCACTCACCATTATCATCCTCTCTCCGAGCGATGCTCGCTAGCGTGGTGATCCCCCTGCCGCGGTGCACTACGAAGTCATCCCGCTGGGGGGACACGCTCCTCCTTTCAGGTGTGGAGCACGCCGAGCGGCCGGCCGGCGCGCGCCCGCGCACCGCGCACGCTGAAGGCGATCGCGGGACTGGAATGGGGCATACCACAGATAAGATGAAGATCTGGATTGAGAATACGCTTCCATCGCGACCAAACATATTGATATTATAAAGTCGGATGAACAGGTTGCGGTTAAGATGTAGAACACAACTAATGTGACTGGTCAAATCTGGGCATCAATGGAAGCGCATTCTAACTTGAAAATTGGCTGTGGCCCTAACCAATGCACCTACTGTGGTTTCTTACAGGTAAATTCTGTCTGTTGGCGTTTTGATTAGGACTACTGATATGTTCTTCTAAAAAAAGGTTCAGAGTAGCAAACAATGATAATTTAAATGAAAATAAAATACTGACTGTTTGATATAAAAACAATTGAATGGAAAACAACACCCAAACGCTATTAATAAATGATTTGCACAAAATGATGCTGCATTAGCTGTACTCGTGAGACGAAATTCTTCAAGAATATTTTGCAAGAAGGAACGATTCACAAAATTGTCTCTGAGCACAACTATACTAGAGTATCTTATTTGTAAGTGTGATATTGATACGACACTAACGTAATGTATGCAGCGACTATCTACACATTTAACATCTACACTCTTAAAATATGATGGTGCGACGTCATTTTGCTACGTATTTGGGTAAAAACAAAAGCCATTCCAAAAAATCATCCCTAAAAAATCCGCAAAGAATATCGTGATTATATTATTGAATAACATTTGAGTAAGTGGCAGTCCAAATTTGGCTCGCCAAGTTTAAGAACGGTACTCTACCCTCATCTATACTAATAGTTAAAACAGTGCTGTGACTTAAGGTGGAAGCGCACGCTCTAGGCGCGAAATTCAAAATTTTTACAGGTTTTAATTTATTTTGGGTAAACGGTGTAACTGTTTAACTTCATATTGTACTTGCGCTTGTAAAACAGTGTTCTTTATATTATTGTGTAAAGTTTTTTAAGAATAAAACTATTAGGTTGAAATAAAAGTTGTCAAAACGTTGAAAGTCCGAATTTTTATGTTTGACAGCTTTAATATCAAGCTAACAGTTTTATTCTTAAAAATCTTTACACAATAATATAAAAAATACTGTTTTGCAAGCGCAAGTACCATATGAAGTTAAACAGTTACACCGTTACCTCAAAATAAATTAAAACCTGTAAAAAATTTTGAATTTGTCTCGCCTAGAGCGTGCGCTTCCACCTTAAGCTCCAAACGCACAGACAGCGGAGGCGTGGCGGTGCGGTGGCGGTGACGGTTGTAATATTGTAACTTGTATGAACGGTTGTGCGGTACCGTACCGCGCACTCGTTCATACAAGTTAGAATATTACAACCGTCACCGCCACCGCACCGCCACGCCTCCGCTATCTGTGCGTTTGGAGCTTAACCCTTAATAAGGCAGAGGCGATTTAGCGACCACATGCATTGACTTGGAAATTCAACTTTATTGTTTTAGTAATTAAGTCACAATATCCATTGTAATTATTGAAAATACTACTAGCTTTTAAAATATCCTTTGTCAGGTATGTATTCGATAGCTGCTTTTGATTCTGTGGTAGGATGCTCCAATAAATGGGGCCTTATAAAGGGTTAACAGATAACGCAGAGCCTAAACCACTGACGAATTAGAGATCTGACATAACTATTAGGAAGGAATTTATCAATTTACCCATGAGATAGAGAAGAAACCTATTTTTTAACGTTCCACGTGGGCGAAGCCACGGGCATAAGCTAATCTATCACCCATATCCCAAAAAAACTTTTTTTTTAAATCTCTATTTTTTACCCACAATACCGCATTAAAGTTCATTCGAGAGAGAAACAAGCTATACGTGTATCCCTATCGTGCCGAACAACTAAAACCTCTTATGAATTCTACTTGCATTATCCATCTGCTTGATGATTTTTTTTTGTTTAATGTCACTGTACAGGTCCATACGTAAGAACTAAAACTTCTTTGCTACTCCGTGTGCTTGCTTATGGCCGTAGACTTGCAAGGTATAACTAAATCGTTTAAGTGGGTCCTCGCCCGCGCGGTACAGGGGCTGGGGGGTATGACGACAAAGGGGGCCGGGAGAGGTGCGGGCGGCAGGCACACGAGGCGCGCTCGCCGCCCGCACCTCTCCCAGCCCCCTTTGTCGTCTTACCCCCCCAACCTCTGTACCGCGCGGGCGTCCTCATTTACGGTTTGCTACAGTTCCTTTGCATGTTGGTTGCTATTTGTTTTTACCCATGACGTCGATCTACGCTAAATGCTCGTAACTAGCGCGGCTGAACTGGGAGTCCTGAGGGCATAACTTCAATGACTCCGTTTTTAGTAAATTTAGTGCGAAAATAAAGCGAAAGCTTCAACCATGCAGAAGCGTCAAACCAGACCCGGAAAGAGTTACCAACAACCATAACCGTTTATAGATAAAGATAATTGTAAAAAAATATAACGTAAACAAATATTTACTGTTCAGAGCAGTGCAGATCGCAATGAAACACAGAGTGCAAAGCGTCAGCATTCTCAGCGACTCCAAGTCCTCGCTGGAGGCACTCAAAACGCCACACACGACGCACCCACTAGTCCAAGCAATAAAGACCCAAACTGTACAAGCGAGGGAGGCAGGAGTGGACATAAAATTCTATTGGTTGCGAGCTCATATTGGAACGCCAGGAAACGAGAGGGCAGATGAACTGGCAAAGCAAGCAGCAATTAGGAAAAAGACCGCTCCGAATTACGACGAGGTGCCGATATCTTACGTCAAAAGGTCAATAAGATTAGAGACGGTCGAAAAATGGCAGATCCGCTACGAGGCCTCCGGGACCGGTGCAATAACCAAGAAGTTCTTCCCACAAGTGAGAGATGCAAACAGCATCGTAAAAAAACTCAAACTCACAAATTTCTTGGTTCAGGCATTTACCGGGCACGGAGGATTCGCAGCCTATCTACACCGTTTCAAAATCAAAGATGCACCCTCGTGCATATGTGACCCGGCTAAAGACGAGGACATCTGGCACATTGTTTGTGAATGCCCCCGCTTTGACACACAAAGGTTCGAGCTAGAGCAAAAAACCGGAGTCAAGGTAACTCAAGATAGCTCGACCTGGAGTGATTTGCTTGGATCGGCAAAGAACAGAGACCACACTAAAGAGTTCCTGGAAAGAGTGGTTCGCGTGGCATGTCTTCGAAATAAGTAGCACACACACACACACACACACACACACACACACACATTCAATATTCCCTCTTTATAAAACCATTCTCTTTTCGCTTCACCTGGACCTAGACACTGTTTGCAGTATATATAAAAAATTGTCAAACCTTTTTTACTGATTGGATTGTATAGTAGTTTCTGTATAATATTGGTTAGTGTATAATTAGATCTAAGAATTCCTGACATATGCATCTCCCGCCCATACGACAGGTGAGCTCCGGACGGAGGACGCATCCGGTAGTTTCGGTGGGGAACTCGTGGGAGCAACGGCGGAAGTCTAAACAGAGAATCGAGACTAAAAGTTTCTTCTCTGGCCCTTCAGCATTGGCTGGGGTATGGATCCGCTGGGCTCCACATGACCCTTGTGAGACACTGGGGCGTCCAGCCGTCCGGGGGGCACTCCTCATCCCTCCGAATTATTATAGCAGGAAAACTATCGATGGAAGCGGTAACGAAAAGAGGGTAGCGCTAGGAGACAAGCGCAAAAAAAAAAACACACAGCATGCCAAAAAACCATCAGGCATAAAGGGTAGCCCCACCCAAAAGATGGCATCCAAAGCCACACAATGGGCCCAAAAGATCTCCGACCCACCCTTCCATCGCAGGGCAAAAGAAAGGAAGCCCGTAGTTATAGATAAATGCATATGACAGGAAATCCCACCAACCCAACCAATAGCTCTAAGTAAATGTACAGAAACGGGCGAGGGTCGGTCAAGGAATAAACCAACGGGTAAAAACATAAAAGACCGACCTAAGCACCCCCCAGTGCCCAGCGGGAGAATGCATGCTCCTCTCCCGGCCTTCCAGCAAATGGCTGAGGCAGGACACTGTGGGTAGATTAAGTCCCCTCCCTACCCCTCCCCTCCTCAAAATATAAAGCACACGTTTTTTGTATTAATAATCAATAGAGAAGGGGACTTGTGACCGGGTTTTTTAGTCCGTGCAAGTCGGACACTGTCTGGGCCCTCCATTCCCAGTTCGTCCGAAGGGATTTTTCCCGAGCACAAGTCACTCTTCCTACCCTAAAGTTAAAAAACAGCAAAGACTTCGCGTCTTTGGCCCCTCTGGCGACTCATTAAAAAAAAAAAAAAAAAAAAAATATTTACAACGGTTGACATTCATTTTACACACATTTTAGACTTAAATGAAACGTTACATAAACTTGTACTGACATACAAACACTTCTCCAAAAAATAAATTATTTTGTTTTACATGGATTAAAAAAGTGTTAAACAGAAAACGTAATGTAAAAATATCAGAAACATATAATTGAACAATTTTACAGACATCAACAAGGAACACATCACATGAAATTAATTATTTGGATTATCAATACTAATGAAACGATTTTTTAATAAACACAACATTCTAACAAAGATTTCGTGCAAAAGACTGCTATAGTGATTGCGTTTTCTACAAATTAGGTATTCAAATTAAGTAAATAAAAATCTCTACGAACACTGCGATGATTTTGTAAATAAAGCTTAATTATTTCAATTGAAAGCATAATAACCGCAAAAAATTCAGACCATATTTTCATAATTTTGTACTATTTTGTGCCTTACTAGTTGAGGAAAAAAATACACTCGTAATTAATAAAAATCGTAACATTAGCAAAACAAAACGATGTAGATATGCAATGACAAATGTGACACCATGTGGGTGCAATGATTTTATGATATTTGAGGTGGACACATGACAACACACATTGCATTTTCTGTGCTATTTGGATTGTGAACGATTGTGATCAAAATTTCAGACTATAAGACTCTAAATAAACTCTTTAATAAACCCAGAACTGACATAATCCTCTGTCTTGAGTCCTTAAGTAACCAATAAGACGCAAGCGTTGACGATACTAATCAACGTCAACAGGTCGATCAGAAAAAACACTTGTAAACAATTGGGTACGTCACGCTCGCCCACCCGTAAGGCCTGTAAGGGCAAGGGAGCGCGCGATATACGCTACCCGTTCCCACTTTTATTGTCCCGCGTGCCACAAACGTTCTCATGGACTATAACGTAACAACAACTCTTTGTATTCGTATAGATGTTTACAATAGACTAGAGCTGGTGCGAATGGATTGAATGAGTGAATGACAGTATTCTATGTGTGTTTGTATAAAACTTTATTCTAAACTCGGTAATAACCGTAAAAACAGTGGTATTTTGCAATAAATTCGTTTCAAATTAAAAAAATACATTTAGATAAAACGTTAAAATTATTTTTCTTGCCAATCTTGACAATGACCATTGACATTAAATGTTTATTCATAAATATGTAAAATTTTAGTAAATTTTACTAATATTATAAACGCGAAAATTTGTATATTTTTTATCCCTTTTTATCCCGGAAAATTGCATAGTTCCCGCGTGATAGTTTGTAAATCTTTCTTAAAAGACGAAAATGCTCAGTTTTTTACAAAACAATCAAATCATTCTGTAGAAGGACGGAACTCGCACCATTACATTCATTTCATTCGCGCCAGCTCTTCTGAACCGGCCAACCGGTCTATGGCTGGTTTTAGTGTCACGCGGACGGTCAGTACGGATTACTACGCATGGACCAATATGTATTAAGCTTAGGGAGCGTTTTAGAGTAATGCGAGTGTCTCCGTACGGAAGACCGCGGACAGCAGTGTACATATTGGGCCGGCCACATACACGCGGAATTTTTCTTCGGTTTCCGTACGGAATGACGTGTGCGAGCGAGACAACGCTATATACTTTCGTAGCCCTGTCTCGTTTTCACGCGTCATTCCGTACGGAAACCGAAGAAAAATTCCGCATGTAAGCGGCCGGCCTTGCTTGGTCCGTGCGTAGCAATCCGTACGGACGGTCCGCGTGACACTAAAACCAGCCTATACATAGATCAATCCAAATAGCACATTAGGCACACGCGATACCTGTGAAGGGCGCGTGCGCGCCCGCCGGCGGCTGGTCCGCCCTCAGGTCCGGGATGGGCGTCGGCGGCGGCGGCGGCAGGCATCGCTTGTGCCGCACGCCGTGCGCGTTGCTGGCGCCGCGCGCTGCGGACCGCCCAATAACCAGTGCCACGCACAACTCGGACCGACACACGAGGTGGCTCGTACCGCTCGTTTTTTTTATTATGATACCGGCCAGTGTTACCCATAACTCGGACCGGCAAACTCGGTGGCTCTAAGGCTTGTTTTTTTTTTTAATTATGATACCGGCCAGTGTTGCGCACAATTCGGACCAATAAACTCTGTCTGTGGCCAGTACCGCTAGTTGTTTTGTTAAGTGTCATGCTGGCCAGTGCTACATATAATTAGGACCGGCATCGAAGTATCGCTGCATCGACAGCTTAAACTTTTTTTTATAGCAAAAGTTATGTTATTGGCCAGTAAGAGGAGCCAGTTTGATTGACAGCAGCGCTAGCCGATTTATCTAGCCACAAATTTTTTATTTCAAATTATGATATTGAACGTGTTTGTTGTCTATCGTAAGGTGATCGCTGTCTTGAAGCAGTGTTGACCCTAAGAATTATGGTGGGAATCCCGCAAAAACTTTAATGGGTACTTATCTAGCCCATCCGGCTAGCTACCTCTCCCTAACCGATTTATCACTTGTTTACTGACATAGAGAAATATTGTTTATTACGTAACTATACAACATAACAGATTAAACACACAATAGCTTGCCTGCTGTTAGCGCTAACATAAAAAGGAGTAAGTAGATTTATTGAAAACACTGGCTGTTTTTTACGTTTCTGGAATAATACTGGCTATTTATAAACAGTCTTAGCTACCGCAGGCAAACGCGTTCGAAATTGGAAGGGTGCTAGCATTTTTGAATTAAGTTTAGTTAGGTTGGTTAGATCGAATCCGGCGTTGGTACGAGTTGTGTGAAGCGCTGCATACTCGTACGCATGCTGTTAAGTTGCGTACGTACATGCAGTCACCCTGTCTTGACTTACCAGAGAACAAAACACGGAACAAACTTTCATGGCATCCCTCTTCGCTGTATTTAGAAATGATTTATCATATCACCAATGAACAAAATGTTTTCTGCGAAACATTACAAATATACCAAAGTGCTGCAAATACATAAATAACCATTTACATCAATAGTGTGTGAATATATTTGTATGCATAAAAATAATATCCGTTACCAATAACAGGCACCAGTCAATCTGATATGGCCAAGCAAGACAGGGTGCCAACAATAGGAAAAAACGTTACTGAGCAAAGCATATACCTATCACTTAAGCTCGAAACGCACAGACAGCGGAGGCGTGGCGGTGACGGTTGTAATATTCTAACTTGTATGAACGAGTTCACGGTACGGTACCGCACAACCGTTCATACAAGTTAGAATATTACAACCGTCACCGCCACAGCACCGCCACGCCTCCGCTGTCTATGCGTTTGCAGCTTTAAATCAACTTACCGTCACACTCATCTAAGGATAGGAAAGAAATATTAAAAGTGTTTTTACATATTAAAAAATGCGTTAGACATGATTGCATTTAATTTTAAACTGCTGCTTTTGTTGGTTCTAGGGATAAATCGAAGCATTTACCGCATTTTTCGAGTTATGGAAACAATTAGTAGGCTTGGATCGTTGACTTTATGACCACATACTCCCATTAAGAGTTTTATAGCATGCAGTACGGCGGGCTGGGTACTTACCAGCACCCGGGTGTTTGACAGACTTGACTGGATGCACTTCTAACATATTGAAGAGGTCTGCTAGCATTGCTATTAGGTTCTGTCGCAT
This sequence comes from Archips xylosteana, assembly GCA_947563465.1. Lineage (NCBI taxonomy): Eukaryota > Metazoa > Arthropoda > Insecta > Lepidoptera > Tortricidae > Archips > Archips xylosteana. The sequence goes on along the minus strand of OX387345.1, from coordinate 21,602,888 downwards.
TGATCTGTAATTAGAAAAAAAAAACCAATTCTACGTATATCCAAACAACTTCTTCGACTTTATGGATGTTTTCGCCAACGTCGACACAGTTTAAAAACTAATAAAACCATTTAAAATTCAGACCTCTACATTGAGAATCTATTCAAGTGTCGAGTATGAATCATGTTTGAGTAAACGACCATATTGCCCCCGCCATATTTGTTGATGCCGTCTACCTTATTGGTAAAATTTATTACGAAGATTTGATTGCATTAATTACGATCAAGTTGAATACTAAAATATTTCAGCGCTACATTTTATTCTTTTAAATTATTTCAGAAAGTATAGTGGAAAAGGAAACTGAATCATTTACGTCTTTGGAACGTCTGTTATTTGCTGCGAAATGGTTCCACACCGGCACTTGATTCAAATTTATGTGACTGGGCCAATCAACTTTTAAACCGACACTAATCTGTCCGCGACATTTTTCAAACAATTGCAGATTTTTGTAAGTAAACATGTTTTTTCTGTAATTTAATAGATGGTGTACATGAATACATGCCATCCTACGTAAGTTTAACCTACTAAACCGTGAAATATCTTGTTGGAAGTACGATTTTTTGGTAACGCCAGAGACAATTTTGGTAACGCAGGAGACGCCAAAAACGTCGGTTTAAAAGTTGATTGGCCCGACTACGTAAAATTACAAACAACTCATTAATTCGGTAAAATTTATATAAAGAATATATCACAATTATACATGACAAGCTGATCCCCGCGGCCCCGCGGCTTAATTCGCCCCCGCTGAAGCAGATTAAAACGTGTTTTCCCGTGGGAATGGGATATTTTCCCGTGGTAAAAAGTAGCCTATGTATGTCTCAACCTCTTCAACTACGTCCATACAAACAATCCCGGCAATCCGTCGCTCAGTATCGACGTGGAAGAAGGACAAACAAACGAACGATAAACACACTTTCACATTTATAATATTAAAGTATGGATATTAGATTCACCACAACATAATAAGCCTGGCGCTGCGCCAAACACGGTAACTCTATATCCCGTAGGGACTAGCTAGCTACCTTATTACCGCTTTGTATAACGATCAATGCTGGCCCTGAAGTAGGTTAAAGAGTTACGGACGCGTAAAACCGCCTGTAAACTTGTACAAGGACAGTTCGCTTAAGTTTATACGCGTGTCTCTTGGGAGACGTGAGCTTAAGTTACGCACACTGTAAGTTGCTGTAACTTCTAAGCGCTACGCAGCTTTATTTATACGGTTTGATAAATATTATGCTAGTTTCTTTACAACGCGGGGTCGCGCTTTTCGGTGAGACTAACATGAGTTGGATTAATACCATTTTATTGATCAATGACTAACTAACTACAGTATTTCTAGATAACTATCGCGTCAACTAGCTGTCAACTACCTTCGTATTGGTTCGCGGGATAAGTAGCTGATCTATTGAATCAGTCGTTACTTTGCGGAGGTCCATATTAATGAAGTGAAACAATTATTTGCTCACCCGCGACCTCGGTCGGTCGGTTTACGTCGCGGGTGAGCAAAGTAATTGTTTCAGTTCATTAAGTAGCTGATCAATATAAAGCTCAAATAAATAATTGAGACCAATCATTAATGGTTTTTTTTCATCTTTAGAGAATATAATGCACTAACTCAATTGTTTTAATTAGTCTTATTTTAATTCTAAATTTTATCATACTAATTTTAACAAGCGAGTCAAGTTAATGCATTATGCTGCCCAGCATTAATTGAGTTAGGAATACTAATTTTGTATCACAATTAAATAATATAAAATAAAAATCAAATAAAATCAATAAAATATCACCCTGTTTTAGAATGATTTTTGGGTAGTTTCCAAAATTTTTTTTATATAATTATGGCTTAATGAAAACAAAATCACGATCACGCCGTTTGTTTAACGAAAGTTAGGCATACAAACTGTATAAACGTAACTATTGTAAGGTCGCGGGTGAGCAAAGTAATTGTTTTAGTTCATACAAACTGTATGTGTAATTTTCGTTACATAAATAAATTTAGTTTTGTTTTATTTAAATTCCTTTACTATGTATGTATGGTCCAGTGCAAAAATTTGTATCGATTTAACCCTCTAATAATTCGACGACATAACAGCTATAAGACAAAATTATGATCATAAATATCGAGCAAATTGTGTGCACCCATATTTTTACTCTTGACTGTACAAATTTATTTATTTATTTATTCATTGTTATGTCATGTTTACATATGTATGGAAAACGACCCATTGTGAAGCGACGAACCAGCAAGCGATAGCAAACTCACTCACCCCCGCATGTAAGTAACATCCTCAGGCAGCATATGGAACACGTTATGCGGCAGACAGGTCTGGCAGAAGTCGTAGACGAGCATCAGGTTGTGCAGGCAGTCTTGTATGGAGGCCATGCGGCCGACGCGCACTGCGGACCGAGGCAGCGCGTCGGGGCAGTAGAAAGAGATGAGCGCGGCTAGGGCGGTGCCGTCGCAGAGCTCTTGTAGGCTCTTCACAATCGGGACTGTGTTTGAGGGGTCATCCTGGAACATTGAGAATAGAAAATTAACTTCTAATTGTCTATACCGCAATCTCGCGTTCTGGGTGAGCAGTATACGCTCTATAGAAAGTGTAATATTATTATTAACTGTCTCGAGAACACATTAGGAAAGCGTCCCGGATTGAGAAAGGACCGGGGGATCCCCGACTTCAGTATTTAATTTTCTGTGTTTTTTTTTGCAATGTGTTTTATTTACAGTATTATCTAATTGTATCTTCTTAAATGCAATAAAATTCAGAGTCCAGCTAAGACTGCGTGACGAGCGGCATAGCAAGCGATTTCATTGTCCATTGCGAGGTCCTTACTGCAGAACGGTTATCTGGCAACACAGGCAATGTATTTTAAAATCGATCGTCGCACCGCTGATCGCACATAATCTTCGCCGGGCCGAAAGATCACGCTTTGTCCTGAAATCGAGTATTGGATGAATGACATAATTATTATTATTGTGTTGAATATTTCATATTGGGCTACTTCTACATTCTGAGAAAATTATTTGCAAGAAGATGACGATTTTCTTAGTTATAATGATAGAACAGAAAAGAAGGTTTCTATTCAGCCCAGGGTCCTACCCAAACCATAACTTAAAAATAACAAATATTTTTTTATTAGCAAACCGTTGCTCAACGAAATTTTTAAAAATTAAATATTTTCAGCTTTAAAAGAAATGTTTTTAAAAATCTTTAAAATTACTACAATAAGGAACACGTTGGGTTTACGGTCGATTTTTCGTTAGAACCAACCTCGAAAAAGAATCACGGATTGGCTCGAGAGATGTCGTGCATACCTCGACTACTAATACGTGAGTGACCGTTGTTTCTTATTTTAGTAATTATATCTGTCTCACGATAGTACGGTCGACCAAGAAAGTGGTCTAACAGTTTTGACAAAAGTTTCTGTGACAATATCCCTAAGTCACTGTCATCCATCATGTTATTGCAAGGGAAAATCGACCTCGTTGTATCATGACGTGCAAATGAACTTCGACCATAGGGGGGCAGACCATATTTTTGGCCGACTGTACCTTTTGAACGTCACACATCGTTTTTGTTACGAACAAAATTGATTCTTATGCGGATGCGGGTAGGTTCATTTTTGTATTACCGTATTGTCGTCTATAGCCAAAACTGGCGTTCAAGAATCTTAAGAATACCTGACTACCTATTTCCCATTTAATTTCAAACCGGCAAAACTATTAGTATACTAATAAAGCAGCGTGATGGTACGTGACGCTTCGGATTTCTTTTTCGACACTGCTCCAGTTACCTAACTTAATTTGCCTAGCTGCTTATTACAGAACAAACTTAACTAAATAGCTGTGTAATTGACCACGACGGATAGTATACCGTACGAAAATTGCTATAACTCCCTCGTCAATAGGCTTAGATAATTTATACACTAGATAGAGCTTCGCCGGCATGAAAATGTCCCGAAAAATATAAGCCAACTGTTGGCTTATGTCATTTGCCTCCCTTCAGTTTGAATGACGTAACGCGATCGTAATATGAAGCTGTCAAATAGATTTTAGGACGTTTTGTATCGCAATGTTTGCTACTGACACTATCTAGTGCATAAATAATCTAAGTCAATAGGTATGTACAGTGCGAGCTAGAGGCGAATATCATCGTCTGTGAGATGAGGTAGTTACTTAACGCAGATATTTAATCAAATCTTGTCATGATTGGTAGAGTAGAGATAATCTACGATAACATGCCCCGCCCCTCCACAATTCAAGAAGTCTTCAATGTATCACTGCTTCGTAGTCAGGTTCTCTAACCACTAGGCCATTTGGTCGTCAAAATTTTGATTTAGTTTGGTAGTGGCTATACTAAACACAATACTAGTAGACAGGTGAATCAACTTTTTTGTATTGTTTACTCTGTCCCCGGTTGTCCAAATGGCACTTCATACTATTTCATAGAAAATGCTTAGGTTGTCCAAGGGACAAAATTTGTGTAACCATGGCAACGGGTGGCGCTAAAAAGTTGATTCACCCAATGTCATACAGACCTCGGCCTTGTTAAGCGCCGCGCATGCCGCGTTGATCCAGCACAGCAGCCCGTCCTCGTGAGGGACGGCGCCCGTGAACGGCTGGCTCGTGCCGAAGCGCTGCGCCGCCGCCGACACCCGATCCAGCGTCACCACCTCCCGCGCGTAGAGGGTCATTAGGGCTTCTATCACTGACATGTGCGCAGTCTGAAAACAATTGTCGAATGTCAGTATACACAAGAGGGTTTAAAAACCGTTCATCATCATCATCCCAGCCTATATAAGTCCCGCTGCAGGGTACAGGCCTCCTCGCAGAATGAGAGGGCTTGGGCCGTAGTTCCCACGCGGGCCCAGCGGATTGGGAACATCACACACACCATTAAATTTCTTCTCAGGTGTATGCAGGTGTCCCCCCGAGATGTTTTCCTTCACCGTAAAGCTCGTGGTAAATTTCAAATGTAATTTCGCACATAAATTCCGAAAAACTCAGAGGTGCGAACCGGGATTTAAACCCACGACCCTCTGCTTGAGAGGCCATAGGTCAAACCGCTAGGCCACCACGGCTTAAAAACCGTTAGATACAGATAATCGCTTTGGAGCAATTAATAAATTAAAGTGTTTTAATAAATGGAATACTTATTTTGCTCCTCCGTTAAGTAGTGATGTTAAGTTATGCAAAAGAGCAGCGTTTGCGTTGAAAATATGCTTTTTCACGCAATTTTCCCGCCCTCTGAATAAAAAATAAAAAATTAGACGTAAACCAAACCCACGGCCAAGAGAACCACCACCATCAAATAATGTCGATTTTTCGATCGACCGTCGTAGGATTTAGTGCGTTTGCGTCGGTTAGTTTTTTTAAAGGAAGGAAAGAAAAGAAGGAAAGGAAGGCAGGAAAATGCATGATAAAGTATATTTTCAACGCAAACACAGCTATTTTGCAAGACTACGAGGTAGTGAGAAAAAGGAACTAGCGATGCAGCAGCCATGTCTTAATTAAACAAACCATTTGGATCATCTTTCGACCCCTCACTCAAAATCTTACTGTACATAAAATTTTAAATATAATATCTTAGGGGCGATAATGTAAACGCGCATGGTTGGACACTACTTAAAACAGGACGAACAGGATAAATCGACGAGACGAAATATCATGTTGTTCCAACATACATTATCTTCGCAGACGGCTACTGAATTATTTGTGACGCCGGTGATAAAGGTTTCACGCAAACTTACAAAGTTTTCGAGTACGAGATCCGTATGAATTATTTATGCCTAAACAATAAGAGCGGGTAAATTTAGCAAAATAGCCTCCACGGCATTGATATAGCTGAGATTAGACTGGCTTTTGATGGTTTGGGCACATTTCTACATCACCCTATTAGGATCATTTAGGGTACTTTTCATCAGAGATGTGCTATGCAGCTATACTGAGTGGATGTGAAAACTACGCTACAAGACCTTTTCCACTAATGCTAAGCTATGTGGCCGCTCGAGGACGAACCAGAACACGCATCTTTTCATATTAATAAAATAGTTGAACCCGATTCCACCAGAGCTATGCTAAGTATGTGGACCAATGAATGTGATTGGTGGATATCAAACGCATCCATAGCCACGTAGCATAGCACATCTATGGTGGAAAGGGACCCATAGCCCAGCTTTATACATGACTAGCAGCCCGTCCCGGCTTCGCACGGGGTAGACAATTATTTATTTTTGGAAATTTGGATATAAAACACTTTTTTTCACAAATATTTTTATTTATTAAAAAATTATTATTTATTATTTATTTATTAATTATGAATTTTTTAATTCGTAATATCTTTTGAATGGAATGTCCAATTTAAATAATTTAAAAACTATTTTATAGGTAGTTAAATGGTCTTGACCATAAAATAATTTATTTGGATAAGGATTAATATAAACACATAAATAGCATGGTTTGAATTTGGTTAGCATTTTCATTAATGTTTAAAATGAAAAAAGTTGTTGTAGTGACATAACTACAATAGTTGGACATATGCTACCGCGGAGTTTTTTGTAGACACTATGATGTTCTTCAATATTGTTGTACATTATTTTGTTCTATCGCTAATAGTTTCGGCAGCGCATTCGACGAAAGACATTTTAAGACTCATTTTTCTACACCTTCGGTTACATTGTTCAAATTTTACCAAGGATCCCTAATTTTTTTCAAAATGAAATGTAGCCTATGTCAAATTGGAAGAAATTTAGCATTTTATTGGTGAAAGAATTTTTTAAATCGGCCCAGTACTTTTTGAGCCTATTCATTACAAACATACAAAAATAGGTACAAATCTTTCCTCTTTATAATATTAGTATAGAAGTATAGATATAGATATCACGTTGTACAGTCAAGGAATTTAATTCCCTACCCATTTCGTAAAAATTTCATTAAACATTTGCAATGCATTAAGGTCGACAAAGAAGCTCTTATGGTGACAGTTTGCTGTACGATATTCAAACTTAGGTGGATTGGAAATAAAATTCCTTGAGTATACTAGCCCAACTGCCTCCTGTTCATCGTACATAATACGATCCACTACATACTACAACGGTAGTACTATGCGATTACAAACCAACGGACGCCACGTTAATGGTAAACAATATGCATAATGCAATGCAATACACCGAATTACTCACGAATCAATATATCTATCCGAGATCATAAGAATAAATAATAACAGAGTAGAATTTTATTTTAACAGTTTAAATAAAAACAATGACGTCAAGTTATTGTGGTGTATTTGGGTGTATAAACAGTTCAAAAACGATGCCAAATCACCTTAAATGGCTTCATTTGGTATGGCACTTGTAATAACTTCTTACTTAGAAGTACCTACCTATAATATGTAGGTACGTATAGTCAAGGATTTTAATTTTTAGGCCACTTGCCACTGTTCGTATTTTAGCCGTGTAATGCAAATCAGCATATACGAGTATAAGCGGCTTCACCCGATTTGCATTACACGGCTAAAATACGAACAGTGGCAAGTGGCCTAACAATTAAAATCCTTGACTGTACCTAATGATTTATAAATCTCATATTTTGTAAAACTAGAATAAAATAATGATTTCAAAGTAAATAAAAACTTAATATTTTAGCGATATTATCTTTAGACGTAAGTAATATTTAACAGTAAGCAACCCTAGCAACACGCCTGGACGACAGAGGGGTGTAACGACGTGAGGGGGGAAGTAGGTATATAAATGGCGGCGTTTTGGACGCGGTCAAAAGAGATTCCCTTCTACTCTGTTATTATTTATTCTTATGCCGAGATCCTTAGTTATGGAGTGCGTCACGGCCCACGGGTGTTAGCGCGGCGAACACTGTCACCCGTGACGTACTCCATATGTAAATGCATGTTTTTTTAGCAGTGATGCAACGAATACTGGTTTTACGGATACGAATATCTAAGATTGATTAAATCCATGACAAAAAAATAAGTTCCTAATGTATTCATTCATTACATTGTTCAAGAATCAAAAACTAATGCAAATTTTAAGAAAAAGGAAATCGTAGATTGCTCTGCTCTACTAATTTTATTTCTGATAGGTAGGACTGGCAACGTCGAAAAAAACTTTCTGAGGCTACAGTGGAGATTTATATAAAAAATATCATATTTTTTATAAACCGCCGTATTCCATGTGTTACGAAGGTCGAGTAATAATGTTCGTGAACTAAAAATCCCGATGACTACACCATGAGTAGTGTGTGTGTGTAGTCGCAGAATAGGGATGTTTCCTAGGTAAAAAAATAATAATTCTTATTAGTCCGTATTTTACATTATCAAAAAATATTAGACACGTAATTTTTCTTTTGACAATTAAACAAAAAATGACGAAGATATGGCGCGTTGAAGTTCCGCGTGACGAAGCGTGACGTCACTTGTTCCTAAAACGCTCATACAAAGTGTAGGAACAAGTGACGTCACGCGAAACTTCAACGCGCCATATCTTCGTATTTTTTTGTTTAATTGACAAAATAAAAAATACGTGTCCAATATTTTTTGATAATCTAAAAGACTGACTAGTTAGGAAAGTAGCCTATTACAGTTGGTTTTAGTTCATGGACAGTGTCCTTAGATTTTCGTAACACACGGGATACGGCGGTCCCAACCATCTGCAGCGAATTTTAATTATTTCATACAGTTTATATTGATTACAAAGTGATTGTTATGACAAGATATCATATTTAGCTGTTTATATTGATATTCGCATTCTTAAAAGTGGTATTTGTTGCATCAGTAAATATTTTTCTTACACACGCGCAAACAGCTGTTATTTTTCTTCCTGTCGCTTCAGTTACTTGAGAGACGATCGAATTGTAATTATATTCGAATTCTATGGTCATTTGAGTCCACATCCTTGGCCTTCATGCGTAAGGGTATAAGTTGGCAGCCGACTGCACGCAGCAGCAGCAGACGACGTGTCGCTAGCTACGCCAACTTATACCTTATTTCTATGAAATTCCCTCCGTAGCTAGCGACACGTCGTCAGTTGTTGCTACGTGCAGTCGGCTGCCAACTTATACCTTAAAAGAAAAGTACGAGTAACAAATAAAATAACTCTCACCATTTTGAGGGGGTTATTCTGCAGCAGCACGGTCTCAGTGAGCGCGCAATCGGGCGGGTCCGGCACATGCACTCCCTTCCTGGCGAGGGTCTGGAGGATGTTCCAGTGGTTCAGGCTGTGGTAGTTGGGGTCCGAATACATGTTCGCGAGCGCCAGGCAATAGATCTCAGCGTTCGCCAGCCCGCCCACTATCGGTGGCTTGAGGTGCTCCTGGTCCTGGAAAGGAAGTCGATTCAGTTTGGTACCTTCAGAGCAAATACGCTTCTTAGTGTTAGTTTTATGAGGTAACGTTGCAAAAACACTGTTTTTTTTTCTAACTTGTATCTAGTACTAAAAAAGAAGTGATGTTACACGAGATATCTTAAAATTATTTCAGAATATTTCAGCAGTTTTTTTATTCAAAATGCTGTCGAGTCGTCGTTTCAACTGCCGTATCCCGCCGTGTGTAACGAAAATTGACTAATGATATGTCCGTCAAGTAAAAATCACATTGACCACTTCGCGTTGTGTAGTGTGTAGTCAGAGAATTGCATTTGAAATTAAATGAAATGATTTTATTAGCGGATTACGGGTTACATAATAATATTTAGGGTGTTACATCTATACTAATATTATAAAGAGGAAAGATTTGATTTTTTGTTTGTTTGTTTGCATTGAATAGGCTCCGAAACTACTGGATCGATTTTAAAAATTCTTTTGCCGTTAGAAAGCAACATTATCACTAAGTGACATAGGCTACTTTTTACCGCGGGAAAATATATTTTCCTACGGGAAAATTAATTTATCGCGGGCGAAGCTGCGGACGGAAGGCTAGTCATTAATAATAAACCCAGCCATATTCTACTTAATTAAACATGCAAGAACATCCGCGCAAAAACTAAAGTCATCGACATAGCTCGAAGAATCGCCAGGCTCAAGTGGCAGTGGGCGGGCACATCGCTCGTAGAACTGATGGCTGATGGGGCCAAAAGTTTCTAGAGCGGCGTCCACATAGTAGGCCTCCAACAAGATGGTGCGACGACCTAGTGAAGGTTGCGGGATCGCGTTGGATGCGGATGCCACGGGACCGATCAGTTTGGCGAGCCTTGGGGGAGGCGCCTATGTTCAGCAGTGGACGTCTTTAACTTTAGTTCATGTTTAGTTTGGTTTTAGTTCATGGACATTAATTACATTACCCTAAGATTTTCGTAACACACGGGATTACAGCAGTTGAAACGCTTCAGAGCCCCACCCAGCCACGTGTTCGTCGCCGTACACTTATAGTAGTTCCAATCATTTATTTTCTCGATGACAGATCTAGTTTGAAAGTTATAGTGTTGTGACCAAGTAAGTGATCAGTAGATACGATATCGATCCAATTTTTAAAATTAATAAATAAAAATTACCTGTTATTATAATTATTTCATTTCATTGTCGATTACCTATCTGTACTTATATTACTTTTCACTTCTCATGCTCTTAAAATGTTACTTTAGTCTCTGCATATCGGGACTAAAGCTCTTTTTTGATCTCTAGGGATTAAAGTAAAAATTTTTTAATTGACTATGGAAACCCGTAAACTGCCAATCACGGTGTTTGTGAATGGAGGATTATCGCCATTTTCAGTAACTGGGTATAGACAATTTTAAAGCTTTCAACAGACCAAAGCGCGCTGCGGACGCACTGTAGCGCCCTGCGCTTCGGTCTGTGGAAGCCTTTAGGGCGTGGAAATAACCTCAAAATGACAACTGTATAAAAAATAATATATTGAATCAGGCGTTACTTTGCGGAGGTCCATATTAATGAACTAAAAACAATTACTTTGCTTTTTAAGGTCGCGGGTGAGCAAAGTAATTGTTTTAGTTCATGTATAAAAAATATTTAAAAAATAATAATTTCGTGAAACACATTGAATAATTACGAATATTAATCTATTTAATTATTAAATATTAAAGATGAATTCATTTTATTCTGCATGTAAAGAAAGATTTCCTTTAGCTTAGGTGTTTTTTAATTTGTTTTTTTTTTAAAAGCGCTGTCGGCAAAGCAGTGCTGGAGTGTACGGTAGATAGAGCAGTTACGTTTGAAAGTTAATATGGCGTGACTTCAAAATAATGCGATGTCAGTTGCATTTAATAGTAAATAGAAAGTATAATTAGATATAATTTAACAAAGAATTGGCATATAGAAAATAAACTTAAAATGTCGTTTCTTTATTCACGGGTAAGTGTTTCAGTTAACCCTTTATAAGGCAGAGGCGATTTAGCGACCACATGCATTGAGTTGGAATTTCAACTTTATTGTTTTTACAATAAGTCACAATTTCCATTGTAATTATTGAAAATACGACTACCCTTTAAAATATCCTTTGTCAGGTATGTATTCGATAGCTGCTTTTGATTCTGTGGTAGTATGCTCCAATAAATGGGGCCTTATAAAGGGTTAACAATATATTTTGTGTGTGAACTTTGTTAGATCAATTAGGTTAATTTATTTGTCGATTCTAATGAATGAACAATTATCATTCTTACATGCATAGTCCAATTAGTTTTAACATAGTCTTTAAGTTAGAATCTGTTGGCTAATTATGCAAGCATTTAAAGCGTCACTTTACAAAAAAATATACTTAAAAGAAAAGAAAAGACAGCGGAATTTTTTTTTGCTATTTGAATTTTGAACAGATGTCCATTGCTCGTATTGAGCATGCTTACGTTGTAAAAAAGTAATTATGTACGTCGTTTTTTTCCTCGCATTCAAAGTGAAAAGTAGAGTGTTTAACGCGAGACTAAACTACCATAATGACAACTCGAATTATAGCCTCCCTCGCTATCGCTCGGGTGGCTAAATATCTCGTGTCGTTATGGCTTGTTTTAGTCCCTTGTTGAACAATCTACTATTATATTATAAAGACTAAAGATTTGTATGTTTGTAATGAATAAGCTAAAAACTACTGGACAAATAAAAATTATTTCACTTGAGTAACATAGGCTATTTTATATCCCGGGAAAAAATTACAACGCGTAGCGTCAACGTCACAAATAAATGATCACTTTTGTACCTTGTCACTTTAACGTCATGTTTGAAAAGCCATAGGAAATTACGTAACGACTGAAAGCGACAAGGTACAAAAGTGATCACTTATTAATGACGTTTACTGTACAAAGTCGCGGGAACACATCTAGTTCAACATATACAATACCGATACAAAATACTTTATTAAAACGTTTATTATTTATCGTACTTTATAAAAAATTTACTACATATATGGACTCAATTCGTCTTAGATGAATATTATATGGGATCAAGGAGCAAAATTAGGCAATTGTCGTATTTTTTTATACCTCGCATTTAAAAGTTAATTTTTGCGTAAAAAACGCAGTTACAATCTACGGGAGCTGTCATCGAGAAAATAAATGATTGGAAATACTATAAAATCTCGATCAGTGTATGAAAAATCTGTCAACCACAGTCGAAAAAAACCCTTAAAAAATTACTAGGGTGTTCAATCTATCCAACCACCTGCTGAAATCATCATCATCATTTCAGCAGAAAGACATCCACTGCTGAACATAGGCCTCCCCCAAGGCTCGCCAAACAGATCGGTCTTGCGCCATCCGCATCCAACGCGTTCCCGCAACCTTATACAGGTCGTCGCTCCATCTTTTTGGAGGCCTACCTTCACTATGTTTTCCGATCCTGTCCGCGGTCTGCTGAAATGTTACAGACTAATTTTAAGAAACAGTGTATAAGCCTATATTTTGTAATTGTACCTACAACCCATAGGTACTTTCGTTGAAGTGTGATCGAATAGAAACACAAACCAACAAACTACAAACTTTATAATAGTGGGATATAAAAAAAAACTTTTATTTTAACTCAAATAGGCAATCGCATGTTTGCACATCTCTGTAGCCGGTTTTGAACGCATATTGTCTATAAAAAAATCTTATGATGGTAACTGATGCTTTCTGTTATGTCGTAATCAACAATAATAATTGGCAATATGAAAAATGAATGCTGTATTACTTATATGTACTTGACCGGTTAAAATTTTTCAGCAAAATTAGTGAATATAATTTGTGTAGTGAATATATATTATTATAGTGAATATGAATATAACAAGTGACGTAAAAAGAGGGGTATCATGTTTTATACAGCCAAAATAAGATACTTCAAAACGTTTAACATAAAACAAGCCTTTCGAGTTTAAAAATGCATCAAAGTAACCTTTAAAGCCAAGATAAGATAAAGTGCCTGGGCGACCGACTGGGAAACTCAGTACCAAGATAAGAAAGAGATAAGACCAAGCTAGATCAATTTTTCAACCCCGAAAACCCCCACATACCAAATTTCATCGAAATCGTTGGAGCCGTTTCCGAGATTCTGATTATATATATATATATATATATATATATACAAGAATTGCTCGTTTAAAGGTATTAGATTAGATAGATTAGATAGATATCCAAATTATAGGAAATACCGAGCAAACGAAGGAAAAATAAAAATCTTCAACAATCTACTATCTAAAACATATCAGCAACTAAACCTAAAGAATTTACGCGTTCGTAATCATAATCGCACTCACCATCTCTTTCGACCGTCATCTAATAATACTATTTGTTAGAAAGAAATGAAAATACCCACTGAACTACATCAGATATCTAGACATATTTGGCATGTTGTGTTCAATCCAGATAAAATCAACATCTACTTAGCTTAAAACATAATATCGGAAATTCGCGGAAATCTGTCGAAAGTCGAAAGCTAAACCTTCACATTTCAACAGCTATTATATCGGGCTGTAAAAGGTACAACGAGGTCAATTGTAGCCAAGAGCTCCTCAACTTGACGTTGCTTGGACATTCGTCAAGGAATACACTTGGAATTCGACTTCGAACTTTTATTTATGTATGTTACATATTTTATTAGGCAACCTAAAATTTATAGGTCCATAACTCACTTTAACTTAAATTATAGGCAATGCGGAGAGCGAATGTAGATCAATGTTGGGTCGCGTCCCCTTTTTTAACCGGGGAAAGCCTATACTTAATACACAAGGTGACCTTAGCCTCTGGACAAATAATGAAACCATGGATAAGACTGATACTTAGCAATATCGTAAAATAGTTATTTGCTTAATTAAACAAGAAAACAAAAAAAAATCCTATGAAATCATATCATCCAAATAAACAGGCAAAGCAAGCAAGCAAGCCAAAGTGATTCATTGAAAACCGTTAGTTTTTCGGTAAATATTGGACTGATTGTTATGATACTTTGCAGTTTGGTTTTAAATATCTTGCTAAACCAGTAGTATTAGTATTTGTCCAGAGTCACCCAGCATATTTCAGACATCTTTCGCTCAACGCCCAAGAAAAACCTCCAAGGTTTAAGATAAGCCCCGCTTCTAATATGACTGTTTTTGTTTACATAACCATATTTACCTTATACCTACCTGGTGTCCTCAAACATTTGTCTACTTTGCTTCAAATGCTTAACAAATTTGAGGCTGAAGTTATGCAAGACTATTTCAGGGGTGGATCACCATGACGTCATGATACTAATGCGGGGTGACCACATAACCTTGCGGAAACAGGCGTGGTCGGCTAGACGCGGCCATTATGACGTCACTTATATAAATAGCGTAATTTTTATGGGTAAAATGATAAGGGTGGCATTCTGGCGCTGCCAGATTAAAACGGCATTGCGCAAGCTTTATTGCGTGTCGCACGATCTCGGCATGCGTTAGTTTTTGCATATTAGCTCAAACGCCGATATTTTTTACGGTGGTAGAATTTCTATCCCACAATGTCAGTACTGTCAAACGTGATCGGATAAAGTATTCAGACGTCAGACTTGATAAGATCTTTCTGTAACAAGAACTGTCACACTGTAATACCGCATTCAACTTTGAATGCTTCATTAGCGAGCTGCAGAAAGATTAATAGTTGATGCTGTCAGTTTCACTGATCGATTGGTTTTGGTCATACCTACACAGTGTAAGAAACAAAAGATGTCTCTCTTGTGGACATAAAATTAGCGGCTCCGACTCAGAATACTTCAGATTTATTTAAATGGGCTGAAAGCTGGCCTGCCGTCCTACACGCCGATGTAGACTTGACTAAAAAATCCACAGGATAGACCCGACCAAAAAAATATATGTGTATGACCCGTTTACAAACTGAAATTTAACTTAATAGGTACTCTTAATAGTAAGTTGTAGAAGGCTAAACGCATAACCTTATCTTAATCCAAACATTATGATGTCACTCACAACAACATAAATGGACGTAATATTTATCACGTACAATGGAAAATGATTCAGTAATTCTAACATAAACATATCTCCGTTTTAAATTTAGACGCAAGAGTCATATTGCATCACTGGCTTGTACATGACAGATCATATGGCCGCTCCTTAGCATTCGTCGCAAGTAAACAAGAACCGGTCCGTTGCGAAATCGGGCATTAGGGAAACAAATTATCATCTTATTAACCATGAGCTAAGCCAAAAGTGTGAAATAGACGGTCAAACTGTTATGGCATAAGGCCTCGGCATCCTTTTGATCCTCATTATTTCTAGTTTCGGTGATCAGCATTTAAACCACATAAGAGTCAGACCAAGATAAGTCTGCAACGATTTTGATAGCATAGCAGTAACATGTTATTTATGCGTCATAATTTCATAGAAGTTTGACGTTTAATATAACACTTGCACTGCGTGTGGTATCAAAATCGTTGCAGACTTATCTTGGTTTGACTCTATCACGCGTAAATAATAAAAATCTACATTTTAATTCGGGCATCACTTTAGGTATCCTTCCGATGTATGTATGTAAGCTGAGCTTTTTTTTGTGTAACAGAATCTGGGTAATGTCAACCACAGATGATAGTGATTTCATTTCATTAAACCAAGGACGATGAATTCAAGAGAACTGACAATGTCTACATAATATCACGGGTTCCTTTGCAAAGATAATCTGGCTGTAGCTATTTTTGCTATGGAGAGTAGGTCTCTGTGCCATTCATTTTGTATGTTATTTAGACCTTTGCTTAACACTAGCGCCATCTCTATTTAGATTCTTCATTGAGTTCATAGACGATGCATAGACATTGGATGTCTGGAAGAGATCGCTTTTGAGCTATAAGACCGTCTATTGTCTGCCTGAATTTTTATTGGTATTATTTTTTTTCTGTACTGTTTTGGTGATCAATAAAGAATATTTGTATTGTATTGTATTGTGCTTTTGTGTTAAGGAAAGGTCACAATGTCATACGAAATTTTATTAACTAGCTAGCTACTAACTAGAGATAACAAGCCTTTTGATTTTATATCGGCCTTGATTAAGCTATGGAAACTTAAACTTACTCGACATTTATAGGAAGGTTCAATTTTATGTTGCTTTGCTATGAATGTGTTTAATGGGCCAATCAACTTTTAAACCGACTATAATCTGTCCGCGACATTTTTCAAACAATTGCAGATTTTTGTAAGTAAACATGTTTTTTCTGTAATTTAATAGATGAATAGCATGAATACATGCCGTCCTACGTAAGTTTAACCTATTAAACCGTGAAATATCTTGTTGGAAGTACGATTTTTTGGTAACGCCAGAGACAATTTTGGTAACGCAGGAGACGCCAAAAACGTCGTTTAAAAGTTGATTGGCCCTAATATCCACCAATCATAGTCATTGGTCCACATGACATAGCACTGGTGGAGACGGGTTCAACTAAGCTATGTTTTTAATATGGAAAGATGCTTCGGATCTTCCTCGAGCGGCGACATAGCTTAGCATTAGTGGAAACGGTCACATAGTTGCGCAGCGGAGCTTTCACATCAAAAAGCACCCTAACAACGAAATAGTTACTGTACCGTCTTGGTCTGAATGGGCCCTAAGACAAATAACAATAAAAACCCCTGTTTACAGTTCACAATAATCAATTACCACAGCAACAAGTACGTATGTAAAGTACAGCAATTCTCGTTTCATGCAAATAAGCCGCTGTCCTAAATGGAAAGACATTCCACCAACCGCTATAACGCGGCCTAGCCTTGGCCCATCTCACAGCCGATTGCCACCCCTATTCTATTTCTCTTTATCGGATTCGATCACATGAAAAGGCTTTAGTAATCCATGCACATTGAATGTTCACTGTTCAGCGTTGTGTTAATTTATAAAAATAAAGAGACAAGACGGAAGACTAAACGTTTGATTCAGGCGTAACATTACGGAGGTCCGTAGCAATGAACTACACTGTTTTATTATATTACACAGCAAGATTTGTGCGACACATATTATGTTAACATGCAGAACTCCAAAACTAGGGTAAGACGACGTATCTATACAACAAGAGTACAACAAAATGCCAAATTAAGGTCAAAATTCATAGATTGGTGGTGGAGTAACCAAGTAAGGCTAGTATCAATCATTTAAAACGAGACCTTACCCGCGTCATTACTTTTTTTTAAAATATAGTTACAACATTGCATGACTCTAGACTTAAGGATTGACTTTTTTTTTATTGATCCCGTGGGAAATACGGTACGAAAAGTAGCTTATATGCTATTATATAATTAAATCAGCCAGCCCAGCCGTTTTAGCACAAAAAACAACAAATACTTACAGATACACACTTAACTTTGTTTTTTTGTATTTTTTTTTTTGTTTTGGTGATCAATAGAGAATATTTTTATTGTATTGTATTGTAACTTTCGCATTAATATATATACAGAATTCATAGTTGCCAGTAACCAAGTACAGCAGCAAGCCCGAGACAGACGCAAGCAAGATCAGAGTCAGAGGTCCAAATTTCTGCTTTAAAATTCCTCGCAAGACGGCTCATTCATTATGCCACCCGGCTATTCTGATTGGTTGCCAGCTGCATCTATGACGTCTAACGAACGACAAGCAATACAGCCTAGCATTTATTTTGGCTAGCGGCACACGCCTTGACCCCGTAAAGAGATGTCACGGATGTCACACAAAAGAGCTGAAACTCGCACATTGTTAGAGCAGTCAAATCGCCATAAATTACTTGTTCCGACCGAGTTTAAACATAACAAAAGGAGGTATCGTTTGAAACGCTTGACTGCAGTGACGTTAACGGTGCTCTGAGGTTGTCATAATATTTAAAATTATTCATATATTACGTATGGTACCTAGGCTGTACAGTATAATAGCATACTAGCAGCCAGATCGGCGACGAGCCAAAACAGCACAAACTTTGTAAAACCGGCTACGAGGTGTCAGTTCAGTACACGCCGTTATAGGACAGATGCCGTTTATCGCACAAGCATTAAAAAGCGAAACTGCAATGGCATTCTCCAGATTTGCTTCTGTGCGTCAAGAGAAACGATTACAAATATGTTAATTTTATCTGCAAAACAAAAGAGTAACTTAAATCATATGCTATTAATTAAAATAAATTAACACTGAGAAAGTGGGCAGTGAAAGCAGCACGAAATGTCAACAGTGATTTATGTTTTCTGTACCGATATTATGAACTAGAGGGCATCCAATCCGGCAGATTATATTATAATTGTTCACATTGCAAGTCTCGTACGACCTTCAGGTCACACCTGATAACGGTGCGATCTCAAAACGAGATCGAGACGAAAGCGCTCGCATGTATCGTTTTTGCTGAATCACAGGCGTTTAGGATTAGACGTCACGCACGACTCTGAGGATCGTGTAACCTCTATAACAGTATTGTACAGACTCTTCCCCAACGACCAAGACGGGCTTAATCTTCATGTCGTACGGAATAATTGTCTAAAGTAAAAATAAACAGAGAAATTTGAAACCTGCCGTTTTATTACAGCTATAACACAACAGACACAATAGGGATGACGACTGGGTTAAAAATATGTCATTCTATTTAGTCCGTCAGTTAGATTATGGGAAAATATGGGACACGTATTTTTTGGTTTATCAAATTATTAAAAATCTACAAAGATATACACCGTGTTTTTTTTGAATTCCGTTAACTTTAGGGGAAGATTATTCAGGTCAAATAGAGTTAATTTCTCGAAGAAACTAGTGTCTTAACTCTTACTATTTTTGAGATATTCAATAATTTAGTTTAATTGCTGAACCAGTGTAAAAGGTCCTTTACTACGTCATATTATTATTTATCTTTTAAATTTCGTCAGTAAAGAGTTTTCCATTCATAGCTATTTGCTACAAGGAGATTATTGAGGCGAGTTCGTTCGACATTAGATACATACTTTTTCTTTTATTATGTGTCACATCAATGTCATGAATGTCATAATCGTAAACATTGGTATTGTATCAATAATCGTGTTTATCTCAACGGAAAATGCCACGATTTAATTATTCTCCTGAAGAAGTCGCCGATATCCATTTTGTTTATGGCTTTTGCAACGGCAATGCTGCTGAAGCGGCATGATAATACAGACGCCGATACCCCGATAGACGAGCCCCTGACCCCCATACGTTCATTAATGTGAGTATTGTTCGTTTTCGACATCTTATTGCTTAGATACTTTTTTTTACAATAGTATTCTTATTATTCTTGTTATCGTTACAGCTGCATAGACGTCTAAGTGAACAGGGTCTTCCGCCGACACCCCATGAACGGAACATAAGCTTAAACGTAGAAGATGAGATAGGCATCATGAATACCATCATTGAAGACCCGATCCTATCTACAGGGCGTGTGGGGCGTATTTTCGACTTATCTCACACCAAATTTTGGAATTTGTGGAAGCGTATGGTCTGCACCCGTACCATTTTCGAAAGGTGCAGGGCCTCTTGCCGCACGATAATTTTTCACGGATTGCATTTTGCCAACGGACTAACGAACTTTTAGTGGCTTTTTATTGGCAAAATATTGTGGATGGATTAGGCACAATTCACAAGAGCGGGAATTGTAAATTCAAAAATTTTCACTTTTGGTCAGAGCTGAAACCTGAAACTTCCCCGAGATTTTTCTTTTCAGCACGAGTTCTCAGTTAACGTGTGGGCGGCGATATTAAATAATCACCTCATTGGTTCCGTGGGAATTTCAACCAGGCTTAATGGTGAAAATTAGGTACTTGGATTTTTACAGTCCCTTCATCATTTAGCTTATTTTGATGATTTGCCGTTGGAAACAATGCGTACACATTGGATATACAGCACGATGGGATGGGTGCGGATGGGTGGGTGGGATGACATGCGTGCCACTGATGTCAACCTAAATCGTCAGATACGAACGCGATTAAATTTTTGTTTAGAGTATGAAGGCGCAAAACCGCAAATTAGAAACTCAAAACAGTGAAACAAATTAAAAAATAAATCCAAATATTATTCAACATGTACATTAACCATTGGCAAATTTTTAAAATCCCCGTCCATCTATTAAAAAAAACTTTAGAAAATGCTGTGATATTTTTAGTCGAGTTCTTGATAAGATATTTTTTAATAGACATTTTAATGACGCTTCATTCACAAAAAATATTATTTCGATATTTCATAAACTGTGTCGTATTAAAAATTGGTGCGTTCGTTGGCAAAATTAAATTAATGAAAAAATGTTCTTCAGCAACAGCCAATTTTGTATTTGGTATACGATATGTCTACAAAGACCATACTGCTTAAATATGTTCTGATTCCTACTTCAATAAAATATTACAATAATAGGAGGTTTAATGAAAGTATTCCAATATTAGACTAATAATATTTTACGTGAGATGCGTCGAAAATTCGCTGTTTTTGTTATTGTGTAGAAAGGATTTGTATTTTCAAGATGATTTATTATTATTTTTTAAGTTTCTGTTTTGTTTAATTAAATTGAGTATTCAAATTGAGTGACCAACTTTTATTTTGACAGTAAGATAGCCTGTTTGTTTAGTATATTTAACCCACAACGCATAGACGAAGCACGACTGATAGAGGCATTAGCATTATTTAGTTACGTGTGTATCTGCCTGTGACACCGTAATGCCCAAACGGCTAAACCGATTTTGATTTAGTTTATTTTGTTTAAAAAGTCACATAATGAAAGTGTTCTTAGCTATGATTATCAGGAATTATGACGAATGAATGAAATGAAATGAATGAATGAATGAATGAATGAATGAAAGAAGTTTATTTCACACACAAAACAAAACACATAAAATTACAAAAAAAAGAAGAAAAAAAACATTAAAATGTGTGTGAAAAAGGTCCCGCCTCAGCATAAATGCGGACTCCTGAGGTGGAGCCAGCGCTGGTCTTCCGGCGGGACCCTTTTGTGACGAAGGGATGTGAATGCAACCATTTGATACTGAGTAACTGTGCAATATTGCAAGTTTGTGCATGAGATAGTGTCATCTAGCGGTGACAGATTACAGTCAAGCGTAGGGTTAAAGACTGATGAATGAAGGTAGGATCGTGAACGCTAAACCGGAACTATTGTTAGAAGTCGAGAAATTCTATGGACAGCTATACACATCAACGAGAAAACCCGTCATGGATCTAGCTGAAGACCCGAGAGCTAGTTTAACCCGGAACTATACTGTACCACTACCATGAGTTTACAATGACCGTACTAAATAGCGACTGCGTAAATGATTTGTATGGAGACTCCATACAAATCATTTACGCAGTCGCTATCGAGTACCGTCACTGTAAACTCATGGTAGTGGTACTGTACACTTAGTATAAGTTTTACTTCACCAAAATACTTCTCCATCGCGTTTTCATAAAAATTTCAATTCTATGGAAACATGGAGGCGCGCGCACGGAGGCGCTGTCCATGTTTCCATAGTAATTGATTTTTTTTACGTAAACGCGATCGAGAAGTATTTGGTGAAGTAAAACTTATACTAAGCATACTGAAGATATCCCAGACGTCAGACTTCGAAAGCCGGCCATGCCGCCGCGCGCTCACCGCCCGGGTACTTATTTTGTGGCCCGGGGGCCAATAATTTATTACGTAAGACGATTTAAAGAGGGAGGGGGTCGACCATTTCTTATTTTTTCTTACGAGAGGATGGGACATCTTGATAGTTCTTACGTAAGATCACAAAAAAACGCAAAGTTAAGATTATACTTTGAAAAAGTGCGCGCTCGGATAATATGTGTACAGGTAAACGATTTTCATGGCAAGAAAAATTCGAAAATAAAACCGAAGTTGATTATTACCAGAAAATAAAAATATATTAGTAACTACATACAGTAAAAGAGACGTTCCTAAAAATTGTTTGTTTGAAAAATAAAAATTGAAACAATCAAACGTGTATTCATTTTTTCCTTTAGATTCTTATGTAACACTAGCTTTTGCCCGCGACTTCGTCCGCGTAGAATTCCAATTTGTGGTAAAGCTTCTTCATCTCTTTCATTGTATAAAACAAAAATCCGGCAACGGCAAGATCCATCATTATTATCATTTCATCATCATCAGTATCAGTTAGTGAATATTATAAATCCCGTTTATTCTCTATCCCGTGGGAATTTCAACAAATTTGTCCTTATTCTATGCAAATTTTCGCTTATTTTTGTCCCGCGGGAATTTTGCATTTTCCCCGAGAAAAAGTAGCCTATGTCCTTAAAGGTGTAGCTTTGTACCGGTAAAAGAAGTTTTAAAATCAGCCCCGTAGTTGAATTCACTTATTTTTTTCCCGTGGGAATTTTGCTTTTTCACGGAGAAAAGTAGTCTATGTAAATAATGGTTGGTGTAGCTTCCTATTGGTGAAAGAAATTTTCAAATCAGCCCTCAAGTGATACTTATTGACTTCTTTCTATCCCACGGGAATTTCGCATTTTACCGAATAAATAGTAGGTAGCCTAGCCTATACCAATGAAGGATAGTGTAGCTTTCTATTGGTAATTTTTTTTAAACTCAGCCCCGAAGTTAAATTTACTATTTTCTATACCGCGGGAGTTTGCATTTATCCGGAAAATAGCATCCTATGTTAATCAAGGACAGTGTATCTTTTCTATTGGTGAAAGACATTTTAAAATGAGCTCCGAAGTTGATTTTTTTTCTATCCCTTGGGAATTTTGCATTTTTGAATTTTTGGACATAGGCCTCCCTCATTTACGCCCAATCATTACGGTTGGAAGCGACTTGCATCCACCCTGAACCTGCGGCCTTCACCAAAACGTCCGTCCATCTTGTTGGTGGACGTCCCACGCTGCGCTTGTAAAAGCAAAAGCTTGGTGAAATGCAAATACTTATATGTACATATAATTAGTTATTATCAGAGATCAGATCAGGAAGTGGTTGACAAACGTAGACAAAATGGTTTGCAAAATTTGAAGTTTCGTTTCGTTTACAATGTCGGTAATTCGTGTATATATTCGCAAATATTCGCTAAGTAGGTAATCTAAGAGATTTCCAAGGAATTTTCTAAAGAAAATCTAGGTATAAGGTAAGTTTTTCATTCAAATATCCAAGAACAAATAAAATTGAAATTTCGAATTCTAAACCGATTTAAATATTGTTTTTTTTTGAATATGGAATGATTTGTATGTTTTATAAAGCTGCGTTTTCACTGAGGGCCGATTTTTCAATCAACGCATAAATGTCATCAACTGGTTAAATTATAGAATAAGTTGACTAAATAAGTTGACTGACAGCACTGTGTCAGTTGCACTGTATGCATGACGCTACAATTTAGCCGCTTTACACGTTATCCGTCAGATAATATTTATTCGATGATTGAAAAATCAGCCCAGTGTCCTGAACAGTTCTGAGCGAGCGAACGTGTTTATTCAGTGATAATCGGCTGGACGCGGGTCGCTCACTCATTCATCCAGTGAAAACGACGTCTGTGGCGAGCGAGCTGTTGCTCTGTGCATTCGCTCGACATTGTACGTGTTCGGTGGGTCTCCAATCTTTGTTTACGATTTTGTTATAAACAACTGTTCTCTTTCCTCGTTGAATGAAAACGGACATTTTCTATTCAAAGTCAAAGTCAAAGTCAAAATTTTTTATTCAATTTAGGCATCGATTGATGCTCCTATGAACGTCGAAGAATCTACCACCGGTTCGGAAAAAACCCTGTTGAGAAGAAACCGGCAAGAAACTCAACAAGGTATATTTTTTTCAATCAGATCTACATTGTTATTAAATTACATACATCTTAAGTATTTAATAAAATTATTATTTTTTAACACAGTAGATACGCTACATTGATGCTATTTTGAGCGAACATCGGCAAAACCGCAATCATATTTGCTCTAAACAAATGTTTGTTCAGAACACTAAGTGAAAACGCGGCTTAACCAAGATGTCTAGTCCTTACCATTTCAAATTTCGAACTCTACGTTCCTATGAAGCCGTGTCTTCGGATCGAGTATTCAAACATGTGTCAAAATAAAATGTAATTTAAATCAAAAGCACTAAGGAGTATTGATATCAACTTCGAAGCAAATCACCCCCAAAATAACTTTCTACTCCTTTTTAACCCCGTCAAGTGATGAATTTCAATAAAATACGAAACACGTCTTCCATCAATTCTGTTAAAGAATGTTTATGCAAAATTTGAAGTAGATTGGACCAAGGAATCACGTTGTCCCATACAAACTTTGCCCCCCCTTTTTACCCCCTTCGGAGTAGAACTACGAAAAATCCTTTCTTATCGGATGCCTACGTCATACAAAGAACACACCCTCCAAGTTTCAGGTCTCTACGATCAGCGGTTTAGGCTGTGCGTTGATCCGTCAGTCAGGACAAAGGATTTTATATGTATAGATTACACAACGGGGGAGGGGGTCAGCCGATTCTTATTTTTTCTTACATAGGGGGGAGGGGGTCAAAAATTGGCAAAAATCGTCTTACGTAATAAATGAATGGCCCCCCGAGGCGCGCTCGTCGCCCGCGACGAGCTCGTCACCTGCCTCCCACCTGGTGTGTATTACAATACCGAAGTACGAAAGACCGAATGTATTAAAACATCGAATGGGTCAAAACACCGACACGATTTTTTTCTGAAACCGTTAACTTTTTAAGATTAATAATAATAATAATAATAATAATAAATCTTTATTAAATTTTACATTTAGGTACAATTAGATAACTTATACACTAAAATATTTTAAATTAGAACAAAAACAGTTATGTATACCTGAACTAGGAAAATTCCTGTGTTTCAGGTGTAAAAGAGCTAACAAAACTTAACTTAAATATTAAATTACATGCAAAAGAAACAAAATCATTTAGGACAATTTAAATTGTTTTAAGTAATTTAAGTAACCAACTAACTAATAGAATTATCTAACTAACAACTATACTATGTTTATTTTAGAACAACTAATAATAGTTCTGTATCTTCATAGGACATGTGTTGAAGTGCTTCTTGAAGAATTTTCTTAGTTTGGATGTAATTATGCGCATAAAACTCAACTTTGGCGTTTAACCTGTTATAAAGGAATGGTGCCAGGAATGCATGAAATCTGGAGGAGAAAGGGTGTTTCTTATTTAAATTTGGTGGGCAAACTATATCCTTACGTCGCTTGTTAGTAGTTTCAATATTATATGGCAAAGCAGCATGCTGTTTTAGAACCGTGTTGATTATAAATAATTGTCTCACTGTTAGTACCTTGCAGGATTTATACAGAAGGTCCGTTGGATACAGAAAAGAGCGAAAAGTAGAGACCTTTAGGATTGCTCGCTGTGCCCTTTCAATGGTTAATAATACAGATTTGTATGTGCCACCCCATGACGTAATGCAGTATGTTAATATAGACTGACACAAACCAAAGTAAACTAGACGCATCGTTGTAGAGTCTGCAAATTCACGTAACTTTTTAAAAACATATATTAGCTTCCGGACTCTACCACTTAAGGCGGCAATGTGTTGTTTAAATGAGAGTGTGTCATCTATTATAACACCCAGATATTTAATATTTTTTGCCTTTGTAATCATAGGACATACGCATGAGTCTGAAGTGCAGTTACAATTATGTGCAATTATTGTTTGGTTAGTTGTGGCATAATTCGATTTACGCATTGTGAATTGTACATAGTTAGTTTTTGCTGCATTTAGTGACAATATGTGTTCCCGGAGCCAGTTATTAACCACATCAAAGCCTTTTTGTGCGAGCTCGTAGACCTCTTTTTCTGTGCTGGCAGAAAACAAGAGAACAGTATCATCAGCATATGAAATAATTTTACCACCATCCAATTTTAGGTCACATAGGTCATTAATATAGATTAAGAAAAGCGTTGGACCTAGAATACTTCCTTGTGGGACTCCAAAAGGTTTATTTTCAAGGTCACAACTGAGAGTATGGCCTATTTTGACACATTGGGTGCGCTCACTTAGATAACTTTTAAATAATTTGAGCTGGGTTCCTCTTATACCCAAAGATTCTATCTTTCGCAATAAAATAGGAATAGAGACCGTATCGAAAGCTTTTGCGAGGTCCAAAAATATTCCTACTGTTCTGTTACCATTGTCTAGTTCCCGCACTACATAGTCCGTTAGTTCATGAACAGCATCAGCAGTTGATAGTTTCGATCTAAAGCCATATTGTGCATTTGATAGTACAGAGACTTTCTCCAAGAATTTAATAAGCCGATTATTTATGATTTTTTCTAACAATTTAGATATTGCCGGAAGTATTGAAATTGGCCTATAATTCTCTACTTGGACTTTACTGCCAGTTTTGTATATGGGTATAACAACAGCTTTTTTTAAACACTTAGGGAAGCAGCCTTGAGAGAGGCATTGATTAAAAAGTTTGGTTAGTACCGGGACAAAAATGTGATTAAATCGTTTTAATATTTTGTTAGGTATATTATCCCACCCTACTGCTGAGTCGTCTTTTAGGTTCCTAATTAATCTTTGGACCTCAGCTTCGTCCGTATCTAACAACACAAATGAATTTAGCGGATTCGTATAGCCTGTAGTTGATTGATTATTTTGAAATTTTTGAGCTAGATTTATTCCTACGTTAACAAAATATTCATTTACTCTATTTGCAGATGTCAGCTGTGATGAATGCAGTTGTAATAACCTTGAAGACGATTCCTGCTGTTTTTTTATATGTGTGACATTTTTTACAATCTGCCAGACCTTTTTGTGGTTTTTTCCAGCCTTTTCTAATTGGTTTTGGTCGTAAATACTTTTAATTTTCTTTAAAAGATTGTTACAAAAGTTCCTGTATCTTTTGTATGATAACTGTAAAGCCATATTACTAGGATTCGATTTTGCCTTTTTATGTAGTTTATCTCTATGCCTCATACATCGAATAAGCCCCGGGGTTATCCAGGGCTTAATATTGTATGTTTTATTGGTCAATCGCACATATTTGGTGTTTTTTGTAATTGATTGCTGAATATACTGTATTAGGTTCGACATACAGGCATCCGCGTCATCAGAATGATAAACTGGGTCAAAGTGAAGTCTACATAAATCGTCTTCAAGGTTATCAAAATTTATCTTAGTCACTATTTTTGTGCAAGTTGTGTTAGGTAATTTGCAATTTAAGGTTAGTAGGGCAGCACTGTGATCGGTTATCGTCGAGTTAGTAACTAATGTTATTGATGGGAAATCGGTTTTAAGCATGATATGATCTAGGCAGGAGCCGCTTTGATGTGTGGGAAGCGTGTGCGCAGGGAGTAAGCCATGAAAGGAGCAAACGTTTAGGTAACTTTGGACAGCGGAGTCACAGTTGTCTTGAATAATATTAAGGTTTATGTCGCCTATTGCTATTACATTCCTAATTTTAGACATATCTTGTAATGTTGTATTAAGAGACTCA
Source organism: Archips xylosteana (assembly GCA_947563465.1). Taxonomy (NCBI): domain Eukaryota; kingdom Metazoa; phylum Arthropoda; class Insecta; order Lepidoptera; family Tortricidae; genus Archips; species Archips xylosteana. The sequence continues at coordinate 21,575,055 of OX387345.1, read as the reverse complement.
ATAAAACTGCTACTATCCCTAAAAGATGGCGGTCGATACAATGCTAATATTGCAAAATCAGCTCCAATTTTAATTAAGAGCCGATTACAATCCAAAATAATAGGTTCCTCTACGGTAATATTTAGATTATTCCTAGCATAAATAACTACTCCGTCATTTTGGTTGTAATTTACTGTAGTGTTGTATACACTATAGCCGGGTAACTGTGGTATGTGACTATGTTTACCTAACCAGCACTCTGTTAAAACAATAATGTCACAGTTGAAATTTAACCTTTGTTGAAAAATTGTGAAATTGTCAAAATTTTTATAAACACTTCGTATGTTTTGTGTGATTATTGTAAGAGGATCATTGAAAGAAGATAGAAATTGTTTGCACTCTTCAACTTCACATGTCGCTGAATCCGATACAGTAAAATCATCTAAATCAGAAATTAAACTATCTGTCATTGTTAAGTAATTAAACTTATAAAACTAATAAAGAGCCGAAAAAAATAAAAGGGGCGCGGCGCTCTTAGACGCCTTCATAATCAATTGTATTGATGTATCTTTTCTCGGCGATTTTTTTGGCGGGGCACTCAGGGTCACCTGTTTTGTGATTATGCGGCTTCTTAAATTTGTAGCACGTGGCACACCTCCCTGGTTCAGATTTTTTTGCGCACTCCTTGATGGTGTGGCCTACTTCACCGCAGTGGCCGCAGCTGACGGTCTCCTCCCGGCACGACTTGGCGGCATGGCCATACTGTTGGCACTTGTAGCACCTAGTGACTGCCGTGAAATCCCTTACGGGGCATGAAGACCAATTAATAAATAATCGCTCCTTCATTATCAAGGCCTTTCGGATGTTCGCCGGGACTTCGATGACATAGTTGCAGGTATCTGCTTCTCTCTTTCCAGATTTATGGCTCAGTTTGATGGAGGACAAAAAAGATTCGACGGACATACCTTGCACCTTGTCGGCAACGTTTTGGTGGTATATGCAGTTGTAGACCTCAGCCTCCTGCATAGACGTAGGCACTCCGATTACAACGATTCTCGGCTTTCTTTTTTGTGGGTCATCTACCGTGAGCCCGGAGATCGTCAGCTGTTTCGATTGCTTGAGCTTCTGGATGTCGTCCTTGGTGTCCGTGCTAATGACGACACCTCCATTTTTTGTCTTGCGTAAGCCTCTTACTTGTAGCTGCATTTCTTCAGGGCGGATAATTTTTTGTACAAGGGCTTTAGTTTCTTCACTCGACTTCGTCTTGTCAGAAGGGTAAATGACTACGGAGTTCATATTACTGGCCTGAACGTACTTATTAGAACCTTTTTTTATAATGTCCGCAAAAGAAGCTGCCGTTGGGACAGGTCTAGGGGATTCCTGTATACTTTGTTTAAGGTCTAAAAGGTGTTGCGACAGATCATGCTTCTCTTTTTGGGCTAGTAGGGCAGTATGAATTTGGATGGCCTTGTGGGACAGGGACTGATACTCCAATGCGACTTGAGCAGTTCCATGGTACACTTTCCTGCACAGAGTTTGCACCTTGCTCTTCTGTTCCGAATTAAGCTTCCCTTCAGAAGCGATTACGCATACCTCGTTCAGACTCTGCTCTATTTTGGAGAGCCAGTTTTTGATCTCCGTTGTCCCCACGACATCTGGTTGCGCATCGTCCGGGTGGTCATGTGCATGGGGTTCTGATCCGGGGGTAGGCGGCGGGCTCCGTCGTGTTAAACCACTTCGGTTAAAAGGACTTTCACTCATTTTAAATATTTAAGTCTGAACTACACTACACAATTCATTGCGGAAGTACTATAACGACTTGACCTAGATGAGATGTTTACGCGGTATGTAGAGCTAGGTCGCGATTTTGCACGTAATTAATAAAAATTGCTGTAAAGCTAAATGGACACGTCCGATTGCTATGATTGCTCGAGAATCAATCTATAAATTGTTATAAAACAATAGATTAAATCTATAGATTGTTATAAAACAAACCTAACCTAACCTAATTGGTTCTGTATGATGCCGTTTTAATAAATTCTGAGAAGATTACGGTTTCAGAAAAAAATCGTGTCGGTCTTTTGACCCATTCGATGTTTTAATACATTCGGTCTTTCGTACTTCAGTATTGTAATACATACCCCTTCCGCCAGCCGCCTGCCTCCTGCAAGCCGCCCGTCACCCGCGCAAGGCCCGAAAATCATTGACTTCCCGCGCGCCACCTCGCGCGCCGCCCGCGCCTCGCTCGCCGACTGATTCCCGTGCACGAGCCGCGCCGCCTGCTACCCGCACACCGGCGCCTAAAATCTGCGCGCCGCCGCCAGAGCAGTTAGCGCTGCGCACCCCGCCACCAGCCAGTGCAAAGCCGGCACATACTGCGGCAATCTCGCCAGCGCTCGTTGCCCCGGCACCACAGCCAACGATGGACATGCCGATAATACGGATCCCTTCGCCGTCGCGTTTCCCGCTGCCGGCAAATCTGCCGCTGAATTCGCCGCGACTCAAAAGAGGCGTTTGTCCTCCTCCCCGTCGTCGAATCCACGTCCGACCATCCCGAGGCTGGACTTATCCCCAATGGACGCCGCATCTCGCGTCACTTGCGAGGACCTGGGGACCGACGGGGAGGAAGATAAGCGCATCGCACGGTCGCGCCCGACGCTGCAACCGCCACCAGCGCCGACACCACCACGAGCACGACCGCCGCCTTCACAGGTGTACCGACGCCCACTGCCGTTGCGACCGGGAAGCCGTACCCGCCTATACATGTGAAGAGCTTACCACAGTGGTCCAAGCACTTCCGCGGACTGCAGGAGGAGCTGGGACACCCACCGAACGCCAAGCCTTTAAGCATAGGCATAATAAGCATAGCCTTTAGGCATAGCTCGGTGAACTGCCACCACCCGCAAGCCTGCATCCTCTGCGGCGGCGAGCACGCCACCCGCGACTGACCGAGACCACGAAGCAGCCCGCCGATGTGCGCAAACTGCGAAGGAGCCCACACCATGAACAGCGTCAAGTGCCCGGAATACTAGAGGGAGGCGAGGCACAGGACGGCGGGAATCGCACCACGCACGTGCAGCCACGCGCGCGTACGCTAGGACCACCCCAACCGGCACGTAGCCACGCAAGTGGAAAGTGGTAACGCGCCAAACGGTGAGGAATGGCGGCGGCCAATGACCCCAGCCGAATAAAACGGCACCACCCACCACCGGCCCGCCCCAGGAGGTCACCGCCCCTAAAAAGGGGAAGAAGGCGAAGCCGGGCCCGGAAGCAGACGACGCCAGGGCAGAGGCCGTACAAACGCTCCAGGAGCTGCTCCAGGCCCTGCGATCGGGGAAGGACTCCGTCCCGATCGTTCTTAAATGACTAGCCGATCTGAACTCGCGCGAAACGGCTAGCCGTCTGAGAACCACCGATTATGATGATATTACAGATGCCGTCCCTAGTTCCCCATCATGCCACCAGCTGACGGTCGCTCGCCGGACCTCCCCCAATGGGGTCCCATCCGGCGGGCTCGATCTCGCGGTGGCTGAAGAGGCGACGACGATAGTGTGGCCACCCGCCCTACTACCGGTGACCCGGCCATAGTAGTGGCCGGCGTATGAAACTGCCAAAGGGGGCCGATGGCCCCGAGCGGCATCCCCGCCACCTCGCTTCGCAATATGATAACTGTTGGCAACTCAAGAGGGCACATCGCTCGTAGAACGGCCGATGGGGACAAAAGGTTCTCGAGTGGCGTCCACGGACCGGAAGACGCAGTGTAGGTAGGCCTCCAACAAGATGGAGCGACAACCTAGTTAAGGTTGCTGGAATGCGTTGGATGCGAATGGCGCAAGGCCGATCTTTCGGCTGAAATGATGATGAATGAAATGTAACGAAATAAATTATTTAAACCAAAAAAAGGTTTTTGATATCTCACTTCTCATTAATCTGTCAGAGTTAAATAACAGTAAAGAAAACAAAGAAAAAAGAAAAATCTATTAAGTAAGTTATTGGGATTTGAACCTAGGGCCCCACACTTCATATCATAAGCAAACTATCTACCACTAAGCTATGTGTTGGCATGTGCTGTCATGGATGAAATTTAAACTTTGTCATAATTGACACTAACTTTTGTGTAACTCTAAGGGACCTTTTTCACTGTAATATTGATTTATTATGTATGAAAAACAAAAAAAATTTTTTTTCGATTTTAACAAAAATCAATATACCAGGTTGTTTCTGTTAATGTACCGAGCAACGTGTTGAATTTAACGGAAATCAAAAAAAACACGGTGTAGATCATCAAACTTCCGGAGTGGGGGCTTGTGACGTCACCCTTAGGTAAAAATTGTACCATATGGTGACGTCACTCGAAACTTCTAAGCACTGTATCCTCGTCATTTTTTGTTTGTTAAACAAAAGAAAAAATACGTGTACAATATTTTTTAATAATCTAACTGACGGACTAAACAGTTTTTTTTAGTCGTCTAGCCTATTCGTATGCATGAATGTATTCATAGTTGTCTACAAAGTCATTTATTTAGGAATTTCGTCTAATAATTTAGTTAGGATTACATCCTATTACCTTTAACAAGCCATTCTTGTTCTTTTTGTGTTCTTGAGACAAAAAATTACCTTCCGAGATAATCTAGGTAAGTTTCATCGCGAAATAAAAACGCGTTTCCTATAAATACTTCATAAAACGTTGCAATGGTCGAAATCACGCATTCAGAAACAGGTTACGAAAACAATAAGTGACATATTGAAAAAAAAAAACAATAAGTAAAAGAATACCTACACACCTAATTCGTATTCGAAGTGAAACATTTGAACCTTGCACCTTGCTAAAAGCCAGCAAAAGATGTTTTGTAGCGCCGAACAGGACAAAGGGTCAAGGTCCTTGACTCAAGGACAAATATCTTTCGCAGTTTTTCTCAAGACTTTTTATGGTAGCCATGAAATAAAACTCAGCATCGTATAGTTTTTATAGGATGCCAATATCCGTTTCCAATATCATTTACGCATTTGCAGTATAAAGTGACATTTAATATTTTCCATTCATTATCTCCAATAGCTACTGGTTTCTCGTAGTACTTAAATAGCCTTATTCTACAGGGTTATTTGTAATTCACTAGCATCCTTTTAACCCTAAACTCCTACCACTTAAACAAATGTTTTTTGTTTTACGGCTTTTGTCATAACTTAATATTTTTGGTGTAATAACGTTTTTAAAATTTGAGATTACCTATTATTTTTACGATACTCTGTGTATTTGTATGGGAAAAAAAGTGCTTCATTTTAAAAAGTCGTAAAACAAAAAATATTTGTTTGAGTGATAGGAATTCAGGGTTAAGAGGATGTCAGTGAATTACAAATAACCCTGTATATCAAGTTTATAATTAGAAACCCAAACGGAATCTAAATCGTTAAACTGGTACTCAAGTTGAAAGCATGCGTGCAGCCCAACCAAATGTACACGTATAAAATGCAATTACTATAAAAGTATGAAGGATAAATGAATCATAAGGGCCGGAGCCAGTGATGTCACTACACTGAGAAAATTGTCCATCATCAAAATTGAAGCAGTTGACTCATAAAATAAACTCCGTAATTTTGAATACTGGCCAGGTGAGACTTTTTGATAATGCGAAAATTCAATCTAAAAATAAAACCGGAAATATATTTTTGTATGCGACAAAACCAGCTGAGTCACCGGTCAACGGTGAAAAGAACAAAAGATAGCCGGTTTCCCGATGGCGGAAATGGCGCCGACTATTTTTACGGAACGATGAGAATGCCGCTCTTTAGGTGAGCTCAATCAGTTCAAAATCATCCTTGTGACTATAAACATAGAGCCTTTGGATATCGGGAATTTCACGTTCTGAAAAGCAACATGACGTTGGTGCGACATCTCTACAAACTTGCATTCATTAGAGGTTATTTCCATCGTGAAAAACGGTTCGAGACGCCGCCGTTGAAGCCGAACTGCAGGTTAAGATTTCAAAGGGAAGCATTCACATGAGTAAGTATTTATATTTTGTCAAGTATAAACTCTGAGACGTCTTTATTTCAGGATAGAAGATAAAAAGTGTGGTTCGAATTTTAAAAGTTCAGTAAGGGTGTTTAAGTGCTATGTTTCTTTTAAGCTAGACTAGACCATGTTAACAGTTTATTAACCTCTAAGACAAAGCAATAAGATCTCACGACCCTTACCCAGAGTTCAGCAGCCTTGCGCAGACCTAAGTAAAAAAATCCGATAAACGGCTAATGTGTAGCCGTGGTAACGTGTGTAGCGAGTAATTTCGTACAATGTAAACTTTCGTGCTCGAGTGGGCGCCGATTATATGTAAGCGAGCTCAATTGGCATTAGGGGTAGATAAGATCTCATTTAAACGTATTGATTTTATTTTAAACACAGCGAGGAACAAAACAATTAAAATACGGATACTACTTAATGGATTAGAATGCATATCTAAAGAATAATTATCCCAAAGGGATCACTCTCCCTGAGTCGTCCTCTAAAACAGGGATCGCCAGATACTTTATAATGGTCGTCTGAGAATCCCTAAGCATCCTTCCAGTGAATTCACACCCATTCTGTCTGGAGGATATTTCTGAAGCAAACTCGGGCCCTTGAACTCGTTCGCAATAACATTTGCTAATGGGCATTCGTCGAGTGTTGATAAAGTAACTTCTTGGTATTCAGTACTAAGGAGAAAGCTAAAATCAACAAGGGCGCAAAAGTTTGTCGATGGGCAGAATGCGAAGCGAACTTCGGAGGCTTAGGTGGATTTGTTTTTCTTGTTAGTGAACACGGAGACTCGTTAACGCTATCAACTATAGATAGGCAAGTTCAAAAGCGAACCAACCATCATGATAACTTGGTAGTAGACACGTCACGTACAATTTGGTTAACACATCCACACGAAGGTCCACCCCGGAGCCACTAATCACTGGAACCGCCCATTAACCACGGCACTCCCAGCCACTGAGCATTCAGCTCCATACTGAGCCGGTCGCGTGACGCTCGCAACCAGTCCATGTTAGTGATGCCACGATCAATATCATGCTTTAACCTTAGTTCTACTCGGCAAAAATAAATGTTATCTTCAAGGCTATTTGTATCAAGGGATTGCTGTAAGTTGAGTAATACAGGTAAGGCTAACAAACATACTAGGTCCCGATTCAACACGTCGTTTGTTCATATTCTAGACTCTAGACCCCTTTTATTCTTCACAAACACACCTTTTGTATTTCAATCACCTGCCCGTCAATTGTCTTTTTAGGCTACGAGACCGGTTAAACGGTCGCGTGGGGTTATAAGAAGGGACCAATATTTAAGCATGCATTATTCAATTCCATTATTATAATTATAAAAGTTGACACAGTTGTGTATAAAAAGTATCCGAGGCAGAGGGTGTACTGCACGAGCATTTCGCATACACGTCAGTTAGTCTAATTCTAATACTAACTCGCGTCGCGATAAAACTTGGAATAGCCAAACAGGTGATGTCACTCTGGATATCTAACTAAAGCATTAAAATTATTTTAGAACTTTGAAACACCGTAGACTACGCCGACATAGTTTAGAATTCAGGACATAATCTAACGAAAACAACGCTTACCAAAAACACGAAAATATTTCAAGAATTTCTCTTGTTTGCGATGGACAAATATCTTCCAACATTAATCGCTTTAAGTACAGAACAACACCCATACATACAAACATAATGCTCAAGATAACGTGACTTCGTTCGTTACTTAACCTGTTATTCCTGAAACGTAAATAAATAACGGTAGGCAGAGACGGAGCGCGTAGTGAGAATAGATTAGTTTGCCTTCGGGGGTTCGAATGAAAATCCTACAGTTAAGGCGCATCTGAAACCGGCCAGTCGACGCTGGCTTTTTCTTTTATATCCTAGTTGAGAACTCGGTCCGTGATGAAGTTCTTTGTTGCGTAACTAATGGCAGTGGAATTTATTCGGCAAGGCAGCCCCTTTTTATTCGGCTCATTGTTTCACAAATGGAAATCAGTTTCAAAATGATTCCGCCAATTAAAACCTTACATTGTATAGAATATTATTTCTAGCTATTGCATAACGTACTGAACTTTATTAGCTTTCCAAGAGGCGGTTGATTGTAAACGATTTACTTTGCAACATCTGGCGTTTATTAACAGAGGAAATATGAGGGAAGCTATAACCTGTCACTTTTAACTCCGTAAAGCGGCCATTCGAATTCAAATGCGCGGTTTTCCTAACGCAAACAAATAAGTTTGTCAAACAATGGTAGTGAAAAGCAAACGTGAGAAGTGAATAAGCTTCGACGGCCTTTGTACGGGGCCGGGGGCAATGACCTGTTATCTAAGCTGGAGTATCTGTAGCGTGATTTAGAGAAACCATCACGTCTTCTGACCACGACCACTCGGCACGCTGAGTATGATGATGCAATTAAGGATAAACCAGATAACACTTCAAGTGCATTAATGTATGAAGAATTTAAAAGGGATTAAAGTTAAAGATAGTTTTGTAAATAAATGTAAGTTCATCGTATACACGATCATTAACAATGTAATGCTGCAATGTTTTGCAGAAAAAGACAACCTAGAGTCTCGACAGCCACACTTTAGAACAATTTGATGGTTATTTCCCCTTTATTTTTATTTATAGTGCTTGAAGATGAACTCGTATTACCCCTTTTAGCTTGATTATAGTACGGTTGGCAATTTAAATATTACCAAATATTTACCTCATGGTCCCTGTAGAAGGGCTCCTGCAGGTTATCCGGGACTCTGTTGTTGAACGCCTTCGACAGCAGCCATTTAATCGATGCACGCTGCTTCGACTGCAACCAAAGAAAAGACACATGTTATACAAAGTCAAAAATAGGTGAGGAGAGCTAGCAGTCTAACATCAATCCCGCAAAAAGATAAGAGCCGGAGAAATGCGGGACACGACCGGGAAGAGACGCCAAATTACATAACTTTGTAGTCTTCTCCAATTCTACATGTCGACTGTGGTAACTGATGTGGTTGTCTTTAAGTCAGTCGAGTGTGAAATTAACTAGAAACCAAGAATTATGTTGGCTGGATACCGATAAAAATGACAAGGAATAGGGAGCTTTAAAACTTTAGCTAAATCTAATTAAAAAAGACTACTTGGATTCATTATTTGGGAAGCCCCCTCTTTTCTTTTCTCATGCTTGGGTATTGAGTATGGTCAGGTTGTAAAATTATATTTCAGTGTACTATAACGTCAAAGCTTTACTTCTACTATGGACTATTGGCTAGCCATAAATATACATTTCAAACACACGTTTTATTGGCATGACAAACTATTAGATGACTCTCTGGAAATGCACATGGACAGGCCACTATTCAACCAGTTAACGACTGTCGAATAGGACAATTATTGTCAAACGCTGTTATGGCAACGTCCGCTTATTGTGATCGCATTAATCAGTAAGTGGAACCGGGTCCTTGTCCTAATTTGTATACGACAGTACCCACTTGCCATCGCAATCGATATCAATTTGAAAATTAAACTCTTTACTAGTTCTTTATTGGCTTGAGTAAACGTAAACAAATCATTAACAAACGCGGATTGTTTCTGTAAAGGTCGTCAGGTAGTTAATGTGCAGTCATTATCATAAACTGCATTAAGGAATGCGCTTCTAGTACGTTTATTTATCATCGGGGTAAATTTAACCACACAATTAAGCGAAGTGTTGAGACGAACAGACTTAGAAAAGCTTTCTTTTGGTATACGAGTTTGTTGAACTTAGTGGTGTGACTCAAATTATACGATAAAATTATAGAATTGATAAAGATGACTCAGATTCCACATAGGTAAGCTTAGTTTACATTCTAGCCCCTAGCTACGCGCTAGGTATTTTAATGTGTGAATGGATAGATCTAGTAATCAATGTACGATTGCCTATAGAATAAATGCCAAGGTCAATTAGATCATCCTATATTTTATTGTATAAAGACGTTACTGATAATGACCGAGACATACAGATCGAACTTAACTCTTTAGCCATTACAGCAACATTATACCAGTGTGAAAGCACTCGCGCGACGCGACGGCATTCAGCTTCGATCACTTTCTTTGAATTGTTATCGTACGAACACGTATTTGGTGATCATAACGATAAAACTAATAATGTTAGGACATACCGTTAAGCGAATATGGGCAAGGTTGATTCAATTTACACGTTGGAAATTTGGGTATAGAAGCTTCGGACGTTCAGACTGCCGAAAACATGTGGGTGATACAAAGGTAGTGCAATAGCGGTCATCCTATCAATCAGGTTTACACTAAGTTTTATAAGCATTACGGGACCACAAAGGCTCTCAGTTATCTAGTACGAAACCAAATCCTCTGAGCATTCTCTCAGGAGTAATAAAGGCGAATCTATCGCAGGCGTAAAGCAATTTGTAACCGGAGACTGAGGCAAAGGAAAAACAACAGATATCAATAACGGCATCTGAACGGGCAAATCATAATGCTGAAAGGTCGGGCGCGTGCCGCAGCATACAGACAAGTTAAAAATAGGCGCAGAGACACTCCCGAATAGGAAGCTATTCGAAGCCCTCAATCAAAGATGCTGCCGGCATATCAAAGTGGTCTTTGATATTAACGTCGGAAACTTCACGCTTCTAAACAACGATTGTTACCAAATGGAAAGCGAACGAAATTAGAATTTAAAGCTACATTATTTATTGTTCGTTTATGGATTGATCCCATGGATTGCAATTGTATCATTGTTGTTACCTACCTTCGCAGACTGCACAATACGTAGAACCATGAATATTCATAAGCGCAATGTATTACATTGCAATTCTAATATGTATAACAACGTTAAACCTACAAGCAGCAGCTTAGAATCAATTCATAAACAGTCTGCATAAACATAACTTGAGAACAACACGCAGCGCGTGCAAATCAAAATCACAACACGTGAGAGATGCGCTCGATTTCTTGTAGATCAAAACTACTCCAGATGGTATTTGCTGACATTCGTATTAGCGAAATCGTCATGAACGAAATCATTTGCATTAAATATGAAAATGTTTGGACCGTTTCGCCTGTAAAGAGCCGCTTGTTAAGTACTTTCATGCACACTATAACATATGGCAAGTAGAGCGGGTAGGCCACTCTCTAACACTGAATTCGTACTGGTTAATTGCTGCGCAATTAGCAGTCGCCGCCAAGTGCTCGCATTTCACTCTCGCCTGTTGCTGAATAAGATGTATTTATTAGCGAATGCACCACGACACTCAGGAACGGAAGGACACGCTTCCGCTCCGCTCCAGTCAATCAATCAACCAACGTAAGTTCCGAACCGATTACCGATTAAGTTATGTCAATGATACGTACATATGTTAACACCATCAATAATGACACAAATCTTGAAAAATACATAAACGGCAAAACGAACGACCAAAGATTGCTCCACAGATTAACTCTCTTTAGAAATAGAGACCTTACAGTGACTTTTTAATTTGTGTGTGACAATAGCCACCAAAACAAAAGCGAGGGAACATCCCAACAATCGCCAGAACAAAGAGCAATGCAAGTCGTTTACCACGATATCAGATAGCCCGCCCTTATTAGCTTGCATTGGATGCAACAAGAGCATAAAAGGTAAAGTGCTACCGCTGACAAATACGGAAAGACCTATGGTGCATTGTGTCAATAATTAGCGAGCCAAGTCTGGTGTGTTTGAGTTTTATGCGTCTGCAGTAGAGGTCGAGAGTGCATATTGCAAAACGATTAACCGCAAGCCGAGCCGATTATCGTCGTTTCAGATCGGAGGTTCGACCAGCCGGAGCGTGGAAACTGGAAAGGTGCGTTGGCACCTGCGGCCCACGCGCGTCACGGAGGTCGAGCGCCCACGCCGCCACCTCCGCATCAGGCCTTTATCTCCCCGGCAACTTGCTTGATTTTTGTGCTTCAATTTCATCGAAACGAACAGGACAGCCATTTCTAACACAGCACCATTGTGATTGGACAGTAAAATATGAGTTATTACTAACACCCACGCTGCTAATAATCGAGTGCAGTATCTATTATTGAGAGCTTGCCAGTAATTGGACAATTCAGAAAATTAATTAACTTATAATACTTACAGTGCAGGCGCGGAGAGTTTAAAAGATCGTGAGATAACTTTTCTGAGTGTGCATAATGATTATGAAGGCATAGATGATAGTTGCAAATGATAGCATTTCACGTGGCGTCGCGTGTCTAATGAAAATTATTAATAATTAAGCATACAGCGTGGTGTGGTCGGGTGCACTACGGAATTTTAATAGATGCGCGCACAGTGCAGTACTGGATAACGCAACGCAGGTTTCTTGTCCATCTGCGCCGGATGCTGATTCAAGGTGCGATTACCTTCTTTGTTTGTTCATTAAGTTGTCATACTTGCTTTACTATTTATATTTCGCGTTAAGTAATTTAAATCAGACAATTCTTTCGATCTCCAAGGCAACATCATGAAAAGCTTCCTCACGATTTATACATCAACAAACAATAAATATAACAAATCTATACAAACATACACACACATGTTTTATGTTGGCAACAACGGAACAAGAAATGATTCACGATCACGGTGACACCCTAATAAGGCCGACACCAGTCAAACTGGCGGCAGAATAAAAAGAATTCTTCATGTCCGCCATTACATATACATCAATACACAAGTCATTGGATGCACTCTACATGGGCATACGCTCCAATCAGAGCTAATTCTAACCACACAGTAGGTAGAATTAACGTGGCACTGTGCAAAGCAGCCATTGGAATCTATTTAACGACATATGTCCATTACTGGCAAACAGGAAACAACTGCAATTTTATAAGTACCTATCTCAAGACGTAGAAGCAACTAGGCTCACTAAAAATTATTTCAAATAAACAAAATTGTGTGCACGATCTAAAAGAAAGCAGGAAACTGGTCGATAAATGTGGCACCTGATTATGTATCTGATAAAGAATCTTTAAATAAAAATGTTGCATCGTAATGTCCACATCCAAGGGCATTTCCATAAAAACGTAGCGAAACGTAACATTACTAAGCTTTCGCGACTAGTGGAACTAATGATACAGACAATTAGTTTTGAGGCACAGGAAGCGATAAATGATTAGATCTCAACTGAGTCATTGGTAGATTGTAGTTTTCGGTCCACCTGACCATTGGTTAGTCAGCCGTTTTCTGTAGAAATTAAACTTCGTGGTTTGGTTTGATTATTTCATCCTAAATAATAATAAGCCAAGGACAACAATTGTTGAAAATTCTCGCAATCCCCAAGATGTAAAGCATTAAGTTGTGCCTACAAATGGGACAAAAACGTCAACAGATCAAGCAATGAAGTCATAACTAATGACAACTATAAATACCGAACCCACGCAACCAGCCTCGGCTTTGCATTAACTTTATGGTGCGTTAAATTTTAGAATACACGCAAAACAAACAAACTACAATATGGCAAATACTCTCCAATTACTAAAAAACCACAAATTGACGCAGCGTTGAAATAAACTAATTGTAATGATCGCGCGCACAAGGCTAAAACTAATTTGATAACCGGCAGGATTGTAATTATTTTATATACGGTACAGCAATTAGTCGGAGGAGTCTTTTTTGAAGATAATTTAAGTGATCACTGATCAGCAACACGCCACCTTCGGACGATGAAAATTGTGATGGCCTCAGAACCTACGCATATTAGCAGAGCATTTTCAAGGCTAGGAATGATTTCTAGCTGTAATACAGGAAGTTAATGATCATCGTTGTTAAAAACAAAGCAATCTTCATCTGAAGTGTATTACACTAGAGTCGACGACAAATATAATGTTGAGTGATATTTAACCGACTTGTCGACGTCGTCATCCAAGATAATGTATTCAAGAAGTGCACGATAAGGTATCAGAGTATATTTTTATAGCCGATCTTCCAGTACTTTCTCCCAATAATTCACGTTACACAGATGTTCAAAATACAAATTCTGTATAGAGTACATTCTCCGTTTCTGATAATCCATCGTATGACCCAGTTTGGAGTCGCGGACTGTATAAAAGCGATGTCGGTGAAAGTGCGAGATGCGCCACCGCCGAGCAAAGGGAACCGCCAGACGGCAACTAATATAAACATTTCGTAACCATTATTGTAGGTTTCAGTACCGTCGATCGATACAGACTAACTAAACGTTCCGATAGATATTACATAGACGATTACGTCTGCGTTTGACCAGAATACTGGTAGTCAAATGTGTGATTAGAAACTGTTGAAATGGTCACTGAAAGTTGTCTGGACAGGAAGCCATGCGGAAACATAGATGACCAACATACGGAGTATGTCGTAGGATGTGCAAGCAATAAACTATGAATTTATGACTGGACGTACTAACGATTTGACGGTTCAATTTTTGAATACACTCCTAACAAAGCATAAAAGAAAATACACGACAGTTCGTTAACTTTATACCTTGACGGCAAACCGTCTCTTGATTACATGTTATTAAAATTCGTGGCACGGGCGCCGGGAGCTACTTTTGGTATGTCGTACGAATGTTAGGTAAATATACGTATACGCCGAACAATAGTAGGCGTCGTCCGGCTCGAGCCACCGCGTCGCATGCGACATCTGGCTTTGAAGAGCTTTTCAACAAACTTTGCTCACACGCAACGTTACGACAAAAAATGTATGGCCCAGAATTGAAATAGATTCCAGTAACGAGGCAATAGCAGTAGCGACCACATTTTGATACATATCAGACACCATATCATACGTATTTTTTAATTGAGATAAATTCCTGTATGTGAATGAGAATAGCGATGCAATAGATTCCAATCGTTAGAGGATTGTTCATTATTCATTCTCTAAAAGGAGAAGATTATATACCGCGTTCTCAATACTTGTAGGGAGAATCAAAATATCATTATGGAAAAGAGAATAAGCTTCAGATGAGCCAGAGATTTGAATTGAAACCTGAATCGATCCTACTCTGCTCCCAGGCTTTGGCTGAATACAACACCGTTATCAGAATACTAAACATAGCACAGCTCCGCGATAAACGATATGTTAAGCTCAGATACATTGAAACTTACCACCATCTTCATTTCAAATTCAAGTTACACGACAAAATAGTTATGAATGTTATTGAATCTGAAAGTGATTTTCTCAGTGAGGAATGCTGTAAAAAAATTACAAAAGCCACTTTTTGTCCGCATTAAATCAGAAGTTAGGCATTACCTACATTGTAGAAGAAAGTGAAGGTGTCATTGGGTTGCGTAATCGAACCATTGCAAGAATGACAGGCGCCAGACAAAGCAGTCAGCGTTGCTTAGAAATTAATACAGAATCGGAAGCCAATTATAAACGTACATATTTTATTCATACAACCTCGAGAAGTTCCCACGGAGCACGCGATAGTTTGCAAGGCATTCCCTTCCTACGGAATCTGGGTCTCCAGCGAGTGAATTACACAAGAACCTCGACGTCTCAGTCGAGGATGCGTGAAACAACACTTTCTTGCGAAAGCTCGGGATATTTTCGCAAAGTAAACATTGTAATTGTCAGGCTGGGCGCGATGAGACAGGAAAGAAAATGAGGCGTATTATTGGTTTAGTTAAGCTCTTTACTTTTCGTTTTTAACTGACTTTCTCATTTTGCAACTGGTGTTTGCAAGAATAAATAACATCGATCCACTGAAATCTAAACTACTGTTCACTTCGATAACTAAAATTTAGCCATAACTATTACTTGCCAAGAGCGAATAATTCAAAAGCACAATACGAAACAACTCGATCTATAAATTCACGGTTTATAGTGTGCTAGCTATGTTCCAGTCCACAAGACATGATTACTCCAGTCTCGGTGCTTTTATAAATGCATTAGGTAGTTTCTAATCTATTTGTTGCGATGACATTGCTGAAGCATTGTCGGAGTCATCCAGTTGTTGTCGCGGTCATGAAGTGAAACCTTGATCTTGACTCTGTCGGAAGCGTAAAAGATACGCTCACTCTTGTATTGTAATTGGACTGAAGCCATCTTTTCTTACGCGTCTTTATATCAAATGACTTCTTACCAGGTTATATTCAATTCAATGGTAATAATCAGTAAATATGTCAAATAATAAATTGCTCTTTTTTACTTTTTTAATTCTCGCAACGATAGTTAAAAGCAATATCTTGGTAATTAGGTAATTAATTTTAGTCAGGTTGGAGACAGAAAACCAGCGGGGCTCGCTGAGTCTCATTTTCTATTTATCTTATACTTACTATAAACTAGGTAATGTGTAGGTACTAATTTCGTAAATTTAACTTATTGTATCCTGGTAGATAAAAATACCTTTTGTTTTTTTTTACTAAAAACCTGCTTTCAAATAAAAAAACCGCATCCAAATCGGTAAACCCGTATAAGAGCTATGATGGCACAAACAAACACACAGACAGACAGACAAACACACACACACACACACACACACACACACACACACTCACACACACATAGCGGTCAAACTTATAACACCCCTCTTTTTGTGTTGGGGGTTAAAATAAAAAGAAGCTGTCTGAATGACGAAAGTCTGGTACATCAAAGCACAGCTCCCAACTAATGGGACTAGCTAGGAGGTTGAAATTTTGCACAGAGCTTCCATTTACCATGTTAGCACTAAGGACGGGATAGAGAGTTCTGAAAGAGTGACTTTGCCGCGGGCATAAGCTAGTTTAGAACAGAAGTCCATGTCGACATTTTGATTACAATGCAATGATTAGACACATTTAATCATGTTTGCATAATATCTTTCGATTACTTTTAAATTGGTACTGACTAGCAACTAAAGAAAATAAATGAATATTAAAAAACAGACGTTTTAAATTTCAATTTCTCGGTGATATGATCCGATTGAATGAATGCTGTTTTGGCTGTGCTTAGTATTTCACAAAAGTATTTAACATAGTGTATAATTTAAATGAAATAATGGAGACCCATGAAAATAATATTGTGTAATAGGACGTACAAATATTATTTGCGCGACTAATTCTACGCTAGAAATTCAATTGAGTGGATGTCGTCACAGGTGAATGAAGAGAGTGGCCTCATTCATACGTTCAATGCTATGCACAACCAACTATAGTTGTTCGTAATTTCGTATGATGTGATTGGGCCAGCTTACGCCTTCCGGAACTTAATTTCACTTTTCGCAATCATACGATACGATACGCCTATGGTGATAAAATAACTAATAACATCAGTCAATGTTACGGTACAAAACCGTATTAATCGGTAATACAGTTTTGTTGTTTTATTGTGAGGCCAAAGCGTTTTAAATCAAGCTTACTGAGCGGTATTCCCGCCAACTAGAGGAATTAGTGAAACAAATTAACGCCGGAATCCCAAAGGGTTGTCTGGTAACTCTGAAACTCTAGTGGCATCGTCTCAAAATAACTTTAACGACTTGCTGAAATGCCTCACTGGTATAGCAAAGCACTTCAAAGGTGGATTAGTAGAGGTGCACAGTGCACTGATTAGAAAAGGTAATTTCCCTTCATTCATTGGCCATAAGTCATGTAGAGCTGGAGCTCGACCGCATGAAAGTAACCGCACCAACATGGCAGCTATTGCTTTCTCTGGAAATGTTTTCATCAAATAACGTTACATGCCGCATTTATTGTTTGATGCGGTGGCTTTTAAATACGTTAAGTCACGTGGAATGTACCTAAAACTTAAAAACAACTCTCGTTCTGTTGACCATTTCGATAATCAAAACAAAATGATCGATCATACCTTTTATAATGCGACCTCGTTTATAAGTCGCTTTAAGAGTTGCCAATCTTTTGTTTTTGATTTTGTTCTTTTTATGGTCGTCTCGCAATAGGGCTTGTTTTAGTTCAAGTTACATGACATCATAAAAGCCATACCATTCTGGAAAGTTACCAAGAAAAACACTTCTAACGGATTCAGTAACTTGACTATCAAATTTATTGTCATCTATTATTCACTGCGCCGTGAGAGAACTGCTTCTGTTTATGGATACATGTGAAATTGTTTGTTCAGAAATAGTTAAGATATTCGTCTAAACGTTTGGCCTATCAATTGTTTTCTAAGAAGGCAATTTGTTAAAGACGAAAAAAGTTCAAAATATTTTGGAAGCTGGCAGTGAAATTAATTGAAGACAAACAAACAGCGAGGCGGCAGCGTGGGCAACTAGACAATAAGTAAAGCCTTGCAAAGTATAAGAAATTCAACCTTACTGAATTAGCATTACGGGCGAGGAGACCTGCAGCGTAGCAGATGGCGTTTGTCAAGGATGTCAATATGTCATCAATGAAAATATTTGCGAATGTACTCATACATAGTAGGTATAATGGTGAATGGATGTAGAAAATAATAAATTTTTCGCAAGTCACTCAGGATTTCTTTTGTTATTTATTTTTTTTTGTCACTCAATCGTCTTTCAATTTATGCAATAAGATACTTACCAATTTCACAAATTTTAGTAACGTACCAAACGACATTTCCATTAAAATTTATGGCCGCATATCGTACGTGTAGTAAATTTCACAATGATTATTGCAATTACTGCATGGAGAGATATTTATTACAAAGAAATTCTTTCTCTGTGCCAAAACGATATCCAACGTATTCAATAAATCAAATTACGTATGAATCAGCTATGCCCTGTCTTGTGTATCAAAATATATTTAAAATCGATTCAGTTCAATCGATTTCATAATTTTTGGATCATCAAAGGCTTCTGATTAGAAATGGGTCATTTGGCTCATTCAAAGGGCTTCAGTTAAACATAAGTCATCATTGTTTGGGAGTGTTACATCAGCTTGATTAATATCTCTAATTGCGTTGGGCTATGGACGGGTGGGATTAGAACATAGTATAAATAAAGCTAGTTATAAAAACCAATCAGACGTTGTCTAATAACCACCATCTCGAAGTAGATTATAATTATTCTGGGTAGAAACAGATAATAGTTAGCAGAGTTGTAATGAACTATTAATCATCAACTTATCAGGAGACGTCTACGGCAAGACATAAGCCTTCCACAAGGATCTCCACGACAATCGGGCTCGTGCTACTCTAACAGCCAATGGTTTAATGCTATCTTGAGCAAATTGTCCGTCCGTCCATCTTGCGAAAGGCCTAACAACATTTCGCGGATTTCGCCTTCCGGTACGCGCCCGCGGCCACGATAAATATTAACTATCATATCAGGCAGAAGACGTCCACTACTGGACACAAGCGTTCCCTAAGAATCTCCACGATTATTGTTTTTTGTTCCGCTCGAGCCTAAAATACCACGTTCCAAAAAAAAACACATTCCTCAAAATACTACATTAACTGTTTACTACATTTCTAGCTTACCAGATTCTCGTTGCACCACATTACAAAATCGAAGATTACGAGGTAGTGTGTTGTTTTTTTGTGGACTGTCTGATTTTGGACATCTAATGTAATGGAACGGCATTGTAATAAATGGGTAATGTAGTACATATTTTCAAAAATGTGCTATTTTGGAAACGTGGTATTTTAGGCATTAGCGTTTTGTTCTACCCTCAGCCAATAGTCTCATAATAATCTTGACTAACTCGTCGTCCATCTTACAAAAGGCCTCACATTTCGCCTTCCGGTACGCAATCGTCATTGCACAACCTCATAAGTACTAATAAATCTACATCATAATCTTGATCTGCATGTAATTTCGCTAAAAGCTAACCAAGGACCAAAAAATCAAAAACCCATCAAACAATCAGACAGGGCACTGGAGACACGGTGAATTTAACTCGTCGTAACCTTCCGGCAAGGTGTTGCTGAGATCTCGTTGCAAAATAAAGATTTATATGTGCCTACGTGTTACAGTAACAAGGTCTGTGCCTTATACGACGCTCGTGGGCGGAAGTGTGCACCGACGGAACTGTCACAATGAGAGCCGTGATGAAACACGAATGGCCAAAACAAGCGCCGTCGCTTTTTAACTTCAACAACCAAAATAAACTTCGGTATAAGCCCGTCAATTCGTGTCGGGGATAATTTAGAAACGAAATTAGCGGTCACGTTGTGAGTGGAGAGAGGAATACATAATTGAAAATATTAATCAACAAATTTGGTATAAAGATGAAGATAATAGTCATTGGCGTGATTGCGCATATGCGATGCGTACTTTTTTTGCATAGGTAATGTGTGAAGCGCGAGCTCCACGAAGAAATTTGTATAACATAAACCAATGTCAAATCAGCCGTCAAATCTCCGATTTTAAGTAAATTTCTACAAGCCGAAAAAGCTTCAAAAGCTTCAAGCTGATAAAACCAGAAATTTTACAGTTTGACATCCGTTATCGCCATAGTCTAGTCATCATCATCATCCCAGCCTATTTACGTCTCACCGCAGGGCACAGGCCTCCCCTCAGAATAAGAGGGCTTGGGCTTAGTTCCCCCGCGGGCCCAGTGGGGATTGGGAACTTCACACACACACAATTGAATTTCTTCGCAGGTGTGCAGGTTTCCTCACGATGATTTACTTCACCGTAAGGCTCATGGTAAATTTCAAATGTAATTTCGCATATTAATTTGGAAAAACTCAGAGAGGTGCGGGCCCGGACCGGGACCCTCTGCGTGAGAGGCCATAAGACAAACCATTTGGCAGTTTTTTTGTCGTCATAATAACTTGGTGCAACTCCCAACAAACATCCACTAGTCATCGTTGAAACTGTATAGTAGTTTTCCATCGTTTCTCAACATTTAATTACAAACCCATGGTTAAACCTGTTGTCGTCCCACGACTCTGTTTACGTTTATCAAACTAGCATTCCGATACCTGGCCAAACTGTGGTTTGACTGCTTTTAAACGAGGAATTCGAAACAGTCGCGTTATATAAAGAAATCTAGATAAGCAATAACGGGAAACGTTAACACTATTATTTGTCATTACTCGGCAATCTCGGCGACGCGTTGCGAAAGTGAAACATCGATTTCAACGGCATATTCAAATTCGAATTGTTTTATTAAAAAAGCTAGCGGGTGGGAAAGGAAACCGGGTTGAACAATCGGTCTGAATTACAACTCTCCATTCCAATGCCGCAGTACCATTATCACCGCGACGCTATTAGATCGGCGCAGGCGACGTCTCTACATGCACTGTCGACTCTACCCAGTCTACCTACACGATAATTTGCTGACCGCTACCGCCACTAAAGTAAGACATTATGTACAGTTCGAACAACAATCAAGTAACAATCAAGCCAGCAAGTACTTACAGAGTGTCTGTTTCCAGTGAACACACATATCAAGGGTGACAGACGATGCAATGATGACATGGTTAATCTGTAGAGATATTTTAAATACTTGGCTACCATAGTAAAATACTAACGGTGGAAGGTGTTTTCGACAACACGTATCGCTGAGCAAATGGAACATAAGTTTCGATTTAATATCCGGTAAGTAATACGAGTCGACGCATCTGCATTAATTTAGGAGGGTAAAAAGCGAATAAGCACTGCCATGATCTAGGTCGGTAACCGCAGAGTGGCGTGCTCCTTTCGCAGTGGCGATTAACGAGCCGTGCTTCACGGAGATACAGCCACGGTCTGATGCCCTAACCTTGGCCGAGCCATCCCGTCCTATCCCGAACAGATGACATCACCGACCACCGAATCATGATCGAATAGTCCGTATGGTGAGGCCAAGGCCGGAATTTCGATCGATGCTAATATAACAACGGCGGAATATTAAAAAGGAAAGTCGGGTTGACGACCTTTCCATGGTGTGGCGGTAACTGTGCCAGACTGATGGATTTATTCGGATTTAGTATAAGCTCCAGTCGAAAATAACAGAGCTATTCTCGGTTAACGCCTGAAACGGTTATGGTATAATGACGGTTTAGGAGCATTTGGCATTTTGTTTACCCTGCCCCAGTGAATGCAGAAATTGTGCTATGCCGTATCGCTATTGAAACTTTCTAAAGCTCTTAGTGCGTTTAGGAGATATCAAATTTTATTGTTCTTCGCTTCGATAAGAATCTCAACATTCTTTTCACATTACTAGCTGCCTAGGCGTCGTTATCGTAGCCCGTTAAGCACTTATCAGGCAAATCGCATTATGATTGAAGTGTTCGCGGACACACCTCAGCGAAACGTCGCATCGGAACGTATCAACATTCCGATCGCATAACTTTCTGTGGAGCAACATAACAGTGCTTGATGCAGCCAGCAGCTTACCGAGACAGCGATGGAGGCGCCGGGGACGATGCCCGTCTGGCCGGTCTCGGGCTGTCCTTCGGGGGCGCTTAGAAAGCGGCGAAGGGTGCCGTATCCTGACGCGGACGCTACCATTGCCACCATAGTATGTTCACAGACACTTCACTAGCACAGGAGCGAGCACGGGTGACATAACGCGGGTTCGATGGATGCGCGCACGCGGCCGCGCGCCTATCGCGTATCTACTGGCCGCTGGGCGCGCCCCGCGGGTCGCGCGGCCCCCACCACTAAGGAAGCACTCCGAACTTTGTTTAGCTACAGCCTTAGATGAGCTTAGAATTTTACTTCCGCTGCTATAACCAATAATGGGTTTCAAAATTATTTTTTACACGAACTTTTTTCCTGTTGCAATTCTTTTGGAGCTCTATAAGTACCTACCAAATTTCAAGTCAATCTGTCTAGACACTGCAATCTGCAAGTAAATCAAAATCAAATTTCACTTACAGGAATTGAAGTAAACCAACAAATAGTCGAAATAACGTTAGTCTTTTGGCCCGATGGTACGTACAGTCACAAGCTTTAATTGGCTACTTTACTAACTAGTCAGTCTTTTAGATTATCAAAAAATATTGGACACGTATTTTTTATTTTGTCAATTAAACAAAAAATTACGAAGATATGGCGCGTTGAAGTTTCGCGTGACGTCACTTGTTCCTACACTTTGTATGAGCGTTTTAGGAACAAGTGACGTCACGCCTCGTCACGCGGAACTTCAACGCGCCATATCTTCGTCATTTTTTGTTTAATTGACAAAAGAAAAATTACGTGTCGAATATTTTTTGATAATGTAAAATACGGACTAATAAGAATTATTATTTTTTTACCTAGGAAACATCCCTATTTGGGACCCACTTATGGCTGACTATTTTTAGAATATTTTTTTAAACATCTGTTGTGGAGGCCTAGGACTGTAGGTATGACAGTCTTCCCTTAATCCGGCCCCGAACCACGATTATCAAATGACGAGGTTTCTGTAAGGGTGAGGCCACACGAGCGTAATTTTGTGAGTTGTGAGCGGCAGAATTTCGGTTGTGCCATACATTGCGTCACGTGAGTGTCACGTGATGGCGCGCATATTGTAAGGCGCGGACCAAAATTCTGCCGCTCACGACTCACAAAATTACGCTCGTGTGGCCACACCCTTAAAAACTGACCAACACAACAGCAACAACAGAAACCCAGGGATGAGCAAATATACAAAAATAATCAAATTTAAATGCTCACCAAAATATACCTCTTTGCTTCCCAAATATTAGGTTAGGTTAGCATTCATCCGTTTTGGCAAGCACTAAGAATATATTTGGTAGGCTTTTAAACACAAACCATACAAAAATAGGATAATCAGCTGAACTAAATAATTTTTTTTTCTGTTTTTTATTACATCCATTGAATGATTATGATAGCAGATACAACCTATTTAAGTACCTATTATCTAACTTTGTGTAAGATTTTGAGATAACAGTTGATAATTTCACTCAAGATTAAAACTGAAATTGTTTACTAAACTCAAAGCAACATAGACATTGAATTGAAAATGTGTGTCACAGAAGAGACTAACTAGAAACAATGTCAAGAGTAGACTAAATGACTTTCCTCATTGTCTGCCTATTCAACAACCTTCAGAGTGTCTTTTTATGTAGCCAAAAATCAAAGTTTACTAATTAAATATTGTTAATACTATCTAAACTCTGCCCACTGAATCATGTCTAGAGATGTACTGGATATCCAGTCATTATCTGGTATCTGCCCTTATTATTTATTTATTTAGAAACAAACAATTTCATAGAGTTATATGTAATTAAAATTAGATTCTTATAAAATATAGACTTACAATTCCCTAAAGGAAAAATATTGAAACCTTACATGAAAACTATCCCATCCTATTATATCTATTATTATTTTCCTATCAGGCCAGATACCAGATATTTAAAAACTACTTTGTTTTATACACTGCAAGACCACAATTTTAGAGACAAATAACAGAAAATTTACTTATACATATAATAGTAAAAGTAGGTAAAAAAATTTGAAAGTTACCTGCATGAATTCAACCAAAAAAAAAATGTTGAAAAATCTCTAAAACTCTTTACTTAGTGACACGAAAATGTAAATTAAAGTAGTAAAATATTCAACAAAGAGCTTTGGGCTTAAAACAACTGAATTTCATAATACCTTATTCACTAATACCCCTAATTTTCAAATTGCCATGGGCTCATAATACCTAAAAACACCTAAAATTTCAAATTGTCTCATCTTAAAATTTGAAATTTTAGGTATTTTTAATTATTATGAGCCCATGGTAATTTGAAATTTAGGCGTATTAGTGAATAAGGTATTATGAAATTTAGTTGTTTTAAGCCCAAAGAAACAAAGATATTGTAACCTTGTTCTTCTATCAAAGAAAGAATTAAAAAGAAAAACAAAATTAATTGCTGATAAGATTTTGTGACTAAAGACTAAATTTTCGCTATTTGCACAGCTGAAGATGTTGCAGCATGCAACATAACAACAGGATGAATATTTAGCTGCCGGATATCCACACATCCAACCTTTTGCCTCACTGACACTGGATATCTGGTATCTAGCTGAAATACTACTACATCTCTAATCATTACTTACTTTGATATGAGCTTAATAAGCCTACTAAGTGTACTTTATTTAGTGTTCTAAGGTTTAGTTTAGTTAACATATCAATTATGCGTTACAAACTTTTTTTTAAAAGTAGTAAGTGTGCAATAACATAAAATACTTCTACCCAATTTTATGTGGCATTGTCTTATACAAAAAGAACATGAAAAGGAAAGGAATTTGTGGCATTATTTTATTGAGAAGGAAGTATTAACGTGAATTAGGAAATAACGGCTTAAACTAAGTACTTAAAAACAATAATTTTGATAAGATATATGTAACAAAAATCAATCACCTAATTTGCATATAAATATAACAATTTATGCTACTGTACTGTTGTCATAAGAGATAAAGAGACTAAGTTACTTATATTTCCATAGCTATATTCTCTTTCAATTTGAATCCTTAGTTTAGTATATCATACTAGCTTTTCCTCATTGCTTCACTCAAAAGAACTGTTAGATCTGGCAATTAAATAGAAATTCCAGGATTTTAAAAAACACGGTGTATAGATGTGGTATACTTTGAACATCTACAAATTCTGAAAAACGTTTACAGGAGTGTTCAGGCACACTAACCCAACCACCTGATGAAATATTCTGGATAAATTTTGAGACAGGGGATGATTTCAAATAAATTGTACCTACATTATTATGTAAACAAAATCATGATTGCATCCTTTTTGTATTGAAAGATAGTCATTCAACCTACATAATATGGGTAACCTCCATTACATAATTAAGCCCTTAACACTTTTGCTGCTACGCATTGCTAGAGGTAACGCCACCAGAGTTGAGGCCACGCACACAACCACATCTCATGTAATGACAGCGGGATTTTGACATTGTGTTGACGTTTAACGTCAAAACCCCGCTGTCATTACATGAGATGTGGTTGTGTGCGTGGCCTCAACTCTGGTGGCGTTGCCTATACGCGCTACGCTCATAACCAGTAGCAGCGTTTTTCCACTTTGTAGTGAAAACTGCCTACAAACAGAGAACACACCGTGTCTGTTCTTGGCACTGAATGTTTTTTTTTTAAAAAAGACCCACAGCTTATATATATAGCTGGCACTCTGGAATAACATAGAAGTTACTTTTTACTCATGAAATCTGGATTTAAACATGTAAAATCCTAAATCCCCAACTGCTGTCTTGGATGGAATATTAAATTTTGTTTATTGTGCTTCACGCAACTTAAATGAAGACCACATTGTATTTTTTTAGGGTCATTCTTATTAGAATTTGTATAATTTCTTATTGGTAGTCACAATAATCACAAAACAGCAAGGAAAGCCACTGCCCTAATGTAATACAATTAACATAAGTTCAAATAAACTGGTTTCTGCACATGCAGGTACATTTAATATTGGTTAAGGTGAACCACTTCATACTTAAGCAACCCACAGCCAAACTGTACCACATAATTAAATCATAAGGTTTCAAATCATATTTAAGAATATCATTTGATTTGAAGAAAGTGATATCATAGGTCATTGTACTTAACCGCATTCTACATTCATTGTAATTAATGATCTTATTTATTTTATTTATTTATTTCATTTATAAGTCATTTCATTTACAGTCTTATTAGTATTATTAATTGAGATAATTAAGACTATCAAATATGATGTTGATATTTATTATTTAAAGGTAAAATTTGTGTTTCATATTTAGTTACCTTAACATAAGAGTGGATTAATTTTGTTAATTTACTATCTTCAGTGTTTTATATATTGATGTTGGAAATTATAAACAGATTTTTATACATTCTGAGAGTCTACATTATATTGCTCATGTAGAAGAACACTGACACAATTACAAATTATTGTCATTTCAAAACTAAACTTTATGTAAAAAGAAAAAAAGTTTAGTTTTAAAATGATAATAATTTGTAATTGTGTCAGTGTTCTTCTACATGAGCGATAATATGTATGAATGACAATTAGCCAAAAATGTTATAAAAGAGCAAGCAAATTATAACATTTAATAAATCATGGGAAAATTGACACCAATTAACCTAGTCCCAAACTAAGCACAGCTCTACTATGGGTCCTAGACAAAAGTTAAACATACTTATATAAATATTTGCAATTAACACATATGTTGTGAATGCCTTTAATTATTCCTTTTCAGGTGCTTTCTTTTGATATATAACAAGACTAACACAGATATTAATTAAGCTATTAGCAGTTAAAACAAGGCACCTATCATTAAAAGATCTCTGACCACATAAATTGGATCATAAGAATGTGCTCATCAATATTACATTTTGTAAAGGTGGTAAAAGCAAAGTAATTAAATTTCCAGACATGTTCTCAATTTAAAAAAGGTCAAGAACAAAAGGGGTATGTCATAAAAGCATCTGGACTGACACATAAGGAACATAACAATGTTCTATGCCTATAATTTATTCATCAGCGGTGTGGGCAGTGCGCCCACTGACAAACCTTGGTTTGTTTTATTAGATCTATAAGGATACATGGTCACTTTGGGACTAATTTCCAACTAACTTTCAAGATCAAATTGGCAATCCTATTAGTATTCTATTTCATACTTCAAGAACATGTTATTCTAGTTGAAATATGGAAATTAGTTCAGCATTCCTTGTGCTTACCAGCTGATTATAAGGCACTGATAAAAACATGCAAGCTGAGGTGTGAGCACCAAGGCAACATGAACACGGCCGAGTGAAAACTGCTAACAACCGGCAATTACAGGCGAAGCGCTCACCTGTTTTGTGTCCACTGAGTCCGTAGCCTCCATGTTGGCATGTGATCTATCCTGCCTCTCCATGTCTTCGAAAACATCAGAATTGCTTAAACCATTTACTATCAACTATAAATGCACACGATACGAGTATAAACATAACAATCGCGATGGGCTCTAATTTTTTTACGAAACAATGTCAATGATCAGACAGCTCACGTTCGACACTTAGGGTCCACTGCACTAAGGGGTAAAACATACGGACACGCAATCACAAAATTACACACATTCTGCTTATTTCAGTAAAGAAACAGAGCACTTGTAATGGTTTTTTTGGCTAAAATATCAAAAACACTGTTCATCACCATCTTAAAAATTTCACACATTCCGTCATCGAGGCCGACTGACTGGTCGCTGCCCTAAGTAACGTTCCCGTCTACACAGAAAAAGTGATAATTTTCCTCTAACCGCTTTATTTGAAACGTCTTTATTTAGAGCTATGAAATAAAACAGAATTAAATTCTTAACCAAGACATTAAGTATTGGTATTAGTGAATACAAAACACTAAGTAATTTATTAATTTCAATTGCAAATATAAACCGTAGACGTAAACGAAACGTATTGGATTTACAAATTTAGATGTTAAGTAAGCCATCTAGCGAATTACTTTTGAACTAATTTGCGCAACTTTTGAAATCCTACGTCGTTGCAGACATAGCTTGAAACAAAATCAAGATTTACTTACAATGAATTATTAAATAATTAGCGTTCTTGTTATTCACTAACATTATTAAACCAATGAAAAGCGGTCACCCTTGAAAAACGTTTTAATATTTGGCAAAGTTAGGCGACCGTTCCCTTTACTGTTCCACAAAGGTTAAGTTGGACTGGACGTGCGAATCATAAAAGGATGTAAAAAAATATATTACTATTTTACTAATACAACTGACATGGTTCTATCTGATTATACTGCTTCTATTTTACGACTTCAAATCCAAATCACGTACAAAATCATGCCTCATACGCTATTCTACTCGTGTCTCTTATTTGTATAGACACTGTCTCCTTTATCTTTTGTCGTATAAAAGTATATATATATATAAACTGATGTGTGTCAATGTCAAAACAAAATTGTCGAACTTTACGTAAAAAAATTGGGCCGCCAACGCCACGAGAAAAATATTATTTAATAATACGTGCCTAGTAAGAAGTTGATAATATTCTACAATAACTTGTAAACATCCGTTAAAAGTAGAAACTGAAACCGTTAACAAGTTTAAACTTAAAGCAGAGTAATAATGCTCGACCTTTTGTGTATTTTATAACAACACAAAGCTACGTGATACTAAAATGCCCCGCGATAAAGTATCCCATCGTGACAGGAGAAGTTCTTCCTGTAGTTCAGAATCGTCATACGAAAGAAAGAAGTCCAAAAGCAAGCACAAGAAACGTTCTCATTCGAGGGATCGCTCGGTGACCAGTCATAAAAGCAAGTCCAGCTCTCATAGACACAGAAGAAGAAGCTATTCTAGGAGCGTGTCGCGCGATCGTTATGAATCTAGGTCTAGGAGGCGTTCGACGTCGAGGTCGCGGTCGAAACGGTCGAGACGCTCTAAGTCTCGGAGCAGCTCCCGGAGTAGATCCAGACGCGGGAAAAGCAGCAAGAAGTCACGCAGGCGGTCTCGTACCCGCTCGTCTAGTAGCCGAGCTAGTTCATTTGATATAGGTAACATGATTTTATTATTTATTAGCCTCTCACAACTCTGTTTACCTCTTTATATTTTGTGTGACAGTTTGTTTGATATAACAAAATAATAGAGAATTATAAATGCAAAATTGTGTCTGTCTGTTACCTCTTTACGCTTACACCACTTAACAGATTTAGATGAAATTTGGTATGGAGTTAGTTTGAGACCCTGGGATTGATATGGGATAGTTTTTATCCTGAAAAATTGCAGTTCCCGTGGGATAGCAATAAAAAAATTCTTTGCCGACAGAGTTGCAGGCAACAGCTATTCAGTCAGACAGACACAGACTTTCACATTTATAATTATAAATTCACATGCAACTTGCCATATTTGTCTAATTCGTAACATCATCTTATCCATGCAAACATGTTGATACTATGTGTAAGAAAGAGGCCTTTCTTAACCCTTAAAACAATACCAGCAATATTATTTGCCATCAAACAGAAATCAAAGCTAATTCAAATTAGCAATACTTATGGTCCAACATCAAATGTCTTGACGGGGTTGTCAAATGGTTTAAAGGTTAAGTTTTATACCTGTACCTTCCTTTTTATCTTCTAACCAATTTCAGAACCAGCACATGTTATGAAATCGGTGCGGCTGGATGACACGGAAACTAAAGTCGAGCAGGCAATCAAGGCCGCACAGGCTGCAGGCTTGACTATGACCAAAATACCTACTTACGAGTACCCGGAAGTGGAAGTCAAGGAGGATATGCCAACGATCCATGATAGAAACTTACTTGAAGAACTGAATAGTGACTCATTTGTACAGAGATCATTCACATCATCAAAAAGTAAGAAACAAAATCAGAATATTGTGATTGATTTGGATTCAGAGACTGTCAAAGTACCAAATTCAGACATAAAAGTGAATAAATATGATGATACCATTATTAACTTGGATGTAAGTATATTAGTTTTAATGTTTGTATTTAATGTTGTATACATATGTAAATATTTTTTTTTTATAGGTTCTTCATATCATAGAGTGGAGTACTAGTAAAAACTAAAAATCATTAGACATCATGACCATCATGATTTAATAATATAAAAATGTTTTTATGAATAATTGTATCAACCATTTGGCTATTTTATGGAATAACTAGTTCTTCCCATGATTTTTGTCACATAGAACTAAAATTTGGTAAAATAAAACAGAATAAAAAGTAGCCGGCGTTATATCTTAATTTAGAGTTAAAGCCCACTCAATTCCAAATTTCATCTAAATCCATCTAGCGATTTTAACAAGAGTAACAAACAATCACTGACAATGCTCTCAAATTTTTATGTTCATAATATCATATGATATTATAGTTTTTATGTAACCAATTGTCTTCAATCATTAAGAATTTTAAATTCGTAATTTTGAAAGGAATGATTATCAAACAATAGCACCACATTGCTTAGTCCTTTTGTACTTAGAGAGATTGTGTCCTTAAATACTAACCCAACGGAAATAGATATGCGGAGAGGTTTAGTAAAATTGTGCATGCTAAGTGTTTTGGTGGTCTCCTGTACCTTTAAGCCTTAGTATGACTTGGCGCTGTTCAATGCTGCCCCTGTTGTGTGCCGGAACACTGATCCATGCAACAGAATATATAAAAGTACTAATGTACAGAATGGACACGCTCCGCCCCGCACCGATTCGAGTTACCCCACCCCTCAAGGCGCAGATTGCCGGACACCACCCGAATCCAGAAGAGTGCGCGCGCGATGTATGTAGGCGTACGCGTGTACAGACGTCGTCGTGCTTATGTAGATTCATGAACCGTATTTTGTACGTCGTGTCCGCCGTGTGTCCATGCCAAAATCACAAAAGCAACATTTTATTGAATTTTGATTTATTCAATTCACTCATTTGATATATTTAGAGATTTTGTCACTGATCAGTGCTAATTCATACAAAGGGTTAATTATAATAAAATTTATTTTTTCAGGAAATACCTCCTGAAGAAGAGTTACGAGAAATGTGGATAAAAAAACTTTACCAGTACAGGAAGAGAATGCTGCGAGGGGATATCTAATAAATTTACTTAATAAAACTACTTATTTTATTTCATTAGCTGAAATACAAACTAGCTTTTAGGTCTTTTACCCCCAAGTATTTTCCAGGTTATGTAATGTTTACAACCATGTTACAGTACAGCACTAATTACTGTTTTTTATACAATATTAGGTCACAAATAAAAAAAATTACTAAAAGTTAACCTAGAACAATTTATTGAACATAATAACATAACAACTGGCAGTTGCAACTCACAATTTGTAACATGCTGTGGAACTACAATTTCCGTCTATATATACAGTAACACAGAGGTTTCTCATTTATAACCCGCTAGAGACTTTCACATGTTGTTTCGTTCGCGCTGGATGCGACTGCTGTAAGTCCGCGACACCAAGTTCCAAGCATCCATGTACCTGTCCATGCACATAGCGATGCATTTCTGTTCAGAATTGTCCAAAGCAGTGCCCGGTTTGCTTATGCACTTCTTGAAACATTTTTCAGACATTTTCGTCAGAAGTTCCTGTGCGTTGGCTATCGCAATTTGCTGTTTAACTTGATCCATCAGCTCCTCCTTTTGTGTCCCGGAAAGTGAACCTGTTGCTAAACTATCCATTTTGCTGTTTTTGGCCTTTTTAATTGGAGTAAAGCAATTCTTTTAAATTTAATTCCAATGACGGATAGATAACCTTAAAGCCAGAGAATGATTGATTTGTTTTTTTATGCTGTGAAGTGAAACATGAATGGCTTCTTGGACCGAGTCTGACTAACTTCCTTTTTAAATAATATATGATTACTTATTATTTGAATTCAGTGATCATCAGTTATTAATACAGTATTTTATATTAAATACATACATGACGAAAACCAATTACGCAAGAAACTTGATTTATTTTGATTGTTCATTGTGGAATATGTCTGTGTCTGTGGGACTTGGCGTGGGTGAGAAAAAAAAATGGCAACACAAACTCCGTATTGTATTGCGTAGCGTTGTACTTATCGATAGTTTCCTTGGAAAGTCTTTATAATATCGATAGTGCTATGAGATCAATACTTCATTTGATTTGAAATCAGATAAATCGATTCACAATAAAATTTAAGACTAACCGGTTTGGGCGCATAATTTCTCATACGTAGAATGTCCGTTCCGTATTTGAGGTGAGCGCCGATGGCAAAATCATCGGCGTGATCGGCGTAAATGAAGGAAATTAATTATTGATGAAAATAACAGTTTACTTTCACTTGTTTACTGTTTACTGGTATATTTTAACCTCCTGCATAGAAGTTTCATAATGAGGAATGGAGGGAGGCACCGCACTTCCAGCATCAAAAAAAAGAGGCAAACAGGTTCGCCTTCTGCACTGTAGTGTGAGCTAGTGACTTATCCAACTTCAGCAACGGTGCCAGTACTGCCAGTGAAGGGCGACAGATATTTTACGAGTGAAAGTAAACTGTTATTTTCATTAATAATTAATTTCCTTCATTTACGCCGATCACGCCGATTATAGGTAACGCCATCAGAGTTGAGGCCACGCACACAACCACATCTCATGTAATGACAGCGGGATTTTGTTGTTGTGTTGTCGTTAAACGTCAACACAACGTCAAAATCCCGCAACTCGTGACTCAGGTTCAGCTTCCTGGGTCTTACCGCAGCTGCTCCCGCTTCCTGTTGGATAAACAGATGCAGTTGCGGCAAGTTCAGTAGGGCTTCCAGGGCCGCAGTCGGAGTTGTCCTCACGCAGCCCGTAGTCGCCATGCAAGCCAGCCTTTGAAGTCGTTGCAACTTTGCCTTAACGGTGATTAGTTTGGTTCTCGGCCACCCCACCACTGCACCGTAGCTGATAATGGGCCTGATGACGGACTGGTACAGCCACAGAGTGATTTTCGGGGATAGACCCCATCACATACAATCAATCAGCGTGATGACGATGACTCTGATATTGATTGGAACATAGGGCGCTAGCAATCAGAATTATAAAGATAAATTAAAATCTCGATTTTTAAGGGTGATATACCGATTCGTTCATCGATGTAGCATTATAAATCGATTTAATAAAGTTTATTCTAAAATTAATCGATCTCAGAGCCCCCATCCCTAAAATCAATGTTATCATGGTTATCTGTGGAGTTGTCATTGTCAAATTGACAATGTCATATCAATGTCAGTCAGACAGCTTTAGGAAAAATAGCACGTACTGTACTGTACTTCCCTCAGAACAATAACTAAAGGTACTTCCTAAGACGAAGTATGGTACTTCGGCCTGCCGGCCCAGGCTATGCTGTTTTGTTTGTAATCAACACAACAGTTCTGTTATCATCAGTGTCTCATCAGAAATGGTTGAAGATGCGAGTGAAGCTGAAGATGTAGCCAGCACATTATCCCACGACGAACTGCTTGAAGTAACAAAGTCTTCGGTCTGCACTCTTATCAGTTGCGATCCATTACTTGCAGACTTACCTACAGATATTATTCTCGAAGAGGTTTTAGCTCAGGTACTTTTCTTTATTTATCATTTAATGTTTCCTGTAAGGCCCTTACCTCTCTGAAAGCAGCACTTCAGACTTGTGGTCTACGTTTTTACTTTGTTTTAATTCGTTTTTTCTGATGATTGTACTTTGGAGTGAACAATTGCACAAAGATCCAGTTTGATGATACCAACTTTTATAATTTATTTATTTATTTAATTGTATGGCGTAAAACATTAAACAATTACACTAAAGAAAGAAACTACAAACTAGCTATAAATCCAAATTAACTTTTATAATCGTAATTGATGTGTAAGATCACAGAGGTTGCGATTAAAAAGAGAAAAACTGGCCAAGTGCATGTTGGACTTGCATACAAAGGGTTCTGTGCCATTGTCTATAAAAATGGCAAAAAAATCATGTCTGTTGTATGAGAGCCCCTTAAATATCTATTTTATTCTGTTTTTAGTATTTGTTGTTATAGCGGCAACAGAAATACATAATCTGGGAAAATTTCAACTGTCTAACTATCACTGTTCATGAGATACAGCCTGGTGACAGACAGACGGACAGCGGTGTCTTAGTAATAGGGTCCCATTTTACCCTTAGGGTACAGAACCCCAAAAAATATCACCAACTTTTGCCATCCCAGCCTACTTAGCCTTTTAGGAAATCCAATCTTGTTTATTTTAATTGTCTTTTTGTTATATTTTTTGGAAAAGAAAATGTGAATTACATATGTTGTGATATTGGTTTATTGCAGATAGCTGTGGAACATGGCCAGTCCATAACACTATACATATCTCGGGAGGATGAGCCAGCTCTTAAAGTGATTGTAAGTATATCATGAGGGGTGCTCCCAACATTTGGATGTTCATTGGTAAAATGGAGATGGATTAATTAAATCATTACATCATTCAGAATCCAGCATTACTTTTCAGAGTTCCATTATCCATGAACTATAAGGGCCGGCGCTCACTGCCGGCACGGTATAGCGTGTCATGACAAAGGATTTTATTACGAATCAAGTTATTTTGAATCTTATCTCAATGAGTTTAGAATTCATGTTACTTTATTTCGATACCACGATGCCGCGACTGTCGCGGGATGCTGCGGCATGACGTGTCATGCCGTTTCATTCTACGGGTTGCCGCGGCGCGCCATTGCATACCGCGAGACATATGGGTTACTTTATGTCGAGGAATTATGATTGCTAAGCCAGTTGAAATAAGGTTGAAACTTGTGCAGCGGTCATTTCGGCTGGCTGGGCTTTTAGCTGGATGCCACGGAACGCCGCAGCATAACCTGCCGTGTCATGCCGTGCCACGCCGTCAGTGAGCGCCGGCCCTAACCAACAATCTAGCTGCTCTGCACACATGCAATAACCCAGCATCCTACAGCACAGCTCCCGCATAAATCTACTAGTATCAGTAGTTGTCACAACTGTCTTCAGAGCCTTGACTGAAACTGTTGTGCTAGTTGCCAGTGGCGAAGGGTACTAACAACCCAATCCCCCGGGTTGACTAAACTTTTGAAGTTACCAAACGCTTCTCTTCCATTACTGCACTTTCAAGAAGAGGATAAATGGGATTTTTAGGTTTTTTGCTCCGGCTAGTTAGTTGCATAACATTATCTTTATCTTTTATTTTTATTATGAGAGGGAGGCAATCGAGCAAGCAAAAATACAAGCAATACAAGCGGTAGGAATAATTAGTAATAGTAATAATTAGCTTAGCCATTTAAAAGAAAATGCTCCCCAGATCTTTGGAACTATCCATGAAGACTTGTTGCACTGAGAGGTTGTCTGGCTTATGTGGTTGGGAAGCAGCAAGCCAACTAGTTTTTCATAATTTGTTATTTTACAGGTACCTCAAAACGTTTCAATAAGAGACCTAAAGAAAGCTGTTGCAAGACATTTTGAAATCTACCAGCAGAGAATAGGAAGCAAAGTCAAAATATCATGGAAATACATTTGGAAGACTTACGACTTGAGTTTTGACTGTTTAATACTTGATGATGACCAGAGCAGCATCGCAGACTACGGAGTGACCAACAAAGTGACACTAACGTTTAAGAAAAGGAGAAAGAAAACAAAAAAGTTCACATAGTATAATATATTCTGTAATTTAAATATAGCTCATAGTGAAAATAATCGGATCTCTCACGTCTTAAAATGAGATATTTTGTATCAAGTTAACTTAAGTTAACTGGTATTAAAACGTGAGAGATCCGTTTATCTTCACTTAGAGTGAGTCTCACGGTAGTTTCATGTTTAAAATTTAAACATAGCTTGTATTATCATAATGCAAATATATTTTCACAGTTCTATTTTAATATATCCTAAACATAATATCTACTTAATCACTAATAAGAACTTACCAGCCTACATTACTGTATCAACAGTACTCAGTACATCATAAAATGCATACCACACAAACATTATCTTTCTTGTTGGATCTTCCTTGCATAATTAATTAATGCGACAAGGTTCTACAGTGGCCTAGAAATCAAATTGGTTGACTGCACTTATTTTCTTTGTCAGGCCGGAAACTTGGACCGCACCTCGTACTCAACAATAATCAATCATCCAAGATTTTACGGGGCTCATACACAGCGTAAGAAACAAAAGTTGTCTCGTCTGTGGAAATAAAATTAGCGACTCCAGGTCAGCAAACTTAAGATTTATTTAAAAAGGCCGACGGTTGGCCAGGCGTCCCAGACGCCGATGTGGACTTGACTAAAAATATTGGCTATAGAGCCCTAACTTTTAACATGACTTTTTTTTTTTATGTTAGAAAGGCCAGACAAACGAACTAGTGGGTCACCTGATGTTAAATGATCACCACTGTCCATAGACACCTGCGGCGCTTTACGCGATGCCAGCGCGTTGTCGGCCCTTAAGGAGAGGGAATAGGGGAAGGGGGAGAGGGAAGGGGTGAGGTATTGGGCCCCCGGCACTCTCACTGACCGCACGAAACGCAAGCAGGATTACTGCTGCTTCACGCCGGTTTTCTGTGAGAGGGTGGTACTGCCCCGGACGAGCCGGCCCATTCGTGATGCAGCGGCTAGCTACAACATGGCTCTACCACTACTCAACTACTTCCGTTTTAATTGAGTTATTTAGAGACGCATTCTTCTTAGCACTGTTGGTCCTTCTGAAAGCGCCGGTAGTTTAAAAAAGTGACATGAAAAAGAGACCTTTGTGGCCTACTTTGCAGAATAAACGTTTCGATTTTTTGAAGTGAAACTTCTAATGCGACTTCCAACAAGCGTTGCGTAATGGTGGCACTTCACTTGGCGTTGCGTGTTCGCGTTGCGCTATTGCCATCTCCGTCTTTCATGCTAGAATCGGCATAGTGCTCCTCTCTCGCACACGCAACTATTTCGTGAAATACGCCAAGTGAAGTGCTAGCATTAAATACGCAACGCAACGCAAGTTGACGTTTACGAGACGTTCGCATTGTATATATACTAACGGATGTTAAAAACTTCGTCAGTGCGATCCAGAACAATTGCGTGGTTTAGTATGAAAACTTGTAAATATCTTAATGGTAGATCGTATTTTAAACGTATTTAGTAAAAAAAAGTATTGAATATCTTTGAGAATTACGAAAAATCAAGAAAAATTATTGAAAATAACGTGCGCACGAGGAACAACGCCATCTAGCGACGAGTTATGTAACTTGTTTCGCGCTAGCGCTGTATTTATTTTATTTTTTATTATGAAGTTTCACTTCTTCCGCGCGGAGGGACTCCACGCACTAGTTTTATTTTTATTTAGACCCAAAGAAGATAACGTTTGTGAGTCACGGCTGCCACTACATAAAGTGGTATATCTATAGTTGTTCAAAGTCGGGCTGCGGCGGGGGCTCCTGCGGCAGCGGCTCGAAGTCTCCGAGGCTGTACCCTGGCTCCTCGTGGCGCGGCGTTGCAAGCGGACGGTCATATGTGTCCTTGAGCAGCTCTTGATCGTGCTGGGAATTACAATAGTTAGGTTATTTTTTGACTTTTTAGAAACTGATTTATTTTGGTGCGTTGCTCGGGATTTGAACTAGTATTTCTTGGTTGGACGTGCCGAGCAGGCTAATCTAAATACACCATCCGTATCCTTGCAATCAAAATGAAAAGCAGTGTGTAAAACTCGAGCATTAAACCCATTTTCCCCTCGACGTGTCTATCCACCCTCGCCGTACCGGCAACGGGTGGCTACATGAACGTCTCGGGTAAAATAGCTCGTTTCATGCTCTTGTTGTGCAATCTACTATTGTCGATCTGCTAAGTTCAGGATAGATGTGATACCTGATCAGTCTGCAACACCGAAGGCGGCGCCAGGTCATCCAGCGACAGCTGCGTGTTGAGCACGGAAGGCGGCGCGTAGTCCGATATAGCGCCCACGTTCTCCACAGGCTGATACACCATAATAACATTTCAAAACGTACGGCAAAAAGAAAATAGCTAGGGTAAATCGCCAATAACTGGCCACCTCATACTAAAAATGAACTCTATTCAACCATAATAGAATTCATTTTTAGTATAATGTGTTAATAACTGGCCATGTTATACTAAATTGAAATCTGTTTGTAGGAGAACATAGTTTATTTTCAGCAGTGTTGCAGAACTATCGATAGTTTGACTATCGATTGTTGACCTCACAAACTATTCAGGATATCGATATTACTATCGATAGTATCGCCACATGTCAATACTATCGATAGTGATTTATTAGCAATACTATTGATAATGGCAATACTATCGATAATTTTAGTCCAATACAATCGATAGTATTGCAAAATTAGGCAATAATGTACTATCGATTGTACAAAACTATCGACACTAGCGATAGTACCGATTGTTTTCGGTCAATATTGCCTGATTTTGCAATACTATCGATACTACTGATTGTATTGGACATAAAACTATCGATAGTATTGACACGTGGCGATACTATCGATAGACTATCGATACTATTGGTTTTGTCTTAACTATCGATAGTCTATCGATAGGCAACACTAATTTCAGTAT
The DNA here is from genome assembly GCA_947563465.1 of Archips xylosteana. NCBI lineage: Eukaryota > Metazoa > Arthropoda > Insecta > Lepidoptera > Tortricidae > Archips > Archips xylosteana. The sequence goes on along the minus strand of OX387345.1, from coordinate 21,536,238 downwards.
GAGGGGGCCAGTTACTAAAGGGTGGCCAGTTTACTGGCGATTTACCCTACTATCTAATAAAGGTGGATTTTTTCCTTCCGATTTTTATTTTGAACGTGTTTGTTTGTTGTACTGACCGGTTCGTGCGGCGGCGCGGCGGGCGCGGCGTCGGCGCGCGCCGTGTTCTCCCGCGCGCGCTCCTCGGACGGGTACGCCGACTTGTGCTCGCAGCTCAGCAGGTGCGTCAGCATGTCCGTGCCTGCAACAGTTGCACGTTACACAAGATCCGATTCTAAATATGTTAACCCTTTTTTTTGAGGCATAGTACGCATGTCGACAGCATTAGGGTCATCTCCGAAGAGCCTATCGACGTCTTATTCCGTGGACGTAATAGTAAAAGCTAGCCTAGTGGTTTGACTGATTTGATGGCTCTATATCTAAATCCCTAATGATTATTTGTCCTAATGATCGTTTGTCCTAACTCTTTTTATTTAAAATCTATTAATTGTTCTGGATTTTTATAAAACAAACCTAACCTAACCTATAGAGTTCTACAGGATAATCACAAAAAAGTTCCTGAAAAATTTACGGTTTCCGAGAAAAAAAGTCACAAACGATGTTAGGGATTTAGAATGAGACCCGGTTTGGATTGACACAGAAACAGTTAGCGGAGCTCCTTCTTCTTGGTGCTTTTGGCCCTTCGGGCGGATGATAAATCTACCGTTTGTTTCCGTGTCGATTAGAATTGAACAAAACGCGTTTGTAAAAATAGGCTTCAATAAAAACCATTGTAGGGAAAAAAAACCATTTGAGAAAAAATGCGAATGGAAATTTTACTACTGGGAAATCACGATTCTGGTAAATTGATCTAACCAACCCTGAGTTTTTCGAAACTTACGTGCGGAATTACATTTGAAATTTACCATGAGCTTTATGGTGAGGCAAGCAACATACCACCTGCGAAGAAATTCAATGGTGTATGAGAAGTTCGCGTGGGAACTACAGGCCAGGCCCTCTCGGTCTTGAGGCCTTTGCCGCTATGCGACGTGTAAATTCCGATATGATGATGATCAAGGAGCGGGATTTCTCATAGCAAAAATTAAACATCAAAGGGATTGAACATAAGTTTTATCGACTATTCCAGTTATCGATGTTATCGAATCGACTCTTCGCTAGTTATCGCTTTTTAACATTATTTGTAACATTCGACCTCTTTGATAAGCGACTTGCACTTCCATATTAAAATAAATCGCGTCAACGTCACATATGACATTTATGTCGCTTGAGTTTTTCTGAGTCATTCCCGTGTTATTAAAATGGTTTATCCTAAAAGAAAAACGATTAACAATGGATAAAAAACATCCCATACTTACATCAACGGAGGTAGAACACTCTTTCTCAAGCTATAAATGGATCTACAATGATAACAGGACCAATTTAAAGGGTGATAATATACGAGTAGAAAAAATTATGACAATTCTCTATTACTACAGAGAAGATGAAGAAAATGCGATTAATACAGAAATAGATTTCGATTCTTATTTTGAATGAAGGTTATATTTTAGTTTCGTTGCATTTCCGTTTAAGGTTTTATATTTTAATTGTAACTAACTTAAAAAGTGCTATTTTAAAAGTACCTAGTATTTGCTGAAATATTTATCGATAGTCGATAAAACTTATGCTCAATCCCTTTGATGTTTGATTTTTGCTATGAAAAATTCCGCTCCTTGATGATGATAATTTAGACTTTGAGTTTGCTTCTAGTGTATTGGTATATGGACTGACCGACAGTAGTGCGGTACGAGCATACGCAGTGCAACTCGGCGGCCGCGTCGCGCGGCGCGTCCTCGAGCGAGTGCGCGCCTGCGCAGTACCCGCTGTGCCCCCTTTGATGTTTGATTTTTGCTATGAAAAATTCCGCTCCTTGATGATGATAATTTAGACTTTGAGTTTGCTTCTAGTGTATTGGTATATGGACTGACCGACAGTAGTGCGGTACGAGCATACGCAGTGCAACTCGGCGGCCGCGTCGCGCGGCGCGTCCTCGAGCGAGTGCGCGCCTGCGCAGTACCCGCTGTGCCGCAGCATGGCGCGGTAGCATGAAGACTCGTACGAACACTTCGTGCAGGACGACGACCCACTGCAAACGGAAACGTTAGGTTAATTAGCTTCGTGTGGATAGTAGGGATGTTGACACTACCAATCAACTGACGTACAGGTCGATACACAAGAGCTGGCACGAATGGATCGAATGAGTGAATGAAAGTATCTATGTGTTACCTATTTGAATACACTTCACACAAATATGAAAATGTCATGCATCAGTCATTTTCCTACAAAAATGCCAGTGTTGCTTTCGTTCAATCCATTCGTGCCAGCTCTTGTGACTCGACCTGAGGCCGTATTGTCTAACGCTTCTGTCGCTTGCCTTCGCGTTCACCATCTCATTCTGTCATCATTTTAATACCGTTTGACAGAAATAGTGATTGCGAAGGCAAGCGTCAGAAGCGTTAGACAATAAGCCTGCTGTACTTTTTATGAGCTGTCAAAACACAATCCTCCCAGAGTTTGAACGGCAATAGCAACTTATGACGTCACTTGTTCGCGGGTAAATATTCAGCGTTTTTACGGCGGTTTTTTTTGTCATTACCATTTGAGCAGAAATTATTAAAAAGGATGATGGTTAGGGTTAACTTTTTATGAAAACTTAAGACGGTACCGATGCTGAATCTAGTTTGATGAAATTTCGCTCGATTCGTCCTTCTGTTGCGGTAATAATCGTCGAATGGTAATGACGTTTAACCGCGCGGTCAAAACGCTCGAATATTCACCCTCGCACACTCAATCAAAGATTTATTTGTTTTAAAGCAACAAAAATCTAATTTTGCAATTAGTCAAAAATTAGTCTGTTTTTCAGGGCTAAAATGAAGCGTTGTTTTTTACTGGAGTTGTCTTCGAATTATTTTTTAATGGCGTCAACATCCCTATTCCACAGCAGCAGGGTTAATTTCGCCTTTGTACAGTCGCGGAATGAAAAAGTTCGTCATGTTAAAGTTTACTTCTGCTTGTAGACAAGTCGTTGACGTTAACAGAAGTTGGTTGCATTTATTGATTACGTCAGGTATAGACCGAATGCAATAAAAAAAACAGTCAGTCAAATAAACCGCCGCGGATCATACCAGGCGCAAATGTGCCCAACACACTAGCCGCATTGCCTCTCTGAACCGCGATGGACAACCTTTGCACCAGAAACGACCCAGAGGGCTTGGTCATGACCTCTCTCACGAAGACGGCGCCCCAGTCCAGTGACTCTGGACTCGAGCCACTTTTGACATAAAAATGTTTATAAAAAATATTAAATAAGATAATTCTTTAAAAAGTTACTTTTTTGTATGTGATTATATAAAATCTTAGAACTACAGAACACACTTTTTATCGATATCAACTTATAAAATTAGTTTGATTTGTCCTCGCACTAATAAAACGTCAGTAAAGATTTGGTCCCGTCAATCCGTCCGGGGTATGCTTATATAATAAATGGGTCGATCAACTTTTTTTTTGTCACTCGTTGCTATAGTGACGGTCTCCTGGGTAACTCTTTAAACCGTAAGTTTATCTGATTAAAATTTGCCAAACATGCATTTTCGTGGTAGTTTTAAACCCCTTCTAATAAGCATGTTAGTTAATGTGACACAACATTTCTTCTAATTAAACTGTACTACTTTTGTCCCCTCTCTGACGGGATAGAATAACAACAAGAAATAGTTGATCCACCCAAAAAAACAAGTTTTAATTCAGCTTTTCGTAAACAAAAAAGACACTAACAGGAAATGTTTGTCGCTGTCGAGCGCGGTGTCGCACTCGCGGCAGAGCATCCCGTCGGGCAGCACCAGCGTCAGCTCCTCGTACGTCGCGGTCATCGTGTGGCTCGACGAGTCCTTTACCGGGGGACGCGCCTTGTTCTGTGGAACGAGCGAACCATGCTTAGGGATGCCACGATATATCGGAAAACCGATTAATATCGATATATCGACGCCTAAATATATCGATATTTATCGATATCGACGATATGCTGATATCGATATATCAGTATCGAAAAAAACTCAATATCGTAACGAAATATCGAAAAATCCGCCCAAATTAAAATACCCACAAAATCGGATAAAATGCTGTTACTGGCAACACTGAAGTCTAGAAAAAATATTCTGTTCTCGATTCTAATCTATTGTTGTATGTAATCTGTGGTGAGTGTTTGTCTATGGATGTGACCAAAGAGTAAAGTTGAGCGTGACGTGACTTGTTGGTTTAGTAAACTATAGTAAACCAGAGTATTGAACAACGAATGGTCACCATCATAGCCCATCATGTAGAGGGGCTATAAAACTACATTAATTTTAATAAGCCTTTAAAAAAGAAGAAATATCGATAAAATATCGATATATCGGCGTATTAGACCGATATATCGATATATCAATATCGACTTAATTCGATATATCGATATTTTTTAAAAACTTTGCATCTCTAGCCATGCTTTAACCACAGCCTGTATACTTTGTATTTTAAATTATCATCGGACAGGTCATTTGACCGAAGTGGCCGCTAACGACACTCACTCGACGACGCTAAGTCACTCAGAGGGCGATGGAGAGGGCTATGATTGGAGTTTCTCTGCGGGATCGCATTAGAAATGATGTTATCCGCGCAAGAACTAAAGTCACGGACGTAGCTCGAAGAATCGCTAGACTTAAGTGGCAGTGGGCAGGGCACATCGCCCGTAGAACTGACGGCCGATGGGGCCAAATACGTCTCCGTGGCTAATTTGTAGGTAGCAAATATACGTAGTGATGAAACTAAATAAAACCGTTTAAAAAAATATTACGTTTTGTGGTTTATTAAAATAACGTAAAATGCATTTTTGTTAAACATCACTTACTACATTCCTTCCATAATTTCCTAAAGCTCCTAATCCTTTCCCTACTTTAAATTTCATGTGACATTATCAAAACATAACTGAAGAGTGGCAGCCCTATCGCGAGTTTGTGTACCGAGCCGGCGTAGGTAATTAATTATAATCAAGGACGCTGCCGAGACGTTCTACTGCTCCTTTTTTCTTTTATGTGGTTGGACATTCTTTGCTAAAGATGGTACACATTTAGGGCAAAGTTTGGAACAAGTTACGTACCTTCGGTTTGTTGATCAGATGCTCCTCCGAGCAGAGAGGCAGAGCGTTCTCTACTGTCTTGTGATCGCGAACTTGGTGCTCCTTCAATTGACCTGCGAATCCATACAAATATTATAAATGCGCAAGTGTGTATGTCTACCTGTCTATTACCTCTTCACGCTTAAATCCCTGACCGATTTAGATGAAATTTCGTAGTTACATAGTATAGTTTTTGTCCCAGAAATCATCCTTTATGGGGGTGAAAAGGGGAGTGCATGTTAACCTATTTAAATGAAAAGAAGGACATAGGATATGGTCAATCCCGGAAAATTGTATAATTCCTGCGGGATAGCGATAAACGAATATTTTGTAGACAAAGTCGCGGGCAACAAATATTTTCGAGTTAGAGCTTCCCTAAATTTAAAGTTTTTAGTCGGTGATTACAAAAACGGACGGACGAAAAAACATTTTGGGTGACTATGTTAATTAGATTGTTTCATTCACCCTACTACAATTTTTTTTGTTGCAAACCGGATTCAGAAATTAAACTAACTAAGAAATTTTTTAAGAAATGCTCAAGTAATCTCTATTCACCGAGAAATCCGCGCAAGAACTAAAGTCACCGAAATAGCTCGAAAAATCGCAAGACTCAAGTAACAACGTGCAGGGCATATCGCTCGTAGAACTGACGGCCGATAGGGCCGAAAGGTTCTCTCTCGGGTGATGTCCACGGACCTGAAGACGCAGTGTCGGTAGGCCTCCAGCAACATAGGACCAGCGGGCAGGGGACGGGGATCCCTTGTCTGCATTGCACGGTCCTACACGTCTGGGGGAGGGGTCGAAACGTTGCGATTCCTCCCTCCTTGGCGCGGGTAGCCCTGGCGTAAGCTAGGGCAGACGGGAGGCATCGTGGTAGAATCTTTGGGACCCCACGGCGCCTACCAACCTCAGCAAGAGGGCAACGTCGAAGTGGTTTTAGTGGGTATACTCCATCCCACTTTCCCGTTAGGGGAAGAGGACGGGGGAGAGAGCCCCACATAACCATCCGGGTCTCCCCGGGCCCGGGGGTACACGTAAAGTGTTTCCACTTCGTTAAAAAAAAAAGGCCTCCAACAACATGGAGCAACAACCTGGTTAAGGTTGCGGGAACGCGTCGGATTTGGACGGCGCCGGACCAATCTATTCGGCGAGCCTTGGGGCAGGCCCATGTTCAGCAGTGGACGTCTTTCGGCTGCAACGATGACGATGACTCACCGAGATGCACGAACTTGAGCACGCAGCGGTTGCAGCGCACCTCCAGCTCCTTGTCCTGGTGCTGCCTCAGGTGTTCCATGAACAGCAGCACGTTGGCAGTCAGCTCGTACCCGTCCGCGTACACCTGGATCACCTGGACACGACGAAACATTAGCATACTGAATAGTCACTTAGTAGAACTTTTGCATGTCGTTCACCGACTGAATACTACGCTGTTGTACCTTAACATCCTGTACTACGTTTTTATAAGTATTCTGGCAAATAAAAAATAAAGTCGGTTTACGGACGATAGTTTAACGTGACAACGTCATAACAAAACATTCGAAAAACAAAAATGAAACCAGGCGGTCACCCATCCAAGTACTGACCGCGCCCGACGTTGCACCCTTTCATCGCCACGCCTTGATAAAACGTAAACCTGCTTTGAATCTTATGTCATTGTGTCAAGATCACTTTGACACTGTACTTTGTGACACCTATATGTGTCGTCGGCGTTGAAAGGGTTAACCTCGGTGATCGGACGAGAACCGGTGTTTTGTCAAATATCTTGAAAACGGTGCATCCTACGGCAAAATCAATGAAATTTTCATCCCCCATTAAAAATTACCCGAGCGCTAGTGCTAAAGTTGTACATCCTGGCGCGCGTTACAACGCGCGATGACGCAATGTAACGTTGCGTCATCCTTTTTCGTGCGTGCAGCCGGCGTTCATCGATTTTGTCACGTCAAAAAAAGGGACATGTAAACTTTGATCAATTATAACTGTAGATCCACAGTCGCGCGCCCGAAAATGTCCGAGCCAAATGAGCGCCACTTTGATAAAAGTGGCCTTCTTTTTTCTCAGAACGTTTCGTGAAATTGTCAAGTTTATCTGTCAAGTGGAGTTTTGCCGCTACCGAAATTCGACTGTAATGAAGTAAAGACTAGGTTCAAATTTCTGTGTAGGTGATGATTTTATTTGTTACGCAACCAAATAAAAAAGTTCGGACATTCTTTGAAGGGGATTTTGTTCGGCAAAGTGTATCTTCAGTTATAATTGATCAAAGCATGTAAAAGAGGCCTACTTGCAGAACACACGACCTACCTTCAGACAGATGGGGCACTGCAGCGAGTGGTGTCGGCCGTGCTTGTGGCGGAAGTGGTCGAGCAGCCGGCGCTGCGAGGAGGCGCGGTAGTCGCACGCGTCGCAGTTGTACGGCAGCTCGAGCGGCGCGTGAGTCTTCTGCATGTGCGTCGCCAGCGTCAGCACCGCCGCGAAACGGACCTGAGCAAACAAGCGTTCAAAATTAAAAAAAAAGTATTACCCAGAATATGACGCACGAGGAGTGTGTTCTAAGCAAGTGACCGTTATTAGGTTGTGGTGTAGTGCAAGTTGCCCTTGCGCTAGTTCGCCTAATTTATTTAATTTCAGAAATACGTACATACATGTTTAAATTGTTCGAGGAGTTAAAGGCCTAATAAGGCTGCGTTTCCGCGAGAGATGTGCGAGGATGCGTTGCGTATCCACCGGAGCTGTGCGAGGATGCGTTGCGAGGGATGTGTTTGTCATGAACCAATAGAAACACTTCATTTACAAGCCTAGAAATATAGGTTATTGTAACAAATTAATTTGTTGTTATTGTTCAATGTAAATGTAGTTTTAAGTAGTAGGTTCGGTTCCCTAGCTTGGGTATCTCACTTTTCCATACTATCAGCATGGAAGAGTGCCTGCTTTTGTTGGGGATTTGACTGTACCTATTAATAGTTAAATCTAATAATTAAGTGTACACTTAGCTAAAAATCTATTTTCACTCACCATACTAAGACTCAAACACATATGCACACACGCACTCACACACATACATACACACACACACTTGCATGCATGCACACACATTCGCACGCTTGCATGCACTCACACGTACGCGCGCAGGGCGCGCTACACGCCATGCCGCTGGAATAAACTTAGGTTAAGTTAGTATATTATACTTGAATAAACTACTATTTTTAGATTAGTGGTATATTACATGTACTTTTTTTGGAAGAGCGAGACCTCCCAACACAGGTACTTATATACCTACTGGGAAGCCTCAACCTTTGCCTCGTTTTGTAACCACTGTTTTTGGAAAAATAAATTATTGTTTATTGTTTATTAAGCCTTGCACAGCTCCGGTGGATACGCAGCTTTAAGGTGACAAAGAAATGGCCACGTTGTCCTACTTCTTACCTCACAAATAAGACACGCGTAAGTGTACAGATCGGGCGTCTTGGTGTCGCTGGGGTGCTCCTGCTTGAGATGCGTCGCCAGCAGGCCGTCGTCGGGGAAGCGCGCGAGGCAGTAGCGGCACGGCGCCGACGCCGCCGCCGAGCCCGGCGCGGGCGCCGCGTGCGTGAACAAGTGATCCATCAGGTCGCAGTTGTTGTTCACTTCTAGCTGGCATTCTGGGCACTGCAACAAATAAATAAATGAGTTTTCAGGGTGTCCACTACAAATCCTAAAAAAAATCCCTGACATTTCCCTGACTTTCCCTGACCACATTTCTAAATTTCACCGACTAATCATGTACATTTCAAAGCAGGTTATATGATTTTTTTACTGCCCGAGATACTAAGCTAGACCCGATGATGGGAATTCACTGCAAATGTATTTGTCGTTATGTAGATCACTCCAAACCTGAAAAAAATGCTTCAGTAGTCTGGTTAAAGGGTCAAACTAGAGCATGAAAGATTTCCCTCATTTTACATCATTGGGAAAGTACGAGTTTTTCCCTGACTTTTTGGATTTCTAGCAAATTTCCCTGATTTTCCCTGACTTTCCCTGACCACCTTGAGCTTCCCTGACTTTTCCCTGACTTTCCCTGACTTTCCAGAAAGTGGACACCCTGGTTTTTGTTAAAAATTTCATTTTCAAACAAAAGTATTTTTATTTCAAGCAAATAGTCTTTCTTCTCCAACCACCTGAGGCGGTATTGTCTAACGCTTCTGACGCTTGCCTTCGCTTTCACCATCTCTTTCTGTCATTATTTTATACCGTTTGACGGAAAGAAATAGTGATTGCGAAGGCAAGCGTCAGAAGTGTTAGGCAATAAGCCTGCTGTACCCACAAAATTTTAGGATAATTATAATTTATTGAATCAGGCGTTACTTTGCGGAGGTCCATATTAATGAACTAAAACAATTACTTTGCTCACCCGCGAATTATTATTACACTAAACGGAACTTATCACGCAAATAATATTTACCTCGACGTGTAATATTTGCGTGATAAGTCCCGTTTAGTATAGTAATTAATTATAATTACCCCCAGGTTCGTAACTACTACCATAAACTAAAGAGTCAAACTCGATTTTCTATAGGGCCATACGTCGAGTTCTAACGCGACGTTTTACAAGCCCCGTGCGTATTGCCAAACGTATCTGGCATATTACAATCTCGGGAGACAGATTAAAAACTAACAATGTTCACAATAACACGGCGACACTGACTCACCTCAACAGCTATAGCGATCTTCACACTCTCCCTCTCCCCGCCCAGCTGTCCGAAGTAATACCGCTCCATGGACACGGTTTCCTCCGGCCGGACCTCCTTCTTAATGCTCTTGAGAGGCACGTCGTCCAAGTCGTCGTCGGCGTACGACCGGACGGCCTTGCGGCGGCTGCGCGGCGTCGGCTCTGGTTCTTTTTCCTTTTCCTTCTCTTTGGTCTTCTCGCGTTCTTGTTTGATCTTCGTGCGGCGGAGGGCTAGAGGTATCTGTGTTAGGAAATTTATTTATTTATTTATTCAGCATAACAACAGCCTTAAATTAATAAAAGAAACATACAAAAGGTTACATCATATGAGGCCAATAACAGCTATCCATTAAGAGTCTTAATCTAAGTCATCATAGTGGAAATGTCTGCAACACCAGATACACCAACTCATGCTAATCTCTAGAGTGTTATATAGTTATATGAAATTGTATTTCATGAGTTAATCTAATACCTTTAAACGAGCAATTCTTGTATATATGTATATATATATATAATCAGGATCTCGGAAACGGCTCCAACGATTTCGATGAAATTTGGTATGTGGGGGTTTTCGGGGATGAAAAACTGATCTAGCTATGTTTCATTTTCAGAAAATCGCTTTTAGTCGTGTTTTCCGGCTATTTTTGTTTGCATTAGAATATAAAGCTAAATTTCGCCGACTTCGAGCAGATCATAATGGCACATTAGAAATCGGGTGGTCGCGGATCCAGCCGACCTCGGTTCGATACCACGTTTTTTTTCAAGATTTTTAGTTTTTTTTTTAAGTTTATTTTTTATGAGAAAACGTCAAGTTTCTTCTTTTGTGAGAAAAAGTTACTTTTTTGTGAGAAAAAGTTATTTTTTTGCGAGAAAAAGATACTTTTTTGTTAGAAAAAGTATTATAGGGAACGTGCAGTAACTATAGGCGGCAGCACTAATGCGACAGAAGAGACACTATGCGGACAGTAAAACAAACTTATCAAGGTAAAACATTTAAATTGATGGCACCCTTATGGCACCAGTTGGCAGCACCGTCTATGTGCACGTTCCCTATTGGGAGCACAGAACAGGAAAAGCCGGTTGTCTGTAAAGTCGGTTTACGGACGATAGTTTAACGTGACTCACAATCCCCCCCCCCCCCCACCCCCTCCGGTGTTTTTGTCAAATATCTTGAAAACGGTGCATCCTACGGCAAAATCAATGAAATTTTCATCCCCCCTTAATACCGCCGCGTTCCCTCCCCCGCAACCCCTCCCCCCCTCTCAACCCCCCCCCCCCCCGCACCCCTCCGGTGTATATAATCAGGATCTCGGAAACGGTTCCAACGATTTCGATGAAATTTGGTATTTGGGGGTTTTCGGGGATGAAAAATTGATCTATCTTGGTCTTATCTTTGGGAAAACGCTTGGTACCGAGTTTCTGCCCGAGCAGAGCTCGGTCGCCCAGGTACTGAGTAATGTATGAGGTGTAATGCTAAACAGTAACTACAACAATAATATTCTAATATTTAATGTTTATCGTTAAGTTGCCTCAATCAGTACCTATGGGTATGGGCTCTTCAATATTAGTCTTACAGTCAATAAATAGTCGATAAATACTGCCAAAATTTATAAGTATATAAAATTTGCAAACCACTCACAATGTACAAAATACCAATAATCGTATGTAAATCAAAACGAAATTAGAGCTGAATTTAAGTTTTGATTCGCAACACTTGTCATAATGTAGTGATATTACTTCCGGAGTAAACTTAAAGCGTTCATAGTAATACCACGTTCAGAGCATTGAGCGAAGTTCTGGGAATATTTGCAGGCAGTGAAAGCGTTAAGTTAATGGTTTTTCCAGACGATGTCAATGGTGGAAAACGTGGAAAATTTGCGGCCCGGGTTTGATTTTTTCTAGTTTTTGATCGCCGCTGGACGATGTCAAAAGTATACCTACTATGTATTATGTACATGTTTTGTAAAGGTTCTTCAAAACTGTAAGAAGATTGTTTTGTGACAGACTTCGATGAAAGATGACTAAATTTAATTAAAAGTTTGTTTGAATATAAATGAATAATTTTTGACTAAAATAAAACAAAACTGTTGATGTGTCGGGGTTCTGAGCTCCAAAATCGGGGGAAACACGCTTATTTGGTTGGAAAATTTTATAGATGGCAACCCTAGTTAAGTTAAAGACGACTAACCTCTTCCTCGTCATCATCCGGCACGTATAGAGTCTTCTCCTTGCGTTTCTTCTTGGGCGGGGGCTCGGGCGTGGGTTCCTTCTTGCGCCGGCCGCGCTTGCTGCGCCCCGTTTCAACCTCTACGCTAGTCGTTGGCTCTTCTACGCTCTTTGTCTTCTGCAATTGACAACATTTCATATTTCTAAGACTATAATTTGATTCGTTCTCTGTATTCTGTTTGGAAAGAGAAAGACGCTGATAGTTTTAAATTTCCACTAGGATTATTAATTTATTTATTACAATTTTTTTAAGATGTGCTTAACTCCAAACTACCACACAATAGATCCATTACTTTTGTCTAGTCTCTATTAAAAAAAAGTGATGACGTAAATCTGACGTTGGGGTTGCGGTTGTTATTAAATTACCGGCAATATATTTGCCATCAAACTGAAATCAAAGCCAATTCAAATTATCAACATTTACGGTCCAAAATCGAATGTCTTGAACAGGTTGTAAAATGGTTTCACCCTTTATAGGTTAACGATCTCAAAAAAGACCGACAACAACAACATCTTTTTGCATTTTTTTCTTGTACAAAATTTCTAGGACTAAAGATGGGGGGCGATGAGGCTTGAATTGAGGATTTTTTCATTCTTGCCCGTTAAAGGGTTAAGGGTTAACGTACGTTTAATAGCAGCGCATAGCCTTAGTGAAAATGTTAGATATATAGTAATATTACCTTAGAGGGATACTTCCAGTTCTTGAAGGGGTTGGCAGCTATCTTGTTGAGGCGTACGGTGATCGCATCCTTGGCTTCGAACTTTGTCTGCTCGGCGATGTGGAGGACGATGTTGTCAAAAGCTTGTCCAGGAGAAATACCAAACCTAAGAAAAAAATATTGAGTGTCAAAGGCGGTGGGTCGGTTGGTGCTTTGGTGATGCTCCTGTAATGTCTAAACCAGGATCATATTGGCAAGCGTGCTCCATCGTAGGCCTCATCTTCGCTTTCCATCAGGCGTGATTGTGGTCAAACGCAAGACTATCTTCTAATTCTAATATATAAAAATCTCGTGTCACGGTGTTTGCTATCGACCTCCTCCGAGACGGCTTGACCGATTTTTAAAAAAACTTTTTTCTCTACACACGACAGACCTGAGAATAGGTCGTAGGCTATTTTTTATATACCTACCCCTATTCTTCGCAGACGGAGTCGCGGGCAAGAGCTAGTATTGTATAAAAAAAATAGTAATGTAAAGTGATATGTGTCATATTGTGTAATGTAGTAGAAAATTATAAAAGATTGCCCTGCCCACAACTTCGCAACAACAACACTTAGGTTAGCTTAAAAAGATCCCTTTTAGGGATAAGTTCGCCTTTGTACTTGTTGTTTTTTTTAACACTTTTGTTTTATGTACAATAAAGAATTTACATACATACATATAGATATTTGTATGAAAAATACGAATGTTTGTTCTCGGGTCTTGGGTGTTTAATATGTATTTAAGTATGTATCTATCTATATAAGTATGTTTATCCGTTGCCTAGTACCCATAACACAAGCTTTGCAAAGCTTACTTTGGGACTAGGTCAATTGGTGTGAATTGTCCCATGATATTTATACATCATCAGCGCCCTGCGAAAATTTTCATTTATCCAGGATATATTATTATTTTATTGATGAAAGAAGTTTCTGTATTGGCTCAGCAATCCCCAAGATTAGAAACGTATAACTAATATAAGACTTTCCTATATGCCGTTAGATTAGCTTATTAAGAGGTTAACTAACCGTATGTTTCAGTCAAACCTATAGAACTAGGAAATGAAAATAAAATCCTCAGCATCAACTTACTTTTCCCTCCAAACCAGCTCATCCAAGAACTGCTGTATGATTTGCCGCGATAGCAACGACAGAGTGTTCTGGAACATTCGAGGCACAATCCTTCTCAAGTACTCCATGATGTTGGCATTGCTGTTCCTGGCCGGCGTCTCGGTGTGCGAGGACGATTGGTGCACGTTCTTGAAGCCCATAGAGACTAGGGTGCCCTTGTCCACGGTCAGGTCTGTTAGGATGACTGAGCTAGGGTGTACCCAGGTTACAAGCGGTTCCAGGATCTTTTGAAAGCGCTTTTTGTAGTTTTTCTCATGCTCCGCTAGTGGCTCGACGGCGCGAAGGCGGATCTAGAATAAAGGTAAAATTTAAAATAATGGATTGATACAGATGTTAGTTTACAGACGTCCATATCTGTTGGCAATCCAACAGAGTTGATTTTGTTTTTATTTGCTATGGCAACACTTTTTTTGCTTCTCCTCCAAAATGTCACGTTGTTAGCTACTAATTGCGTGCGCCATGTAATAGTTTTGGTTTTCTAATAAGCTGCTTTTTTATACAGGGTTATTTTTAATTCACTAGCATCCTTTTAACCCTAAACTCCTACCACTTAAACAAATGTTTTTTGTTTTACGGCTTTTGTCATAACTTAATATTTTTGGTGTAATTACGTTTTGAAAATTTTATTCTGCCTCTTATTTTTACGATACTCTGTGTATTTGTATGGGAAAAAAAGTGCTTCATTTTAAAAAGTCGTAAAACAAAAAACATTTGTTTGAGTGATAGGAATTCAGGGTTAAGAAGATGTCAGTGAATTAAAAATAACCCTGTATACAAGAGGGGGCAAACGAGCAGACGGGTCACCTGATGGAGAGCGATCACCGTCACCCATGGACACCCGCAACACGAGGGGAATCACAGGTGCGTTGCCGACCCTTTTAGGAATTGGCAGTCTCGTTTTTTAAATATCCCTAAGTTGTAACGCTCCGGAAATGTTGCCGCAGTAAGCTGATTCCAGATCTTCGTCGAGCGAGGAAAGAAGTTTAAGATTGTTTGATTCCAATGAAAAGCACTACAGGCAATAAGGCATTTGGATATGGTACCAGTTACGAATGAAAATCGTGAATGTTTAAAACATAAGGTAACTCACCAGTTTCTCAGCAGGATCGAGAACTCCCAGCACCTCCACTTTGACCTGCCGCTGCGTGCCATCATGGCTCGTGGTCCCGAGCGATATCACTCCAACTTCCACCTTCTTCCCCGCCCCGCCCAACAGATTCATATGCTGGTGTATAGCCGATGTACAGATGGCTCTCAGCCAAGTAAACAACCCTTTGACATAGAGGTTGTCCACCTTGACCCATTGTACTACGTTCTGGACGTTGGTCTGGCAGGCCCAGTGGTACACTAGCTTGAGGAGGACGCTTGGGGGGAAGGTGGCGCCCTCGAATATGGAGCTGCAGAATACGGAGACAAAACGCGTGGGACAGCATTCGGATATCCACACGTAGCCGCCGGAGTACGGGAACTTAGATACGTCGGAGTACATGCCTGGAATAGTTATTAATTTTTAAAATAAGAGAACTTTTTTTTTAAGAACGCTTTTAATTCAAATTTTCTAAATGTGTTCTCGAAACAGTTCATTTCCGTACTTAGTGAATCAGGGTGGCCAGTTATTAGCGATTTATACCTCTTCAAAAAAAAGTTACTAAGCCAATTCCGCGCGCACAACGCACTGAGACTCCTTTGCAGCGCCATTCAAAACCAAAGCTTGAGGATTACCCCTGGTCAAGGTTACATAAAAACTTACCCAGCTTCAGCTTGTTCCCAGCGTGTATGACGCACCACTGCTCCGAGCGCACCAGCCCCTGTTGTATGAGCCACTCGGTGAACTTCATGGGCGTGTGCATGAGCACGGACTTGACTTTGCTGTCGAGAGCGGAGCGGTCGGCGGGCGGCGGCGCGTCCTTGGCGCGCAGGTACGGCCGCGCCACCACCACTAGCGACGGGAATGTCTTGCCTGGAATAATGTTCATAGCAATACCGTCAAGTTTACAATGTAAATCTGGTGAAACGACTTTCTGTGTTATAAGAATTTTAGGAACTGAAACTTACGATGAACCAACATTATACTAACGGTGATTCGAAAAACGGCTATGTCGATATACGAGGGCAGGTCCAAAAGTTTCCGGCCTAACAAAGAAAAGAATTACATACAGTTGTGGCCATATAATTAAGAACGATTATTTATTGAGATGATTTTTTCAAAGTAACAAGTATAACTAATTGCCCGTATTTTTTTTATTTCTCTCGGTATTGCGAAACTTTTCCGTACTACCGGTACATTCATTTATGCAACATAGTTGGTTAAAAAATTAATAGAGAAACTTAATACATTCGATCTGAACCTAGTATTAGTACTTACTGGCTGGTCACGTAATTAAGAACGCTGAATAGTTTATTATTTTTTCAAATTTAAATAGAGAACACTGTGTGGCTGTGTGGTTGTAGATTATTATTCGTATAATTTTGGCGCCATTTCGTGCTGTTAAAGTCTTAAAAATGATTACTTCGTATAAAAACAATGGGGCAAAATAAAAGTTGTGATAAATCTACAAGAGAAGTAATAATAAAACTTCGCGAGAGGAATTGGTCGTATAAAAAGATAGCCGACTATCTGCAATGTTCAAAAACAATGGTTTTCCATGCCGTAAAGCATTTTTCCACGTATCAAACTACTTCAAACGTTCCACGTGGACCTAGACAGAGAAAGTCGTCTCGTCGAGATGATCGAAATATCGTTCGTTTGGCAAAACAAAATCCTTTTAAAGGGTCTAATGAGTTGAGAAAAGAATATTTTGGCGAAAAAAACCCTTCAGCAATCTCTGCACGCACTATTCGAAGGCGTTTGGTAGAAAATAAGTTGAACGGAAGGATAGCAAGGAAGGTGCCTATGTTGAAACGATGTCATAGGCAAGCCCGACTTGCATTTGCAAGAAGGTATGAAAACTGGACAGTCAGACAGTGGAAAAACGTTCTTTTTTCTGACGAGACAAAAATAAATAGGGTATGTTCTGATGGAAAACGATATGTACGACGCCCTCCGAATAAAGCATTCGACCCAAAGTACACAAAAGTGACATTAAAGCATGGCGGGGGAAATGTGAAAATTTGGGGGTGCTTTTCTGGACATGGCGTTGGACCTGTTAGGCTGATAGAAGGAAACATGGATCAATTCCAATACAAAAATATACTGCAAGAAACAATGTTACCATATGCCGAAGACGTGCTTCCGGTTATTTGGACATTCCAGCACGACAATGATCCAAAGCATACTGCACGCACCGTTAAGGAATTCCTCACATCACAATCAGTTTCTGTCTTAGATTGGCCAGCCAACAGCCCAGATCTTAACCCAATAGAGCATCTT
Source organism: Archips xylosteana (assembly GCA_947563465.1). Lineage (NCBI taxonomy): Eukaryota > Metazoa > Arthropoda > Insecta > Lepidoptera > Tortricidae > Archips > Archips xylosteana. Next base: position 21,518,933 of record OX387345.1, on the reverse strand, counting down.
TGGTGCGAAGTCAAGAAAAAGGTTTCATATCGACAGTGTGGCAATTTGAGAGAGCTGTACGACGTTTTCTTAGAAGAATGGAACTCTATTTCTCTTGCGAAATGTCAAAAATTGATAGATTCAATGCCTCGCCGGTGTAAAGCCGTAATTAAAAGCCGTGGACATGCTACTAACTATTAATTTTAATTCAAATGTATTAAATTGCTTTTTTTTCTATACCAACTTCACATTAATTTGATTTATTTAATCTAAGTTTCATATAAAACAACTCTCGAGCAGTTTAATAAATCGTTCTTAATTATTTGTCCAGCTTCATTACTATTTGAATTTATTAGTATAGAGAACAAATAAAATTTGTAAAAAAAAATGTTAGCAATTATACACTATTATTCTTAATCCCGTTTGCTCTATCCATGTGGCTATTTTATAACATAACTTGTTACTTCTAAGAAGGAACACAACTAGACATATGACATGATTTAGATAAAAAAAAATCGGAAACTTCAAATCGTTCTTAATTGTATGACCACCACTGTATATTCACAAAACTTCTTTTATTTTTCGATATACATAGTCTCCCTCTATTTCAATGCACTTTTCAGATTGAATTGAAATAGAGGAAGACTATATCGAAAAATAAAAGAAGTTTTGTAAATATATGTACTTCTTTTCTTTGGTTAGGCCAGAAACTTTTGGACCTTCCCTCGCACAAATAAAATGTTGAAAAAAAAAACTATTGTGATCTTTGTGGAGTACCAAGACTATAGAGCTTGCTAACATACAAAACATCCAAATATAAAGCTCTTTGTCAATTCACTTTGTATTGCTAATATCTCTATTTGCTTCGAATTATGCGAAATAAATTTTGATCCAGGTATAGTGGATTTAAATTCAAATATGTAGTAAAATGTTATTTATATTATATCTTTAATTATCATCTCAAAATTCTTTTTTAATGGGCTCCACATTCATATCGATCTCCATATTTATATACATCTTCTCAATGACTGTACAATATTTTTATCTTGCAGATCGTGCACAACAGCTTACGTTTGTGCGCTACATATAAATTGTATGTTAACATGTAAAAAATATTGTACTTAATTGATATAGAATGCCTCAATCCATCAATTATTCCACATTATTTTAATTTCGTATTATTTTCGCTGTACACGCATGGACGTGCATTTAAAATTAACGTAACTAACTTCACTATAAAATCCTAAATAATTTTAAACACAGTAGTTAAATTTAGACAGTTTAATTTATGACAATATTTCTTACCCTGCAACTTATTAAAGGACACCTCCCTGGAGTCGGCGACATTCTTGTTGCTGTCTTCCTTGGTCAGGTCTACGATGGCCGTGGTTTTGGTGGCGCTGCCTGTCAACAGGCCTCCGATGGCCGTCGCCTCCGAGGGACGCACGTTTGTGACCACGCTGTGTACGTCTGGTGATTGGAATGGGTTTGGAATCAAGATTGTATTTTGAAAATTTTGATACAGTTTAGGAACACCATCTTTTTCTGTCGAACATAACAACACTTGATAGAACGACGTATTCATCTAATGCGATTGTGATAGCACACAATAACCAAAACTGACTACGTTAAAAAAGTCAGTAAAGTAAAGCTAGGGCTAGGATTTGAAGTGTTCTCGAAACAGTTTCTTTCCATACTTCGTGCATATATTGGGTGTTTAATAAGTATTTAATTATGTATCTATCTATATAAGTATGTTTATCCGTTGCCTAGTACCCATAGTACAAGCTTTGCTTAGTTTGGGACTAGCTCAATTGGTGTGACTTGTCCCGTGATATTTATTTATTTATCACTAGCTGACCCGGCAAACATTGTTTTGCCATATTACGGGTATAAGAAATAGCCTACGACCTATTCTCAGACCTACCGAATACAGAGAAAAAAGTTTCTTAAAAATCGGTCAAGCCGTCTCGGAGGAGTTCGGTAACAAACACCGTGACATGAGATTTTTATATATCAGATTTTTGCCACCAAGCACCAGCTATTTCGAAGTTGCAGTATTCTAGTGATTTTAGGTACAGATTCTCAAGCAGCAGTCAAGTGTTGTGGGTGTGTTTTGAGCCCAGTCTCGCAAAACTGAGTTTTTTGGAATTTATGTGCAAAATTATATTTGAAATTTGTCATGAGCTTTGAAGAACATCACGAGAGAACCTGCACACCTGCGAAGAAATTCAATGGTGTGTGGCCTTTTGGTGGCATCCAGTAGAGGCACTGCCAGTGGGTTAGGGTGCCCAGCTAAGCGAGCTGCATGAAATTCTTTGTATCACTCAATTTCGTCTGCAACTGTTGGCATGCTCAAGTGCTCATGGATTTCATTGTTTCTCACAAACCACAGTAACCATCTATGTGCAGATCTTGTCCTCTTGGTGATCTGGACTTGGCTCCTAGCTAATTTCGATTTTTCACTTAGGTCCTCTAATTCCAAACCATTGATTTCACCTGTGAAGATTATACTTACTGGAAGGCGCCAGAGTCTTGTCTTTGGTCTTAGTGTTATCCTTCTCCTTCTCTTTTTCCTTGTGCTTCTCCTTCTCTTTCTCCTTTTCTTTGTCCTTCTTCTTCTTCTTATGGCGAGGCTCGGGCTCCCTCTCAGGTGACGGCGAGTAGGTTTTCTCCTCTTCGCGGTTCCTCTTGGGACGACCTGGTAGTTGATTTTCAATAGGATATTCATTATATCAAGCCAAATAAAGCATAATGAGTTGTTTTCAAAAAAATTGTACACAATTAAGGGATTAATTAAAAATAAAACTTAATTAAATATTTTTGTGTAACAGAGTTACCCATATTATACTTTATATGGCTAACTTTTGTTCCACAAAAATAGTGATTGTGATTTTTGTATTGATTAAGCCGTTAACTATGTACAATTTTTTTAAAAACAATCCTAATATGATTAGAAAAATTTGTTAATGGTTTATTAAAGTTTAAAATATATATATAACTAATTTAATTTCATTTGTAGCAAGTGATTTATTTTGATATGATAAGGTATAATTAGCAGTCTTTTTTTTAAATTGTTTTGTCAATCACGTGTGGCTATGTAATGTATGAACAAGAGAGCGGTGATGGGCAGGTCACATTGTGCAAGATTTCAAAGTAAAATCTTGGAACCCAAACTACACATCCAGAGACATGATATTTCTTCAACAAAATAAATGGATAACATATTTAAAAAAAAGTAGGTGGTTTGAATACAAACCTCTTTTGCCAGTCTTGGGTTCCTTGGAAATGGACAGAGAGCGAGATCTGGATCTTATGATGTCAGCACTCTGTCTCTCCAAGTCTTTCAGAACTGGTTGCCTGAAATAAATAATGACCAATAATTTTTTTTTTTTTTTTTTTTTAGTTTTCAATATTTTTACATTGCTAGCCACTGTTAAAAACCATAACTGGTTTATGTAACAGATGGCTTGGATGACTTAACCCCTTGTATGCAGGAAGTGAAAAAAAAATGTGCATTCTAGTCTCAACTATTTCATATTTGACGCTTGGAAGGAGAAACTATCTAAGCAACCTTTCTGTCTACATTGAGTTTGAACTCAAAATGTATTTACATAGTGTATTTATTCTATTTACCACAAAATGTTGCTAAGATCATTTTGCCTTTCAAGCGTTGATTATAAAGCCAATTTTGCAGATTAAAATTAATATACAAAAATAATGCCATAAATTTGGCACAGATCCAAAGCATTTAAGCGTATGAAGGGTTAATTGATTCATTCAGAGCCAGCACTCGACATATTATGGCTTTTCATGACTTTTACTCAGTGCAGCTGACAAAATTTTGCAGAGATTTGAATGCACATACAGTGGTGGTCATACAATTAAGAACGATTTGAAGCTTCCGATTTTTTTTTATCTACATCATGTCATATGTCTAGTTGTGTTCCTTCTTAGAAGTAACAAGTTATGTTATAAAATAGCCACATGGATAGAGCAAACGGGATTAATAATAATAGTGTATAATTGCTAACATTTTTTTTTACAAATTTTATTTGTTCTCTATACTAATAAATTCAAATAGTAATGAAGCTGGACAAATAATTAAGAACGATTTATTAAACTGCTCGAGAGTTGTTTTATATGAAACTTAGATTAAATAAATCATATTAATTTGAAGTTGGTATAGAAAAAAAAAGCAAATTAATACATTTGAACTAAAATTAATAGTTAGTAGCATGTCCACGGCTTTTAATTACGGCTTTACACCGGCGAGGCATTGAATCTATCAATTTTTGACATTTCGCGAGAGAAATAAGAGTTCCATTCTTCTAAGAAAACGTCGTACAGCTCTCTCAAATTGCCACACTGTCGATTTGAAACCTTTTTCTTGACTTCGCACCAAAGATGCTCTATTGGGTTAAGATCTGGGCTGTTGGCTGGCCAATCTAAGACTGAAACTGATTGTGATGTGAGGAATTCCTTAACGGTGCGTGCAGTATGCTTTGGATCATTGTCGAGCTGGAATGTCCAAATAACCGGAAGCACGTCTTCGGCATATGGTAACATTGTTTCTTGCAGTATATTTTTGTATTGGAATTGATCCATGTTTCCTTCTATCAGCCTAACAGGTCCAACGCCATGTCCAGAAAAGCACCCCCAAATTTTCACATTTCCCCCGCCATGCTTTAATGTCACTTTTGTGTACTTTGGGTCGAATGCTTTATTCGGAGGGCGTCGTACATATCGTTTTCCATCAGAACATACCCTATTTATTTTTGTCTCGTCAGAAAAAAGAACGTTTTTCCACTGTCTGACTGTCCAGTTTTCATACCTTCTTGCAAATGCAAGTCGGGCTTGCCTATGACATCGTTTCAACATAGGCACCTTCCTTGCTATCCTTCCGTTCAACTTATTTTCAACCAAACGCCTTCGAATAGTGCGTGCAGAGATTGCTGAAGGGTTGTTTTCGCCAAAATATTCTTTTCTCAACTCATTAGACCCTTTAAAAGGATTTTGTTTTGCCAAACAAACGATATTTCGATCATCTCGACGAGATGACTTTCTCTGTCTAGGTCCACGCGGAACGTTTGAAGTAGTTTGATACGTGGAAAAATGCTTTACGGCATGGAAAACCATTGTTTTTGAACATTGCAGATGGTCGGCTATCATTTTATACGACCAATTCTTCTCGCGAAGTTTTATTATTACTTCTCTTGTAGATTTATCACAACTTTTATTTTTCCCCATTGTTTTTATACGAAGTAATCACTTTTAAGACTTTAACAGCACGAAATGGCGCCAAAATTATACGAATAATAATCTACAACCACAGAGTCACACAGTGTTCTCTATTTAAATTTGAAAAAATAATAAACTATTCAGCGTTCTTAATTACGTGACCAGCCAGTAAGTACTAATACTAGGTTCAGATCGAATGTATAAAGTTTCTCTATTAATTTTTTAGCCAACAATGTTGCATAAATGAATGTACCGGTAGTACGGAAAAGTTTTGCAATACCGAGAGAAATAAAAAAAATACGGGCAATTAGTTATACTTGTTACTTTGAAAAAATCATCTCAATAAATAATCGTTCTTAATTATATGGCCACAACTGTATGTGTTTGCGGAACCTGAAGAAGTCTCAGTATTGATAAACAGAACCAAATGTGTCAAAGATTGGTTTTTAGGAACGCATAACAAAGTTAAAAAAAATCAGATAAGTAATTGTTAAATCGATTATAGTCTTGGAAGTCTGTAGTTAGACTTTAAACAAAGTACTTACTTTCCTAGCAACTGGTATGCCGTGAACTGGTCACCGTTATACACAATTTGTCCTCCTGTATCCTTGACCATGTCATCTAGTTTAGTCTGAATACTCTTGTATTCGTCGTCAGCATTCTTATAAGCCTGCATTTGGTACTCCGACAATTCCTCCTCCCAGCATTCCAGCTCTAAAGTCGGTACGTCTGGACCGAAATAGGTTCGCTTGTACAAATCAGCCTCAATAATCTCGGCTTGAGGCGGCGCGGGCACCGGACTCGCCTCCTAAAAGCAAACCAAAGATTTGAAGTGTTTATTTATGAATTATGATACTACAGCCAAGGTTATTAGCGGCTTTATAGTAAAACTGTGTTTACGGGCAAACTTTACCTCCGCATCCGCCTTTGGCTTCTTCAACTTCATTGTGAATATTTACTACACACAGTATGCTGTAGAAACTAATGTCAACGTAGGTTTTAAAATGTGTAAAGTTAAATATCTAGATTTTCTGATTTTGTGGACGAACAACAGCGTCAGGCAAAATCAGGGCATTTTGAACGAATGAAAATTTTGGAATGAATGAATGAAGTACTTGCTACAGATAGTGCAATAGAATAGAAGATAGAGGGACTGAGCGCGCGTGTTTTTTCTATCTCTTAAATTTTACATTATTAATAGTGGTCAGCGTAGTGTAAATAAGGTGTAGATTATCCATTATTTATTGTAAATACTTTTATTTGTGTAGTTTTCTACTTTCTGGTAAGTTTTTAATATTTATATATGGAGGAGCCTGAGGATCCTGGGGGTGGTGTCCCCCCGGTTTATCACACTGTAACAATTGATTATGGTATGGATACCGACCATACTGATAGTTCCGTAACATCAGAGAAAAATAGAAAACGGATTTGTCCGACAAGGAAGATATGCCGCCATTGTAACAAAAAAAGGCACAGTAATAAAACTAAAAATTCAGACAATGTTTTAACTGAAAATGACTGTAATTGTGTTACTAGTGATTCAAAAATTAAAGTTCACAGTCAACCAATAAGTACGATAAATAATATTCCAGTTACAAACTCTCCATCTCCACCTCAGCCCACAGACACCTTCAGAAAAGTGTATATAAATACCGATTGTTCACCATACATAGTTCATGTACAAAAAATACAGGAAGCACCTAATGACGGATCCTCCATTCATCCCATTTCTTTTGGAAAGTTCTTAAAAAAGCAATCCTACAAAAACATCATTAATGGTAGCGTGAAAAGAATTGGGAGGAATAGAGTAACCATATCTTTTTCCCATCTCGAGGATGCTAACAAATTCCTGAATGATAAAAACCTCTTGGAAAGCAAATACAAAGCTTTTATCCCATCTTTTAGTGTCATGAGGATGGGAATAGTTAAAGGTGTTCCGGCCGAGTGGTCCCCAGAAGAGATCATGCTAAACATTTCTGTGCCTTTGGGTACAGGAAAAGTGATCAAAGCAAGAAGATTGAATTTTAAAACTATGGTTGATGGGTCAGCTGTTTGGAAACCTTCCCAGACAGTGGTTTTGACATTTGATGGCCAAGTTTTGCCAAAAAGAATATTTATTTGTTACAATGCACTACCTGTTGATTTGTATATATTCCCAACAATCCAATGCTTCAATTGCTGCCGTTATGGCCATACTAAAACTCAATGTAGGTCCAAACCATGCTGTTATAAGTGCGGTCAGGGTCACTCAGGATCTTCATGCAATGTTGAAGAAGACAGCGTTTCTTGCTGTTTATGCACTGGGCTACATTTTGCAATAAGCAAACGTTGTCCCGAGTTTGAGAGACAAAAAAGTATCAAATTATCTATGGCACAAAGCTGTTTGTCATATGCAGAAGCATCAAAGCTTCATCATCCTGTCAGTAAGCCTTATGCAGATGTTGTATTAACTACCCCAACATTCTCACAGCCTCAAAGGGAAACTAATCATCCCAACCAACAGACTACCCCATCATCACATTCTTACAAAAAAACGGTTTTTATTAAGCCTCGTAATGTACCTAAAAATCAAAAAGGTTATGATAAAAATGCTCATAACGATCTCATTAAAGACTATGATATGCCTTCTACATCTGGCAATGGTACTGCCATTAATAAAGAAAAAACCCTCAATAACCAACCCTCCATTAGTGAACTCATTCTTGAACTTATTAAATTATTATCCTCATCAAACATAATACCGAACAACGTTGCAGATATAATTAGTTTTATTTCAAATATTATAAATGTTAATAATGGCCAACAGAGGCCATATCCTTCAGTGGAACTGCCGCAGCATAAAGAATAATAAATCAGATTTCTACATTTAATTTTAATCAATAAATTAGATTCTTTGCTTTAAGTGAAACTTGGCTCAAAGCAGAGTCTTGTTTCAAAATCCCTGGTTATGCATGCCTCCGTGAAGATAGGTCCGACGGACATGGCGGTGTAGCCATCCTTGTTAAAAATTCATTTCATTTCACATATCATCCAATACCAGACAGTAGCAATTTCTGTATAATTGCTGCAATTGTAAATAATATTAGTTTACTTTAGTGTTTGTTAGTTTCATTGTATAGTCGACCAAGAAAGTGCTTTACCACTTTGGATGACATGTCCTAGTTAAAGAAAATTTTGCTAAGGGTTATTGTTAGAAATTGACGTGTAAGCTTGCTGTAAGCCAATGAGGATGCAAAGGTAAAATGGATGCAATTTTAACTTTGATTCAAAGCCATAGAGTATATTTTATCTAAACTCAAGCTAATTTGTTCCTATAATATCAAAAAGGTTTGTGCTGGAAACCATGTAGGTAAATATAATGAACAAAGAAACAAAATTGCTTTTTTGAATTTCTTTTGACTTATCTGTCAGTTATCTGCCAATTCATTTACTAACTGAAAAAATGTCGCGCCATAGAAATTTAAATTTACACGAAAGAGCCGAAATTGTATCGCTTTATGATTTGGGATATAATATAAGTGACATATCCCGTGAACTAAATATATCGCGGTCCACCGTGCGATTCTGGGTAACACGCCAAGCAGAGGAAGGCAGCCTTCAAGACCGCAGGCGAAGTGGTCGTCGGCCTGCAATATCTACTGCACAAGCAGATAATATGAGACGACATTATGAAGACAATGGCTTCACTCCCACGGCCCGTTTTGCAGAAGAATTTGACGTGAACACTGAAACTATCCGGCAGCATTTGCATCGTATGGGGCTGCATTACAGACACCACGCCAAAAAGGTTCATTTGACTGACGCAAATAAAGCAGCTCGATTAAATTTTGCCCAGGAATTCTTAGATTTCGATTGGTCCACTACAATATTTACAGACGAGAAAACTTTTAAATCGAGCCAACACGGTCGGATGAGTCTCTGGCGATACGACAACACCAGATATACTGAAGACCACATAATATCAACTACGGAGTCTGGTCGAATAAGTGTTAATATGTGGGGCTGGATGTCGGCTGATGGAGTCGGAGAACTTAGCAGACTACCTCCAAGGGCAACAGCCTTAAATTACGTAGATAATTTGGAGAATGTTATGATGCCCACGGTCCGTAATGTTTATCCCGAAAATGAACTGCCAGAATTTCATTTCCTCCAAGATAACTGCCGATTACACACTGCTCGAGTGACTCGTGCCTGGTTTGCAGAACATCAAAATATTCATTTGATACCCTGGCCTTCAAAAAGTCCGGATCTTAACCCGATTGAAAATCTTTGGGGGATCATGGTGCAAAGATGGGACCACCGCAACGAGAGAAGACAAGACGCCATTGAAAGTCATTGCCGTGAAGTTTGGGAGGGTATGCGTGGAACAGACATATGTTCACGCCTTGTTGGCTCAATGAGGAGCCGTTTACAGGCAGTTGTCGAAGCTAGAGGTGGAAATACGCGTTATTAGGCCGGTTGTCCAAATATTAATTTATTTGCGTTATTGTTTAGGTGTAAGAAATGAAGTTTTCGTTATTTGTTTTTCTTTTTTTACATATTACATAATAATAAAATAAAATAAAACATCTTCTTTCTTATTATTTAAGAGCTTCACTCTTATCGTTATAGCTCAATGCTCTACGATTTTTTTTTTATATCTTTTGTATCATTGGAGATATTTATTATCCACTTATTCGATGGATCTGCTAGTTATGCTAAGAGCACAATGAACAATTCGTAGTTCCATGGACCAAAATAAGATAATTGTCATTTCTTTACATTATGAAATCATTAGGTGTTTTTCGGTCCAAAATTTAGGGAACTATAGTCTATTTCAAACCGTTTTATACGCGTTTGTGAACAAAAAAGTCGCCCCGTAATCATTGTATAAATATTATAAAATGTCGTGAGATATCAAAGTATGATCCTTAAACATTGCGGTGGATGTGATGCTAAATTGTATACAATGAGTGATTATGTGGGAATTTAGATGAAATTAGTTTGTTTATAAACGCGTATAAAATGGATCGAAACACACTATAGGCATAATAAGTAAAATAAGTAGTTCCAGGATATCGTGATCAAATTGTTATATATTTTTATCCCTTTTACGTTCGAGTCATTATGCCTTAAATTGAATTCGCTTTTATGCAATGATATCGAATACAGACAGTGAGGTATTATGTTCTATGTTCCGAGTTCAAAATAGGTAAACATAAATGACAAAATTTTGACGTAATGCATACCAAGCAAAAATAAGCCTTATAACTAATTGACGTGCAAACGACATTCGCCTTTAGGGTGGTAAACCAATTTCTTGGTCGACTATACATTTCTCATCCTTCATTAGATATAAGTACTTAGGGAAGCCATACGTGTGCACCCTCTCATCTTTTTAGGTTTAATATAATAAATAGCGTGTGAATGTGGAGCTGCAGTAGGTGATTTAAATCATATTTTCCTATCCTGCCCATTACATGACAGAACTTTATTTATTGAATCATTAATAGCCTAGAATATACCTCTCCCTACAAACATATCTTCTTTGCTTACTTTTCCTAGTATATATAATTCAATAGCATCCTTTATCTCCAAAAATAATATTTAAATATAATAGTTATTTAATTTATGTAATTATATTTTTTATTACCTATGCTACCTACTCTGACTTTCCTTTTTCCAAATTGCGTTCCCAACTATCCTTTTTCCGCGTCCAATTTCCCTAACTTGATAAATGGCTAAGGGCAACACTAAGCCCAAGTCCAGCACACAAAAAAAAAAAAAAAAAAAAAGAAGATAGAGAAAAAAACGGCTATTTTACAATCTGCACAAGAAACAGCGACATCTGTTTATGTGATTATTAACTAATAAGTGGCTTTAAAATACCACTCCACTGTACTGTACTATACACGCTATTTATTATTAGACATGACCATTTTCTTGAAAAATAAAAGAATTTACTAAACTGTTTAGATTTATGGAACTATCTAACTTAAACTATACTTAATTTAATTTAGAATTAGAAACCACAACAACTTTATATTGCGGCTCGTGAACTGTAATCTCTTTACAATTTGTACTAGAGTAACTGTTGACGACACGCAAATAAAGTGACATTAAAAAAAAATTATTTTGCAGCTCCCAGACTATTGTACTGTACTATTTGCTAGGTAAGAAATAGTTGACGAGCCGCATTATAATGATGTTGTGATTTCCATTTCTAAATTATAACAGAATCAAAAATATTTTTACTAGCAAGTGGCCATAAGACGAACCTAACCTTACCTAATTTATGTACCAGAAAAATTGCCTTAAATATTAATAATAATAAAATAAATAATAAATATCATGGGACAATTTACACCAATTGACCTAGTCCCAAAGTAAGCTAGGCAAGCTTGTGTTATGGGTACCAGTACCTCTACCATGAGGAGTTACACTACTTTACAGTGACCGTACTCGCTAGCGACGGCGTAAATGATTTGTATGGAAAATTGTGTACAGCGCCTCTAGCGGTCACTTACGGAAGTACAATTCCCCATACAAATCATTTACGCCGTCGCTAGCGAGTACGGTCACTGTAAACTAGTGTAACTCATGGTAGAGGTACATGCAACGGATAAACATACTTATATAGATTGATACATACTTAGATACATATTAAACACCCAAGACCCGAGAGCAAATAATAATAATAATAATAATAATAATAATAATATTATTTTATTTTATTAGCAGTACGGCTGCTCACCGAATCTAAGATTATTTAAAAGCGAGCTTTTAAATAATAATATTACGGGACAATCTCACACAAATCGACCTAGTCCCAAATTAAGCAAAGCTTGTACTATGGGTACTAGATGACGATAGACATACTTATATAGATAAATAAATACTTAAATACATAGAAAACATCCATAACTCAGGAACAAATATTCGTGTTCATCACACAAATAAATGCTCTTACCGGGATTTGAACCCAGGACCTCTTGCTTCGTAGGCAGGGTCACTACCAACTAGGCTTAAGCGGTCGTTAAATATATTCGTATTTTTCATACAAATATCTGCCCTGACACGGGAATCAAACCCGGGATCTCAAGTTTCATAGTCAGGTTCTCTAACCACTAGGCCAGTTGTCGTCCAAAAAAAATAAAGATGATTGTATTTTTTTTTCATCAGTGAGAAAGGGCGAGGTTCATATACTTCAAGTACATCTTGTTCGAAATGTCCAAAAATAAGCTGCTCTGTGTAAAGATGACTCCTTCCTGAATAAAGAGGAATCCTTCTAAGTTCTATAGTGACAACTTATTGTGTTGGTCTCATAGATGGCGCTTTTAAAGCTAACTTGAGTTTGTCCAGTAGCCACGCCACAGGTAATGAATTTATTGTCATGTTCATGTACGATACGATGTAATATTTAATTCATTCATTCACTCTTAAACCTACCTAAATCAATCAAACAAAAAAATGACAGCTCTAAACTAATTTGTGATGAAATTGTTTTCCAAGTGATTTACATGTAATCAGCCAACAAAAAGTCCTGTAAACAATGGAGGCGGTTCCGAAGTTGCCTTTATTAAGTTTTAAACTAAAGACGAGCGCGGAGGGTACTCACTTTGGGCCCAAACTCAAGCAGGTCAGTGGGTGCTGTAACGTTTATAATCTCATCGCGATAAAGACGAAAGTCTTTTCTTTGTTTTCACGGTTGATTGACCATTTCAGTACATAGCGGATGCGTACAAGGAAGACCCTGAGAGCTATAGCCATGAGATTCATCAATTGGAAAGCCTGCGGTCGGCCGCCGTAAGGCCTTCTTCAGACGAAGCAGGCCTAAGTGCTCTATATAGATACTTTTGCCAACTCAGAGCGATTCAGAGCAGATTCCCCATGGGTAAAGGACAACCTGCTGCCTGTACTTATGCCTGGTATGAACAAAATTAATCTAGAACTTTGTTTTGTTAGGGCAATGACTCACAGAATTTTCCAGCATAATAACAGTGCAATTGAACTGTCCACTTGGCTAATTTTGAAGTTCATTAAAAAAGCATACACTTTTTTTTATTGGTGTCAATCAAAAGCTTGTGAACCAACTTATTCTCTATTATTATTTTGATTCTTTTGCTGGCATTACAGAGTTTAATAATGTTATTATTCCTTCCATCTACAGTCTAGTGTTGTGAATAACGTATGTAAACATATTTAGATGTGTAACATCAACTTCTTTACATGGAAACATACTACATACAACAGGTCCTGTACTTACATTTTTCACCTTTGATGGAACTTATTCTTTTTAGGAAAGACTTGTACGCCAACATGACATGTCCCTTAGCAGACATTCGTTTCGAAATGGCCTGCATTCTGTATAACATTGCGGCACTACACACGCAATTGGGTGCTGCAGAGCCCCGCACGTCTCCCGAAAGCCTCAAGGCAGCATGTACACACTTCCAGAATGCCGCCTGGGCCTTCCAGGTGGTGAGGGAGCAATACCCTCAGCCAACTGGCGTAGACATCTCTACGGAGATTGTGCTGATGCTACAAGAGATTTGCTTTGCTCAAGCTCAGGAGTGTATTCTTGATAAAAGTATACAGGATACAAGGAAACCCAGCGTAATTGGTAAGGGAATGTTGCTTAAAATACTCACCTATCTGTTTTTTATGTTGTTTAATGAAAGATAAGATATAAGGTACATGATAGTGGTAAACATTGTGAATCCTAAGAAAACTGTGAATCATCATCGTCCCAGCCTATATACGTCTCACTAAAGGGCACAGGCATCCTCTCAGAATGTGAGGGCTTGTACTATAGTTCACACTCTGGCCCAGTGCAGATTGGGAACTTCACACACACCAGTGAATTACTTTGCAGGTGTTTGCAGGTATTTTCCTTCACCATAAAGCTAAGCTCATGGTAAAATTCAAATGTAATTTTGCACATAAGTTTTGTAAAAAGTAAAATGTGTGAGCCCGGGCTCAAACCCAGGACCCTCTGCTTAAGAGGCTACAAGTCGAACCAGTAGGCTACCACAACTATTACAGAAGAAAATTGATTAGTGTAAGATTGACCCATAAATTGCTTTTTTAAATCTTTGGTGTTCGTATTTCACTCCTATGCTGTCTTAGCGGGAAGTGAAAAAAATCGTGCATTCTAGTGTCAACTGTTTCATATAAATCCAATCATACAGATTAAGAAAAAAATACAAAAAGTATGCCTTAAATTGAGCATGGATCCGTGTCTTAAGCACACGAGGGGCTAAAAGTCATGACATGACAGATGTAAAGACTGTTCAGTTTTAAGAAATTTTCCTTTTGTGTGAGGAACAGACAGGAGACCTAAAACAAACAACATGTGTTATGGATGGTACACAAACAACATAAGACATTTTTTCATTACAATCTGTTATGTTATCATAATTTAACCTACTTAAATGACAGGTTAACATCAATGATTTTAAATGAATGTGGACCATTAAGACTTCAGTATAAAACCCTTAAAAATAAATATTCTATCTTTCAGGTTCTGTTGCCACACAAGTGATGTTCTTCTACAGGAACTCACTAGCCCATCTGGGGCCCTCTGCCGGAACGGACAATATTCATGAAATTATTTACACTAAGCGTTATAATCACTGGCACCGCTACCTCACATTCAAGTTGCATTATATTGGATGCATTGTCTGCTTGTATCAAGGTATGGAGGGGCATTATAGTAGGGGCATTATTATTATTTTAACTCTCAAATGGCGCCAACAATATTTAATTTTATGCCATATATTTAATTTTATGCCATTAGCCATATTACCAGTTTCCAAATTTCCAATATGAAACAGAGTTGTTATTTTAACTCTCAAATGGCGCCAACAATATTTAATTTTATGCCATTAGCCATATTACCAGTTTCCAAATTTTTTCGAGGCTTAAGTGCACCTGTGTGACTATGCCAGCCTCATTGGGAGACTCAATGATGCCATTAATAAAGTGAAGGAAATGAAGACATTTCTGTCTGTGTATGGCAACCCCAATAATTAAACAAAAAAAATGCTATTCTTGAAACAAAAGTTACTTGTTGCTAGAAATACGTGTCTTTACTAACTCAATCTAAATGTGTATACTTATAGGAATGCATGCCGAAGAGCAGCAGAAAATGGGCGAACGCGTAGCTTTCTACCAGCAAGCGGCAGACAAGCTCGCCGAAGCCCGGAAACTGGCCAAGTACATAGAACCAGTCCAGGTCACCGAGGAGGCCCTCACATTCACCAACGACGTTGTGGAAGGCAAACGGAAGGCAGCAAAGAATGAGAACGAGTTCATTTATCACGAGGAAGTGCCGGATAAGGATTTGCTGGTGGATATGAAACCGGTGTGCTTGGTGAAAGCCCTGGCTATCAATTTTGATGATCCTCAGGTAATTTTTTTAACATTTGCCTTATCAGGGTGCCTTTGGAAGCTTGGTGTCCTAAGTCTTGGTCAGTGTTCGCAACCTCAAGCATATGAATGGGGTGTTTTTGTAAATTATTATTATTATTATTATTAAGCCTTTAATCGGACAAAGTATCAACAATACAGAAATGAATTGGGTATATATTCTTCTCTTCTTAGTTTTCCTTCTATTCATAGATTTCTTTTTTGTTTAGCTTTTGCATGTCCGTTTGCCAGGTGGCAAAGGCCTCCTCCAATCTTCTCCATTCTGGTCTCTCTAAAGCCACTCTATTCCATGCTACTCCCGCGACCTGTCTGATATCGTCATCCCACCTCCTTTGTGGTCTTCCTCTCTTTCTTTTGCCAATTCTCGGGTACCATTGTGTAACTATTTTGCTCCACTTGTCTTTGCCTCTTATCAAGTGGCCGGCCCATTTCCACTTTTGCCTTCTTATTTTTCGCGTTATATCCTGAACTTTCGTTTTGCGTCTGATGTGGCTGTTTCTTACTTTGTCTATTCTTTTAATCCCTATCATACTTCTTTCCATCGCGCGTTGACATATGGAAAGTTTATCTGTTATGTTTCTTGTTAAAGCCCATGTTTCGCTACCATATACTAATACAGGCAGGATGCATGTATTAAATAGTTTAGTTTTAGTTGATATATGAAGGTCTCTGTCTTTCATTATTTCCTTCAGTCCCCAGTACCTCTTCCAGCTGTTTGCAATTCTTCTTTCAACTTCTTTGTTTATGTTGTCTATTGGAGAGATAAGTTGCCCGAGATATATATATTCTTCGACGTAGGTGATATGAGCCTTCTCCACTGATATAGGATCTTTGATGCCATTGGTCATAATTTTCGTTTTGTCAGGGTTCAACTTCAGCCCAGCCTTTGCGCTTTCAGATGCTAGATCATTGATCATCCTGTTTAAATCATCTGATGTTTTTGCGAAAAGCACAATATCATCCGCAAATCGTAAATGTGTTAGTTTGCGCCCATCTATAGATATACCTAGGTCTTCCCAATCAAGATTCCTAAAGATCATTTCCAATACAGCTAGGAAGAGCACCGGCGAGAGGGGATCCCCCTGTCTCACGCCTTTTTGAATTTGAAACGTACTACCTTTCTTTTCAAGTTGGATGCATGCTGTGCTGTGTTTGTAGATATTCTTTATAATTCTTATGTATTTATGTTCTATTCCCTGTTCTTTTAAGGCTTCCCAGATTTTTGTATGTATTAAAGAGTCAAACGCTTTACTGTAGTCGATAAAGGCTAAATAATATGTAAGCTGATATTCAGCATATTTCTCTATAATTTGCCTTACAGTATGGATGTGGTCTAGTACTGAAAAATCCTTACGGAAACCGGCCTGTTCCATTGGCTGCTGCTCGTCCAATTTCCTTTCTAATCGTTTCTGTATAATTTTTGCAAAGGTTTTATATATATTGGACATTAGACTGATGGGTCTGTAGTTCCCGATATCGCAGTGGTTCCCTTTTTTGAACAAAAGAATTATGTTGGATTCAGTCCATTGTTTTGGAATGATTTCCGTATTGATAACTGTGTTGAAAATTTCCATAAGTATGGGTGTAATTGCTGGTTTTGTTTGCTTTAATACTTCATTACTTATTCCGTCTGGTCCAGGAGCTTTATCTTTTTTTTGTGTACTGACAGCTTTCTCAATTTCCTCTTGCATGATGTGCGGTACAGTTGTGTTCTCTGATAAATCTATTTCTTCCTCAAATGTGTTGTCTTCATATAATTTGGTGTAGTAATCTGTCGCAATCTTTAGTATTTCTTGTCTTCCACTTTTCTTAGTTTCACTTTGATTTTCCATCTTTACAATCCATTCCTTTTTATTTGTCAGTTCTTTGTACGCCTTCTTTATTCCTCCTGTCTGCCTAATGTGCCTCTCTATTGTTTCCATTCGTTGTTGTCTCCTATCTTTCCTTATGTTTTCTCTTATTTCCTTGCTAATACTTGCTATTTGTCTACGGTTATTGTTTGTGTTTTTCGCGTTTATTAAAGCTGCTCTTCGTTCAAGAAGGCTTACAGTTTTATTTGTCATCCATTTATTTGAGTTATCTTTCTTGGTAACATATTGCTTAATAGTGTTTGTGATTGTATTTTCCAACCAATTGTATTTTTCTTGTATGTCGTAATTTTTTGTTTCTTCATTGTATTCATTGAGTTTAAAGTTCAATGAATTGGCTATTTGATCAACTAGATGGTTGTTAGGTTTTATATTCACTGGATTTACTACTGGTCTCGGATTCTTGGGTTGAGATGACCTTAATTCAGCTCGAATCATGCGGTGGTTGGTGTTAAAGTTAAAATTATTGATGACATCAAAGTTTAAGAAGCATTTGGATTTATTGGTCAATATAAAATCAATTTCATTTTTTGATTTGCCATCCGGTGATACCCATGTCCACATTCGGTTTTTTCTTTTCTTAAACATTGAATTAAGTATGGTCAGGTTATTTTCCATGGCAAAGTCTATCAACATTTTTCCATTTCTGCTTCTTGCTTTTGAGCTATATGTATAGGGTCCTATAGTTGCATCTTCATCCCATTGGCGCTCTCCAATTTGACCATTCAAGTCACCCATAACTATTAAATTTTTATGAGCATGTGTCTGTATAGTTTTATTTAAATCCTGATAAAACTTGATTATAGTGTCTGTCTCTGCTTGCTCTGTGGGTGAGTGTCTGGATTATGGTCCATGGGTCTTTGTACTCCGGTAGTTTTAGTTTCAATAATGCAATACGCTCTGATACACCGTAAAATCCATTTATGTATTTTGCTAGGCACTTTTTGACCAAAAAACCCACTCCGTGTTTGCCCGGGGTCTCCCCTATGTAGTACAGTATGAAGTCTGGGTGTGTAAAAATGTTTTCTCCCATTCTTCTCACCTCGCTCAATCCTAGGATATCCCAGTTGACGTTTTGCAATGCATGAGTCAATTCCGATAGGTTCTCTTCTGATCTTAATGTTAGCACATTTAGTGCAGCAATATAAATTTTTGTATGTTTTTGTTTGTTTGTTGACGTCTCAATGGTTACCTTTTGTTTGAGTAGAGTTGGTACCCTATCGTTTTTATCATGTTGTTGTTTATTATTCTTGTTGGCTTTAGTTATGTCTAATTTGTTTTCTTTGTTTTTATTTATTGGAGTTTTTGTAAATGGTAAGGGTAAAACAAGCGCGCGAAACGCCAGGTTGAAAACAATCCTCTTTTGAGGAAAGGCTGAGGAAAGTGCTGGCCCTTTGGCAAAAGAGTAGGCTCTTTTTTTGAAGATCCCTAAGTTTTATCGGTCCGACAATATTGGAGCTGTAATCTGATTTCAAGGTTTATCGCGAAGTCTTTAGTTTCGGCCTGACTGAACTGGGACTTCAGATACAAAAGTGACAGGACTAAAATAAATCAGACGTTCCGACTTTTTAGAGCCGTAACCGAATTACTGTAACTTTTTTGCTCTAAAGACCAGTCAATCTTAAACGGTGCAGTCCCTTACGTCTGTTTGTCTTGATTCTAGACATCTAAATGAATGTCTGTTTCCTCCACAAGATATCGGGCGCCGACGTGTTCTCCCGCCTGATACCAATCGGTGCCCACGAGGCCTCCTCCGTATACTCGGAAGAAAAAGCCAAGCTCCTCCGACAAGTCACAAGCCAAGTGGATGCCAAAAATACAGAGCTGATCGAGTTCATGTCCTCGCTGCAGCTGGACCAATTGGAAGTTCTGGATTCGGATCAAAAGTGAGTATGGTACAAGTAGAGATATAAGATAACGAGATATATCTACATGTATTTTACGAGTAGTATCAGTATCTATAGTAGTTGGATGGGTAAACCGTTTCAATTGCCGTATCTTATTTATATGTTACAAAAATCTAAGATTAATGTTTATGGGCTTAAATTACTCCAAGCGTGGTGGTGATTGTTGGGGTTTTTAGGTCACAGACATAATATTAGTCGATTTTTGTAATACAGGGGATACGAAAGTTGAAATGCTTTAGAACCCTTAGGCACTGGTTTCTCTGGTATCCGCGGCTGACGACGTTCGATTGTTTTGTTCGGGAATGTTTGAGGTTGGTTTCTCTGAAACGTAACGCACCCGCGACCGACGGCGTGTGGCACAGCGTGCGACGCACATCCAGACGCCGCCGGTCGCGTGTGTCGGGCCAGAGAAACCAGGACCTAACCCAGTTGCGTATTTGGGACATTATTTTTCTGTGGATTCTATATTAATAATGGCTTAATTTATTCTTACTTGTCGAATCATATAATTTCTAGACATGGATCAGATGCGGGTGTTAGAACCTTGTACAAATTGATAGCTACCACTATGTTCATGCTCAGTAATTACTGATAAGAAATTACTTACCATTTATTTATTATACACCAAGTCGAGAAACACAACAGATTTAAACATAGATTCCTCAGGTTATTTCAAGCCAAAATTTTTGGGATGGCTTGCTTGTAGTTTGGAAGATACTTAATTACGTTGCCTCACTAGCCTTTTGGGCTTTTGCAAACTCTTCCTGTGGTTTTCTTTTTAAGCAAAAAAAAGGAAGTCCTAAGATCCAATATCCAAAATTTACATTAGTGCAGTATAGGTGCATGTATCATTATCACAATGCAATTACATGGTCTATTCTATAGTCAGCATCAAAAATTTGTAGCTTCGCTTTTTGTCCTGTCGGCATCCTGTATTTTCGGCAAATTTTTTTCCCAACTGATTCATTTGCCAACATTTCATTTCCTAACTGTTTTTTTCTGAAACTGTGAACTATTTAAGATAAATTTCGAGACTATCCGGTAGAACCATATAGGTTAGTTTTGTAACAATGGGAAATGGCAGAGTACTTACTCTGTCGCATTTAAAGATTTGTCATTCTTATATGACATCATGTACTGGCTGTAAAGCGACAAGGTACGAAAATGTATAGCTACTTTATATCACATTGTACTGTCACTATAGTTCATAAGGTTTCTCAGTAATGACGCATTAGGTGTATTGGATCTGCGTGACTCACTGGTTAACGTCTGAGTGAGGTTTGGCATTGTTAAGGTGAATGGTATCAGTTGTATGACTTGTAAGATAAACATATTTGTCTAACTGTTTACGTGTGGTGCTTTGGACTCTTTACATACATTTGGAACGCTATGGCACACTTTCATGAATGCGATTTGCTGAAAAATCATTTTAATTAAACTTTTCTATTTAGATATAGTATGGGATGGGATCTGATTGTAAGTTTTCCTACGTCATTAAGTAATAAAAATAATAATAATAAATAAATCTTTATTCAAAAATACTTTTACAATATAACATCTATAGTCTAAACATACAAAAGGTAAGAAACACTTATGCCTGAACTAGGATGTTCCTGTGTTTCAGGCGAAAAGGACTTATAAACTATCTTAAATTAACACTTGCAAAAAACAGTAGTTCTTAATAACTTTGCTAAATTACAAAACACTATAAATAACAAAATATGAAAAATGTTCATTTCGAAATAATCAATAGTTTCTCTGTATCTTCGTAGGATAGTTTTTGAAGTTCATCTTGGAGAATTTTCTTAGTTATTTTATAAGTAAGAGGATATATGCCCCACTTGGCGTTTATTCTATTGTAAAGAAATGGTCCTAAGAATACGTAAAATCTGGAAGAGAAGGCATGTTTTTTTCCCATATTTCTTAAGTAGTAAAGTATAGGCCCTTTACCACTCCAAAGCTATTTAAAAACCGGAAATGCGGGAGTCACACTCGCGCACCGAGGATTCCGTTAAAAATTGTAGGTATGTCAAAATATACGACCGTATCTCTAAAAATCCAGTGTTAGCAGACCCCTCATTCTAATGTACGCAGTGTTGGATCATTTATCGGATAGTTGGGACCTTCCTTAATTTTTAATTTAGTTTTATTTTTATTATTTGTTGCTGTAGCGGTAATAGAAATACCTACACATTATGTATAAATTTAAATTTTCTATCTAACTATTACTGTTCTTGAGATACAACTCTGTGACGGATACACGGATGGATGGATAGTGTAGTGACATTAAAAGGGTACCGTTTGTCACCTTTTGCGTACCGAACCCTAAAAAAACACAAATCTGCGAGTTCCATAGGCCGGGTTTCCTTATGTTCATTAGATAACTACAATACTAAATAGTTGGACTCGCACTTGATCCGCTTTTAAATAAACTTTGTTTTTGACCAGGATACCTCAAGAGATAGTGGATAGGTGTGCGGCCATGAATGCCAAAACAGAAGTTATACAGACTCTGGTGGACTCGATGAACAATTTGGCGGAAATAATAAGCGACGTTGAGGAGTCGCTCGCTGAGATCAAGGCTCTTATACAGGTAATATCAAGTATTTCCTATAATTTTAACAATATAATAACAATAATTTATTTTTATTTCGGTCATAAAAAGCCAACAATTGTAAATTTACTCCTATGTTTGTAAAAAACACAATGAACAAGTTAAAAACAAAAATAATGCCAAAAACTACTAGTGGTTTTCGCTGGTAAAAATTGTTCTAAATCCGTAGGAACTGTTCATAAACAAACAAATAAAAACATAGCTTGAAACTTTATCTATTTGATAAAAAAAAGTTATTGATTTTATTTCAACTGTTTTTCTCCCATCTGCCGTTTTCCTCGCTGAAGTGAGATGAAAAGTTGTCTCTTTGACAGCAAAGTCGTTTCATACCTTAAAACCCTCGCTGCGCTCAGAATTCTATTTAGCCTGGACTCCCTCGCTTACTCGAATTTCAAAAAAAGCATGCACCTAACAACTTTAGCCTTGTATTACAAATAACTTATTACCAATTACAGGAAGAGACGTTGAAAGAAAAAGAATACCAGAAGGTTATGGGCCCGCGGCCCCCTTCCATAGTGCAGACAGAGTTATCACGCGAGTACCACAAGTACCAGGAGGCGCATGCGCGAACAAACGAGTCCAACCAAGTGCTGCACAAAGCTATGACGCTGCACATTGCTAATTTAAGGCAGCTTGCTTTGCCGTTAGACGTGCTACAGAGCCGGATACCTACTATTGATAATATTGGTGAGTGATTTTGATCAATCCAATAATTACAAAAAAATAAGAGGACATGTCTAAAGTCCCATGTTTGTACTGAAACCAGTGTCGCTGGAAATGTACTTATACCCTTTGGTAGCATAATCAGAACTTCATTGTTTATTATTTTCCATGTTGTCTATACTAATATTATAAAGAGGAAAGATTTGATTGTTTGTTCTTTGCATTGAATAGGCTCCAAAACTACTGGACCGATTTCAAAAATTCTTTTGCCGTTAGAAAGCTACATTATCACTGAGTGACATAGGCTACTTTTTAACGCGGGAAAATACCTTTTCATCACACTTGATAGATAGATAGATAGATACAAACTTTATTCACAACAAACACGTACAAAGCTCAAAAATAGATAATTTACACAGAAAATTCACAAAAACAGAAAACGAAATTAAATTTAGACAAATGAAATAAATTTTCTTACATAATCCCCAAATTAAGAGCCATGCGATGATGTTACGAATAGGCGCTGACTCAGCATGTACTGCAGTAACCTGCAGTGCTGATATTCTGTCAGAAACCTGAGGTGTTTGCTGTACAAGACAATCAGTCTGTGCCTCTTCGCTCATTTCCTTAATAATTTAATTTGTTCTCATGTAAGTGACTTGTGTCTTTTTTGAGAATAAATGTCTTTAAACCTAATAATTTTATGAACAAAAAATTTAAAAACATTAAAAAATAATTGCAAATAATCACAAATAATTACAAAATCACAATTATAATATGGAGAATATACCTACATAACAATAGTTATTTGTTATACAAGGGGGGAAAGTTGTATTTTACCTGCGAGTGTCCATTTGAAACACAAGCTATCGAAAGGATTCTATGATTGACCACGAGCGAAGCGAGTGGTTCAAAAATAGAATCCTTTCGATAGCGAGTGTTTCAACACACGAGACGTAAAATAACTTTTCACCCGTGTATAACACAAAACTTTTCACCTCACTACAGAGAGGAAAATAAGAAAAAGGGTTTGTACTATCAATTATTATTTATTTATTCACTCAAAATAATTAATTGAAAAGTTTTGACTTAAGTTTTTTTTTATTATTTCGGATGCGTTTTGCTCGCACATCGACTTACTTGGACTGTCAGAACATTTTATCTGTTTTTGCAACAAGAATGAAAATGTTGAATGCTGATATTTATGAATTAAAATAAAGTTGTAAGACTGTATTTAGTGTTTTTTACTCGATGCAATTCATTAATTGTGATGTTAAAAATTCAGCACTTTTAACGTTTTACGTTTTGTCAGCTGTCAAATATCACGTAAGCTACCTTCAAATGTCAAAACTCTTTCTTCACATGTGGATAAAAAGCAATTTTCTCAATAGATGTCAAACAAACAAAAAGGGCTTTCCGAGCTAGTGAGGTGAAAATAATATTCATTGCTTAAAACAGTCGACCACCGACCACTCAACAAGGCGTCAATGCGACAATTGATAGAGAAGCACAAAATGGACAAAAAAAAAGTAAGGTAAGGGGGACAGAATCAGGCTCAGGACGATTGCAACTGGATGGATAGCAAGTGAACCTTATATTTGCTGCGAAAATTGGACCTCGATTCTAAACTACGAATCGGTGGCGGTATATTATTCCAGCACTTCGTTGCCTGATACCTGAAACTACCCCGAAAAGCACAGGTTTTGCTGGCTCAATGGTGGCTCGTCAATGGTGTTATTCCATACCTGTATACTAAATGACAATGGCCTAAATTGTTCTTAAGGGAGTTATGGATTTACGTACAGTTTTTCTACCCAAGGGAGTTCTGACTTTAGTTTTAAAATATGCAAACAAGACATTTCAGACTAAGGAGGTTTCAAGTCAGCCAATGTTTTATTTATATCTTTAAAACTTAGCTATAACCCAATTTTGCAACACAAAACTTCGCTTATCGCTTTATCTAAGCTTCACAGAAATTCGTTATTTTTATATTTTAAATTTATATCAAATAATATTGCAATAATTTTAGTAAATATTTTTTTAACATGTTGGCAGAATCTGGCCGTATGACCATTCTAAACTAAACACAGTTTGCATTATCTATGGTAAAAGACTCGAAAAAAGTGACAATCTGTATTGGCGGGTAGCCATTATTTTATTCAATTTAAATGTTTATAGAGACAAAATAATTTTTTTTTTTTTTTCCTCGCAATGTGATGAAAATCATTGTTTGTATCACGGGCAGTAAGGGGATTACAAAAACGAGTCATTAAAAGCCCTCCGCCTTCTAATTGCCACTCGTTAGTAATCCCCTACTTACGGCCCTAGATGCACAATGTACTATTTCCTACGGGAAAATTAATTTATCGCGGGCGAAGCTGCGGACGGAAGGCTAGTCACAAATAAATGTTTTTCTTTCTTTCTTGCGATTGGCTCATTATCTTTAATGAGACGGTCATTTAGTTATATTATAAATCAATCGCACGCGTCGCACAAATGTCAAAGTTGTCAAACGGACCCCACGATACAAGCTCCAACTAGCCTGTCACAGAAACCCTCATTGTGGTCCAAGTGCTTCAGTGAGTTGACGCGCCAGTAAATTTGCAGAGGGTCTCGACCGCGAGGCGATGAGCGAGATGCGTCGCGTGGTGGGCAAGGCGCGCGAGATGCAGACGCAGCGCGACTCGCTGGTCGCGGCGCTGCGGGCGGCGGTCGCGGCCGACGACGTGACGTCGCGCTTGCTCGCTCGCAGCGCCGAGCCGCGCGACCAGCTGTTCGCGAGGGAACTTGCCAAACACGACCCGCAGGTGAGGCTCTTACCGCCTGTGTCCATGATAGACGAGCGAGATGCGTCGCGTGTTGCAAGGCGCGCGAGATGCAGACGCAGCGCGACTCGCTGGTCGCGGCGCTGCGGGCGGCGGTCGCGGCCGACGATGTGACGTCGCGCTTGCTCGCTCGCGGCGCCGAGCCGCGCGACCAGCTGTTCACGAGGGAACTTGCCAAACACGACCCGCAGGTGAGTGGCTGTTATCGTTTGATCTCCAGATAAATACTAGGGCTCTTCAATGCTAGAGTGAGACTGTTACTGAACCAGTGAGATACACCTTTAGCTTCATCTGCACATTTAATTAAGTGAGATAGAGGTCAATAACGGATCAGTTTTATATGAAAAAAATGACGCTGGAGCGAGGCACTAGTCTGATTCATCATTTCAGCCAAAAGACGTCCACTACTGAACATACTCGTAAGCCTCACTAAGGTTCTCCAAACAGACTGGTACAGCGTCCCCCAACCTTAACCAGGTCGTCGGTCCATTTTGTTGGAGGCCTACTTACACTGCGTCGTTCGATCAGTGGACGCCATTGAAGAACTTTTTGACCATTATGTAGAAAACCTGAGCAAATATAAACTTCTCTCGATTAACATTAAGAGCTATACTAATGTCAAACACATGCTGCCTGCAGTCCCATAAGTCATCGAAGCGGTAAGACTTCATTTATCTGGTCGCAATCTAATCAGTCGGTGCGTTTATTTGTTTCAGGTGAAAATAATAGAGACAAATTTGGCCGCGCAAGAGAACATCATCAATCGACTGACGTCGCTGTATGCGTCGTACGGAGAGTCGCGACGGATGCTCTCAGAGCTGTTGCGGAAGCGAGAAGGAACCATCAATGGTAATATAAAAATATAACTGTTTCTCAAAAATCAGACGACGTGAAAAAACATTGAAATCCATATATTTACTGAATGAAAATTTCGTAAATTGTAGCTTTGATTATGTAACCTGTAACTAGGAAAGGATGTAAAATATACGTTTCAAATAACATGAGAGTAAATTTTAAATAAATTGTCACGGCCGTTGAACAAACTTGTTCTTATCCATATTAATATTATAAATGCGAAAGTATGTCTGTCTGTCTACAGACTGTCTGTCTGTTACCTTTTCGTGCTTAAACCGATTTAGATGAAATTTAATATTTATAAAGATTGAGTCCCGGAAAAGGACAAAGGATAGTTTTTATCCCGGAAAATTGCATAGTTCCTGATAGCGATAAACGAATTTCTTCGCAGACGCAGTCGCGGGCAACAGCTAGTTTTAAATAAACGCAATTAGTATTGCATGATATCGATGCAAGATATGCATAGTTCTAAGAACAGATTTCGCTTTCTCGTATAGTTTCTGATTTCTCCATACTCATTTGGACTGACTATCCTGTATAAGTGCTAATGCTGTCATTTGCTTGCAGCCCTCATAACCTCGTATGACACGTATGGCGAACTGCTGGGCAAGTGCCAGAAGGGTCTGGAATTCTACAAGAAGTTGGCGCATAATGTTGGGCAACTGCTGACGCGGCTGCGCGGCACGTGCCAAGTCCAGAATGAGGAGAGGGAGTCGCTGCTCGCCAAGCATACCAAAGGTCGGTGGTAGTCCCTCACTGCATACAATAGGGGTCATCCGTAAAGTACGTCACACTAGTTCTACAAGAAGCTGGCGCTTTGTGGGGCAACTGCTGACGCGGCTGCGCGGCACGTGCCAAGTCCAGAATGAAGAGAGGGAGTCGCTGCTCGCCAAGCATACCAAAGGTCGGTGGTAGTCCCTCACTGCATACAATAGGGGTCATCCGTAAAGTACGTCACACTAGTTCTACAAGAAGCTAGCACATAATGTAGGGCAACTGTTGACGCGGCTGCGCGGCACGTGCCAAGTCCAGAATGAGGAGGGAGTCGCTGCTTGCCAAGCATACCAAAGGTCGGTGGTAGTCCCTCACTGCATACAATAGGGGTCATCCGTAAAGTACGTCACGCTAGTTCTACAAGAAGCTGGCGCATAATGTTTGCATCGCTAACGCGGCTGCGCGGCACGTGCCAAGTATGTACAGAGCGAGGAGAGGGAGTCGCTGCTCGCCAAGCATACAAAAGGTCGGTGGTAGTCCTTCACTGCATACAATAGGGGTCATCCATTAAGTAGGGTAAACTAACATTCCCATGCACTATTGATTGACCACTTTAAGAAAAAAGAAAAATATTGTCTAGCGCTGTCTATCATTTGCGTTTGATTAACTAGATTTAGTAGTGGTAGAGCCATGTTGTAGCTAGCCGCTGCATCACGAATGGGCCGGCTCGTCCGGGGTAGTACCACCCTCTCACAGAACACCGGCGTGAAGCAGCAGTACTCCCTGCTGCGTTTCGTACGGTCAGTGAGAGCGCCGGGGGCCCAATACCTCTCCCCTCCCCTATTCCCTCTCCTTTTTCCTTAGGGCTGACAACGCACTGGCATCGCGTAAAGCGCTGCGGGTGTCTATGGACAGTGGTGTTCATTTAACATCAGGTGACCCACTAGTTCGTTTGTCAGACCTCTCTAACATAAAAAAAAAAAAAAAAAAAAACTACACAGTTATTATTAGTAGTAGCAGTAGTTATTAGTCTTTAATCAGTGTGTGTTGCCAGTGATGACATAAGGATTCGAGACGTGGTGCTTCATTATGGGCCTGATGAATAGGCTCAGAGTCGCTCAACGAGCTATGGAGAGGGCTATGCTTGGAGTTTCTCTACAGGATCGAATCAGAAACGAGGAGATCCGTAGAAGAACAGGGGTCACCGACACGACATAGCCAAACGGATTAGCTCGTTGAAATGGCAATGGGCAGGCCAGGTAGCACGCAGAACAGATGGCCGTTGGGGCCCAAAAGTTCTGGGATGGAGACCACGGACTGGCAAGCGCAGCGTGGGACGTCCACCAACGAGATGGACGGATGATTTGGTGAAGGCCGCAGGTTCAGGGTGGATGCAAATCGCTTCCAATCGTAATGATTGGGCATCACTGAGGGAGGCCTAATGTCCAGCAGTGGACGTCCTTCGGCTGAAATGATGATGATGATGATGAACTACACAACTTTACTATAAAGTAATGACAGCTCCATTTAGTGAATGCTAATAAGCACTTGACAATGTTGTTCTTAAAGTAGTCTATCACTGATGCATGCAGTGGGCAGTTCACCCTATGTTTTTTTTTAATACAATATAGGCTTGCGTTTGACCATAATCACGCCAGATGGAAAGCGAAGATGAGGCCTACGATGGGGCACGCTTGCCTTGTAAATGCTCATTCACCCTACACTTGAAAGTGGCCAAATTGTAGTGTTCAGGGAACACAGTCACAGGCAGGGAATTCCACTCCTTAGCTGTGCGGTTGATGAAAGAAGAGCGAAAACCTTATGCCCGTACAGATAGAGCTCTAAATATTTTTAGCACTAAGATGTATCAGATTTTGTGAAAGATTCTCCCAAACTAAAGAATTGCATTGCGTTTAGTCTAAGTCTGTATTGTAGCCTCAACTTGTACTTAAATGCAAATATTTTGTAGCCGCTACTCCTGTTCCGGCGTCGCCAGCCAAGTCTGACGCCGCTGAGCCGCGCGTTGAAGGCTCGGGACTCAAGCTGAAGGACTATCTGCCTTACATGAAGAAGCGGATACTGCCCAAGACGCCGGCGGGTAAGTTCTTGCCTCTGTTAAGCTCTGATAGGGTTACGGCAATCTACCCTATCATAATCTACTCAGTAAAATGCGTATTTAATTTTCAAATCAGTGTAATGATAAAATCTAATTAGCCCTTTCGATGAAATTGTAGCTTTTCTAGCCCCATTGCTACGATGATAGCACATAGTCAAGATAACAGAAATACAAAAACAGTAAATAGTTTATTTTCACTATGGCCTATCTGGTACCTTATCCTCTCTCCAGCTAGCCATAAAAACAAAAAACTATCTTGGAACTTCGGTTCCCATACCATGTGGTCAGTCTCCAGAAAATGTTTTCCGAATTGTCACGAAATCAATAATTGAAAATAGCTTTTCAAGTAGGTGACAGATTGATGTTCTTAACGTGGGTCTTTTTGCAGCACAAATGGATGCAATGCCTCAGGACACTTACTATCCAGAGTCGATTTACCCGACTGGAGTGCGACCCGCGCCCGTTGGCTCGGAAGGTAAGTAAACCAATTGATTTAGCTCCTTTAAATAAAACTTAACGTTACATTAATTTGCAAACATAATTAGATTCAATAGAAGCAGGAACTAGGCGTACGAAAGCAGATGTGAGCTGTAATAAGGGGGTCAAAAATGGTATTCATATGTCGATTTGTAAAAAAATATTTAAATTAAGTTATTCTGAAAGATAAGTTTTACGTAAAATTACGATAGAATTTTCTAGTGTAATAGCCTAGATTTGAATCTGCATATTATCTATTCTATATTAAAATTCAATTTTGCATCAAAGCGCCTCTGGGCAACCCATTCGAATAACTTGGTCGCTTCCATACGTCAAATAGTGGCGTGTGGTTCCATCTATCGAAACTATTAAAAGTCACATCTACGATCCAAATTGTATTGGAAAGGACTAGGAAATGTTGTACGGTCAAGTGCAAAATTAAGTATCGATTTAATCCTCCCATTGTTACATACCTATACATATAGGTAAAAAAAAGGTATAGGTATATAACGATGGGAGGATTAAATCGATACTTATTTTTGCACTTTACCGAACCTTTATATCGTTACTTTGAAAAAAAAAAACTCGCATCTCAAAATCGATAATCTTACAAAATTTACTTTAATCCATCGCTTTAAGGTTCCTTTTAAGTTTTCATATGGATTTGAGATACGAGATTTTTCAAATCAGTGACGATATTTGTCTTATTGTTACAGCGGACCCAACTCAAATGCAACTGCCGGATGGCGTGGTCATGCCACAAATGCAAAACATGCAAAATCCAAACCAGTACGTCCGCTACGGCTCTCCCTACGCCCAAAGCGAGATCGACGCGTACCCTTTACCCTCAAACTTGTCTTATAACTCAAAAGGTTATGAGAAACCTGAAGAGAATCCGTACGGGTATTCTGCATATACACCTTCTCAGTACTCCCACCAATTCAGCAACCCTCAGACTTACGGTAGCCCATACTACTCCGCTACTCAAGACAGTGCTACCGTAGTGACCGACTCCCAAAGCGCTGCTGCTTACAACGTACAAAACAGTCAAGCGAATGCTCCTAACATGACCGTAAACCAAAACATACCGACCGCGTCACATATGAACCCAAGCGTTCCCAGCAGTGTGAACCAACCAAACCAGTACAATCCTTACGATGTGTATGGACACAGTCAAATCACACCCATCCCTGAAGTGCCTTCAACCGTCTCCGCCTACAGTGCCGCGAATCAAACAGACTTGAGCGCTAACTTCGCGCAGATGCAAGTTTCCGGCCCTAAAGAAACCCCTTACCAACCTGGAAGCTACTCAGATTATTCACAAACGTATTACAGCGTTAACTATCCCCAAGCAGCTACCCCTAATAACGCCACGTACAGCCACGCTGGCCAAGAATCTAACACATACTCCATTCAAACACCTTCGGATTACAATGTCCTGAACTACCCGTACAGCACCGAATCTGTAGCTGTTCAATATGCCCAACCTCCTATCTCCAACGTGTCAACTACGTATCCAGAACAGCAATACAGCTACACGAGTGCTTACGAAAACTCTTCCCAAGGATACACAATCTATACTAACGCTGAAACTATGCCGTACTCCACAACTACAGTTTCTAATTCGTCTGTGAACTCTAGTTACATGCCTCCTGACCAAAACCCAGCGCTGTCTCAGATAGACGCGTACGACCAACCGATCAAATCCCACGTCACCGGAGAAGCCTTGTCAAACTACCCAGGCTACCAAAGCTACGAGCCAACGTCTTCTTATAACCCCGTTCAACCAAACCCACCAGAAACAGCGCCAGCTACTTCTACTTACTACCAAGACCCGACCAATATCAACTACGCACTCACCTACCAAAACCACCCGGGGTATAACTATAACACAGCAACAGGAGGCTACGACTATAATTACGGCTCACAGAACTCCTATACTAACTACGCGAGTGGTCAACCTACTCCAGACCCGCAGTCAAACAAAGATCCAAACTGGAATCAACCAACAGTCTACACGAGCGCTGGAGCTTGTGACACAGTCCAATCGCCTTCAGAAACGCCGCAAATGCCTTCGCAACCCAGCGATGCACAAGCATATTATAATTCGCCGTATGGTTACGTCACAAATTCTAACCAATCGAATCAAGTGGTGCATAACCCTGAAGTGACGGCAACGAATTATGGAGCTAATGTGAACCAGTCGACATATATGCAGTCTGGACAGACCGAGTATACTAGTGTGTCACAAACCAACAACCAAGGTAAGTAGGAGGGTCATGCATTTGTAAATATCACTTTGAAAATAAAATACTTTAATCACGAAATATCTTTTATTTTAAACGCCAATTTATTTCAGTATCATCTCCCAAAGAGGAAATTCAACAGCCGACTTTTGAGCCAAAACCTGCGCAGGAACAAGCTCCTGTACAAGAAACGAATACAAAACCTCCAGAACAACCGGAACCGATTAAAGTAGAAACTCCTGAAAAAAAACCGGAGCCGTCAGCCTTCGATCTTTTATCAGACATAGATTTTTCCGTAGAACAAAAACCTCTAATGCCCGAAATAAAAGTGCCTCAGATCTCTGAAAGTGCTATCAAAAAGCCACTACCGATGCCTAAGGTTGAACCAATTGTGATGCCGGTGCTAAAGGAGGAAGTAATACAGAGACCGGCGAAAAGGGACCTATTTTCAGACCCGAGTCTTCTAAACAGTTTTACTCAAGAAGTGAAGAAATTGCAAACGTTGGTGGACTCGTTGACGAATAGGACTCCGAGTGGACTGACGCTGCTTGATTCTAAATGGAAGACGTTCCAGGATGTACAAGTAAGTTCCACAATTTTCTTCGCTCTAAATAGCGTAGTTTGTTTTCCAACCTAATTTTAGCTAAGCGTAAGCGTTATTATTTTACCCACTACCCGAAAGGAATCTGTATTGACTACAGTACCCAGCCATAAAGATTGCACATCGGTCTTTGGAAAAGACTCTGCAAATGTCGGCTTCGTAGAGCGTTGTCGCACGCTACTTACAAGTAATGTGTGACAACGCTCTACCACAAAATAAGTACAGAAGTAAATCAAGTGTATGTACTTCACTTTTCATACCTACGCTCGGCGGTCGCTCTAGGGTTGTCAATTATGGCATATGCACATAAAACTTATCGTGAAAGTGGCACTCGTTTCTATTTGTTTGATTTATTGTTGATATTCAAACGGGAAGAATGGAAATATAAAATAATAATAATTAAAATACCCACCTACAAAATTTAGCGTTTGTCAATTTTCACTATCGAAAATCCCTAATAACTTCTAAACGGATTATCCTAGTTATACAATTTCCATTGTCCTATCGGTTTTAGACCTAAACCTATCTATTGACACTAAAAACAACACAATATCTATACAAACAAAAAAACATGTTTTCAACTTACGTAATATTAGTGGCATGAATTTACCTTACAAAAATGTAGTTAAGTATAAGTACCTAACCACATTTTTGTAAGGTAACGTTTATTTATACTGATTCAAAATAGGAAACTATTATTACTTTGGGAGTCGGGGCGAGGTGCTTACCTATCTAGCTAACTATTCTATGTAACGTTAAAATGAACCATCGAAATACAAGCAGATACCTACTAAACTTACCTCTCTGAAACCACTGGTAGCTTAAAAAACGACTATTCACCGATTAGGATTGAATTTAAACAACCGTCCACTGAACAGTTACCTATAATAACCTTTTTTTTGTTGCTCCATTATTGCACTCGAAAAATTCCACAGACGCGCGACAGTAAATAAATAAGTACGCGCGACCAGAGCGCGCGCCTCGAAAAATTCCACTGACGCGCGACCACAGCGCGCGCCTCAAGCGGGTAGCAGTCGCGCTCGAACTGTTCCGGACTGTTCCGAGATATCGTGTCTGTGAGCAGTGTCTATGTGTGCGTTGCTCGAGCGCACTTTGTATGTAGATTTATTTCTGTACTTATTCTGTGGCTCCACGAAGCCGACATTTTGCCGAGTCTTATTCCAAAGACCGATGTGCAATCTTTATGGCCGGGTACTGTACGTTTATTATTGTGTAGTTCCTATCACTATTATGTACCTACCTTTTAAGATCTTCATGACAATATTTAATGCAATAAAGTGTTCGAGTTTAGAGTCAAGTACCACTAATATTTTAGTTGTAACTTGTAAATGCGAAAGTATCACTTCATTGCGAGTATCTTGATTAGCCCCAACAATTATTGGACTATTATTATATTACCTTGCTTTCTTGCTTTGCTTTTTAAGGTAAAAAAATTGTTCTTTAATATGGACTTCCGCAAAGTAACACCTGAATCAATTAATTACCCAACATCTGTTGTCCACGGGTAAATTATTACTAGCAGACATTTATTTATTCATCTCAGTTCTAGTCAGTGGCGTAGCTAGTTAACCAAAGGCCCTGTGGCAAAAAATAAACTAGGGCCCCAACCCGTGTTTGTTTTCATGATAAGACAAGTAAGGATGAATGCACTTTAAATTCACTAGACTCGTGCGCTTGTAAATTCACTACTTTGATTATTTATGCACTAGATAGTGTCAGTAGCAAACATTGCGATAGAAAACGTCCACAAATTTCTTTTGACAGCTTCATATTACGATCGCGTTACGTCATTCAAACTGAAGGGAGGCAAATGACATATAAGCCAAGTTGGCTTATATTTTTCGGGACGTTTTCATGCCGCCGAAGCTCTATCTAGTGTATAAATAATCTAAGATTCACTAGTACAGTTTTATAGCCGCGTTTCTCATACCCCCCCTGGGTTTCTCGGGGCCCCCTGAGCTTGGAGGCCCCGGTGCACTGCCCCGCTTGCCCTACGGTAGCTACGCCACTGGTTCTAGTTCAGTTATGTCAATATTTGAGTACTTGTACTTTTACGTAAGAGGCAAATAAGGAGTTTTCTTGACCTTTGGGTCTGACAATTTCAAATGAGTACATTTTCAGAGTAAAGAAAACATGACGCGAGCGAAGTTGGTAGCGAAGCGACACTGCGGCGGCAACATCGTGACGGCTGTCGTGCCGTACGACGACTCCCGGCTCGTGCTCCGGTCCGATCCCGATGCCTATATCAACGCTTCGTACTATAAGGTAATATCATCATCATCATCATCATTATCATCCCAATCTATATACGTCCCACAGCAGGGCATAGGCCTATTCACAGAATGAGAGGGCATGGATTGTAGTTCTCACGCGAGCCCGGTGTGGATTGGAAACTTAAGGCAATATCATCATATAAGCACACTTTAACCTTCGTTAAACCTACACCCCTTTTGAATGCCACGCATCGTTTTTGTTAGGAACAAAGTTGATTCTTATGCTGATGCGGGTAGGTTTAATTTTGTATTACCGTGCTGTCGTGTATAGCCGACGCTGGCGTTCAAAAGGTTAAAAAATAACATGACTCGCTGACTGAGTAAAAAACCACGTACTATTTTTCAAGTTTTCCAAATTTTCTACGTGATAGCGAGCTAGCAAATTTTTTTATTATATCACGCGAGCGAAGCCACAGTGTAAAGCTAGTCATCTATTAACCCGTTTTTAGGGTTCCGTACCTAAAAAGGAAAAACGGAACTCTTATAGGATCACTTTGTTGTCCGTCCGTCCGTCCGTCTGTCAAGACCATTTTTCTCAGGAACGCGTGGAGGTATCAAGCTGAAATTTATATCAAATACTCAGGTCTACTGTCCCTTGCAGCTGTGAAAAAATCAAACTTCTAAGCCAACGCAATCAAAAGATACAGCCGTTTATGACGCAAATTTCCGCATATTTTCGAAACTCGCAAGGGAATCAAAACCTACAGGGTACTTCCCGTGAACTCAGAATCTTGAAATTTGGTACGAAGCAAGTTCTTATAGCACAGATAAAGGAAAAATTGCGAAAAGCATATTTTTTTTTGTCTGTCTGTCTATATCAGTAACCAATCTACAATGATCCCACACTGCGCACATTTTGCTTAGAAGCAGGGGTCTGCTAAGACTGGATGTTCGTAGATACATATAAATTTGTACGGAACCCTCGGTGCGCGAGTCCGACTCGCACTTGGCCGGTTTTTGTTACTAGCTTCGATTACCTTTTAACATACGGGACTTACACGTAATCATCCAAAAACGTCGTTAATCGTGTGACGGCTCAACGTATCTCATTGCTTTTTAATGGCATCCCTTTTTTCCGCCTGTGCTCCCACCCCATCATTTGATATGCGTCCAAGCTGTCCCGCCATCTCCCTCTGCCTCTTGGATAGCCATTGAGATGACAATTTCACCAATAGGCGATGGTAAATTATGAATTATGAAATAGATGAAACGACTGCTTAACCCTTTATAAGGCAGAGGGCGATTTAGCGACCACATGCATTGAGTTGGAATTTCAACTTTATTGATTACATTATACGTCACAATTTCCATTGTAATTATTGAAAATACGACTAGCTTTAAAAATATCCTTTGTCAGGTATGCATTCGATAGCTGCTTTTGATTCTGTGGTAGTATGCTCCAATAAATGGGGCATTATAAAGGGTTAATTTCAGCTCCGTAATCCAATTAAAGACCCCACCGTTATTGTTTTGTTATTGGTTAACGAAACCAACACAACTAGAATGTCGTAACTTCATAACAGTACAGTCGAAGAAACCGAATCATGTACCAGGAAGAACCCTTTTCATTGCAATATTCATGTTGACATTCTATACATCTGCCAAAGAAATCATCGTGAAATTGGTTGTGAAAAGGTTCCACCCTGGTACGCGATTCAGTTTCCTTGACTGCAAAATACTGCTTAGCACGGTTTTTCCATAGGAATTAACATTTAGGCTGACTGACTAATTTGTTTTGTCGACAGCAACTAGCCCCGTGGTGCATTCCGCTGGTGATATCCTCGATTCCCGAAGAGCAAGACTACAGTATTTTCTGGAAAGCAGTAGTGGAATACAAGATCGCTTCTGTCGTTTGCTTGCGTAGCGAAATTGAGGTAAGTACTTGTAATACTCGTCGATCAACTAAAAGAGAACAAATGAACTAACTAGCGTAACTTGCATTACATTGCCTCGTTCAATTGATCACTTCAAACTAACTAAACCGTTTGAATTAGATCTCGCTCGCGCGGTACAGGGGCTGAGGGGTGCGACGACAAAGGGGGGCCGGGAGAGGTGCGGGCGGCAGGCACACAAGACGCGCTTTCGCCCGCTCCTCTCTCGGTCCCTTTGTCGTCATCCCCCCAGCCCCTGTACCGCGCGGGTGAGGGCTCATTTAAACGGTCTAGCTATAGTTCGCTTTACAGCCGATTTTTTTTGTAGGTCTAAACGAGGCTTAACCTCACGGACGCCATTACGCAGACATGCGCCAGATTTAAGGCTATATTTTGTATTTTTATTTCAATCTGTAATATTGTTATTATTTGAGACAAGTGAGATAGGTACTAGACAACGGATAAATATACTTATAACTAGCTGTTGCCCGCGACTCCGTCCGCGGAGAATAGTATTGGTTTGTAGTACATGCTATGTATCAGAGATGGCGCTGTATGTGAAAAAAGATTTTCCCGCTTTTCTGTTGAAATTTTTCCTGAATTTTCTTTGCTATAAACCTCACGGAGCCCGAGACCTTTCCAACGAATGCAAAACCGTGGAAATCGGTTCGTGCGTTCTGGAGTTATAGCGTCAGGAAGGAAAACCCGACTTATTTTTATATAGTAGATATAATAGATTTGTATTAAACATTGCTGGCTGACTGCACTTTGCCAATACTACTCCTTCTTTTAGATGCAAGGCAAGTCCCACTGGCCCACAGCGATGGGGCAGTGCTTAGAGCTCCCCGGAGGGACTAAGGTGGTGCTGGACGAAGTGACTTGCACTGTACATTGGACCGAGAGGAAACTAACCGTTACCCACAACAAAACTGTGCACAAAGTCAGCCATTACCAGATTAATGTGTTCCCTGCCAAGTAAGTGGTCATCCATCAGTCATTACAGTTTTCATTTATTTTAATTCTTTCACTGAAAATTCTGGTAAATTTAATATGGGACAAACATTTTGAAACAACCCCCGAGCTCGCGATATTCTGCTTGAGACGCCATAAGCTTTTTAACCCGTCGAGCGTCCCACGGGCACTATTTGTTCCTTTTAACTTTTTGTACCGGTTGGCACCACCACCACAAAAAGTTGAGCCGCCACAAATGGTGTCCACGGGACGCTCGACGGGTTAATTAGTCAGTTTGGAAGAAACTGTCTCTGTCTGTGGGATCTTTTTTCCGTAATCTTCTACAAAGTATTAGAAAACTTTTAAAAAAAGATGAATACAATCGGCAAAGTCGTTCTCAAGTTATGGCGTGACTAAGGGAAATAGAGATTCGTTTTTGTATTTAGACGAACTAATTCCAAGCAAGCATAACGTCAAACGGACTTCACAATAGGATCCTTTGGTTTCCCATAATTTATTAAGTCATTTAACGTATCATCATTCTTCATAATCAACGTTAGTCATTCACTGATTTATTTCAGAAATAATTTATGGATTCTTTAACTGCCATCTTATAGAATGCAGTGGGTTAGGTTAGGTTTGATTTATAACAATTCCGAAAAAAATCCGTTTCAGAAATAAATCACTTTATAACTAACGTTGATAATGAAGAATGATACATTATGACTTGTGAAATTATGTGAAACCATAGGATACCCCTTCACACTAGTCAGAAAACCCTTACAGTAAAATTACATAAAGTTTACCACTGACAGATGGTTTGCCTTCTTTTCATATTCAACTTTAAAGCCAATAAAGCCAATTTTAGAACACTGTTACCCACGTTTGCAGATTTTGTAATAGCTACTTTATTTGAATGGTGTTAAAGTTGAAAATGAAATGAGGTTAAGCCATCTGTCAGTGGTAAACTAAAAGTAAACGTATTGTATCAACAGTTAAAAACCGTGTGTACACCGTGATGTTTCTTCCCAGAATCGTGTGCTCTCCCCTGGTGATGCTCGTGGATAAGGTCCTGTCGGACACATTCTCGGGTCGGCTCAGCGACCAGCTGTTGGGCGCGTGGCTGCAGTGCGCCGCGGGAGGAGGCCGCTCGGCGCTGCTGGCGCTGCTGCTGGCGCTGGCCGGCCAGGTGCGGGCGGGCCAGTGCCGACTGAGCGGTGAGTGGGCAGCAGTGGCGGAGGGTACTAAAAGCCCGATTTCCACGGGTTGACTAAACTTTCGAAGTTACCAAACGCTTGTCACTGCACTTTTAAGAAGAGGATAAATGGGTTTTAGTTTTTGCAAAAATTTTCACGTCCCGCCACTGGTGGGAAGGCTGTGGGTAGAAGGAGGGGGGACCAACTGTCAGCAGCAGTTTCTAGAGGTGAGACGTATTTACTGGAATAGGATTTAGGAATAGGTTTTGCCATGGACGCATTTGTACGCGTTCCCGCCCGCACGTCTTTTAGCGTACGAGTATTTAGGAGTCCAAGGCGTTTGACTGTGTAAGATACACCCTATGTGTGTAACTGCTTATGGAAAATTCTTGCATTGCATTCTTTCACCTCTTCTATTCAACATTTACGGCGAATATATCATGAGGGCAGCTCTGGAGGGGTGGGAGGGAGGCATCTCAATCGGAAGTAACAAGATCAGCAACCTCCGGTATGCGGATGACACTACATTGTTTGCTTCGTCGAAGCGGGAACTGGCTGCGCTGTTTGAAAGGATAGAGCGCGCGAGCGAAAGTTGCAATAAAAATAAAATAAATAAATATCACGGGACAATTGGCTAAGTAAAGTTTTTTGAAGAGGTGCTAAATATATTTTTTTTCGACAGTAGTCTTCTTCTAGACCGAGAAACTGCAGCTGTTTTATTTTTATCTCCTATTGTTTACTGGAAATATTTTTTTAAGTGTTTGAGATGAAATTTCTGAGATTTAATGGCTGACAAGCGGTTTGTGCTCAGTACTTAGCAGAAATAGAAAAAAAAACGAAGTCAATTGTCAATGTCAAATGAAATCTAACCGTTTGCGTTTCGTTTACTTTGCATTGTCCAAAAAGCAGTTCCAAAATAATGATCAAAAATATTTAATCGTGATTCAATTATCGTGCATAAGTCGTGGAGAAATGCGGTAAAATTGTAAATCCGGGTTTTGTGCGGAGGTTGTTAAAAATAGTCCAAATATCACACCAAAACGCAAAGCAAACAAAACGCAAACGGTTTGACATGGACAAAAGTGACAGATGACTTAGTTTTTTTTCTGTTTCTACTAAGTACTGAGCACGAACCGCTTGTCAGCCATTAAATCTCACAAATGTCAACTCAAACACTTAAAAAAATATTTCCAGTAAACAATAGGAGATAAAAATAAAACAGCTGCAGTTTCTCGATCTTCAGAACGCCGACTGTCGAAAAAAAATATAATTAGCACCTCTTAAAAAAACTTTACTTAGCCAATTCACACCAATTGACCTAGTCCCAAACTAAGCAAAGCTTGTACTATGGGTACTAGAAAACGGAATGAGCAAGAAGACTAGAATTTGGCAAGACAGAAGCATCTCTAATACCACCAAGATGAGAATTGTGCGATCTCTGGTCTTCTCAATCTTTCTGTATGGCTCTGAATCGTGGTCTATTCGTGCCGCAGACCGGAAAAAGATCGAGGCTTTTGAGATGTGGTGTTGGCGAAGAATGCTACGCATACCATGGACAGCAAAACGAACCAACAGATCCATTCTCGACCAGCTGAATATCGGAACCAGATTGTCAACGACGTGCTACCAGCGTGTTCTCGGCTATTTTGGCCATGTCGCTCGAAGGGAACCAGACAACCTCGAGAAACTGATTGTGCTAGGCAAGATAGAGGGGAAAAGACCTAGAGGACGGTCGCCAACACGATGGTCCGATCAAATTAAGGCGATAACGGGGCTCACTTTGCCAGCAGCTCTGAAACAGGCCGAGGACTAAGAGGTGTGGAAGCAGTTCGTCAAAGTCTCTGCAAAAGCTTTTCAGGACGGGCACGACCTTCAGAAATGAAGAACACGACGAAGAAGAAGAAGAAGAAGAGAAGATTTAGGAGTACGGTGACTCGAAACGTTGTAACGCTCGCGCGACTCGGTACGTCCTCCGTACGTGCAAGTCTCAACCTTACTTATACGTAGGTACGTCTATTCGGAGTAATTCGCTCGGGTCGCTTCGAGTAGCGACCGGTGACGATTTCTGGGACGTAGCTATTTTTCTTGTGCGGAAGCACGGCAAAAAGTTTAAGCAAGTATTTCTTTCAAAAAGCCAAATCTTCCCGTCTGGCAGCTCGCTCTAAGGCCGTAGACACGAAGTCAGTGGCCTGCGGGGCGGGCGGTGGCGCGGCGAGCGTTTTTTCTGTTCATTGCGTGTCCTTACTGCTAAACACTGTGTGGTGAGCGTCACGGCCGCGTAATGAACACAGAACGCGCTCTGCTGCCCACTGACTTCGTGTCAAAGCCACAGTGGCTGACAGAAGAAATACTTAGTTCGAAAAAAACCGGTTGTCTGTAAAGTCGGTTTACGGACGATAGTTTAACGTGACAAAGTCATAACAAAACATTGATGTAATGATTGCCATGGAAGTAATAAGTACTACGTACAACGGGAATGAACTGTTGTCGCAAAATTGAAGCCGAACGAGAGCTCAGTAACTGTACCTCTTATCCCTCTCTGGCGATGGTTGATTGGTTGGATGGTTCATGTGGGGTTGTCAGTAGCGTTGAAAAAGTCCGGAAAAAATCCCGTTTTTTTCGGATGTTTATGGAAAAAACCACGAAACTTTCCGCTCTTACTTTTCCGAAAAAAACGATTAAAATCGAAAAAAATGAAATGGAAAAAACGAATGAAGGTTTCTATATGAATGTTGTTAATTAGAATTGGTAAGTACGTACTTTTTTAAGGTTTTAAATTTTTTTCTTAGTGCCAGCGGGTACTTTGACACGTTTAGGTTCATTTCGTCCACATTCCCATTTCGTCCTTTTCCCACTTCGTCCACATTCCCACTTAGTCAACATTCCCATTTCGTCCACATTCCCGCTTAGTCAACATTCCTAGCTGATTTTAATGCGGTTTTCGCTATCACTTAGCTTAATTCTCAGGGAAGATTTTATTTATTTTTGTGATGAAGGTATTCATGTTAAGAAAAATACTTGCTAAGCACGGTGCGGGTTAATACTATTCATCTTACATCAATCGCATATTGTTCTACAAAAAACGAAAGAATTGAAATCAACTTAACTCTGGCAACTCTAAGTCACTGTTAGAATGGGACACAGCGTTCACTGGTTGCCCTCTCACTCGGCTAAACTCGGCTTCATTTTTTTATTTTGCGCGCAACAAGACTCTTACGACCTTAGCATAAGGTTTTATTTTGTTTATTTTCAGAGACTCTTTTTGTCGCAGTACTTAGTCCAGTTTACGTAGTAGGTCCATGATGATTGCATACTTTTGCCGATTGTGCCTTTCGCTCGCTCGTGCCGCGCTCTCGCTCCGATCGTTCATCGGCTCGAGCGTAACGGAACGCGTAACGTACGTTACACTGAATCATCCTTTTTCGTGCGTGCAGCCGGCGTTCACCGATTTATTAGACGTCACGTCAAAAAACTTTCTAATAGGACTTTTCTTGCGCAGACACTTTGGACGCGGCGTGCACGAACCTTTACAAGCACCGGACCAACGTGCTGGAAGACACCAAGTACCTCGCAGACGCGTATCGCACGGCGCTCTTCTACGTGCAAGGAGTACTGTGCTCCGGTAAGTTGTCGGCCAGACTGCGACTCGGTACCACCACGATATTTATTTATTTATTTATTCATTAATTGCATACATGTAGTATTATACCTAATAATTAGGATGGTAGGGTACATTTAAATAGTATCGTACATGCTCCCCAAGAAGGGTGTTGCAATGACTTAAGTCTAAAAAAAAAATGGATATATGGATAGATATTGGTTATAATTGAGTTTTAGACATTAAACTACCACGAGATTCACTCAAATGCTCTGCTTTAAAACAAATAAATAGTTACTCGATTGAGTTGGCATAGAAGTGACGTCATAACTACCAATTGCCATACAAAATCTTAGGGGGAATCGTGCATTGACAGCTCATAAAAAGTAAATCAGTTGATTGGTGGTGTCATCATCAACATCATCCCTATTTTGCCATATTTTTGGCGCACACGGCGTCTGACCTAGTCGGCCCCCTTAACCCTTAATAAGGCACCATTCATTGGCACAAACTACCACAGAATCAAAAGCAGCTATCGAATACATATCTGACAAAGGATATTTTTAACGCTCGTAGTATTTTCAATAATTACAATAGATATTGTAGCTTATTACTAAAATAATAAGGTTGAATTTCCAAGTCAATGCACGTGGTCGCTAAATCGCCTCTACCTTATTTAGGGTCAAAGCCGGTGCTGAGGACGATACCTGGTAGAAAGTACGAAAAAAGTCACAATTACAACATAACATCCACAGGTACAACATCATTCAACGGTGAAGCCATATCGCTGCCGACCGGCGCGTCGGTACTGCCGCCCGTGACGCCGACACCGACCGCAAACGCCTCGACCAATCAGAAGGCCAAGTTCTCCCGCGAATCGTTCGAGGAGATGAAACAAGCCCCCGGCCTCAAGAGCGGGGATATGAAGGACCCCCTAAATTTCCTCGATCCGCTCTGGAGTTTGAAAAAGAAGTGAAACGCATCGATGAGACTGATAGCCAATCGATGTTTTCGAACGGCGACTTGATTGCTTTACGGTAAGGATTTGATGTGATAACTTATTAAATATGTTACGTATGATACGAAGTAATGACTTTTGGACTGCCCTGTCGCCAACCGAAACCATTTTAGGGCCGGCGCTCACTG
The DNA here is from genome assembly GCA_947563465.1 of Archips xylosteana. Lineage (NCBI taxonomy): Eukaryota > Metazoa > Arthropoda > Insecta > Lepidoptera > Tortricidae > Archips > Archips xylosteana. The sequence goes on along the minus strand of OX387345.1, from coordinate 21,475,361 downwards.
ACGGCATGGCACGGCATGGCATTTTATTACTATCAAGTTATTTTGAATCTTATTTCAGTGAGTTTAGAATTCATGTTACTTTATTTCGATACCACGATGCCGCGACGTGCCGAGGGATGACGCACCGCATAACCAATAAAGTAACATGAATTCTAAACTCATTGAAATAAGATTCAAAATAACTTGATAGTAATAAAATGCCATGCCGTGCCATGCCGTCAGTGAGCGCCGGCCCTTATTGTTGTTACTTATAAATTATATGCGTTGTGCTATTACGTCACAAATATCTCAAGCGAATATAAATTTCAAATCGTTGACTTGTATCTGATGTGAATTTATAAAAGTTTGTATCTCGAAACATAGATGAACAGATTTTTTGATTTTACAACCCTTACAATTTGTTTATTCGCTATGTAAGGTCAGAGAGGCAAAGGCGTTAAACTTCTAATTACATTTCCAGTAAAAAGAAATAAAAGTATATATTGAAAAACTGAACTGAAGTATTGTATCTATTAGTATTGTTTACAGCCATTCAGAGTGTGCTGCATTTTGTATAGAAGTATTTGAAGTTTTTCTTCTATGAAATTAGCCTCAGGCCAAACAAAGTACAGACGGAATTTTGGGAATAACAAAGTGAGGCCGGGTAAAACAACGCCACGCCTCATGCGTATTTGCGAAGCCTTAGGTGCGTGGCGTAATTTGGTTGCACGTGTGTGCGTGCGCAAGGCGTTTTGCCGACCTTACTTTGATGTTCAACAACTCTTGTCTACTTTTTCTTGGCCTGAGCTTTCTGTATATCAAAAATAAATTCTAATTAGCCTCATTTAAGACTTATCTTGTGTTAGGCTATAGTCTATTATATCCTATAGAAAACGATTGTTTCAATTTATCCAACATTATTTATAAAGATTAGAGTAATGTTTTAAAAAATATTGCATTTAATTTATAATATTTATTCTATTAGCGGAAAAAGGGTTTATGTGGAAATCAATGTGGCTATAGAAAGGTACTTTTACATCAAATCAATGAAAATAAAATCATCAACAAAATATTTTTTTCTTTATTCTAGAGTAGTTTTGTCTTTAATTTACTAGTTTATCCAATGTACCTAGTAGAATTATGTAGATAATACGTTAGTTCTGAACAAAAAATAATATTTATGTCAATAGACTTATTAGAATAAGAATTCAGGCTGCATAGACTCGACTAAACGAGATTTGTACCGGAATATTCCAATTTACAATGTATTAATGATATTATTGTAATGTTTTATAGATCATTCATTAAACATGTGACTGAATATTATTGTTTAATTCTTAGGGTGAGGCCACACGAGCGTAATTTTGTGAGTCGTGAGCGGCAGAATTTCGGTCCGCGCCATACAATATGCGCGCCATCACGTGACGCAATGTATGGCGCGACCGAAATTCTGCCGCTCACAACTCACAAAATTACGCTCGTGTGGCCTCACCGTATATCGTACAGATTGGTGTAGTAAATTGATAGAGAATTAAATACTTGCTAACATAATGTGACTACAGTTTACAACAATAATAAGCCGCGGTGGCCTGGTAGTTTGACCTATGGTCTCTTAGGGTCTCTTACGTCTAT